>CM059434.1:96408243-97008243 GCA_030390025.1 Squalus acanthias
AAGGAAATAGCTTTAAAAAGAAAAGGAGCTAGGAATAAAGAACATGGCTGAACTGGAACCGGTGTAAGTTATTTGATGCTTATATTATCAATTGGCTTTATTAACACTCCACATGCACTGTCTTCATTGCCCTGCAGGATGCATTATGTACCATCTCAGTGGGTTGCCTTGATTAAATACACACATTTAAAATAACCAGTAATGAATGGATCCTCCCGTTGCACCCCTGTTAAGTAACAATATCCATTCGAATCTAGGCCTGACAAATTATGCATTTCATTAGGCCTGTGAGAACAATAGAAAACCGTATCCATGCAGAAAAGACTAAAACAATTATTGACCTCAATTTAAAAGAGATTGATACAACTGGAAACGGAGGTCCATTTCAAAGCCAGGTATGCTGTCCTCTGAATTACTAATACATTTTACAATGCTTCACAGTAAAAAAAAATTAAAAACTGAGGATTTAAGCCTTGCTGTATGAAGGTCATCCAGTAACAGAGTCAGGCAAAGGCAGCACATTACAAAGCATCTAGCTGGCATATTATTACAATCACATATGGATTCAAATCAGCCAAAGAGGCCTTGCAAGCAAAAGAGACAATAGTCTCTTGAGTAACCTTAATGTAACTGTTCTTAGCATTCTTCCACAAATAGCTTATCAAAGAGTCTCCTACACAGTGATCCGAGAGTCAGCCTCTCTGATGCGATCTGTAGCCTTAAGCCTGAAAATGGAGTCTGCAGCAGAAACCCCTTACCAGTACTAGTTATCAGAAACTGAGAAAGATTCAAAAGTTGATATGCTGATAGGGTTCGATGAAGTAGGGCGGGAGGAGGCTCGTGTGGAGCAGAAACACCGGCATCGACCAGTTGGGCCGAATGGCCAGTTTCTGTGCTGTAAATTTTATCTAATTCTACGTAGCACCGACATGCAAATCATAGGGTGCATTTAAAAACATCAACTTCTCTTTTCGATGGTCTGTTCAGAAAGATTATCAACCCCCCCAAACACCGGGAGATATTTTGGCCCCAATATTTGCGGGGAGGCTGAGAACAGCTGATGAACCCGGCAAGGCCGGGGACGCGGAACCTGCCCAATCTAACGGCAGGGCCTCATTATCATTTTTTTGATCTATTCCCCGCCCGGCAGCCAGCCAAATTGACAGCCTGCAATATAAACACAGGCTTAGGTACAGGAGGGAATCTGATACGGCATTTTAAATGAATCAAGGCACGCATCAATTTTGCAAAGAAAAGAGTAGTTCAAAATGCAAGATCAAAACTAGCAGCGGTATTGGCCATAAATTAACAGAACTGTTTGAACAAACTTTGCTGAAGGTCGGTCTCTGTACCTAATCTCAATGATTGACAACACCAAGCCCCTGATATGACAACAAACACTTCCAGCAGGTTTTTCAGATCAAATGGAAAATCCAACTGCTCAGCCCCCACAATCAAAATGCAAATCAGGAGGCTCTCCGAGTCTCCAATTGTCCCTCGTAATCTGCGCATCAAGAATAATTAAAACGCTCACCTACCAAGATAAAAGGCTTAGATCAATCTGATGCCTAATTATTAGAATCATCAACATGAATTGTTTTTACCCTCCAACATACATTAGCAACTTCTATTTTCTGCATTAGGAATAGATAGCAAAATTATTCCAAATGTAAAGGGGACTTGCCACAAGATGGGAGGTCTCTGTTTACAGGGCTGCACCAGGACTCCGGATCTGTAACAACAACAACTTGCATTTATATAGCACCTTTAATGTAGTAAAACGTCCCAAGGCGCTTCACAGGAGCATTATCAAACAAAATTTGACACCGAGCCACATAAGGAGATATTAGGACAGATAAAGAGGTAGGTTTTAAGGAGTGTCTTAAAGGAGGAGAGAGAGGCAGAGAGGTTTAGGGAGGGAATTCCAGAGTTCAGGGCCTAGGCATCTGAAAGCATAGCAGCCAATGGTGGAGTGATTAAAATAGGGGATGCGCAAGAGGCCAAAACCAGAAGAATGCAGAGATCTCGGAGGGTTGTAGGGCTGGAGGAGGTTACAGAGATAGGGAGGGGTGAGGCCATGGAGGGATCTGAAAACAAGGATGAGAATTTTTAAATTGAGGCGTTGCTTAACCGGGAGCCAATGTAGGTCAGTGAGCACAAGGGTGATGGTTGAACGGGACTTGGTGCGAGTTAGGACACGGGGCAGCAGAGTTTTGGATCAGCTCAAGTTTATGGAGGGTGGAAGATGGGAGGCCAGCCAGGAGAGCGTTAGAATAATCAAGTCTAGCGGTAACCTGAAATGGCGCACTCTGATTCAGTCATGCAACTAACAAAACCACTGACCCAATGGGGCAACAGGTGAGGCTTCTGGGGTTAAAAGTCAACTTCCTGGGACTAGATAGAGGCCAGCTGACACGGCCCAAAATGGGTGAGAGCCTCACTTCAATATGAAAACCAAAGGAAATCATGTTGAAATTAGCACAAGCTCATTTCCTTGACATTCTCACAGGGAATGCGCTGAATGCTCAGATCACTCACATAAATGGGTCAGGCACATTCTAGGCTTAGGAAGTCGTTTAAAGGGCCAACAACCTATTTGGAGATTGTATGAAATTGGCCTTGGGTTTGTGATAGCTGAACGGGTCACCTTTTTAGGCATTTTGTTTGTTTATGGAATTTTTTGGCCTCGGGTTTTGCCAGTGAAATACATCATTGCAACAATCAAAATTCAAGAGATGATGATTCCAAAGGGGGATCTATGTCCTTTAGTGTTAGTTGGAGGAGGAAATGGAGGATGAGAAAAGTGATGCAAAGCAAATTCAATTGCACCAGAAGCAGCCTGCTCTGACCCGCCCTTTTTCACATCGCCATGTCTATAGAGACAGGCACACCTACATGGCAGTGTCCAGAGAACAATGCCTTCCCAGGTTGTGCTTCACTAGGGAGGCAATGCCAGAACTGTGCTGGCTTCTCAAATCTGATCTGTAGGAAACCTCCACCACAGGGTTGTCACTGCCAGTGGCAGTCAAGGTCATGGCAGCCCTGAACTTTTATGCTTCAGGCTCATACCAAGCTACCAAAGGGACATTGATCCAGCTGCAACACACAGATGCACCAAACAGGTCACTGACGTGTTGTTCACCAGGACAGACAACTTCATCATTTTCCCTCCGGAAACCTGGCAGCAGAATGAGAGTACCCCACAATTGGATCACATCACAGCATTCTCCATCCATTGATGGCACCCATGTGTCAATTCGGGCCGCTACACACACTCCCGGGTGGCATGATCCAGAGGTGGTTCCGCTCCATCAATGTACAGGTGGCTCCACCCCGAGGCCGCGGCCTACTGCTCAGGCCTGCGCCCGCCAGCCTACCCCACAGATCGCCAGCTCCGCCCCCCCCATGTTCGTGCAAATATACACTCCGTTTATATAGTGTCTTTCAGGACCTCAGGATGCCCCAAAGTGTTTTACAGACAATTAATTACTTTTTGAAGTATGTTGTAATTTAGGAAACAGGCCAGCCAATATGCGCACATCAAGGTCCCAGCGAGATAAATAACCAAATCATTTGTTTTAGGTGTTGGTTGATGAATAAAGGTTGGTCAGAATAGTGGGAGGTCTCCCCTGCCTTTCTTCGAAAAGCGGCATGCAATCTTTTACATTCACCTGAGAGTGCAGACGGGGCCTCGGTTTAACGTTAAATCCAAAAGACGGCACCCCCAACAGTGCTGCACTTCCTCAGAGCTGCAATGAAGTGTGAGCCTAGATTATGTCCTCCACTCTCTGGAGTGGGGCTTATGCAATGTATCAGTGACTTGATCATGCATCTGCACCTTATGAATTGACCCATTTTGCTGAAGCCCCCTGTGGTGGCGCGGAATGAGCCTCAGGCAGTTACTTTGACTGCGCTGAAAGTGCCATCACTGTGATGATGGAGGATGTTCGAATGTCAGATTCCACCACTTCCCCCCCCCGCCCCTTGATGATGAAGTGGAGCCTTGTGCCTGGGTCTAGATACCTGGCTGTGTGGGGAAGGGCTGGTGAATGTAGTCTGCCTCTGGTGTAAATGAAGCTGACATTCATCTTCTTCCTCCTCCAGAAAACAAAAAGAAGAGGAATACCCAAAGGAATTTCCAGAGTTTTAATTGTAGCAATCTAAAATCATGTTACTAAATATTTCAGCCAAACTGACAACAAACATAAATGTAACATCAAACCTCAACAATTACACAAGTAGATCTCAAACATCCAAACTTAAATTCCACAATCAAAAATGCTCCGGTGTAAAATCCAGCAGGTTCCACTTTAAATCACTTGCTGAAAGACTACAATGTGTCTGACCTTCATTGCCCATTTAATGGAGGCAAGGTGAGCACACAGAGCATTTCTCCTCAAGAAAATTGGGCAATTACGCTTGTGCGTATTAACATTGATTTTAATATTTAAAGCAAGCTCTCACCAGACAATTACTTAGTGCATTAATTGGGCAGAGATAAAGCAAAAGCCTTATTTCTCAGTCTCTGCTCACATATTCTGTACAGGCTGGATCAACCATGTCGACAGAAGAATGTACTCTGTGACGCATTACTATTGCATTCCTGTTTCTATGTTATACAAACCCAAGCCACCAACCCTTTGTCTGCTAATCATTATGCTAATAATTTACATTGCTGTACTGTCATCTTTTCTCAAAAGTTCCATTGCCATGGTGATGGTGTAGGGAGCCATTTCTAATACCAGCAGCCAATTGAATTCCCCTCAACACCATAGATTTGTTCTCCCTCTTTGTCTTGGTGTACCTGTCCTCAGATACTGTTGTGTGCTGCTGTGTAGTTTACCAGCTTATTCGCCTAAAATAACCTGAACCTCTCAATTCAAGTGAGCTGTTATCGCTTAACCTGGGCAAATCTACAGAGCCCTCAGAATAAATAGACAGGGTCTGCAAGTCAAAGGACAGGATTAATTTGAACACTCCATACATCTTAACATTATTTGAAATATTACTGGTCTTATCATCTATTATGAACTGAGGTCTGCCGTAGATACTTTGTTGGGTTTAATGGTGTCAGTTGTTTTTGTAAACTGCGTGTGTGTCTTTGCTTTTATAGGGCTTGGCTCAAACTGCTCTATATCTACTTGTATAGTAGTGGGTCTCAGGGGTGTAATAATCATAACTTTGTTGTTGTTTTCATATCTATTCCCTCGGAGGATAGTGTGAAGTAATGGAAGGTTTGTTGTCTGATTAACAGTCTGACAGGCTGCAATGTGAATGCTCCTTCCCTGGCCATAACCATCTTTATACCAGCCAATAGTATAGCCCAAGGGTTTTATGGGCTCCCACAACCCATACAGTGAAGTGGAGGGACCAACCACACCCACCAGACACAAGTATCCCTCTCCACTCGCTGGGACTGTCTGGAGCAGGATTCAAACCCTTCACCTTCTGACTCTGGGTCAGCATGGACATCATGCTAATGGCAACCAAGGTCACCTTCTCACGTAATATTTTCACTTCTGCCTCCTTCCAGGGTAGCATACAGAAGTGGCAAAGATCTGGCCAGTGTACTGCCTATACTATTAAGCCAAAGCTCACTCCATACCCGCCCTGGGACCTGAACCTTATAGCTGTGTCTATTGCATGTGTATTTCTTCAATCTGTCCAAAGGAAGATTGAGCTAATATTTGATGAGGCAAGGCTTCATGAAAAATGTTAGCTGCTTCCATTTGAACTAAAAGTGAACTGCCTGGGTGCATTTATAATTTGGATCTATTCAAAAGTATATTTTCTGGTAGATAAGACAGGAGCAGACCTCCAGTTAGGAACCAAAAGATTTTGCTCAGATACATATGGCCAGATCTTCACCACTTCAGTGCCAAGTATGGTCTTATAGCAGGACCAAATCCATCTTGCCAAAAAGCAGTCTAAGCGTCATTTAAATATTATAATACATTGAAATTAGGCCCAGCTTGCTTTCTATCTGCTTAAGAACATATTTTCAGGGCACTCTCTACACACATCCACATGGGTCTAAGGGAAGCTTGATCAACAATAGAGCTTGCCTAAGAATAGAGGTGCTCCCATTGGGATATCCATGTCCCTGGTGCAAAGCAGTACTTTGAACACAGCAAAATTCATGACAGAACTTGCAAAGTACTAAAGAGATTGATATGCAGGCAAAGTAAACCAACCTTCCATAACAGCACACTAAATGACCTCCTCAACATGGTATCCATCTCAGGGATACCTTCATGCAGCTTTTACCACCACTTATATAGTGGCCATAATTATTTAGGACGGGTTTGGCGCAGAGGCTGGAGGAACTGGGTCGGGGGATGGGGGGGAGGGGGATGGGGAGGGGGTGGGGGGGGAGTTGTAGCCACGCCCCCTTGACCATTTTTCATGAGGTAGATCAGGCATCTAGCTGGCCTTAAAGGGGACTGGTGCCTTTTTGGGAAGATAATTCAGTTATAGAGTTCTTACAGTGTATTTGACTCAGTAACCTCTAAGAACCCATTTTACTCTGTTTACCGCTCCAACTACACCCCAAAACAGGTGGTAATTTGGAGGAAAATCCAAGCCTTGTACTCTGCTCCCAGAAAAAGTACAAAACTGATAGCTCCAAACTGCTGTACGTAATTTAATTTTTACATCAAGCTTTATGACAGGATCAAGCACAATCCTTTTAAATGTTTATAGAAAAGCCTACTCTTGAATCATGGCAAAAATAATCTTATCATAAAGTTCATAAAGTATTCCTTTAAGGGGCTGCACTTTATAAACAGAGCAGGAGAAATCACAATGACACCTTATACTAACCGCAAACACTACTGTTTGCAAATTCAAGATGTTTTTTCAGATGCTGATCAACCTGCTGTGCATTTGTAACAATTTTGGTTTCTATCTGAGCAATAATTACTGCCGAGACACTGGTTATATTCTTCATACTGAGGAAGATGAGTAAAAAAAATTGTTACATTTATGCGGGGGGAAAAAGTTGTTACTGTGTCAGAAAAGGGGGAAATCAGGCTGTCCAAGATATTGACTTCTTACAAAATGAAGGCACAAGTTGTACTTGCAGTGCTCATGATGCGGAGATGCCGGTGTTGGACTGGGGTGGACAAAAATGAGAAGTCGCACAACACCAGGTTATAGTCCAACAGTTTTATTTGAAATCACAAGCTTTCGGAGCTGTTGCTCCTTCGTCGGGTGAAGTAAAGAGATACAGTGCTAGCAGACAATGGGAATGGTCTACAAAGGAGCCATTTGCAGATCAGCATAGTTGACAGACCAGAGGAAATTTTCTCAGTTGTGGATCTGAAATGCTACTTAAATTCTTGTTGTCAGTGTTATGCTTTCAGCCCCATACCTCCTTTCTAATTCAGCAAACTCGCAGCAGTCATGTACCATCTGCAGTTTATTCGTACCTCATCAATTTAAATTTGCAACTCACTATTTCTGGATACATTACTTAAAAAGCAGTTTATAGATCCGCAAATTCACGGTGTTCAAGAACAGTGTGCCCCACCCCAGTCCAGTGTCATCATTTTTGGTCATTTAGAAACCGTTACTGAAAGATTAAAATGCTTCAGATTGAGAGGTCTATCAAAATAAAGATAAATTAATAATGCAACACCAAATAGCCTCAGAGGAATTAGAGTATTTCCCAAAGTGTTATCTTCTAGACTTCCATTTTCCATGAGGATGTTTACAAGCTAAGAACTTGTGAAATGTATTTTTCTCTGATGCTTTTTGGTGTTTCATTTAAAAGTGGGATGTTCGCACTCCAAGTTCTTTTTAGGCACTGATAACACAGCTCTGTTATGTACACACATGCTTGTTAAAGCAGATGAAAAGGTGCAAATTACAATATTGTGTATGGAAACACATCTAAAAATAAATACAACTAAATTAGATTTATTGGCCTTATTATAGTCAAACAAGCTCTCTTCGTCATCAATGTAAATGACATTAATTGTGAGAACATCAGGGTATTTTCTCCAGTGTTGTGTGATTATTGTGTGGCTTCACAATGGGGATGGGAGGTCAGAAAAGTGGGTGAGCAGGCCTTCAGGAGGTCCAGTATTTAGCCTGCAATGCCACCATTGCAGGCTATCACAGCAAGCGATCAAGCGTCTCATTAAGCCTCCAAAAATGATTTAAATGGAGCAGGTCTGGGATTTCCCAAGGATTGCCCAGCAAGGGCAACACGGTGGCATAGTGGTTAGCACTGTTACCTCACAGCGCCAGGGACCCGGGTTCGAATCTGGCCTCGGGTGACTGTCTGTGTGGAGTTTGCACATTCTCCCCGTGTCTGCGTGGGTTTCCTTCGGGTGCTCCGGTTTCCTCCCACAGTCCAAAGATGTGCGGGTTAGGTTGATTTGGCTATGATAAATTGACCCTTAGTGTTAGGGGGGATTAAATACGTGGGGTTACGGGGATAGGGTGGGATATGTGTCGGTGCAGGCTCGATGGGCCGAAATGGCCTCTATCTGCACTGTGGGGATTCTGTGATTCTGTGAAATGTGCAGGCATCGCTGAAGGCCCACCAACAAAGGTTGCAATAGAAGTCCCTTCCTGCCTTTTAATTTTTCTGTCTTCAAGCTCTGCTAGTTGGGAATAGAATTTTTCAATAATTGCATTTTTGAATGTTTTTCTTTAGGTAGGTTGGGGGGTGGAGGGAAGTTTGCATTCTGTTTGAGTATTTAATTGTTCTTTATTCATATCCTAGCATTGCAGGGAGCTTAAGACTCATTTTAAATATCCTAATCTGTGAGGATAGGCATTCCTCTAGGAATTCTTCATGCCCTCCGGGAACTAAAGGATGAGGAGGAATTGCAGAGGAATGAGCAAATGCACAAGAGTCAGCTGCTGCAGCCAGGAAGAATTCTTCAACTAAAGTCCACCAGATACTTTCATTAAATGTTGTAGTATGTCCATGCACAAGCAGTTCTAATCACATGTCCAATGAACTGCCTCAACACAGTGTACATGATTGTCCTCTACTCAATGTCATCTACCATGAATGCCCATCCATTCATCTATTGCTGCTTAAAACTAGTCAATTACAGATGAAATTTCTGCCCACAATGGAAATTGTAATTAATCTATTTATTGATATAAAGATGCTTTACTTATGTGTGTTTGCCCTTGTGCTTCCCTTTGGTCACTGTGTTCGATGAGTGCCTTATACTATCTAATCTAGTGCTCCTTCTAGGGTAACCCTGTGGGAGCTGGAAATGAGGTGGCTGGCTGTTGGATGTCACTAAATGGCACCGGAGATGGAGGAGCACCTGTATCTCCTTTTGCTAGATCATGAAATGGCCCTAGAATTGCTGGGACCACATCCGATGTTGTGATGGTTAGCCTGGGTCTGTCTCGTTTCTCGCTCTGCCTGTGCCATTTCAGTGGGGCAGCTGGTGGCACAGATGTCGCACCATCCTGAGAGGTAACTCGCTCATGCCATGTCCGTGCTGTTGGTCACTCCCGCGGCGTGTTCTATGATCTGCAAAAGAGCAGACCACAAGGCTGCAATAGATTGTTGAAGCTTGCATTAAAGTACGGTCCAGCTGATTCTGTAACGTAAGATGTCCAGAGAAAAAAGACTCATGGAAAAAGAAGCCCAGGCTTTCTATGGAATCAGTTAGAGAATTTCCAAGAGAACACACAGCTGTGCTTTGTATCTATGTTTAAGTACTGCAGATTGGCTGTGGTGTTGCCACATGCTTCAGGGTGGATTGAGGGTGTGTGAAGTGGTCAAACGCCACTACAAAGATGTAGCTAGTACACCCCACAAGAAGCTGTCATACTTTGCACCCTCAAATGAGGGCACTTTAAGCAAAGAGGGCATTCCTACTCTTCCCTGGGTCCTTGCACCCCTCTCAGCAAACTCTTGCAATTCAGTCAGTGGAGTTCCTGCAGTCAACTTCCAATCGAAAAAAGTATGAGTTCCCCTCTAATGCACAGCAGCTGCTGCACTAGATATCCTTTCCCTGTGGCCTACACGTTTCCTGCGAAACGTCCGACCTGAATGGGACGGACTGAATAATTATGTTAATTAGTAGACTGTGCAAACTCCCGTGAGGTCCATTCGGTGGCCTTGGACACAGCATGGACCAGTTCTACCTGGGGTGAGCCTCTCTGTTATGGGGCGGCCAAATGCCCAGTAGAAGGTGCCCTTTTCCCGCCACCTGCGATGTTAACCTTCAGGGTTCTGAAGGCGGCTGAAGCGCCAGCCTAAAACAGGCCGGGGGTGGGGGGGTGGAGGGGAGGGGGGGGCTCATGAATTTATGCAAATGAGGGTTGTATTACATCAATGGGACCCCAATTGGATTTTAACCCGGGTTTGAGTGGGGGAAGCCACTGCTCCGTTCCCGCCAGGTGAAAGCAGGTCAGCAGCTGTCGGGAAGGATGAAGAGGCCAAAAAGATAAGTCAGAAACTTTCCATCGTGAGGCCAGGAGGAGAAGGAGTCTTCCTCTGGGCCCCACAAGGAAATTTCTGGCCTCCCCTTCCCTGGATTCCCACCTCTCCCCCCCTCTCCCGCGAGGTTCTCCCGAGACCCCCTCCTCGCCACCGACCTTCCAGCCAACAGGCAGCCAAGGGCCACCCAATCTTCCGCAGCAGCTGGGCACCCTTTTCCCACCCAGAACGGGCGGGAAGTGGATCAGCAGCAGTTACATAAGGCCCTACGGTTAAAATCGGCAAAGGGTTCTTGCTGCCATTGTCTGGTGAGAAGTTAACCTGTCAGAGCAGTTTCTCACCGGAACCTCATTCTGAGTTAAAATCACCACCCGTGTTTACGTTAATGAGATTCACATCAACACCGCCTTCGTTTACAGTGAATATAATCTAGACTCCTTTCTAGATTAAGTGTGCCGTGAACTCTTGCTGATACCGTCCTGGTGTAAATCTTCAGTTATTTTCGCCCATTTAATAACAGTGTGAAGACTCAAGAAACTAAGGGCGTGATCTTGCCAGCCCTGGGGAGGCGGGTATGGAGGCAGGACTGCCGGGAAAATGGCAGAATCTGGGGGCGGGTGCCCATCCCGCCCCCAACCCGCCTCCGTGCCATCTTCCCGGGAGGCGGGTAGCTGACCCACGCCGGGTCCCGTCTCCTGGAGTCGGGAAGGGGATTACAGCCACTTAACTGCCTGTTAACAGGTAGTTAACAGGCAGATATGAGGATTATCCCCATTTTACCCACACAAGTGCGGGCTTCCCAAAGGCTGCGAACCCCGACAGGGTCACCGAGGCAAGTAGTGGGTCTGCGGGGGTTGGAGGGGTGCAAAAGTGTGCTGTGAAGGTAAGTGATGGGTGCAAGTGTGGAGAGGTGAGTATGTGAGGTAAGTGGAAAGTGTTAGAAAAAGTTTACTTACCTTTGTTTCTTCCTGCAGGCTTCAATCGTTGGGGAGGCGGAGAGTCTTGCACCTCCGTGGCAGAGATGACAGATGGCTGTTGCATTCTCCAATGCAACAACCATCTAATTTCTGCTAAAGAAAGAGGTTTGATGAGGTCTTGAATACAAGAACTCATCAAACTACAGTGAATGTCAGTGTTTGACAGCTTCGCTGACGTTCTCTGTAACCAGCTTCCCCTTAATTGGTCTGCTAAGCCCGCTGGGCGGGCTTAACAAGGTCAATCAAGGGAAAATAGCGTGGGTTGGCCAGAAGTCGATGGAGGCGGGACTGAAACCTGCCTCCAAAAGCTCCCCATTGGCAAAATCCGGCCCGAAGTTTACTATCCTTTGTGAAGCTGCAGATCCTAAATGAACCCCAAATGATTGCCCACATTGTGGGGAGTTTCGTCAGTTCTCAGTCAGGTGGTGCAGCAGTGAGACTGTGGGATATGGAAAATCTTGCTGCTGTCTAATTCAATAATTATTGAAAATTCCACTCTGGATTTGAAAGTAAGGCAAAAAAAAATAGTGTGGACCGTAGGGTCAGCTCATGGTGCAAGAATCCAGCGAGAGTAATATCCTTGCTAAGACCATTGGGAGCAGTGGGACAAATTAACTTGGTTCAATGTTTGATGCTCCGTGCATGAATCAATTACTAAAAAGCAGTATTCAGGATTGAATAAGATCAGGGAATTGGAGAAAGCACCAAGTATGAGAACTAAAGGGAACACAGCAAGTGAAGCCTGATGGTCATGAATTGTGATGAACTGTAGTCATAGCAAAGCAGTGGATTTCACAAATCCCAGGGAGACATGAAAAAAGGAAAAGCTGTCGATCACCAGGCCCCTAATCCTAGGGCTGAGTAGGACAAAGGCAACAGCATTTCAGTTTCTCTGTGGGAAATCATTCTGCGTACTTGTGTTAAAGCTCATGTGGCGATAAACAAGCAAACTGCGCATATTTATGACTGAACAGCAAGAATGATATTCCAGCACTGAATTACTGCTGGCAGTAATTTAATCCATCCAGTAGTAAATTCACTATAGCCATGTGATTTAACAGTTTAACAAATGGTAATGAACCCTCCGATCTTTGTTAATAAATATAACTCTGCTGGTGACAAGCCACAGAATGTAGCATTTAAACCATGCCATCGCAAACAATGTTGCAGAGAACAAGAACTACACATTTTGTTTAAAGATTTTATAAAATGCCATGGCTATATTATTAACACCGTATGCAATCTCTATTTTAATCTATTTGTACACTGTTAATTTTTTATTTTAAGGGAGTGAGCTAACTTATATAATTTTACATGTTGCATGAAATGTGAAGACTTTGAGCTGAGTCACCTGTTATGACGCAAATTATCACACTGTGCTTGTAAAAAATATTTTGGGGAATTTATAGTTTGAGGATGGTAGTGTTTGATGTTGTATTTTGAATTATTTAGCAAAAGGAGACAGATTGAAAGTACTCTGACAGAAAATTCAACAACAACTCAAGAAGGAAAAGGATTACCTTTCCCTCAAGTCTACATCTCTGGGAGGGAAAAGCATCACTGTATAATTAGACCTTAAGACTGTTGAAGTTAAAGGGTGAACTTATCAGAGACGCCTTACCACCGGCAGGGCCTTGAATACAGCAGGCTGCTTATTAGAAAATCTCAGGCAATGCACCCATAAATTTCTGATAAACTCCCTGCTGCGTACAAGGCGAATTCAGTGACGTGGGGCCTCAGAAAATTTTGACTGAGATCTTTATCACAATCTTTTCTCACTGTTGTTCCTGTGTCTTTTCTTTGAGCAATACAGAAGCAAGAGTTCTAATGAAATATTATTCTGCCTTTCTCTTTCAGGACTAACTGACCTTTGGTGTGTCCCATCATGCTTTCCTTTTATCTCAGATTTCCAGCTTTACTTTTTATCTTTTGACAACAAGTTAAGAATTTGTAAGTTAGGAGTAAGGTGGAACTGATAATGCGAGTTGTGGAATAGTTTAACAGGGAAAGACCATTGACATGGACATAAATATATTCAAGAGACAATCAGATGCATGTATGAAGACAGAAGGATATGTTGAGAAGGTGGTTAGGTTGGGTTCCTCTCTGATAAATGGATATGTTTGTTGAGCCTGATGATATTTCCTGCTCCTATCATTGTGGTGACCTCATGCCATAAGTTATGCCAGTCTCAACATTGCCTCAGTTGCAATGGACCCAAATAGTTAATGAATTATACAGCCTGCAATATTCCTAATGGCTCGAGAGGCACCACCCACACGGACACAGGGTTCAACCCCAACCAGAATACAATGGTTTACCACAAACTGTGCTTAATATGAGTAAATGTAACCATATAGGAGAAAAAGGAGTGACTTACAGCTTCCTAATAATACTTTTATTTCTATTCTGCTTTATCACATCAAAACATTGAAATGTTTCCAAGCACTGCACACACAAGTGCAGTTACTGTTATAGACCATAATAACCATCCCCAAAATGCAGATATTGAGAGTATGTGTTATTCTAGTAAGACCAGTCCACTAATTGGCTGAATTGATGGTCAATTTACACTGGGTTAAACTACATGTGGAAAATGCGGACTGTGGAAATTAAGGCAAGTATTGCACAATCTGTGGTAAGTGGGCTGTAACATCAATACTGCATGGACTGCCTTTTTAATAGAGGCAGCCTATAGTTGGAGGGATTTAATGAGGAAGTTAAAGTTGGGACAAAGTTTGAAATATGTATCGCGGCTCTTACCTATTTAATGAGCAATATATGCACAGCTTTTCATTTCCAGCAGAGGTGGAAGCATCCCAGAATAAACAGTGAACAGTCAGGTTGCTGATACCTAAAAGGTTAGAGGGATATTATTACACATCGCAGGGAATGTGACTTGACCACAGTGATGGAGCACAGAGGAAAGAGGGAAGTATTGCCGAGAGCCTAGTGTGTGAGCTTTCATGCGGTTCCTGTAAATCTTTGCAATGTGCTGAGGAGGGTGGGCCAGACTCTGTTACATTCCTGGAGAATTCCTATTTTGCAGGATATGATTGGAATCTGTTACAACTTTCACACTCTCTGTATCAGGGGAGCTACAAATCTGAGTTGGCTGTGTTGTGTTGCAGTAAGGTCAACAGAAGGTGAGAAGATAATGTTAAATATGCTAACCATATTTAGTACAAAGAACGCCAATGAAAAATAGGGGAGATTAAGGGTTGATGTTGGGTAAGCGTGTAACCACAGTTTATGGTAAGCCATTGTATTCTGGTTGGGGGTCATTTCTGTGTCTGTGTGGGTGGTGCCTCCCTCACACATGTACTTTTAGTTTAAAGACTGCCCACATATTCTAACCGTGTCAGTCATTTTGGCCAAGAGTTTCCGCTGTGGGCGCAATCAGCGATCCGGGCGCTAACTGCCCGAGTTTTGAGCAGCGTTTTTTTCCTCAAGTTTCCGCTCAAACTCATTTGCATATCACTGAATGTAAAATCTTCCATGAACCAATGCAATCGGACAGCGTTTAGAACTTAATCCAAAAAAAAATGGTATTAAATGATATTCCTTGATGTATTTAAGAGTGGTGACCTGGTGCAGTTTTATTAACACAGCTGAAAATGGGTTTATCACAAGAAATAAACATTTTTAATCATAGGCCGGAATTTTTACCTTTGCGTCGGGTTTGGTGCATGCCGGCAGCGGAGCAGGTCGGGAACGCAATGTTCTGAGCAACGCGCTGCACAGAGCGACTTTCCAGCGACAATGGCCCCAATTGAAAGACTGATGCGCGTTTTTTTAAACCAGCGCAAAGGATCGCGGAAACTCGATTTGCGCCAGACGTAATTTCCGCTTAAAATTCATCAATCTTTTGCACTGGTTTTGGCCGATTTCTGGCGAGTTGCGCTGAAAAAACCAGCGCAATCTAGTGGAAACTCCTGCCCTTTTTTATTTACTGAGAACTTGAAGTAGAGACTTGTTATTTACCCGAGTATGCCGGATTATGGGGCACTATGCAAAAGGGACAATGCAGCACAAAAGGTAAGGAGCTGTAGCCAGTCAGCGTATTTCCTACAATAACAACAACTTACACTTATATAGTGCCTTTTTGGCTTTCATAAAAAGAGACAACCCACCAAATACTTGCAGCACGGGATGTGAACTCATTGATATGCTGGGGTTTCTTTGTTTCACAGCTGGAACTTTTTTTAAACATTGCGTGCATGGATAAGGTTATTTCATGTTATTTTAATGTCAGTAGGTTACGTAAACCAAGAGTATGTACCTGCTGTACCTTTGTGGAATTACTGCACGGAAATTTAACTTGTAACTCTGCTGGGTTCCTTGCAGTTTTGTAAGATAGTGGTGATATGCTTATAGGCATCCTGACTATGCTGGATTCAAGATAACAGAAGTACTTGGTTTTACAGGAAAGCAGCATAGATCCCAACCCGAGCAAGCACAGTACGCACAGTGCACACTGTACGCACAGTTCTGATTAAAGTAACCCAGGGGAGAGTGACCTCAGACAGGCAGAGATGAAATGTTATGGTCAGGGAAAAGCTGGTGAAACAGTGTGTTGTACGAAGATTGTGTGTGGATGGGAATAGTAATGTGGTTGGGGATCTGCTTTAGGTAGTTAGATTACAAGTAAAGAGCCATGGGCTATATTCTAGCTCTGCGGCAGAGTAAAAAGGACTGGAGATGGAACTAGAAGCTCATAACCTCTCCGTTGTTGTGGAGATGTTAAACCTAGACCCTGTCTTCCTTCTCAAGTGGACGTAAAAGATCCTGTGGCACTATTTCATCAGAGTTTTCCCCAGTGTTATGGCCAATATTTATCCCTCAACCAACATCACTAAAACAGATTATCTGGTCACGATCACATTGTTGTTTTTTGGACCTTGCTGTGTGCAAATTGGCTGCCGTGTTTCCTACATTACAACAGTGACTACACTCCAAAAGTACTTTATTGGTTGTAAAGCGCTTTAGGATGTCCTGAGGTCATGAAAGGCACTATATAAATGCAAGTTTTTTTCTTTCTCTCTTTCTCTCTCTCGCTTTTTCTTTCTCTCTTTATGGAATACAAGGCCTTTGCATTCAGAAGAAGTGGATTTTGCGAGATCATAAAAAGCGAAACCCCCCTACTTCTAATTTTTTGTGGAAAAAATGTAACCTATTTCTGTGTGTTTCACTGTAAGATCACCCTGACTCAATTTCAATGAGGTTACAATCTTGTGTTTGCTAAAAAAAAAAAGGCTCACCATCTCTAATGGTCTACCCTTGGCAATACTGAAAACATACCAGTGAAAAACTGAGCTATGCCCTTAGGACAGGTGTCATTTTATACTTCAGACAGAGGAGTTGCCAACTCATTTAATAGAACACTTAGGCAGAAGTGTGGGGATTATGACAGAGAGAGAGAGCGAGAGCGGGAGAGATGCTAATACATCTGATTGTTATTAATTTAAAATGTAAAAGTTATTGTGAATGTTTAAAAGAAAACATAAGTGTGATCAGAATAATCAGTGTAAAGGTCTCCCAACACTGAGACACTACGATGAAGGCTTGAAGTGTCTAAGTAGGTTGCAATGCTGATCCTTTCATTCTTGAGTTTATCACTTTAATGCCTTGGAGCCACAGTTAACTAAACATTTTATAGCTAATGTAAAAGTCATACTTCATGGCTTGCATCAACCAGTTCTTTATAGATTTGCAGCCATTACAACTTTGTCATGCCAATTTTCTAACTGTGTGATATAGTGCTGCTGGCTGCTTCAGTTTACTGCCAGTGCAGCAACTGTTGGATTGGAGCAGCAGGGGTACATCTCAGTGTTGGCAATGCTGTCACACGATCATTCATTATAAAAATAGATGGGACAGTCAGAAGGTAGGATCCAGGAAAAATAATCCCGAGGTCAGACAAATATGCAGCAAAATAAAGAAAATAACAAATTAAGAGAAGAAATTAGAATGAACACAGAAGGAAATAATAAATAATAACTACAAGGCAACATAAGACACAAAAAAATAAAGGGGCGGCACCCATTTGAGGCAGCAACTGACAGCTGTAAACATATGACTAACTGGAAGATATTTAGCATGTATCCAATAAAAATGTTCTTCAATATGAAATTGTTATTTGTTCACAGAAGCAGAAACTTCCTCAAGAGTGCAGCATCATCGGTCACGGTTAGAGAAGGTTTAATGGTAATGCCATTCGGACAATAGACAACGAAGAAAGTATTTTAAAAGAAGATAGGAATAGACAAATTGCAGAGGCAGCAGGAGGAGACCAAAAAAGATTTACAACCATGTTAATCACAGTAGAGTCAAGGAACGGGTAGATCCATTGAAGGATAAACTTGATCAGGGTATGGCAGATTTATTAAAAGGATTCTTCACATCGGGTTTCACAGAGGAGGACTATAGACAAATTCCAGTCACACTAAGCAGAGCTAAATAAAGAACGTGCTACGCAGAAACTTGAAGGATTAAATATCCGTAACGTCTCTGGACCAGATGGGATACAGAGGGGGGGATATTTTAACATGGAGGAGGACGTGGGTTTGGGAGCGGGTGTGGGGTTAAAACCGGAGAAAATGACAGTGCATCAGGAAGCCGGCTCCAACCCGCCGTCTTCCGCATTTCACTCCAGCGCAATAGGCCGTGTGCAACCAACTCCCGAGAGAGAGGTGGGTTGACAATTAACATATGTTAATCGCTCAATTAGAGCGATATTTACACAGACTTTCGAGTTAACGCCTGATTTCCCGGGCTTTCTGAAACTCTCCAGTGAAAGCAAGGCAATTGAGGGGGTCAATCTATCTCATGGAAATATGGCAATAAATACTGAGTACTGACAGCTGCTTTCTTACCTGATCAGATGATTCAGAGGTGGAGGAGGAGGAAGGTGATGATGGCAATGCACCCTGAGTTGCTCATATTGCTGCCTGGGTTGCGAGGGGTGCCCTTATTAATGCAAGGTTCACTTGGGTTGCACCGGTGGACCCATGTCAGAAGCACATGCAACAGCCACTCTTCCCCCAATGCCAGTGACACAAAGCAGTCCAGCAAACAACAAACCACCCCTTGAACATCCCCCATTGGTCCCCATCAATTCATGTCTTCCAATTCATCAACAAACAAGTTAATAAGCGACTTGCCACCCAGCACCCAAGAAAGGACAAGATGGGAAAGTGGTGCAAAAGAATAATATTTATGTGACCTAACTAATGATCAGAAACTTAACAACACAACATTTGCTGATACACCCATGTGCATTCCCTTGTGCAACTACAAAGCCTTACTCTTCCTTTTCCTAGCACTTCTACGTGGTGCAACCCCTGTGGCTTGAGCAGAGGTAGAAGCAGGCTGCTCAGATCCTTGCTCTGACTACTGAGATACTCTTGGATGACATCCTTTGGGTTTTGGAGCCCGTGAGGGCCCCGCCAAAGACTGCACCACCTGCACCTGTGCAGGGGCAGACTCGGCCATCGGGAGACGAGACAGCATGTGGGCTACTGACTGGGATGGGGGCGGGGATGGTGGGGGAGGAAACAGGTGAGAAGTGGAAGCCCCACTGCCATGTCCCCTTTCGCCATCATCCCTCTCATGTCCCAGCCGCATTTCAATGCTACCACTGTGCTGGAGAGCACTTTGGTGCAGATCAGTGGGGCGCTGTAAGGCCAAGGCTAATGTAACTGTCATCCTATTTAAGGTGGCAGACATGTTGGCATCCAGAGTCTGCACGACCGTGGTCAAGGCATGCATGGAGTCATTTGATTGGAGAGTTTGATGTTCCGTGGCGCTGGCCACTCTAACCATGGAAGAACACATCATCTCAATGGCCTGCGACATCAACCCACTCATGCTTGAGGTGGACATTCTCTGTGCAATTGTGGTGAGTGGGATTGGAAGGCCTGTCAGTGCATCGCACATTATTTGCTGCTTTTCAATGATTCTCCTTTTCATTGATGGCCCCGGGGTACAGCATCTGTGTCCAGCTGAGAAGAGCTTGGAGATGGCTGCACCCTCCGACATGGACTCTCCACTGCTGTCTCTGCCACCGCCATCTGCTCTTGCTCAGTTGTGAAGTGTGAGTCAGCAGGTGAAAATTCAACTATCTGTCTACGAGGTCCTACCGAAGTGCGAGTATCTGAGCTGTTGCACGGTATGCAGGAGTCCTATGTCAGTGTACCCTCAGAAGGATTTAGCTCCTCTGAGGAATCATCATCCGTGACCTCCAGCAACTCCTACTGCACGCTTGAAGGCCCGGTCAGCGATAAATGAGAACTAGCAAGGTAAGAATGTTGCAAGTTATCATTTATGGAGATTATCATATTTCACTCTCTGTTGAAATCAAGTCAACATGACTGATCGCTGTATGACTTGTGGGTGGCTGATATTTAATTGTGTCACCAGGTAGCTGGGAGATCCCCGTCTCCCCATCTCGGATGGCCAGGCATGCCGAAACTCCACTGATCTCCAGTGCCTTCTCCTCTGTAGTTGTTCGTTGTGAGATGGCTGGAGGGCCATCTCCGGTCCTTTCCCTCTCCCTGGTGTTCTTGTGTTCTCTTCTCCTGCAACGAGGAAAAGAACAGAAACTTAACAACACAACATTTTCAGAGGAGTGCAACTACAAAGCCTTACTCTTCCTTATCCTACAACTCCTATGTGGTGCAACCCCTGAATGGTATGTGTTCAGCCGATGGATAGAGCTCATTTGGCGAGGGTGAGTATCAGGGAGAGGCATGAAATTGCCTAAGGATGAGGGTGAGTGGGAGTGGTGGGTGGATAGATGGGGATGTGAGGAAGTGCATAGACAAAGAAGGATGGGTGCGTTCGCAAGGTAAGTGGGTGTGAGGAGTGATGTGATGGATTATGCTTGAGAAGGCAGAGTGAGGGGGTTGGAGTGATGCGCACAGCAAGATGTAGGCAAATCTTCAACTGTACTCACCTTTCTTGACCTGATTAGGTCATTAAGCCACTTCAGGCACTGCATCCTGTTGCTCACCTCCTGGGCCACCTCCAGCCGCGCCTTCTTTGTTTCTGTCGCAGGTTTCTTCCTCCCATAGTAAGTCCCTCCAGCTCCTCACAGCCCCCAGCAGCACATCAAGGGAGGCATTAGTGAACCTGGGCACAGTCTTGGAACATCGCAACTCCAGTCTTTAACTTCCTCCTCTCTTGATTCCAATTCCAACTCCTCCAAATTGCATCTTTGGATTAGCCCTTTAAATATGGGAGTTGAGATCGCATCATGCGCATCACGCCCATTGCCGCTGATAGGATGGCAAACCCAGAAGTAAAATGATAATGAGGTGGCTGAGTTCAAAAGCCACTGACAGACGTGCTGAACATACTTCTGGGTTTCCCACGCGATATCGGCCCCCGCTCCCAGTTAACATCGGAAGCAGAGTATTCGGATGTATTGCCAGAATGATCCTATATAAAACATAAAGCATTATACTGTCCTTGTACAAGACCTTGGTTAGGCCTCAGCAAGAATACTGTGTCCAGATTTGGTGCCCTCACGTGTTGGATGTTATAGAAGCCCTGGAATAGATTCAGAGGAGGGCCTTTCAAACCTATCTGAATTAAGCGAAGGGTGTAAGTAAACTAGTGGATGAGGGTAATCTAGTAGATGTAGCTTACTTGGATTTTCAAAATTTCTCATGTGAAATTAGAATCAGAGATTGGGGAGGGCCCGGGTGTCAACGGATGTGGTAACTAGCCAGAAATAGGATATATATACTGAGTTCAGGAACTTCTTTTGATGCCTGAGGCTCCAAGTGAATGATTTACATGATACTTTCAATCAGAGGAGTGGCCAAACTATGAGGGAAACTAGGAATTCTACCACAATTTTGCAAAGGTTTCTCATTTTGTGATAACAAAAATGTGTCAAGTAAGTAGAAATTCATGCCTGAACCACTCCTTTCACAGAGAATTCAGTTTTCTGCATGAGAATTTTAAATTTGAGATGTTGCAAATGAATTAAGTCAGTAATTGGCCTCAAGTCTGCATAACATTCTTCACACTGTCTAGTCATTGCAAACAAGACAGATTTCAAATACCAACGTCTGGAATGTTTTAAAACAGATTTTACTAGTGGGTTTTGAAGTCTCAGTATATACAGTAATGAATTTTATGTTGACTCCTGGAATACTGTAGACACGACATTGAAGGTTTTGAAGTTCTTCATTATTGATTGTACCTTGTTCCATCCTCTAAGATGCTTCATAGTGTGAGCTCATAAAGACCATCCTGTGGAATTATATGAAGGAGCTTTACAGCTGGTTGAGAGAATTTAATCCCATCAGACTGGCCTTGGTTCAAACTTGGGTATCTGAGGTGAAATGACATTGAATCATATAATGATAGAATCATGGAATAGTACAGCACAGAAGGAGGCTATTCGGTCCAGCGAGTCTGCGCCGGCTCTTTTGAAGAGCAATCCAGTTAGTCCCACTCTCCCGCTCTTTCCCCATATCCCTGCAATTTTTTCTCCTTCAAGTATTTATCCAATTCCCTTTTGAAGGCTATTATTGAATCTGTATCCACCGCCCTATCAGGCAGTGCATTCCAAATCCTAACCACTTGTTGTTTAAAAAAAGTTATTCCTCATGTCGCCTCTGGTTCTTTTTCCAATCAGCTTAAATCTGTGCCCTCTCGTATTGACCCTTCAGCCATTGGAAACAGTTTCTCTTTATTTACTCTTCTCTAAATCCTTCATGATTTTAAACACCTCTATCAAATCTCCTCTTAGCCTTCTCTGCTCCAAGGCGAACAACCCCAGCTTCTCTAGTCTATCCATGTAACTATAATCCCTCAACACTGTATTCGCTCTAAAGCCTTGACATCCTTCCTAAAGCGCGGTGCCCAGAATTGGACACAATACTCCAGCTGGGGCCGAACTAGTGTTTTATACAGGTTTAGCATAACTTCCTGGCTTTTGTACTTTTTAAAATTTGTTTATGGGATGTGGGCGTCGCTGGCAAGGCCAGCACTTATTGCCCATCCCTAATTACCCTTGAGAAGGTGGTGGTGAGCCGCCTTCTTGAACCGCTGCAGTCCGTGTGGTGATGGTACTCCCACAGTGTTGTTAGGGAGGGAGTTCCAGGATTTTGACCCAGCGACGATGAAGGATCGGCGATATACTTCTAAGTCAGGATGGTGTGTGACTTGGAGGGGAACTTGGAGGTGGTGGTGTTCCCATGTGTCTGCTACCCTTGTCCTTCTAGGTGGAAGAGCTCGCGGGTTTGGGAGGTGCTACCGAAGAAGCCTTGGTGAGTTGCTGCAGTGCATCTTGTAGATGGTACACACTGCAGCCACGGTACGCCGGTGGTGGAGGGAGTGAATGTTTAAGGTGGTGGATGGGGTGCCAATCAAGCGGGCTGCTTTGTCCTGGATGGTGTCGAGCTTCTTGAGTGTTGTTGGAGCTGCATTCATCCAGGCAAGTGGAGAGTATTCCATCACACTCCTTACTTGTGCCTTGTAGATGGTGGAAAGGCTTTGGGGAGTCAGGAAGTGAGACACTCGCCGCAGAATACCTAGCCTCTGACCTGCTGTTGTTGCCACAGTATTTATGTGGCTGGTCCAGTTAAGTTTCTGATCAATGGTGACCCCCAGGATGTTGATGGTGGGGGATTCAGCGATGGTAATACCGTTGAATTTCAAGGGGAGGTGGTTAGACTCTCGCTTGTTGGAGATAGTCATTGCCTGGCACTTCTGTGGCGCGAATGTTACCTGCCACTTATCAGCCCAAGCCTGAACGTCGTCCAGGTCTTGTTGCATGCGGGCATGGACTGCTTCATTATCTGAGGAGTTGCGAATGGCACTGAACACTGTGCAGGCATCAGCAAACATCCCCACTTCTGACCTTATGATGGAGGAAAGGTCATTGATGAAGCAGCTGAAGGTGGTTGGGCCTAAGACACTGCCCTGAGGAACTCCTGCAGCGATGTCCTGGGGCTGTGATGATTTACCTTCAACCACCACAACCATCTTCCTTTGTGCTAGGTATGACTCCAGCCAGTGGAGTGTTTTCCCCCCGATTCCCATTGACTTCAGTTTTACTAGGGCTCCTTGATGCCACACTCAGTCAAATGCTGCTTTGATCTCAAGGGCAGTCACTCTCACCTCACCTCTGGAGTTCAGCTCCTTTGTCCATGTTTGGACCAAGGCTGTAATGAGGTCAGGGACCGAGTGGTCTTGGCGGAACCCAAACTGGGCATCCGTGAACAGGTTATTCGTGGATAAGTGCCGCTTGAAAGCACTGTCAATGACACCGTCCATCACTTTGCTGATGATTGAGAGTAGACTGATGGGGCAGTAATTGGCCGGGTTGGATTTGTCCTGCTTTTTGTGGACAGGACATACCTGGGAAGTTTTCCACATTGTCGGATAGATGCCAGTGTTGTAACTGTACTGGAACAGCTTGGCTAGAGGCGCGGCTAGTTCTGGAGCACAAGTCTTCAGCACGATAGCCGGGATGTTGTCGGGGCCCATAGCCTTTGCTGTATCCAATGCTCTCAGCCGTTTCTTGATATCACGTGGAGTGAATTGAATTGGCTGAAGACTGGCTTCTGTGATGGTGGGGATCTCAGGAGTAGGTCAATATGGATCATCCACTCGGCACTTCTGACTGAAGATGGTTGCAAATGCTTCAGCCTCGACTTTTGCACTCACGTGCTGGGCTCCACCATTTGTCCACCACCTGTCGCAGGCCCAGACTGGCAGCTATGTCCTTCAGGACTCAACCAGCTCAGTCAGTAGCGGTGCTACCGAGCCACTCTTGGTGATGAACATTGAAGTCCTCCACCCAGAGTACATTCTGTGCCCTTGCTAGTCTTAGTGCTTCTTCCAAGTGGTGTTCAACATGGAGGAGTACTGATTCATCAGCTGAGGGAGGGCAGTAGGTGGTAATCAGCAGGAGGTTTCGTTGCCCATGCTTGACCTGAAGGGGGGTCTGGAGTCAATGTTGAGGATGCCCAGGGCCACTCCTTCCCATCTGTATACCACTGTGCCGCCACCCCTGGTGGGTCTGTCCTGCTGGTGGGACAGGACATACCCAGGGATGGTGATGTACGAGTTTGGGACATTGGCTGAAAGGTATGATTCTGTGAGGGTTTTTTTTATTCGTTTATGGGATCTGGGCGTCGCTGGCAAGGCCAGCATTTATTGCCCATCCCTAGTTGCCCTTGAGAGGGTGGTGGTGAGCCGCCTTCTTAAACCGCTGCAGTCCGTGTGGTGATGGTACTCCCACAGTGCTGTGAGGGAGGGAGTTCCAGGATTTTGACCCAGCGACAATAAAGGATCAGCGATATACTTCTAAGTCAGGATGGTGTGTGACTTGGAGGGGAACTTGGAGGTGGTGGTGTTCCCATGTGCCTGCTACCCTTGTCCTTCTAGGTGGAAGAGCTCGCGGGTTTGGGAGGTGCTACCGAAGAAGCCTTGGCGAGTTGCTGCAGTGCATCTTGTAGATGGTACACACTGCAGCCACGGTACGCCGGTGGTGGAGGGAGTGAATGTTTAAGGTGGTGGATGGGGTGCCAATCAAGCGGGCTGCTTTGTCCTGGATGGTGTCGAGCTTCTTGAGTGTTGTTGGAGCTGCATTCATCCAGGCAAGTGGAGAGTATTCCATCACACTCCTTACTTGTGCCTTGTAGATGGTGGAAAGGCTTTGGGGAGTCAGGAAGTGAGACACTCGCCACAGAATACCTAGCCTCTGACCTGCTGTTGTTGCCACAGTATTTATGTGGCTGGTCCAGTTAAGTTTCTGATCAATGGTGACCCCCAGGATGTTGATGGTGGGGGATTCAGCGATGGTAATACCGTTGAATTTCAAGGGGAGGTGGTTAGACTCTCGCTTGTTGGAGATAGTCATTGCCTGGCACTTCTGTGGCGCGAATGTTACCTGCCACTTATCAGCCCAAGCCTGAACGTCGTCCAGGTCTTGTTGCATGCGGGCATGGACTGCTTCATTATCTGAGGAGTTGCGAATGGCGCTGAACACTGTGCAGGCATCAGCAAACATCCCCACTTCTGACCTTATGATGGAGGAAAGGTCATTGATGAAGCAGCTGAAGGTGGTTGGGCCTAAGACACTGCCCTGAGGAACTCCTGCAGCGATGTCCTGGGGCTGTGATGATTTACCTTCAACCACCACAACCATCTTCCTTTGTGCTAGGTATGACTCCAGCCAGTGGAGTGTTTTCCCCCTGATTCCCATTGACTTCAGTTTTACTAGGGCTCCTTGATGCCACACTCAGTCAAATGCTGCTTTGATCTCAAGGGCAGTCACTCTCACCTCACCTCTGGAGTTCAGCTCCTTTGTCCATGTTTGGACCAAGGCTGTAATGAGGTCAGGGACCGAGTGGTCTTGGCGGAACCCAAACTGGGCATCCGTGAACAGGTTATTCGTGGATAAGTGCCGCTTGAAAGCACTGTCAATGACACCGTCCATCACTTTGCTGATGATTGAGAGTAGACTGATGGGGCAGTAATTGGCCGGGTTGGATTTGTCCTGCTTTTTGTGGACAGGACATACCTGGGAAGTTTTCCACATTGTCGGATAGATGCCAGTGTTGTAACTGTACTGGAACAGCTTGGCTAGAGGCGCGGCTAGTTCTGGAGCACAAGTCTTCAGCACGATAGCCGGGATGTTGTCGGGGCCCATAGCCTTTGCTGTATCCAATGCTCTCAGCCGTTTCTTGATATCACGTGGAGTGAATTGAATTGGCTGAAGACTGGCTTCTGTGATGGTGGGGATCTCAGGAGTAGGTCAATATGGATCATCCACTCGGCACTTCTGACTGAAGATGGTTGCAAATGCTTCAGCCTCGACTTTTGCACTCACGTGCTGGGCTCCACCATTTGTCCACCACCTGTCGCAGGCCCAGACTGGCAGCTATGTCCTTCAGGACTCAACCAGCTCAGTCAGTAGCGGTGCTACCGAGCCACTCTTGGTGATGAACATTGAAGTCCTCCACCCAGAGTACATTCTGTGCCCTTGCTAGTCTTAGTGCTTCTTCCAAGTGGTGTTCAACATGGAGGAGTACTGATTCATCAGCTGAGGGAGGGCAGTAGGTGGTAATCAGCAGGAGGTTTCCTTGCCCATGCTTGACCTGAAGGGGGGTCTGGAGTCAATGTTGAGGATGCCCAGGGCCACTCCTTCCCATCTGTATACCACTGTGCCGCCACCCCTGGTGGGTCTGTCCTGCTGGTGGGACAGGACATACCCAGGGATGGTGATGTACGAGTTTGGGACATTGGCTGAAAGGTATGATTCTGTGAGGGTTTTTTTTATTCGTTTATGGGATCTGGGCGTCGCTGGCAAGGCCAGCATTTATTGCCCATCCCTAGTTGCCCTTGAGAGGGTGGTGGTGAGCCGCCTTCTTAAACCGCTGCAGTCCGTGTGGTGATGGTACTCCCACAGTGCTGTGAGGGAGGGAGTTCCAGGATTTTGACCCAGCGACAATAAAGGATCAGCGATATACTTCTAAGTCAGGATGGTGTGTGACTTGGAGGGGAACTTGGAGGTGGTGGTGTTCCCATGTGCCTGCTACCCTTGTCCTTCTAGGTGGAAGAGCTCGCGGGTTTGGGAGGTGCTACCGAAGAAGCCTTGGCGAGTTGCTGCAGTGCATCTTGTAGATGGTACACACTGCAGCCACGGTACGCCGGTGGTGGAGGGAGTGAATGTTTAAGGTGGTGGATGGGGTGCCAATCAAGCGGGCTGCTTTGTCCTGGATGGTGTCGAGCTTCTTGAGTGTTGTTGGAGCTGCATTCATCCAGGCAAGTGGAGAGTATTCCATCACACTCCTTACTTGTGCCTTGTAGATGGTGGAAAGGCTTTGGGGAGTCAGGAAGTGAGACACTCGCCGCAGAATACCTAGCCTCTGACCTGCTGTTGTTGCCACAGTATTTATGTGGCTGGTCCAGTTAAGTTTCTGATCAATGGTGACCCCCAGGATGTTGATGGTGGGGGATTCAGCGATGGTAATACCGTTGAATTTCAAGGGGAGGTGGTTAGACTCTCGCTTGTTGGAGATAGTCATTGCCTGGCACTTCTGTGGCGCGAATGTTACCTGCCACTTATCAGCCCAAGCCTGAACGTCGTCCAGGTCTTGTTGCATGCGGGCATGGACTGCTTCATTATCTGAGGAGTTGCGAATGGCGCTGAACACTGTGCAGGCATCAGCAAACATCCCCACTTCTGACCTTATGATGGAGGAAAGGTCATTGATGAAGCAGCTGAAGGTGGTTGGGCCTAAGACACTGCCCTGAGGAACTCCTGCAGCGATGTCCTGGGGCTGTGATGATTTACCTTCAACCACCACAACCATCTTCCTTTGTGCTAGGTATGACTCCAGCCAGTGGAGTGTTTTCCCCCCGATTCCCATTGACTTCAGTTTTACTAGGGCTCCTTGATGCCACACTCAGTCAAATGCTGCTTTGATCTCAAGGGCAGTCACTCTCACCTCACCTCTGGAGTTCAGCTCCTTTGTCCATGTTTGGACCAAGGCTGTAATGAGGTCAGGGACCGAGTGGTCTTGGCGGAACCCAAACTGGGCATCCGTGAACAGGTTATTCGTGGATAAGTGCCGCTTGAAAGCACTGTCAATGACACCGTCCATCACTTTGCTGATGATTGAGAGTAGACTGATGGGGCAGTAATTGGCCGGGTTGGATTTGTCCTGCTTTTTGTGGACAGGACATACCTGGGAAGTTTTCCACATTGTCGGATAGATGCCAGTGTTGTAACTGTACTGGAACAGCTTGGCTAGAGGCGCGGCTAGTTCTGGAGCACAAGTCTTCAGCACGATAGCCGGGATGTTGTCGGGGCCCATAGCCTTTGCTGTATCCAATGCTCTCAGCCGTTTCTTGATATCACGTGGAGTGAATTGAATTGGCTGAAGACTGGCTTCTGTGATGGTGGGGATCTCAGGAGTAGGTCAATATGGATCATCCACTCGGCACTTCTGACTGAAGATGGTTGCAAATGCTTCAGCCTCGACTTTTGCACTCACGTGCTGGGCTCCACCATTTGTCCACCACCTGTCGCAGGCCCAGACTGGCAGCTATGTCCTTCAGGACTCAACCAGCTCAGTCAGTAGCGGTGCTACCGAGCCACTCTTGGTGATGAACATTGAAGTCCTCCACCCAGAGTACATTCTGTGCCCTTGCTAGTCTTAGTGCTTCTTCCAAGTGGTGTTCAACATGGAGGAGTACTGATTCATCAGCTGAGGGAGGGCAGTAGGTGGTAATCAGCAGGAGGTTTCGTTGCCCATGCTTGACCTGAAGGGGGGTCTGGAGTCAATGTTGAGGATGCCCAGGGCCACTCCTTCCCATCTGTATACCACTGTGCCGCCACCCCTGGTGGGTCTGTCCTGCTGGTGGGACAGGACATACCCAGGGATGGTGATGTACGAGTTTGGGACATTGGCTGAAAGGTATGATTCTGTGAGGGTTTTTTTTATTCGTTTATGGGATCTGGGCGTCGCTGGCAAGGCCAGCATTTATTGCCCATCCCTAGTTGCCCTTGAGAGGGTGGTGGTGAGCCGCCTTCTTAAACCGCTGCAGTCCGTGTGGTGATGGTACTCCCACAGTGCTGTGAGGGAGGGAGTTCCAGTATTTTGACCCAGCGACAATAAAGGATCAGCGATATACTTCTAAGTCAGGATGGTGTGTGACTTGGAGGGGAACTTGGAGGTGGTGGTGTTCCCATGCGCCTGCTGCCCTTGTCCTTCTAGGTGGAAGAGGTCATGGGTTTGGGAGGTGCTGCCGAAGAAGCCTTGGCGAGTTGCTGCAGTGCATCTTGTAGATGGTACACACTGCAGCCATGGTACGCCGGTGGTGACTGTTTAAGGTGGTGGATGGGGTGCCAATCAAGCGGGCTGCTTTATCCTGGATGGTGTCGAGCTTCTGGAGTGTTGTTGGAGCTGCACTCATCCAGGCAAGTGAAGAAGAGTATTCCAAAACACTCCTTACTTGTGCCTTGTAGATGGTGGAAAGGCTTTGGGGAGTCAGGAGGTGAGACACTCACCGCAGAATACCTAGCCTCTGACCTGCTCTTGTTGCTGGTCCAGTTAAGTTTCTGGTCAATGGTGACCCCCAGGATGTTGATAGTGGGGGATTCGGTGATGGTAATGCCATTGAATGTCAAGGGGAGGTGGTTAGACTCTCGCTTGTTGGAGATAGTCATTGCCTGGCACTTTTGTGGCGCGAATGTTACCTGCCACTTATCAGCCCAAGCCTGAACGTTGTCCAGGTCTTGTTGCATGCGGGCATAGACTGCTTCATTATCTGTGGAGTTGTGAATGGCGCTGAACACTGTGCAGTCATCAGCGAACATCCCCA
The DNA here is from genome assembly GCA_030390025.1 of Squalus acanthias. NCBI lineage: Eukaryota > Metazoa > Chordata > Chondrichthyes > Squaliformes > Squalidae > Squalus > Squalus acanthias. Next base: position 96,438,001 of record CM059434.1, read on the forward strand.
TTTCTGACCTTATGTTGGAGGGAAGGTTCATTGATGAAGCAGCTGAAGATGGTTGGGCCTAGGACACTGCCCTGAGGAACTCATGCAGCTGTGATGATTGACCTTCAACCACCTTCCTTTGTGCTTGGTATGACTCCAGCCAGTGGAGCGTTTTCCCCCCTGATTCCCATTGACTTCAGTTTTACTAGGGCTCCTTGATGCCAGACTCGGTCAAATGCTGCCTTGATGTCAAGGGCAGTCACTCGCACCTCACCAATTCAGCTCCTTTGTCCATGTTTGAATCAAGGTTGTAATGCGGTCGGGAGCCGAGTGGTCTTGGCGGAACCCAAACTGGGCATCAGTGAGCAGGTTATTTGTGAGTAAGTGCCGCTTGATAGCGCTGTCGATGACACCTTCCATCACTTTGCTGATGATTGAGAGTAGACTGATGGGGCGGTAATTGGCCGGGTTGGATTTGTCCTGCTTTTTGTGGACAGGACAGACCTGGGCAGTTTTCCACATTGTCGGATAGTGTTGTAGCTGTACTGGAACAGCTTGGCTAGAGGCGCAGCTAGTTCTGGAGCACAATGACTATTCAGTATGATGACTATGTCAGGCTGTTGCTTGACTAGTCTGTGGGAGAGCTCTCTCAATTTTGGCACAAGTCCCCAGATGTTGGTGAGGAGGACTTTGCAGGGTCGACTGGGTTGTGTGTGCCATTGCCGTGTCCGTAGCCGGTGCCGAGGTCGATGCCGGGTTTCATTCTTTTTCGTAGCTGTTAATTACAACTGAGTGGCTTGCTAGGCCATTTCAGAGGCAACCACATTGCTGTGGGTCTGGAGTCACATATCGGCCAGACCAGGTAAGGACAGCAGATTTCCTTCCCTAAAGGACATTAGTGAACCAGATGGGTTTTTACGACAATCCGATAGTTTCATGGATACCATTACTAATACTAGTAATTATTCCAGATTTATTTAATTAACTGAATTTAAATTCACGTCTCTGGATTATTAGTCCAGGCCTCTGGAGTACTAGTCCAGTGACATTACCACTACGCTACCGTTCCCGTTCTATGTCTTCATTTATAAAGCCCAGGATCCCATATGCTTTATTAACTGCTCTGTTAATCTGTCCTGGCACCTTCAAAGATTTGTGCACAAGCACCCCCAGGACTCTCTCTTCAGTACCATTCAGTGTGTATGGTCTCTCCTCACTCTTCCTACCAAAACGTACCACCTCACACTTCTCTACATTGAATTGCATCTGCCATGTCTCCGTCCATTCCACCAGCCTGTCTATGTCCTCCTGAAGTCTGTTACTATCTTCCTCACTGTTTACTACATTTCCAAGTTTCGTGGCATCTGCAAATTTCAAAATTGTGCTGACTTTCACTGCATCATCCATTTTCTGGAAGCAACCATGTTTAAAAGGAAAATTAAATTAATATCAGAGTTCCATTCTATTCAAAATATTTTTCCTGTAGATAAGAAGGTGGGCAGGTGAGGAAAGGCCATTTAGCTTGAGGCATCAATTTCAATCATTTATCAGGGCCACAATGAACACTTTTTATTTCTCTCCTGCCAATGCCATATGGGGTTAGTGCTGCATGAGTGGTGGTGATGCATATTTTATACATTCAAAGTGGACAGAGGCCCACACCATTGTACCAAATGTTACCTCTCCTGGGGAAGGGGCAGAGAATTGCCATCGAACTATCTTTCACAGTTCCCCCAGTTATATAACAAAAACAATGAGTGGGAAATTGTGATAACCTTGCAACAAACACAATGTGCGCAGGATGTCAGAGTTCAGAGAGAAAGGCCTAAATAAATAAAAGGAATAGCAGAGTCACTAGAAAGGCTGTGAGAGCCCAGAGGCACTTATAGGTAAGCAATCTTTTGATTCTGAGGTAATATTTTGCTCCATTAACAACCTTAGCCAAAGACATAGCTTATGCCAGTATACAGCAAGTGGACAAGGATACAATACAGCCATAGCAAAAGGAATTGGGAAATGTCGCAAAATAATTGAGTCTGTTGCTAATTGGATGTATGTAAACAATGGCTTGTTATACAATGATTTTTGTACCATATTCATACTGTTAATAGAAACATAGAAACTAGGAGCAGGAGTAGGCCATTCGTCCCCTCGATCCTGTTCCGCCATTTAATGAGATCATGGCTGATCATCCAAATTCAGTACCCTGTCCCTGCTTTCTCCCCATATCCCTTGATCCCTTTAGCCTTAAGAAATATATCTAACTCCTTCTTGAATATATTTAATGAATTGGCCTCAACTGCCTTCTGTGGTAGAGAATTCCACAGGTTCACCACTCTCTGGGTGAAGAAATTCCTCCTCATCTCAGTCCTAAATGGTTTACCCCTTATCCTTAGACTGTGACCCCTGGTTCTGGACTCCCCCGCCATCGGGAACATCCTTCCTGCATCTAGTCTGTCTAGTCCTGTTAGAATTTTATAAGTTTCAATGAGATCCCCTCTCATTCTTCTAAATTCTAGCGAATACAAGCCCAATCGACCCAATCTTTCTTCATATGTCATTCCTGCCATCCCAGGTATCAGTCTGGTGAATCTTCGCTGCACTCCCTCCATGGCAAGAACATCCTTCCTCAGATAAGGCAACCAAAACTGCACACAATACTCAAGGTGTGGTCTCACCAAGGCCCTGTACAACTGCAGCAAGACATCCTTGCTCCTGTACTCGAATCCTCTCGCTATGAAGGCCAACATACCATTTGCCTTCTTAACCGCCTGCTGCACCTGCATGCTTACCTTCAGCGACTGGTGCACAAGGACACCCAGGTCTCGTTGCACTTCCCCTTTTCCCAATCTATTGCCGTTCAGATAATAATCTGCCTTCCTGTTTTTGCCACCAAAGTGGATAACCTCGCATTTATCCACATTATACTGCATCTGCCATGCTTCTGCCCAATCACCCAACCTGTCCAAATCATACTGGAGTTTCTCTGCATCCTCCTCACAGCACACACGCCCACCCAGCTTTGTGTCGTCCGCAAACTTGGAGATATTATATCTAGTTCCCTCGTCTAGATCATTAATATATATTGTGAATAACTGGGGTCCTAGCACCGATCCCTGCGGTACCCCACTAGTCACTGCCTGCCACTCGGAAAAAGACCCATTTATTCCAACTCTTTGCTTCCTGTCTGCCAACCAGTTCACTATCCAAGTCAGTACCTTACCCCCAATCCCATGTGCTTTAACTTTGCACGCTAATCTCTTATGCGGAACCTTATCGAAAGCCTTCTGAAAGTCCAAATACACCAGTTACATCCTCAAAAAATTCCAGTAGATTAGTCAAGCATGATTTACCTTTTGTAAATCCATGTTGACTTTGTCCGATTCTGTCACTGTTTTCCAAGTGCTCTGCTATTACATCTTTTATAATGGACTCTAGCATTTTCCCCACTACCGACGTCAGGCTTACCGGTCTATAATTCCCCGTTTTCTCTCTACCACCTTTTTTAAATAGTGGGGTTACATTAGCTACCCTCCAATCCATGGGAACTGTTCCAGAGTCTATAGAATTTTGGAAGATGACCAGCAATGCATCTATTATTTCTAGGGCCACTTCCTTAAGTACCCTAGGATGTAGATTATCAGGCCCTGGGGATTTATCGGCCTTCAATCCCGTCAATTTCCCTAACACCATTTCCCTACAAATACTGATTTCATTCAGTTCCTCCCTCTCATTAGAACCTATGTTCCCCGACATCTCTGGAAGGTTATTTGTGTCCTCCTTTGTGAAGACAGAACCAAAGTATGTATTTAATTGGTCTGCCATTTCTTTGTTCCCCATTATAAATTCCCCTGATTCTGACTGCAAGGGACCTACGCGTGACTTCACCAATCTTTTTCTCTTCACATATCTATAGAAGCTTTTACAGTCTGTTTTTATGTTCTCTGCAAGCTTACTCTCATACTCTATTTTCCCCCTCTTAATTAATTGGTATTAATATAATTGCGGTATATTGAATAATATCGCCCTTAAGGACTTGCACTGGTTGGTATAAGCTGTTTAATTAGGAAGAATGCAGTATTTAGAATATGAGCCAGCATGCTAAGACATTGAGTGATGTTGTCTATTAGTTATTCTGAAATTTTCTGAAAATATGACTGCCAATTTTACTAAAATCTTAAGTTATTCAAATATTCAACAGTAATATCAATAATTGAATTTATGAAATTTCACTTCCAGATTGTGATGGAAAATACGTACATCGGGTGACACTAATGGATTATAACACCATTGCCCCAGCCAATGTATTTGATAGTCACTACCAAAGAAATACAACTTGTCACCTTTTCCAACATGACAGAAACTGAATTCAAGACCCAATCTGATTAAACTAACTTGTAAATAAGGAAATAGATAAATGGGAAAACCCACTGCATATTATGCAGCCATTTTCAAAAAGGAGGACAATGAGTCTTGGCAGTGAGTTAAAGAAGAAAGACTTGCATTTATATAGCGCCTTTCACGACCTCAGGATGTCCCAAAGCGCTTTACAGCCAATGATGTACATTTGAAGCATAGTCACTGTTGAAATGTAGGAAACATGGCAGCCAATTTGCACACAGCAAGGTCCCACAAACAGCAATGTGATAAATGACCAGATAATCTGTTTTAGAGATGTTGGTTGAGGGATAAATATTGGCCAGGGCACCGGGGAGAAATCCACTGCTCTTCTTCAAAATAGTGCCGTGGGATCTTTTATGTGCGCCTTGGTTTAATGTCTCATCCGAAAGACGGCACCTCCAACAGTGCAGCGCTCCCTCAGTACTGCACTGGGAGTGTCAGCCTAGATTATGTGCTGAAGTGTCACGGAGTGGGACTTGAATATATGACACTCTGACTCAGAGGTGAGAGTGCTACCCACTGAGCAACGGCTGACACTACAGAGTTCTTCACATCTGGTGCCCGTAATTCTTTATGAATGGCCAGATGGTAGTGAGGTGAGAGTAATACCTGGAATGGGCAGGGCAGTGGATGCAAAAACTCTGGAGTTATTCAAGAGGCAGTCGGATACTTTATGTGTAGGGAGATTGTAGGTTTCTATGGAAGGATGAAGTAGATGGGCTGAATGGCCTCCGTCATCTGTTCTTTGTGAAGTAAAGCAGGCCCCAGAATAGAACACTCAGCAACAACAACAACTTGTATTTATATAGCACCTTTAACGTAGTAAATGTCCCAAGGCGCTTCACAGGAGTGTTATAAAACAAAATTTGACATCGAGCCACATAAGGAGATATTAGGGCAGATGAGGTAGGTTTTAAGGAACGTCTTAAAGGAGAAAAGAGAGGTAGAAAGGCGGAGAGGTTTAGGGTGGGAATTCCAGTGCTTAGGGCCGTGGCAGCTGAAGGCACCAATGGTGGTGTGATTGAAATCAGGGATGCTCAAGAGGCCAGGATTAGAGGAGCACAGATATCTTGGGGGGGTTATGGCGCTGGAGGAGATTACAGAGATAGAGAGGGGGCGAGGCCATGGAGGGATTTGGAAACAAGGATGAAAATTTTGGTGCTGAACCACAGTGGGTAAGAGTTGAACAACTCATCCTGGCTTTCACAGGAGGATTTTAGAAATAGGTAGCTAAAAGATTTGTAGCCATAATCATATGGTTGTAAAATATTCTAATTTACATTATCTGATGAACAAGGTACCAACTTTTTTTTGAATAGCCAAAAGGCATAGGTACAAGTTTATTTGAATTATTGAGAAAAAATACTTCCTGATAATCAAGTTAACTGAATTTGGGATCCTGATTAGTGACTGCTGGCATAAACATTGAGTTGCTGTTGGAACTGTGTTTTGTTGTTATACTGGATACATAGATACATAGATACATAGAAGATAGGAGCAGGAGTAGGCCATCCGGCCCTTCGAGCCTGCTCCGCCATTTAATGAGATCATGGCTGATCCTTCAATTCAGTATCCCGTCCCCGCCTTCTCTCCGTAACCCTTAACCCCTTTTGCCTGTAGAAATATATCTAATTCCCTCTTAAATATATTTAATGAGCTGGCGTACACTGCCCTCTGTGGCAATGAGTTCCACAGGTTCACCACTCTCTGAGTGAAGAAATTCCCCCTCATTTCTGTCCTAAATGGTTTAGCCCTTATCCTTAAATTATGTCCTCTAGTTCTGTTCTCACCCGCCAAGGGAAACATTCCTTCTGCATCTAATCTGTCTAGACCTGTCAGAATTTTATACACTTCTATGAGGTCCCCTCTCAATCTTCTAAACTCCAGTGTGTACATCCCTAAACTACATAGTCTCTCCTCATAGGTCAATCCCGCCATTCCTGGTATCAGCCTGGTGAATCGCCGCTGCACCCCCTCCATGGCAAGAACATCTTTCCTCAGATGAGGCGACCAAAACTGTACACAGTACTCGAGGTGTGGTCTCACCAGTGCCCTGTACAGCTGCAGCAAGGTATCCCTGTTCCTGTATTCCAACCCTTTTGCTATGAAGGCCAGCATACCGTTTGCCTTCTTGACCGCCTGTTGCACCTGCATGCTCGCCTTCAGTGACTGGTGTACAAGAACACCCAGGTCTCTCTGTACTTCCCCCTCTCCCAATTTATTGCCATTTAAATAATAATTTGCCCTCCCGTTCCTGCACCCAAGGTGGATAACTTCGCACTTGTCCACATTATAGTGCATCTGCCATTTATCCGCCCAATCACCCAGTCTGTCCAAATCGCTCTGGAGCTTCCTGGTCTCCTCCTCTGAGCCCACCCCCCCTCCTAGTTTAGTGTCGTCTGCAAATTTGGAAATGCTGCATTCGACTCCCTGATCCAGGTCATTAATATAAATTGTGAACAGCTGGGGACCCAGGACAGATCCCTGTGGTACCCCACTTGTTACTGCCTGCCATTCAGAAAATGAGCCGTTTATTCCAACTCTCTGTTTTCTATCTGACAGCCAGTTCTCTATCCACGTCAATACTTTCCCCTTTATCCCATGAGCTTCAATTTTCCATGCTAATCTTTTATGTGGGACCTTATCGAAGGCCTTTTGGAAGTCCAGGTACACCACATCTACTGGCTCTCCCCCATCTATTTTACCAGTTACTCCCTCAAAAAATTCCAATAGATTAGTCAAGCACGATTTACCCTTTGTAAATCCATGTTGACTCTGTCCTATCCTGTCCCCATTTGCTAAGTGCTCCGCTATTTCATCCTTAATGATGGACTCCAGCATTTTGCCCACAACTGATGTAAGGCTTACAGGTCTGTAATTACCTGCTTTTTCCCTACCCCCCTTTTTGAATAGTGGGGTAACGTTAGCTACCCTCCAATCCATGGGCACTGTTCCCGAGTCTAATGAATTCTGAAAAATCATGCTTAGTGCATCCGCTATCTCTAGGGCCACCTCCTTCAGTACCCTAGGATGCATGTTATCAGGCCCTGGGGATTTGTCCGCCTTCAATCCCTTTAGCTTCCTTAACACCATATCCTTAGAGATATTGATTTGCGTCAGTTCCTCCTTTGCCAATGTCCCTATTTTTCCCGATGATTGGGAACAATGAGTGGATCTGCTGCCCCTCAAAATATCTCAAAAATCTGTCCAGGTCAGTTTGCTTTTAATCCATTGAAGAAAGAAGCTGTGCTGGATCTAGTTCCAGAAAATGAAGTTAGGCTAGTAGGTAATGTATGGTTAGAAAACGTCAACATAATTAGGAAAAAAGCCAATTTCAATGAATGATGCATGATCTAAAAGGGTTAAATTATGAGGTCAGGTTGCATAAACCTGGTTTGTATTCCCTTCAGTTTAGAAGGTTGAGGGGTGATCTAATCGAGGTGTTTAAAGTGATAAAAGGATTTGATAGAGTAGATACAGAGAAGTTTTTTCCGATACTGCGAGATTCCAGAGCAAGGCGGCACTATCTTAAAATTAGAGCTAGGCCATTCAGGAGAGAAATCAGGAAGCACTTTTTCACCCAAAGGATAATGGAAATGTGGAACTCTCTCTTCCAAAAGACTGTGGATGCTGGGTCAATTGCAATTTTCAAGACTGTTATTGACTGATTTTTATTAGGTAAGGGTATCGGGATATGGATCAAAGGCAGGTAAATGGAGATGACGTATAGATCAGTCATTATCTAATTAAATGGCGGAACAGGCTTGAGGGATGAATGACCTACTCCTGTTCCTAAGTTCCAATGAGATAAAAAGGGAAATAGCAGACAAAGTGGAAAAAAAATTGGCTAATAATACGGTGTAGAAAAATTGGGAATGTTCTAACAAGAGACGATTAATGTACAGTCTAGACATAACCACACAAAATTTGCAGACAACAGAAAAATAGGGAACATCATTAACAGTGAAGAGGACAGTAAGTGGCTTCAGGAGGGCATAGCCAGGTCAGTAGATTGGGCACATAGATGTCAGATGAAATTTAATGCGGAGAAATGCGATGTGATACATTTTGCAAGAATAGAAAGGAGAGGGCATATGCACTGAATGGCGAAACTTTAAATGGAGTAGATGAATAAAGAGACTTAAGGGTTCAGATATATAAGGGGTCATTTTAACCTAATCCACTGACAGGACCAGGTCAGTAGCCTGTTTTACACCCCGTCTGATTTTACTCTCCATTGACTTCAGAGGTAAGGAAAATAGGGCAGTTTGTAAAACAGGCAGTAGATTCGCTATCACCCATTTATTGCCTGGTGAAAAAAGTTCAAATTACCCACCATGAATTTTTAATCTCTACTTGACTGTACCTATTGCCAGGCTGAGAACTAGACCAACGCTCCCGACTGAGAGAGACTGAGGTCAATGATGATAGAACACCGCAAATTGGGAACTGAATGAAATACTATTAGAGCGTCAGGGCACCTCGACCATTTAGTTCTGTGGCTTTGCAGGCTTACCTCTGATGGAATTGAAATACTGGATTCTTCTGTGTTAGATAGTGGCAAGCAAAAAAGCTTTACAAGATCACATCTTAGAAACGCCTATGAAATTGAACAGGAAATATTCCAGTCATAACTTTTATGGCTCTGACCTCTAAAACTGAAATATGGTGAGCTGTTATCTGTTCACTATATCAAAAACAAAGGACTCACACTGAAGGCTTTGATTGTTGCTAACTGGTTTTGTCACCACTTTGACAGTTTCACTATAGTCCCATAGATCAAACATTATAACCTTTTGATACTGAGGCAATATGTCTGTCAAAATGCTGACACTAAAACAATGGCTTCAAATGTGTACGACCTTTCACTATATTTTAACTAATGCTATACAGCAGTGCTGGCTTTATCTTCACACAAGTCCTTCTTCAGCACTGATTTGTTTTGTAACTAAAGATTTTTTGTAAAAGAGCAGTTGATAAGAAATTACAATGAAGATTGCCATTGACTGCAATGGTTAGGTAGTTTGTAGAGAAGCAGGAAGCCATACGTCCTCGGAGAGCATGTTTGCAACCTTAGCTTGACCATCAGTGAGGCAGGAAGAATAGAAAGGCCAACGAACCCGGTGCACTCTCGCACACCTCCTACCACTGGTTACACAGCAATAGATGTGAACAAAACTACAAAATGGGAGGAGGAATTCTAATTTAGGATCAGGGGATATAAATGAAATTGAGAATTTTTGAACAACCTTGCTCAGCGAGGATAACCTGATAAGCATATGATAACTGAAGCTTGCTGTATTTACCATTGCCATTTCCATTGAAAATTTTAAAATTTCAAAATTAATTTTTGATTTATTTCATTCACATGGGAGTAGACATTACCTTTCAAAGCAACCTGCTTGAAAGAAATGTTCCTGCTCCACATAAGCATTCTTTGATGTAACAGGGCTGCCACTATTTTTAAATGCTAAGCATGCTGAGTTTGTACCATCGCCTGTTCTACTGGAAGTTGATCTGCCTTTAGAAGTGGCAGCACAACATATCAAATATTAATTTAGCATATCTTAATAGGTCAGCACAACATCCCACAGTATTCTAGAGTTACAGTTTCACTAGGTACCTGGTCTTTGCATCTGAATCTTGCAAAGTTCTTGGAAGCATCTGCCATTCACCTTTAGATCAGGTTCAACATCCTCAAGGTCTAATAGAGCACTGAATTTTCAACAAGTCCTAGTTTTAATTCCCATGTCCTTAAATCCTGTGGTAGCTGATTGTATTTCTTTCTTTTTCTACTAACTTGGCTTTTACTTTCATGATGGCCACTACCGGTTACGGTTAAGTGTTTGTGGTTGGCTGAATGTGGCTTTGAAAACTGTAGAATCAAGTATCCCAAGCTGAACCTCCATTTACAATCTACATAAATGCTAAATGGTGTCTTTATATGTACTTGCACATTTACATGCACTTGTGTTAATGCTGCTGCCAGAAATTGGAGGGCAAATCTTTAAGCAGCATTGACTGCGTGGCATGATGAAGTGGAATATACTCTTAGTCATAGAATGTGGGGGTATAATTGTGTAGATATTGTGAGTGTGTGTATATGCGAGTGAGGGTTCCCAGTGCAAGCTTCATGTACAAAGTACAAAGAAGTTGGCTGTTGGCATGTGTATGCAACAAACTACCAAGTTATGATTCACAATGGAAGATGTACCAACAGTAGTGGTGGAAGTGGACAAGATTCTTCTCTTACCAACGGAGTGCTGGAGAGGAGACATCTGTCTGCCCCTCCGATCCTGCTGTATCCCTGACCTATTATACTGACTCAGGGGTTATTTAGTATGCAAGGTGGATTCCTGGCGAGATTCCTGATACCAAAATGGAGCCCACTGCTGCCAAAGAGAAAAATCCTGGTGGTGCTGCAACAGGACCAGCTTGAAGAGGCAGAAGATGATTTAAAGGGGCAGAAGATCCCAGAAGAAGAATTCGGCTGAAGCTCCCTTCATAATTCAGCCAAGACCGAGACTTAGTTTATGGGCTGAATTGGAGGGAGAAGAAGCCTTTACCAGTTCCTGTCCCTCTATTCTGACACTTGCAATCTTCCCGTCATAGCCCAGGGACTACCGCCAAGCTTCTATTGGCAGTAACAGGGACAGATGGCAGGAAAATTTGCCAGGAACCTGGACTCTGCCTCTCCACCAGCATTTGCATGTGGCGAGTAGGGAAGGTGCTGTAAGTGATGATCCCGGGGGAGGGAAGTTAAGGTCAGGATTTTGCCTCCATTTATGTCGCTCTCTTGCCCAATTCAGGCAGTATCATTGGGGAAATTCCATCCCAAAGTGTCAGGCAGTGTGCTTCTTTATGGATACTGAACTTGGTCTGCCCTCTTTATCTATACTGAGTCAGCACATATGTGCCCCCCCCCCCTTTATTTACAGCAAGGAGACTAAGAGGTTCATATCAGAAATAACTGAAATCATGCATGTGAAAGGAAATGAATCAAAATCAGTTCCAAGGTAAATAAATGGCATTCTTTTGAAAGACGTAAATAGATAAAATTTGGCTTGAAGATTTGATTATCTGCTCATCGTGACCATATACATTTGCATGGCAAGCATGGGCAATGCTGGGACTGTAGAAAATAGAAATATGTGACTAAATCCCTTTGTCCCCATTTAATTATGATTTTTGATACAAATGCCAGGTTTGCTATAATCCCAGGCTTTCCAATATTTGCCATTGGCACCTCAGCTTTCTCAAAAGAAACAAATCTTGAACTTTACACTAACCCATCTGGAATATTCACTGCCAAAATCTGTCTATAATATCCGAAGTTATGAAGAGATTTATTCCCTTCAGCAAGTTGTTTATGGATTGCACTGAGAAAAGAAATGGTTTCATTAACTTTTTTTTCTGCACAAAACTTCTCTAATGAGCATTGATCATTCCTAAGTATTTGGACCTTACTTTGTGCCATTATTGGTACTTTGGTAATCAATGGTCTTGATGCGACATGTAGCCTATTAATATATGTAATGATGAATAGTCATTTTCAGCTTCTAATACATAGGGATAGAATTTCCTGCATCGGTGTAATTGGCAATTTACACCGATAATTCTCCATGCTGATCTAGCCAACGGCAATTTACGCTGAAGTCACTGTCCCCTGTAAGGTGCGCGGGTGCGCGGCCACACACCGATCTGTAAGGTCCCGCGCACTTAAATTCAAAGTCCGCGCAGTAAGCTGCAGGGCTGGAGCGGGGGGAGGGGCCCAATACACAATGGCCCAGGAGTCCTCACAGAGAGTCGTTTGTGACCTCACAGAGCCGCTCTGAATTGGAACGGCATTTGCTAAGATACGGAGCCCTGGAACCTGGCGAGTGTTGTCTCGGGAGTCTGTTAGTCCTTTTTTCTGCGGAAAGAGGTATGCAGTCCTTTCCCAGGGACTGAGCGGTGGCCACACTTTGGAACAACACAGGTGGAGGTACAGCGCATATATAATGGCCAGTGGAAGGAGGCCAAAGCAAACAATTTTTAGGCCCAAGGTGAAACAAAAATATGAGAAACATTTTTTTTTAATTCGGAGAATTGTTTAAAGCTGGAAAAAAATATGGGAAAGTGATGTTGAATGTCCGGTGGTAAGTTCCAGTTAAATTTTGCCAGGTGTTGTCCCCTTTTTGAAAGAGTTTATCAGGGTTATTTAAATCATGTTGTGAGAGGGGGGTAAAGGTTTGTGCCCCCGTTTGTACCTCAGAGTCTGTGAGAGACGGAGGGCATGGCAGCAGAAAAAGAGGAAACAACTTCTCCAAAACTGGTCCCAACTCATCACCAAGGCTGGAGATAGATAACTTCTTAGGATTGGGGTGTTTAACCACTTTACTCACTTTCTTATTTAAGCTCCGTTTGGAATCAGAGGTTTTTTTTTGTTGTATGTTTACCGACAGCGTTGAAGAGGGAAAGAGAAACTTGGAGAAACTTCTTCTGTCAAAGCTGCACTGAGACTTGAAAGAATTTAAAGATTTTTAATGAACTTCTCACAAAAAATGAGTGTTAAAAACACTTTTTTCCCTCCTAAGTTTCGAATATGATTTTGGAAGAAACAGAAGCAAAAATTAATTTTCCTACCTCTAAACAAGTTTCAACCAGGAGCTGGATTTTGTCAATGGGGACGTGATGGAGGCGGGACTCCCACTTTTTGGGTTGTAGTCCCGCCTCCATCGACTTGTGGCCAACCCACTGTATTTTCCCTTGATTGACCTTGTTAAGCCTGCCCAGCGGGCTCAGCAGGCCAATCAAGGGTCCCTTGGATACAGGTGACGTCAGCCATTGAAATTTCATCTGTCAAGAGCTTTTGACAGATGAAATTTCAGCGTTTGACAGCTCTGTGAAGCTGTCAAACACTGACAATATGATTTCTAACTTGAGTCCCTGGACTTAGACTCAGTTAGAAATCAATCCAGCACAGAAAGCAGAGACTGCAGCTTTTGACAGCTCCGCGGCCATTCTGCTTTCTGTGCCGGTGAGCTGAGGGACTCCACAGAACTGAAGGAAGCCTGCAGGACAAAGTTAAGGTAAGTAAAAGTTCTTAAAACACTTTACATACACCAAACACACTTACCTCTGCACTCATGCACCCATCACTCACCTGCACACCGAACATCTCGACACCTCCAAGCCCTCCAGACCGACGGTCCGCCTCGCTAAATCGGCGTGGTTCGGACCTGTCGGGAAGCCCACACTTCAGGGCCAAAAATAGGGATTAGGCAAAAAATTGCCTGTTAACTACCTGTTAACAGGCAGTTTATTGGCACTAATCCCCTCCCCGTCTTGGGGAGGCGGGTCCCAGCACAGGTCGGGTACCCGCCTCCTGGGAAACTGGCATGGAGGCGGGTTGGGTTCAGGACCCCTGAATCTGCTATTTTCTCACCCCACACGCCTCCAAACCTGCCTCCACGGGCCGGTGAAAATTGAGCCCCAGGTCTTGAAGTCCAAACGTTTTTAAACTGGCTCTGAAATGCTTAAAATGTTTTAAAATTGAATGTTCTCAATATTTGATTTTGAACGATCGAGTGAAGTGAGTAGCTTTACACAAACATGCAGCCATGCTGTTGAGGAGGGGGAGGGTTGGGGAGGATTTGTAGGAGTTACATATTACTTTTTATTGACTTTTTAAAAATATATCATTAAGACCTTTAGGAAGAGAACCAAAAAAGGGGAAAAGCACAAACTATTTTATTTTGTCTGTCATTCTATAGTCCGAACAAGTCAATAATGCAAATATAGATTTCCTCCTAAACGTTTAATGGAGGGTGAATAGAAACAAGAGTTATGTAATGATGTATAAAAATTGCAGGAAGCTACTTTAGAAGAAACCACTATTTGTTTATTGAGAAAGACACAGAAAATACTTTGATTAAACTGATAATGTACAATTTTGATTTGGTATACATGTTTGAAATAGGAGATTAAAAATTGAGAGTACAATGAAGTTTGTTTCCCGCTATTTAATTGCGAAGTACCTAAAATAATTCAACACTTTTTGTGATAAGAGCAGGAACTAAAATTGTGGAGAATGTTTGAGAGAAAAACATTAGAAGCGAAATTTGTAAATTAACATCTTTACGTCAACATATTAGTAAACATTTCCAAGTCAGTCTGATTGATTGGTTCTCCTGTCCAGGAAGAAAGATGAATGTTCATTTCTGTTAAATCATAGCTTTTCCTGCTTTTTGTTTTTAATTCGGTGATGCAAATTGTGTTTGTGTTTTTCTGCACTTGTGAATAAGTGCTGCATTTCTGACATGTTACGGGTACGGGGGTGGGGGCGGGGGTGCTGGTTCAAGAAGACAATGTTTATTAATGGAAGTGATTGAAGTTGAAAATACAGATACCCGTTTTTGTTCAGTTCTTTTTAATACTGTGAACGAAAGAACTGCAGCACTTTATATTTGTTGGTTGTCTGGTTGCATTGTGATTAATATTCTAATGACTTATGTGGACGTCCAGCACGTTAGCGCCATAGGAAAGCCGCTGCTCCTGCTGCTTGTGCAGCCACTGCTATAGTGACATGAGGGATGGGCTAATACGTTGAAAATTTTTAAATGAATACTAATTGCACAAATAGATATGCCTCTTTCAGCTCACCTTGGGCTTTTGGATTGTTTGTCGATACATAACTGTGTAACTGAGTGACGTTTCTGAAGTGTTAATGCATTATTATGCTGTTCTTTTATATCCCAGTCATTTCTAACCAGTAATTAAAAAAAAAATAGAGCTTGTACATGATGAACTAAAAGCATTTAATTAATTCTACAGTAAACAAACTTGCAGAATGGGCATGTAAATGACAAATGAACTTCAATATAGATAAGTGCGAGGTGGTGCATTTTGGTAGGAGGAATAAGGAGGCGACCTACTCCTTGGAAAATAAGAGTCTAAATGGGGTAGAAGTGCAAAGGGATCTAGGGGTATAGATTCACAAATCATTAAAAGTAGCAACACAGGTTAAAAAAGCCATAAAAGCGCAAATAAAGCACTGGGGTTCATTTCTAGAGGAATAGAATTCAAAAGCAGAGAAGTTATGTTAAATTTGTATAGAACCTTGGTTATACCACACTTGGAGTACTGTGAACAGTTGTGGTTTCCATATTACAAAAAGGATATATAGAGGCACTGGAGAAAGTGCAAAAAGATTTACGAAGATGATTACAGAACTGAGCGGGTACAATTATCAGGAAAGACTCAACAGGCTTGGGCTCTAGAAAAAAGAAGACTGACAGGTGACCATGATGGAGGTCTTTAAAATTATGAAGGGGTTTGATAGGTTAGACATAGAGAAGATGTTTCTGCTGGTGGGGAGCCCTAAACTAGAGGCCATAAGTATAAGAGATAGTCACTAATAAATCCAATAAGGAATTCAGGAGAAACTTCTTTACTCAGAGTGATGAGAATCTGGAACTCGCTACCACATGGTTGAGGCAAATAGCACAGATACATTTAAGGGGAAGTTAGATAGGTGCACAAGAGAGAAAGGAATAGAAGGATATGTTGATAAGGTAGGGAGGAGGCTCATATGGAGCATAAACACCGGCATAGACTTGTTGGGTTGAATGGCCTGTTTCTGTGCTGTAAATTCTATGTAATATTTTTATTATCTTATATTTAGAATATATTTATTTTTTAGGTTAACTTTAAAAAAAATCAATTATCACATATTTAACGTCCATATATTTATTTAATGTAAATGTTTATTTTAAGCAAACAAACGTTAACGTCCAAAGGTTTTTTTTTCAAACGTCGCTCGGGTTTTAAAGCCTTAAAAATGTCCAACATTTTTGAAACTGAAGCCAAGAGTAAGATGGCGACGTGTTGCAACTTTGCGAAAGGTGGACTATTGACAAACGGATCGCCCCTCGATGTTTCAGAGCTTTCCTGATCTCTAGACAGTGAGTGTCTTGGTGAACCTCTTCAGGAATTTTTTTTTTTATGTTTCACGTTTCAATGCATGCGGTGAAATGCAGACAAAGGTGAGCTGTGGATGTGTAACCCAAGAAGACGGTCCTGAACTGGAAATGTTGATGTGAATGAGTGTCTGATTAAAGCTGAACAATACCAAGGCGGGAGGGGCAGGGAAGCACTTTTTAATCTTAAATTAGGCCACAGTTCTACAAGCGCTTTTGCTCCCATGGAAAGTGGTTTTGGGCGCACTTCAATGAAAAGTGGTGATATAATCCAAGTAATAATTGAGGATACTAAAGGCATGAGGCATGAGTCTCATACGAGTTTATGTTTGCACTGAGTGCCCGTCAACTCCAGCTTTAGTTTCTCACTACCTCCCAACAAATGTTAGAAACAAAGTTATTGCTAATATCTGGCGTAATAATAAGAAAACTTAACAGAACAAGTCTTTTGGTTCATCAAGTGTTTTCCTTCCACCAACAATATCCAGTCTATTTGTTTTTGGGATGAGACGTTAAATCTGCTCCTGTGGTTCAGATGGATTAATAAGGGACAGCCAGGACGGATTTGTTAAAGGCAAATCGTGTCTGACTAACCCAATTGAGGTAGCATGGGATGTGTGAGACTTTGCCGAGAATGTATATTGAAGTGAGGTTTCTTCTCACTAAACCTCCAAACCTTGACATAATGGACATCTTGATCATTTAACTGCTAATCAATTTAACCTGATGTTTCCTGTCTGAATTTACAAAGGTACTGGAGATGACCTGGACAATCTCAGATAGTTACTGTGACCTCCATTGTTCCAGCCAATCTGCTATTAACACCTCACATGGGATGTTGCCAACCTGTCTGTTTCGTCCTCCACCATTGTCGTGACTAATCGCCAATATTAGCATATCCTAATCGGACAATGACACCAAAATGTTATGATTAACTTTGATGGAACACCTGACAGAGCAAATTCTAACACAAGAGACGTGTAATATAGTTTTTGTAAGAGCTGTGACCTGTTAGAGATTAAATAAAGCCACTAATGAGGTTTATAAAACAAAAAAAACAACTGATTTCATGATTTTTAAGAGTTTGTCTGATTGTCTCATATTTTGAGACGGTGCGGTGGCAAAATGGCATTACTGTATATATGCTTTTAAGTGGTTGCTGTTGCTATCGTTGTTGTTGTAAAAGTTGCTGTAAAATTTGCCCACGGTCACGCTCGAAGGAGTTCGTGGCCCGCTCAGTACAAAAAGAAATTAGAGGGAACATTGGCCGAAGTTTCCTGGAAATCTCATTAGCATACGCCGTAATGTAGAAACTGGCATAAAAACCTGAAGTTGGAAATGGTGAAAGTAATGATGGGCCCGGGAAACCTCGGCAGCGGTATAAAAGGGTGAGAACAAAGGTCATTCCTCAGTGAGGTCCGGGGGTGGCAGCTAAGTGCAGCATGGTTTTCTTTCCTCAGTTTAAAAAAAACTTTTTAAAAGTGGTTTCCAGCGTCTCAGCAACATCTCCATTTTCACAGAGCTGTCGTCCACTAAAGAGAAATCAGCCAGGAAGAGAGCCAGCAATTTCCAGGAGGGAGACCTGCAGGCCCTTTAGGGCACTTTTCATTATCTCAGGACGTCCCGAAATGCTTTACAGCCAATGAAGTGCTTTTGAAGTGGAGTCACTGTTGTAATGTAGGAAACATGGCAGCCAAGTTGTGCACAGCAAGCTCCCACAAACAGCAATGAAATAAATGACCAGATCATCTGTTTTAGGTGTTGTTTGAGTGATAAATGTTGGCCAGGACACTGGGAGAACTCCCCCGTTCTTCTTCGAATAGTGGCGTGGGATCTTTTACATACACCTGAGAGGGCAGACAGGGCCTCAGTTTAACATCTCATCCGAAAGATAGCACCTCTGACAGTGCAGCGCTCCCTCCCTTCAGGTTAGAGCGTTTGTGGACTTCAGCTGTTTCTGAACCATGGTTTTGCCACTCTCCACTAACAAGCATTAGTGTCACTACATAATGCAATTCGCATTCAGGTCTTACTGCCTTGTAACATTGACGAGCAAGTGAGTGATTTTTTTTCTCTGGAGTGGGACTTGAGCACACAACCTTCTGACAGAGGTGAGAGCGCTACCACTGAGCCACAGCTCGAGCTGAGGAGTTACAGGCTGCTCGGGATCAGGAGGGCCAAGCCACCCGTTCGAGTTCCCGAAGGTGCCTGGAGGGTGGCGGGGCACTGGCTCTCAGTGCGACCTCTGTGATCCCACGGACCCCAGAGCAGCGTTGCAAGAAATTTAATAACCCGACCAGGGCAAGACACTCACTATTCTCTCCCTTTCTTCTGCTGGACAGAGTAGAACATTTTGGCAAGTTTAACATTTTCGTTGAGCAACAACGGCCGAAAAGACGATAGCTGTTATGGGCCGCCTCGCTCTGAGCTGCCGCTGCAGAGGCAGGTGACGCGTCTTTAAGGAGCAGAATGGGCAGTTGCCTCAGAGTGCAAACTATTGGAAGAATGCGTTAGCTGTGTGTGTTTACTCAGGAGGTCACCTAGCACCTTGGTTTTGAGAGGCCCCTTTCTTAAAGTGGTGCACTGACACCATAAGGTCAGTCAACAACAGCAGGTTGTAAGGGAAAACCCAGCTCAAGGTCACATCCTGCACACAAATCCGTAGTATGTTCATCTGCAGAGCTCCCTAATAATACACCAAGGACTAGTTCACTCCCTGCCCCCCACCCCCGGAAACAAGCTGGCATTCTGAGACATGCATCTCTTGCACACTGTCTCTTCTACAGAGAGTTGCCCACAGCATGAGCCTAGGTCAAATGTGTCTAGTGTGCTCCTACTCGACTAGAATCGCTCCACGGCAGCACTAAGCTGACTGAAACACTAATTTGTACTCACTTGTAAAAAATTTTCATGCCATGTATCTTTAATCTATGCATTCGAAAGAAGTAAAGCAGTTGGCTGTATTAGGTATTAGGAGAAGATACTTTACATCCATCCATTTAATCTTGCCTGATTAATTCATCAGAACCCAGCTGCTTCATGTATGTTGTTAACTTATTAACAGAAGTATGTTTGCACTTTAGTACAGAGTTCTAGGATTCCATGTTCCTATTCTCAGTGGGAGTTTGCACCAGAAGCATTGATTTATCTTAGGAAGCTTGGTGGCACAGTATTTGCTCTTAGAGTTTGGTCAGTAGGAGTGTGATCTCATTTTAATCCCTAAGTATCCTGCGCAGTGCATTTTTTTTTTACCTTAGTTCCTGCCATTTGTACCCGCAAACCATGAACCTTAGCTTAGGGATTCTCTCATACAGCTAGATGCTGCAAGAATTGAATTGGGAGGATGCTGGCTGTAAGTACTAAGCTTACCCAATTTCTACTTTTCTTATGTTTGATATTAATGCCCTTGAATGCACAATTTGACATTCAATGGCATTACCATCGCCGAATCCCCCGCCATCAATATCCTGCGGGTCACCATTGATCAGAAACTTAACTGGACCAGCCACATAAATACTGTGGCAACAAGAACAGGTCAGAGGCTAGGTATTCTGCAGCGAGTGTCTCACCTCCTGACTCCCCAAAGCCTTTCCACCATCTACAAGGCACAAGTCAGGAGTGTGATGGAATACTCTCCACTTGCCTGGATGAGTGCAGCTCCAACAACACTCAAGAAGCTCGACATTATCCAAGACAAAGCAGCCCGCTTGATTGGCACCCCATCCACCATCTTAAACATTCACTCCCTCCACCACCGGCGTACCGTGGCTGCAGTGTGTACCATCTATAAGATGCACTGCAGCAACTCACCAAGGCTTCTTCGGCAGCACCTCCTAAACCCGTGACCTCTTCCACCTAGAAGGATAAGGGCAGCAGGCGCATGGGAACACCACCACCTCCAAGTTCCCCTCCAAGTCACACACCATCCTGGCTTAGAAATATATTACCGATCCTTCATTATCGCTGGATCAAAATCCTGGAACTTCCTCCCTAACAGCACTGTGGGAGTTCCTTCACCACACGGACTGCTGCGGTTCAAGAAGGTGGCTCACCACCACCTTCTCAAGGGCAATTAGGGATGGGCAATAAATGCTGGTCTTGCCAGCAGCGTCCACATCCCAGGAACGAATTTAAAAAAAATATCCAGGAGAGAGAAATTCAGAACTTTTATCACCACCCAGAACACTGACTGCTATTTTGGAATAATGCATGTCCATGGGAGAGAAACTCCTTCAGTTATACTTATCTCAAACACAAATTGAACATTAAAATGAAGAGGTTAGTGGAGTTCACATTCACTTCCAGCAACTCCAAAACTCCTTATTCTATGTCAAGAATAGCATCAGAGAATCCATAAGCAAATGTTAAGATTTGTTAAAGGCCAATTGAGGGCACCTCATGCAAAATTCTGGAGTTTTGGTATTACAAAGTTTGAGTGTTCTTGGGTTCAGTGTCACTGGTCAGTCCTATAAGTGGACCCTGCTTGTGGAGTTGAGTGGAGTTGACTACCACTGCCCAAAATCTAGTTAAAACAATAATGTGATCTGGGGCCATAACAATGAGCCCCTCATGTCTATATTGGATATTATGATCTTGGACATGTTGCAATATGCATTTCTCCTATCATTTGGAAGGTGGACTGAGAAGCACTCCAGTGAGACAAAGAACAATAGTAAACTAACAATCTGGCTTAATTTACACAAAGTAAATGAACGAACGAATGCAGTCCCCTAGTGAAATACATTGAATTCATATCACGACTTGTAACGTGGAAAGTAACAATGTGCACCACTCTATCCCTGTAATGTGCTAAACTTTGCAGGCCAGCAATCTCTGAGCTAGGTGGCACTAACCTTTACCATTATAGGTCATGTGTTTATGCCCAAATGTGGAGGCTCTCATAGCGTTCCTCTGGCTGGAGAGAAAGCAAGACCCTTCTGCCTCTTTTGCTGTTCCAGATCTGAAACTTGCTGCGGACGGTCTTTTCCCAGAGAGAGAGGAATCCTAAAGCCTAACCTCTGTCCCTCCCCACAGCTCTCTATTTAGAGGATTGGCTTATCAAGCTGCCAATCAGAACCACCACCTTGAATAAGGACCGCCCCTCCTTGGTGTGAGAGCCATAGCATCTACATTACCTGATTAACTAGGACGCCTGCCATGCTCAACGAATGGAAGTTATTCTCACATCACAGGTGCAAATATCTCGAAGACATGATAGACATGATCTCAAACAAATCTGATATGCAAGAAACACAATTCTGAGATGGCTGGCATCCCAGCAAATTTGTCCAAAACAATTTCCCCGATAGCTTGTGTATTTCTGGGAGTTAACCCCTTGTAAACTGAATTTGATTTCATGGCAACATCACAATATAAATTAACCCAAAAATATGTTCTAGACCAAATAGGTAACATTCTCAAAATGACACTTGGACTTCCCACGGCAAAAGTGATTTTTCTTCAGTACGCACTCTGCACACACCACTGGAGTGAATCAAAGCCAGGCCACGTTCCTGGGGAGGGGGTTATATTTGGGACAATTTCCCATTTGAGGTTTGTGACACAGAGAAGACCCCAGGTGACTGCTCTTGCTTACACTCCATTTAAGGCAATCCCTTTCCCTAGAGTTTCAGTTTGCTTCTTTTCAGCTTTAAGTGAAATATTGCATATGCTCTCACCTTTCAGATTGTATACTTGCAGGAAAAACATATTTCAGAAATGTATTTTGTCAGTTTAGTGTAGTTGCAAATTCTGTTTTTTAAAATAAGTTGGTTATTTTTCTCAACATTGATAGAACTATAATCAATGGGGTAAAAATTTGTCTGGACCTGCTTTCTGTCACTCATGCCACCTGGAGAGATGTGGTACTGGCACTGAATGCCAACTCTCTTACCCCGGGACTGCTGATTAGGGCTGAAAAAAGTTCAACGCCCTCACAAGGGCAGGCAAGGTAACACACAGGACACTCTCCCTTTTCTTCCTTGCCCACCCTGACCACCAACACATTCTTCACCCTCTTAAAGCAACAGTTTCACAACTAACCCTTCAAAATGTAATCTGGTTAAGGGAGGCTCTAACTTGGCATTTTGCACTACAGCAAGCCACCTCCCCTAACTGCAATTACTTACTTGCACAACTCAACAGGCTGCTACCTGCACACCTCTCACATTGGCTCTCCCATACCACAAGGCACACACTCAACTCATGTACTCACTCTTCTTGCAGGAAGAATAAGTGCACAATACCCACAAGAGGCAGGCCACCAGAGGGGATGTCCCTAGCTTTAAACTCTCTGTGCCATACAAGGAAAAGGCCATTGTGCTCATGGGAGGCACTCTGCCCTTGCCAAGGTCGGTGGCATATTGTCAACACCAGGTTAGTTACTGAAAAGCTACACTGTCGCCCTGCCATCCCTGTGAAGCACCACATAGATGCAACCTTCTACTCCATTTTTTGTCTCAATACCAAGAGGGTAATGCTTATGCATAGCTTCTACCCTCCTCTTCTGATGATCCACCACAGCAATGAGTGACACAGGAGGATGAAAATGATGATGAGGAGGAGGAAGAAGAGACTTTACTACCTCCTAATCAACTACAATGATGGCAAGGTGATGATCATAGGGAGGGAGATGATGTGGATTGAAGCCCACCTGTGAACTTATGCACAGACCTCTTGCCCCATTGTCCATTTGCCCCCAACAGCTCACCTCCTGCATCACTCACAGGCACCAGCTCAGATACTTTCACTTGGGGACAATAATGTAATGTTGGATAGGATGTGGCATTTGGCGATTTGCAGAGCACGAGGACTGGGAAGTGGGTGGAGATGTGCTACCTTCCATGCAGAGGCTGAGGAGAAGGCCTTTGTCCTGCAAAATGTATGCACAAAAATCTTAAGTTTTAAGGTTTTAAATAAAAATATTCTTGACCTCGTCATTTGCCGTATGCTAGCTATTCGGTGGTAACGACACATGGATCAGTAAAAGGCTGTGAAGCATAATGAACCCAGGTTATAATGGCAGATTGTCGAGCAACAAAGGTATTTTATTATTTTTGTGCTTATCCTATTATATACTTGTTTCACATGACTGGGTAAGATATTTGGAAAAAAGGAAGCCAAATTATCTTTTTGTAGCACATGTTTTGTCACTTTAATTCTTATAACACAAAATAAAGAAAAGTTTACAAATATCACAAGTGTAGACCAGACTTTTCTGTACAAGATAGAGACTGGCTTCTAGCATACTCTGAGGAAATGGTTCCAGTTATTGAAACAAAATGCACAGTATTTATCTCCACCACAGAATCAACCCCTCTCCTGAGACACTTGATGAATCTAAGAGTGGCTAAAAGCAATTTACGATGAACACCAAGGAAATGTGTCAATCATGTTGGCTAGATCTGTGCGAGAAGATACAAACGTCCTTTGAAAATGGATGCATAAGAATCATGTATGATGGAATAAAGAAAGCACCACTCAAATCCCTCAATGGAAACAGCAGCACTGACCGAGATAAACAGATGTTACACTGGGTAGAATACTATCGGGAACTTGACTCATGAAACTACTGGTTCTGAAGCAGCATTAAGTGCAATCTCCAGACTTCAGACCATTGACGAGCTTGATATACAACCATCTATAAATGAGCTTGAAATGGCAACCGTCTCCTTGGAATCAGGAAAGGCTGCAGGAAAAGATCGAATTCCAACTGAGGTATTGAAACAAGGATGACAGGTTGTGCTTAAACACCTCCACAATGTCTTGCTTGCATGCTGGAGGGAGGGGTACCACAAGACATGAAGGATGCGAACATCATTATGTTGTGCAAAAACAAAGAATATTGTATTGATTGCAACAACTGGAGGGGAATTTCTCTCCTTAGGATTGTTGTCGAGGCATTCTCATGGGTCAAGGTAGCAAGTACTTGCTGAACGTATTTATCCTGAGTTAGTGCAGCTTCCGTGCTATTGGATCAACTATTGACATGATCTTTGCCCTAAGGCAACTGGAAAAAGTGTCAGGAGCAGGGAAAGGCGCTTTACATGGGCTATAGGAATCTTACAACAGCTTTTGATCTGGTCAGCTGGAAGGGCCTTCTTCAATTGCTGGAGAGAATTGGTTGCCCCTCAGTCCTACGCAGTCTGATTTTATCCTTTCATTATGGTATGAAGGCTACAATCTAGTACCACGATAATCGATCTGACAGCTTTGAAATCTGTAGTGGTGTTAAACAGGATGTGTTTTGGCATCAACATTCTTTGGTATATTCATCCCTCTGCTACTATATTATGTTTTCTCATGTAGTGCCAAAGGTTTATTACTCCAGACAAGATCAGTTGGAAAACTTTTTAATATTGCTCGTCTCACACAGTGAAGTGGAACTAAAACAGTATTCCAATAGGTTTTCGCTAGCTTGCGATGAATTTGGACGAACCATCACTCTAAAGACAACAAGTGATCATGGCAGAAGGTGAGTTGACTGTACCGGAAGTTTCAATAGCGAACACCACACTAGAAGCTGTACAAAAGTTCAGTTACGTGGGATCAACTGTATCAGGTAACTTATCTCTAAATGTCGAGCTGAATTCTCGCATTGAAAAGGCAGCAACTCTCTTCCCCATAGCGACCTGCACGCTGGCAGGCGCCTGTGGGCTGCCCGGTTTTTCGTAGGCCAGCAGCCACTTCCCACCTAGAACAGGCGAGCAGTGGACCGGCAGTATGGTAGAGGTCTGTGCTCTCACGCTGCCGCCGGGTGGGCGAGAAATTAACTCGCCGGCGCAATTTCTCACCGGAAACCTGCTGGGAGTTAAAATCCACCCCCACCCTTTTTATATGTGACAAGCAAAAGGGCTGTAATTATGCAGCTGTGTGAATGCAGGGACTTCTGGGTGCAACAGCTCTCAGATTGAAGACCAATAGACCACAGTGGCATTAGTAAAGTTGGTCAGATTTCAGCTCCCTCACTGCTTCATTACCCGCTTAACAAGCGTCCCAGCAGCATTACTGCAAGTGCATTCTGATTGGCTGGTTAGTTGCTGGCGCATGCCAACAAATCCAATCTTGCAGAAATCTCATGGTTCAAAATAGGGCCTTCCTGCAATGTTATTACGACAAAAAGAAATGTAATGCAACTTTAATGAATTTAGTGCACAAAGAGGAATTTCATCCCCTTCTTATCCATTAAAGGAACTCCTGAGGAGACAAACCGGCACTAAAGCAGTGTTGATAATGTTTAGTGCATACACTAAATTTGGAATATCAGTGGGATATTTTTGCTCCTTCATTGATTGTTTCGCAGTAGCTCTAACAGAACCTTATTGATTTTATATAACCAAATTAAATATTCAATACTGTTGGTATTATGCTAAATACATCAGTATGCTGATCACCACGAGAGTAAATGTTAGACCACTATTTATTCAGCAAAGCTGTATGAATAAAGCAGCTCTCTTGCATATCAAATGGCGGATGAGTATTTTCATCTGACATGTCATGCCTGTCCGATTCAGTTCGCTGTCCATCCTATGTCCTGTACACAACAATGAAAACATTGAGAGAGCTTGTGAAATGATGCAGATAGACCAAAAAGACAGCTTAGATGAGAGTTAATGGCAGAGGGTGAACATATGGCCTGTAGGTCTGGGATGATAAGCTTTATCACAAGGAGTAGAAAATCTCTCAGGCACCCTAGTTTCTTATGCTTTATAGATGATGCTTATTTCTTCAGTTAAAGAATAACCATTTTGAAGAATGAGATCAGAATTAATTATCCTCATATGTGTGATTTAGCAAACTTCTTTAGATTTATTCATTCATTTTATTGATATCATTTTGACATCACATCAACACGGACACACGAAGTCCTCCATTGTGTTTATGTCTTCCATTAGATGTGTAGGTAGATTGAATTTCCAGCCACTTTAGTATATTTCTCTTGTGAATAATAGGATTTTCATCCCTTCAATGGAGGATATTAAAAATGGAGCAAAACAAACTTTTTAAATTACAAATGTGGTCATACATTTAACTCAAATTTTGAATTACTGTTTAAACTCAAAAATGGTGTACATAAATACCGTGGGTCTCAAGACAGAAAAGGAAGGTTTATATTTCACACTTTCGTTTAATAGAGGGTACATGGAGTTAGGTTGCAGAGCAGCCATGATCTCATTGAATGGCAGAACAGGTTCGAGGGGCTGAATGGCCTTGTCCTGTTCCTATGTTCCTAGATTTGTCAAAGTTGCCTTCTGGGAATCATTACACAATTATTCAATGAAGAATTGAAATATCAACACGACAATATTGGTGGCGATGGAGTCTTTGTTGATCCATTATGGTCCCATTCGGACTGAACTAATCATCCCACAAAGCTGAATGATAAAAGAAACCTTTGGAATCCAGTGGACTCCATTGAGGACTCAATTGAGTTTTAAATTCCAACACCAAAACTTGTAAACTTTGTAACTAAATAATTCAAGAGGTACAACTCCTGATGTAAACTAATGGAATTTGATCTGATAAGTTACTGAGAATGGGAGAAAGTGATTCTGACCAATCCACAATCAGATTAATGCATAGGCTTTGGCTTTTAGCCGACGTGAGGTGATAATTTTACAATGTGACAAGGCAGTGAAACAAATCGTAAAACATTCATATTTTTATACATCCTGTTTATTTAATGTGCTTTTGCAGGATATAAATAATGACAAAATTACAAAATTTGTAACTGGAAGCCCAAGCATATGTACAATTATTAGTTGCAGCGAGGCCACTATTTTATCCCCATACATTTTCATTTTGGTACCATGTTTACAGTGTTTTTTTTAAACTGCCAAATTACTACATACATGTATCAACAGTGAATAGGCAAAATATGTACAAGGAAACCGCATTGTTCAAGTACTGTAATACCGTATTAAAAGATTAACACTGAATTGAACTAAAATTCAGTCCAACCATACAATATACATTTGATTATCAATTACAACCCAAGCTCTAATAGTCATCCCTTAACTTATATTTGGGTGACCTTTATCATTAAGCCCAGCTTAGTTTCTATATCATATA
The DNA here is from genome assembly GCA_030390025.1 of Squalus acanthias. Taxonomy (NCBI): domain Eukaryota; kingdom Metazoa; phylum Chordata; class Chondrichthyes; order Squaliformes; family Squalidae; genus Squalus; species Squalus acanthias. The sequence continues at coordinate 96,465,411 of CM059434.1, forward strand.
AAAATAATGTAACATTGAAACAACTTAAGACCATTATTACACAAGTTCAATAAGGATTCTAAAATAAACATTAAATTGATTCACAATAAGTTTTTTTTTAAACAGATGATGTCATATAACTGTTATCATCACCATTCTTTATAATGCTGCCTGTGCACACCACAGTTAAACTCTGGCTCAACGTGGTTTGAATAGGCAATGCAGCATAGCCGTATTATATGCTGCTACATCTTTAATTTTTTTTTTTGCAAACAAATGAGAAACGTGACGATTCTCGTATTCAATAAACATTGATCGCTCCAGGTAGTAAATCAGTTGATTGTGGTTTCACAGGTTTAGTTCAAAAAACGTCGTGTGCTGTATTGTTTTTGAAAGTAATCAGTCACAGATCTTAGTCTTTGCCTCAAGCGGAAGATGCTTCACACTGCCGAGCAAGTCACTATTCGTGAAATTTTGTGTTTTGTACTATAGAACAAAAATATATTCATTGTGCCATGTTTCATTTAAATTCAACAATTACACGTGCAGACAATATATTTTCTGAGATAACTATTATTTCTCATCTGAATGGCAACCTCTTCTGCATCCAGCACTGTTACTTGGACTGCTAACATATCCAGCGCACTGTATGAATACGCAGTGTGCCTCCACCTGTAGTGCAATGATGTTGGCTTGTAGACATTAACACCTTCTCTGTATTCCACAAGGGACCTCACCAACACCGCAATCGGCTACATTGGAATGATGGAGTTTTTTCCAGTCGCAGAGAAAATTATTTTTAAAAACTAGGAATTTACTTCTTTTGAGCCCCTCAATTGCTGTTGGACAAGCTGTTTTAACATTAGATCATTAATCTGAACACTGCTTAGAAATAAGACTGAAAACTGGCACCTATGTGCAAAACTCCTGATTTTTTTTTCTATTTCAAAACATTCTTCATTCTTTCACATTTTAGGAGCAAGACGTCATAAAAATCACTACTGCTTCCATGAAAAATAATAAATAACAATATTCTCATACTAACTTTTGCAGTACCACATTACTAAAGAAAAAAAATTTACAAAATTTTCAGTGCAGATCGGTGTTTAAAACGAGGGCTAGAAACTCTGAAGGAATTGGTCTGAGTAAATGTGGATGTGTTGTGAAATTTCTAGTAAAACAATAGTGAAATTCACAATGATTTTTTAAAGCAGTTAGCAAACCACCAAAACAGTGCAGTCATTTCAAAACAAAAGCAGTTATTGAAAGATATTAGCTTAGCCATTTTTAATATTATCCCAAGGCTGCAATACATAAATCACAGCTTTTTGTTAAAAAGTGTTAGTCCAAAAGGGATAAAAAAAAATGCTTAGACTTGTTATCAGCTTTTAGCAGCATTCAAGTTATCACATGGGCAGAAGAGATCTTCAGAGTTAGAGTCCACTGATTTCTTCTAAATCCGCGATGACCCGAAAAAGGTTGAAGAAAAATGTTACATCAAGACCAAGAGAAAAATCTTGAAACTGGATCAGCTTAGGTCCTTCTGATGGACTGGATTTAAATAAGTCTAAAGACAGTTGTCGTGTGTCAGTTTCATTCCTGTTGCTACAGTGGGAGGAATGTCAAGGAAAAAGAGCAGCTTCATGCAGTGATGACAGTAACTGTGTAAAGGTCACTCAGCGAGTGCAGTTTTCCTCTCCACTGGGTCAGAGGTCACCAGAGGAGACAAAATGTGCTGCTTGCAGTGATTGCTCAAAAGAGTGCAAAGGCACAGACAGAGGAGAATGAGACATAGCGTTTAGAATATTGTGGTCTCATACTTAGTGTTCATCGCCCTTTTTGATTCTTGCACAGGTTCCACAATCCAAGGTACATTAGGATGAGTCTTTTGTTCCAGAAGAGGTTGATCGAGCTGCAGGCAAAGAAAAAGAACAACTTCATTAGCAACTGGAGATTTCATTTATTCATGAATAAAATATGACTAATAAAAATTAATACATGTACTAGAGTTTTACTGTCTCCAAAAACCATCATGTTCAAATTCTCTTTGACATGAAGTAAGGATACATTACATTTAAATTCTACTGAAACAACCAGTAGTTGTATTTTAATAACAGCAAAGCACAGCAGCCCCATCACATGACTTCCTCAGCCATACGAATGTTAAACCTGGCTTCCGTACGTACTGAACATCTCAGGTATACCGGATGCCGGGAGGGTGGGGGGAGCATTCCAACAAGTACAGCCTGCACACACACACACACACACACACATATATATATATATATATCAAAATTCAGTCATCTGAAATAAGCTTATTAATTAATGATAATAATTAGCTTTGTGTCCACTATAAACAATTAAAATAAAGATTAAAACTAAGGTATAATCGCACCCTATTGGGAGAATATCTAATTGATTTTGTACTGAGGTGCTCTTTTACAGCAATTGAATTCAAAATAGATTTTTATTGTACTGTGAATAACTATGAAAACTTTTACAGTAATACATTACAATTTTTAGGGAAAAGCAGTTGATCAGCATTATAAATATTACTGGTGTAATTGCTAAAATGGCAATAACACTTGACTTTATAGAAATTATGTTTTATGACTATTTTAATGTCTTACATAAACTGCCAAGTCTCTTCCATGGTTGAAGTTTCGCTAGTTAGGTAAATAAATTTACCGCATTGTAAAGGTTTGAAGTGACAGTTCAAATGAACGCATTGAAAGGTTGGTACTGAATAATAATGCTAATGAAAGGGCCTCAATGGCCTTCAGGTAATGTGGACTTTTCACAGTTGGGAACCTGCCCTAATTAAGCAGATGACTTACTATTTTTGAGTTTGATTCTTCAAACGATCATAGAACAAACAGTAACCCTGGAAGGTACCTTTAACATGTATAAAATAAATGGTAAAACCTACTGGCCACAGAGCAGCATAGTGTGCAGCAGGCACACCAACACACTGTGCCATAGAGTGAGTGGTAGGTTGCAGGTTTGGATCTGCAACTTCCCACGTGGGGACTTCCTGATCTCAGTTGGTCCATCAGGACAGGCACTGAGTGGAGGCCAGGTGTTCCTGCACGGGGTGGGGTGCAGGGAAAAAACAGAGGCAGTTTCACCCCAGGCCATTTTCACACACCATTTCCTACTGCCCCATTACAGAGAGGCATCAGATTAACCTGGGAGTAGGTCACCTGCCCATCCACTTGGGTGAGGAGGAAAATACATTTCAAAAGGGGGCAAAAAGAAAGAAATATAAACAGAACTGGACATTCCCCCCCCCCCCCCCCCCCACTGCTGCACGATGCTTGGAATTTTAGAAACTTGAATTGTTTTGTGCTCATTTTAAATTACACTATTTAGACGATTACAGCATAGGCCAGCTGCAAAAGACACGTACCTAGTGTTTTACAGAAACTGGTCTTTGATGAAATCATGTAAAAAAAGACCATTCGTTGTTGGTATCCGGCTTATTACCATTCTGCATCTCCTAGAGACGGTGCGATTAAAACTGTTAAAGGGGAAATCTCACCACAGCACAATTCATTGTTATTGTGCGTAAACAATACATCATTAAAAAACACTAATAAACTGTAGTGCAACTTGTACGTTAAGGCATTTTATCTATAACCTAAGTAAAACAGAAATATATTGAAGCACCTTCCATGAAGTATGTGTGGAACCAAAGTACAGTCATTATAGCAACCAATGAAACTCCGAAGAGTCGGTAAGCTGCTCCACTGTATTTCTTTCAACTATTTACTTAACATATATTACTATAAAACCCATCATCTGACTCTCAGTTTCATGGAGGGTTTTAAGATTTGAAAACCTGGAAGGTGCGACTTAGAGATTTAACTGCCAGGTGGGTTAAAAAAAAAACTTTTACACTGGTGTGACCAAACACACAGGATTCTGAAATAATACATCAAACAAATTCCTTGAATGAGAAATCAAATGTATATTTGATGCACTAGATATTCTGTTTATAAAGCAAGCCTATGTGCAATAAAATCTGTGTCGCCCAGTTACTGGAAACATATACTCAAGCCACCATTTTATATTAACCAGCAGAACAGCAAGTGACAGATTTAACAAGGTTAACACTAACAGTACTGGGTGTACATTTGCTATGCTAACTACATGGAGTTGTTTATTATTATGTAATAAAGCATTTAAAAAAAAATCTCAAGTGGCTATAACTTGGGTCTGTTTGAAAAATGCCCAATTAAAATGCTCATTTTCATTGTACTGTTAGAAAGCTTTCTGTCTGGCCCAACACACGAATGCAATTTCTACTACTAATGCATTCAATTTTTAAACCCATAAATGAAAATAAAAAGAAAACCATGATTAAAATGCTGCACATGGTCAGTAAGGTTACAAATCCAAATGGACTACATTTTAGAATAATTTTAGATTATGAAATTGCCTGCCACCATTTAGCTCTAAACAATACAGCAGCTCAAAATTCCACAAGAATCCAGATTGGAATAGGTTTCCGTGGTCCGTACAGAAACCCTTTATCCGACTGTATTTTCTAGTGTGTCAAACATCACATTTTTTTCTCTAAGTAGATGGTGTCTTATGACTGATGACTGATTTTAATTCCATCGGCTTCAGACCAACAGATAGTTCCTTTTCGATTATATATAATGTGAGAATGCGGGGCCTTCTGAAGGTAGCCAAGATGCACGGAGGTAAAATTGCAATAACAAGTAGTAGTTTTACATGCTTTCACACTGCACTCTGCTCAGTAAATTAGCTTTCTTTTCTTTTTTTATATAAAAAGGTCAGTTTGAAATGTTTGCAATGAAGTCAAGGCTTGTAGGTGTTAAGATTGAACAATGAACACAGCACTGTCTAGGCTAAAATTCAACGTGTACCCAACAGGGCTCCAGCTGCCATATCGGTTTTCCATTCTTAATAAAGGTCTTTGAAAAACAGAATATTGAAGTTGTGGTGTCATTATGGAGATAATGGAATAATGCTTCACTCATGAATAATTAAATGCGCATCAGAAAACCTACGAAGTATGGTTGTTTTTAATTCAGGTTCATATCTCATTAGTATTTATAATAATACATGAACTAACTAAGCTCGCCTGGAGTAGCAGCAGAAATGCACACGCTACACTGTGCTGGGATTCCATAAGGAACGATGGGCATCAGCAGCTGTACAAGTATAGTATTCCATTTTAATTCACGTAATTATTTTACCCTGATTATTTTACAAATAAAAAGCATTTGATTTATGTGTTTCTGACATAATCTAGCTTCTGAGGGTCCACTTAAATTAACCAAGTATAGAGTGCTCACTCAACAATCAATTGTGAATTTGAGATTATATGAAAACGGACTATTTGTTTACTGGAAGGAAAGTACAAGTAGTTTTCAAATGTGGGAATAGCTGGTCACATTGGTGATTGGCCTGTTCTTCTCATTCAAATTTCAGCCCATTAAAACCTTGTAATTCTTGGATGTGCTAACACATTGAGCTGTTTCCATTCAATCAGATTCATATGAAACCAATCACAAAACATTTCTTCAAATGTGTTGTATTGAGGCATCACACAACATGAATTTTAGCCTTGTACAGTTAATAACAGACAATGCTAGGAGAGGAAAACTCAAGAGGGGCAGACAAAGCAAAGCACACAAAGGAAAAATAAGACCTGGAACTTGTGCGGCAGAGAATGATGAAACTTGGAAGAAAGAGGAGGAGGAGGATGGGGAGGCCTGTGAGGGGTGTAAATATGATCTAAGGACCATCTGTTACTTGGATGTTTCACCTGAAAAAAAAGTGTAAACAAAGCTGTACATATGCATATAAAAAATGCAGAGGCATTTCTAAGCAAATGAGACACTTTCAAGTGTTGTTTTTAAAAAAAAATAAAAAATAATCCCACCCTTTTCTGGGGTTCATCATCATCATCTCCCCGTCCCATGACGCACACTAATCTCTGGCCAATAGGGCACAGGTGACTCGCTCGGACGCACTCCCAGTGTCGGTCTGTAATTGGCTGCAAGGGGGGAGGTGTATGGGAGCAGCCAATGGTGATTTTTCACCCCCTCATGTTGCAGCAGAGCCTTATTTCCATTCCATGGCTCTCCGAGGCCTATTGAAATTGGAAACTTGCCACAAGTGCAAGCACAGGGCATAGCTATGCGTTTAATGCATTGGCATACTGAGTCTTCATATTATTTGGCTTTAAGTTAAATCTTTGAACCATAGTGAAACCCAATTATGTTGCATCAACTAAGATATATAAAATTATACTTTTTGTGCTGAAGTTGCATTTTCACAATATGACATAAAGCTAATATGGTACAAATTTAGGTCTACAGGAAATAAAAAATCTATTTTCTACTGAAGAAACTCAATTGATGCAGACAGGTGTTTATTAGTTTAAAAGGTGCCAATTTTCCATAAGAAACTGAATTGAATTTATATTTGGTCCAAGTAAAAAGCATCAACACCAATTTCCCTTGCTGCACAACGCTACTTCATTTTAACTGCTTTGAAATTTGTTAGATTGACTTTTCCCTACAAACATGTACTGCTCAAAAAAAACCTTAGCTTACTGTACAAATGCTGCTGCTGTATGTCCCCGTCGGCACCGAGCGGTACGTCCCCGTCGGCACCGAGCGGTATTTCCCCGTCATCACCGAGCGGTATTTCCCCGTCAGCACCGCGCGGTATTTCCCCGTCATCACCGAGCGGTATTTCCCCGTCATCACCGAGCGGTATTTCCCCATCGGCACCATGCGGTATTTCCCCGTCGGCACCGAGCGGTATGTTCCCCGTCGGCACCGCGCGGTATTTCCCCGTCGGCACCATGCGGTATTTCCCCGTCAGCACCGCGCGGTATTTCCCCGTCATCACCGAGCGGTATTTCCCCGTCGGCACCATGCGGTATTTCCCCATCGGCACCGTAAGGTACTTAAAAGCCGGACTGCAAATTACACTGACTTGCGACGGGACAATTGGATTTTCTTCCTGTGTTTTTAGGGGTGAATATTCTGCCAGAGGTTCCCTATCCTTGTTCGCCGTAACTTTGGCGGAAGAACCACGGAAACCCCGAACAAATGGTCTAAACCACAGTCTCACGTTCAGTTTGGGGCAGGTTCCAAAGTGCTAAATACAATTAGTAATACAATTTTATGCTAGCACCATTGCAGAAATAGAAATATCTTCCCACCTGATAATCAGTTATCAGCTGCACTAGGTGTTAGGGGTCTTGGGTGGGGGTAGAATGGGACATCAGGTTACCTATACCATGTTTAAGCACTGCCAATAGGATTCTGTGCTTTATTCGCCATCAGACTGGCTTCACCCATTGGCACGACACCATTATTTTCCATAATGAACCTTAAAGACAGGGTTAGTCATTGATAAGCGGCGAGCTGCTGAAGGGTGACTGGTGCCTGTGGAACCACACCCCAAACCGGAAACACCTTCAGGAGAGGAGGGCGAGGAAACTGGCAAGAAAGAAAAGAATGATTATACCCTCGATATGAATCCCCCCACGACCACTGGGAGAGGGTGGGGGTGGCGGGGGGAGGTGGTTATAAAGTTAAGAGTGTGCAACTCCAGCACGCTGCATACATGAAATGGTGGCGTACGTCCCGCCATGGAGAGGCAGGACGCTTACTAACATATTTAAATCGGGCTCCTACAAGTGCAATTGAGAGCCCAGTTACAAATTAACTGCTGCTGCGCGGGTTTCCCAGGGGTCGGGAAACTTGGCAGTGGAATGTAGGCGGGAGCTGCCGGCTCCACAAGCTAAGGGGCTCTCTCAGCACTCCTTGTGGGCAGGAGTGCTCCCCCAGGCCCCACAAACCTTCAGCCTCCCCCAGCCCCACTCACCAACCTCCTGCCCATCCCCCGCTCTTCTGATCGCAGGCCTCCCCCCCAACCCTTCCTGATTGCCAACCTCCTCCCCCTCCCGAATGTCGATCTCCGCCCCAATTGCCGGGGACCGTCCCTAAGGGGCCCTGGCTGCAGCATCCAGCTGGCAGTGTTCCCTCCCCACTGCCGGCTATAGGGTGTCCATTCGGCCGGTTGCCGGTCAGTAGGCAGAGCTACTCGAAGCAAATGAGGCCCTGCCGTTAAGATTGGTAGAACCTCCACGTCCCCGGCCTTGCCGGGTTCTTCGACCATTTTCAGTCTCACCCGCTCCCTCTCCTCCACCCTCTAAATATTGGGGCCTATGTCTCCAGATGCTTTGGGAATAAGCGTACTAGAAGTATATGAAAATAAATGACACACAGGGCTGGATTTTATCAATGGAGGCGAGCCTCCCACTTTTGGGGTTGTATAGTCCCACCTCCATCGAGTTGTGGCCAACCCACTTGATTTTCCCTTGATTGACCTTGTTGAGCCCGCCCAGCAGGCTCAGCAGGCCAATTAAGGGCCACCCGGCAACAGGTGATGTCACAGATTGCCATTTCATCTGTCAAGAGCTTTTGACAGATGAAATATCAGCGTTTGAGCTGTCAAACACTGACAATCTGTCCTCTAAGTTAATTCTTTCCTCTCAGGCTGATTTAGAGATCTCTGCAGAACAAAAAGCAGAGGCTGCAGCTTTTGACAGCTCAACGGCCATTCTGCTTTCTGTGCTGGTGAGATTTCTGACTCCCGAGACCTGAAGGGCTGACACCTGCAGGAGGAAGTTAAGGTAAGTAAAACTTTTTTCCACACTTTACACTTACCTTACACACTTACCTCTGCACACATGCACCCATCACTCACCTGCCCACCGGACATATCGACCCCTCCAAGCCCTGCAGACCCACGGTCCGCCTCGCTAAATCGACGTGGCTCGGACCTGTCGGGAAGCCCACACTTCAGGGCTAAAAATAGGGATTAGGCAACAAACTGCCTGTTAACTACCTGTTAACAGGCAGTTTATTGGCACTAATCCCCTTCCCGCCTCAGGGAGGCGGGTCCCAGCACAGGTCGGGTACCCGCCTCCTGTGAAACTGGCATGGAGGCGGGACCCCCGAATCTGCTATTTTCCCACCCCACACGCCTCCAAACCCGCCTCCACGGGTCAATGAAAATTCTGCCCACAATGTGCAGGGCAGCACATTCTCTCCTAATAGAGCACTGATTTTGCATTGCAGTGCTCAAGATTACAGTACTGATGCTATGCTATTACCAATAATAACAGCAAATAGATATTATGCTCAGTGTCTCCTATTCACACTTCCAAAGTCATACTTCAGATTCACAGCTGTCCAGGGCTTCTGTTACCTATCTGTAATGCAATACACTGGCAGAATAATAGCACCCCGCTCTCCTGCGATTACGTCTTCTCTTTCTCAGCTAGCCTGTCAAGGAGCGGTAGAAGAACAATTTCTTGGAATCCCTTCCTGTAATACTGATAGGCACTTCTTGGCAACGTCCCAGATGGGGCAAGTTTGACAGCCCAGCACTTCCCCTGCCTTCCCCACTGACTGGGATATTGTGAGCATTAGGACCTGATTGGGAGAGAACAGGGTTAGAATGAAAACAAAAAAAAGTAAATCTCATTACAATTTTTTTGTTCCACACCTTTTCCCAACATATCCCATTCTGCAACTCAGCATGCATTACTCTGCAGTGTTTGCCAAACTGAAAATCCCCGCTGAGTTAAGAGAATTGTCAGATTCAATTTTTTAAAAAAGAGCAGACACAACAGCTTTAATGTTCACCAGGGAAATTCAATTTGGCGCTCAGATTAGTTTCCACACACTGGAAACCAACATGGCAGCCTCTGCTTTCGAGGAGCCCAAGGGTCACGTGTACCTCCTCACCCAGCCTTGAACAATGTTCCGAGATCAGTGTACAAGGTACAGGTGCATGGGTTTCTAGTGGAATCCATCCCAAGGGAAAAAAAAACCCACATTCTTATTCTACACCACTATTAATCTATACCCAATGCACAAAACCCTTCAGAATAGTTCATGGCTATCAGTCGAATGCGTAATCTTAGTGGGTTCTTGCCTGGTGATGTTAGTGGGGCTGTTCAACTTACGATCAGAGCATTTAGGACATTTTTACCCGCCTTTAACACCAGTTACTCACAGGCGGAGTGGTTTACTGAGGCTCTTTATCAGTGCTAACAAAATATGCTGCTATTTTAAATGGGATAATGCCAAGCTGTCATACTGAGAATTTATGGGAAAGCAGCAACTCTCTGCCTGCAGCGTGTGAATACTATTAATAGCCAGCAGAGCTGTGAACGAGGCCAGGACAGACAATTCGCAAGCAAAATCCAAGAACAATTCTCTCATTAATCATCCATTTCCTGAGCTGCCTGAATATGACGATTGAGCAAGTGATTCAGAAAGGGTCTGTGAACCCAGGACTATTAAAAGAAATTATTGTTCACACAGAAGTGACAGAGAGCAAAGAGAGTGGAAAGCGACACAAGGAGATGGAGCAGACAAATACAGAGATGTTGACATTAAAAATACAATAGCTGGATTAAGAAATATTGTTGCAAAATGTTCCTATGTAGGTGTAATCAGTGCTGGTGCTACACTGCATATAGTAGCAGACTTCAAGTTTGTCAATAATTCAGTATCTACTTAGCTAATCTTAAATGCATTCATTCTTCAAATTCAGGGCCATCAGAAATATGTTTGGAGCAGATTTCTGTCAGAAAATACAGAGGTTCTTCAAGTTTGAGTCTTTAAGAGTTCTTTTTTCAAATTCTACATGTATCTGACATTTTATGGCTAGAATATTAAACTGCAGTTTTTGACCTTGCTGCAAGTCTGGGCATTCAAACCTGAGATATCTTTGACCAGGTGTTTGATGTGATTTTAGTTGATTAACTTTTTTTTCTTTGAACGTTAGGTTACATTGGTTCACCCTATATGGTGTGAGGTATTCGCTGGTGCTTCCACTAGACTGTGGGGTAGTTAAATCACTGCTGCCAAAGCTGTGTGCTGGGAGCAGCTGAGTGAATCAATAGCTGGAGACAGGCGGCGAGTTTTTGATGAACACGGGCAATAAGAGGGGGGCTCGGATTGCATCCAAGAGACCAAACTGTTGCGATCCATCAAAGTTTGAGAGACCGTGCTGTGGTTAGTCACACTTTGCTCCTGTGGCCCTGTCACAGTGCGGAAGACAAAAGAACCTGAGGGCTGAGGCCCTGTCGTTAGGATGGGTGGTTGGGGGGGGGGGGGGGGGGGGGGGGGGGGGAGGAGCGCAGGCACAGAGGGAGGAAAGAGGAAGACTGTGGATATTATTCATTTATTCATTTACTATTTTTCTTATTTTAACTAGGATGTGGGCAGGGGGAAAGTTTGGATTCCTTTTTGTTTAATGTTTCAAAATTGGAGAGAGCAGGAAACCAAAAGGAACAAATTCAAAAATAAAAGTGAATTAATGCCCGCACATCATATGCACAAGGCAGCTGCAGTATCTCTGACACTTAATAATTGTGAGTAAATCTTGCTTGAAGTAAAACTATCTGCAATTTATGAACTCCCCTCCCCAGCATCCCTGTAGCTGAAGAACTCCTGCAGATTTGGGGACAAAGCCCGAGAGGCGTTTGAATCAAATTTCTGTGCATTTGTGATAGCATCCTCATATTTGGTCACAAGTATTTTTCTAGCCAGTTATTAAATATATGATTAGCTTTTGATGTTCATTTCAAGCACTGTCTTCTGTTGGCTGAAATCATCCAATGTGTAAAATATTTTGAGAACCAGAAGACAGACTGCATTCAAGCAGAAATGTGTTTGAGCTGGTGTATTTTTTCATGCGGCACCTTTTTAAGAACAATCTATTCTAGAAACACTGCGTGATTGTTCTATTTAGTCATGTTTTAATTCTGTCCTGGTGACCATTCCTGGGCTAAGAGGATGAGCCAGTAGCCTGCTGCCAGGTTTCTGGCACTGTCAACCTTACAACTGGGCAGCAGGAGGCAAGTAGAGTGTCTCCGCTTAATCACCCTCCCAAAATGGCATCGGATACCTAGCAGCAAAGAGATAAAGTGGGCTCAATTAACTCATATTTAAGTATTTAAATTAGTGATTAGCAGACTAGATTACAAATATGCCTGTCATCTTCACTGCTCATCCATTGATAAACAGCAGAGGTTAGAAAGCCCATATGATTAATGATTAACACAGAGTCAGAAACTGTATTTTATAGACTCATTATACCTCCTTTGCTGGTGACAAAGGCAAGCTTTGGCTTGCCACAGGTCCCTATGGAGAAATTTCAGTCTCGATTTACTGTTTGTAACAGCTCACTAGCAGCACATATAACCAGGTACATTTCAGATAGCAATTCATTTGTATAATTACTATTGAAAGGTCACTGTTAACTGATTTCCTTCTGACTGTTTATTGCATGTTAAACAATCCCGCATCCAATTTATGTCAGCAGACACCTTGTCTTTAATGTACGAGATCTCCAAGTAGCAATGCTCATGAGATACAATGAATTTCTTAGTGCCAATAACAAGCAGAAAAGGATCCATCTTGTTGCTATGCATCTATCTGCTTATTAGGCTCTTACCACAGATTTCCGGATACTTGCTCGCGGCTTTGGGATAGGTTTGCCAGCTTTACTTTCAAGGCTATCTTGCATTGTGGGTGGGCCGTGGCCACCTTTCCTGGCTTGTAGGGCCAACTGATAAGCCACTTCGAAAGCTTGTCCCAGTGTTAAAATGATTTCATAGGCTAAATTCTGGTGAAAAAAAATAAACAAAAAATGTTGGATTTGTAAGTCATTTGAATACAACTTAAGAAAAATAACATGAAAGGAATTGTGTGCATCATCTACAGTATAAGTAAAGCATATTTTCTAACTTCAGGGGGTAACACCCATAGAGATCAAAAGTAGTAAGCTCTGAAGTATGTTTATTATTCTAATCCATATTATTACAATAAGAATGATGAATGCCATGTCTGATTACAGCATATTAAAGCACCAGCATATTAGCTTAAAAGTGGCATGTTTCATAATTAAGCCAAGTCTAACCCATCATATGAAATATTACATTAAGCTTGTGTCCCAAGCAGCTTATTAATATTCAACCTTGAACTGATTTTTCTTCTTGAGGCTTCCCACCAACTGACATGTTTTTGATTTGATATCAGCAGCATCAATATCTAAATAAATAACCCAGAGGTACCTGCTTTTGACAGATTATTCATAATACCGTATTTTATATTGCTCTCTGAGGTTATGTAGGATAATTATGATTCAAAGGTTGTATTGTATCAGCATTTTTTTTTTAAACTGATAGATTTCTAATGCCGAACGCGCTTACTCCCAACAATTTTAACTGCAACACTGTGGATCTCCATGGAAACAACAGGATCTTTTCCACTGCAGCTGTGTCGCTGATTCTAACTGGAGACTTTTGCAGCACTGGGGTTCATTTTATAGTCATTTATGTTTGAACTACTTCCAGTGTCCATATTTGTTCTTACTCGTGCTGTTTTAGAAAAGGGTGAAAAAAATGGATGTAACCTTGGCTGAAAACTGGAAATATTTAGGGTTCTCAAATGTTGGACTGCGGCGTACTGCACTTCTTGCAAATTTTAAGATCAACCCCCCATCCCAATCACAATGACTTTGTGTAATCTAACGATGCAGTTAGATCACATTATCATTTTTTCAGAACCACTTAAAACAGTTAAAAAGGGTCATATTTAGGGTATTGAATATTCCTAATTTATATGTGCCATTTATCAAGATTATATAACATTGAAATTTTAGCAACATTTTAAAATATACTAAATAACATTTTATGGAAACTGCAAACTGTAGAACTTAGTGGATAATAGATCGCTGCAGCTTTATTTTGTAACTGTACAATAATAGCTTCACTTAGCCAACTCTGCAGAGTTTAAAGATTCATGTCTACAATGCACTCCTCGATTAATCTGGAAGCCAACTGTGCCACACAATGGGCTCGAACACTGGGAGAAAATATACTTTGCTCATCTCTGAATTTTAACACAGTGAGAACTATGGACAACATTATTGAAAAATGTTCAAGTCAGAACACTAGCTGTTCCTGAGAATATTTACATGAACATTCTAATGGTAATACAGGAGTGGTGTTTGGGAATATATATTATCTGTACACAAATACATCAATAAGAGGAATGGCATCCAATTAAATTCTCCTATCCTGCCAGCTATGAGCAAATGTCAAGGACTTAAATTTTTTCCATCGGAAAAGAAATGTAAATAATTATAAAAACCATAATTCATCAAACTGTTTTTAGAAAAATGACAAGTGTCATAAGATGTGTCTTATAAATATAAAATATGATTGATGTGTGCTTGAGAGCTGATTTTAATGAACATTCATAGAATAATATGTGACAGTCTCTGTACTTCTATGAGCTATATTTAAAGCAAGGCTTGTTTTTTTCCCTACAATTCTAAAGCAATCCATGTGGCCACCTAAAGCAGAGTGTGATGTATGTCATTTAAGCCGTCTTTAAAAAAAAATCTGGACATGCAATATAATAAATTTGCTTGTTTATAACCTTTTCTTGGATTCAATCTTCAAAATAGTTCGACACTTGCAAAGAACAATTTATCAGCTACAATTTAATTTTATTCTTTTGAAAAAATGAATTTAAACGCCCGTAGTGAACAATGCAGATGGAACTCACACATCAGAGCTTATTTTGGTTGTGGGCCAATATCAAGACAGCAGTCTTTATATATTAGGACTAAGAATATATGCAGTGCGTTTATTGTTAATTTTTGCACAGCTCTCAATCACAACACTTTGCTAATGGCTCCACGCAACCTTATTATGCAGCAATCATCCAAAACAGAAAACACTACTAGTTGTTTGCAGCCAAAAGTGAGTGTAGCCCAGCTCCTGAAATCGGTCACTCACTAGTGGAGAAGAATCCAACCAGGAAAAGGAAAACAAAATCAAAAAAAAATCACACACATCAGAATCTCTTCAGCAGTTCAGAAAAAGATGAAAAATGTCAAGAGACTGACCACATCAAATGCGCTGAATACATGACAGTAGTGGTGACTCGACTTTAAGTCTTTAGTGATGTAGGCAAAGGTGGAAAGATCTTCAGGGTCTTGAGCAGCGCAAGAAATGTTCCTAATTTCATGTTCTGTGATGATATTCTGCAGATGGTAAAAAAAAAGTGCTAAAATTAGCAGGTTTAGAAATAATAGAATAAAAAAAAACATTTGCAGGGCTGAACACAAAAATATATGAAAGTCATTACATATAATTAGCAAAGCTCATTACTATGTAGGAACACATGCAACTGCTTTTAGGTCTTTTGTTTGAGATACATAAAGGTAGCAGTGGTCAGCCTGATTTAGCAAGTCTAACTTTTGTTAGGAGTCACTCATTGACTGCCTGTTTAAATTATATTATAGTGCTCCACAACACAGCTGTTGCACATTACATTGTTAGCTGCATGGACGTGTATGTCTTGCATAACATTTTCTGACTGCATCAATTTCAGTGAACAGATAACAAACGCTCAGTCACTCTGACTTCAACACAGCAGAAAAAAAAAATTAAGAACGCAAAGGACAGGTAGCAGCAATCATTAAACAATCATACCATGATTAATTGGACTCTCTACAAAACCAATCATACAATGATTGAGATGTTCGGCAATACATTTTCCATCTGGCAATTTTTAAAAATTTTTGCTCAAAATTATTCCTGCATGGTAATATATTTATACAAGATGCTGTTTGAATTCTAACAGTTGTGAACAATTATTGATATTATGTTTGTAACGTAATAAGAGGTACAATCACTAATTAATCAGTTGGAGGAAAGGTTTCTGATGATGTCAAAAAATTTAGGTGGCAACAATGTTGGGTCAGGTAAATTGAATCTACTGCTCTATAGAACAGGTTGCAGTTCCATTAAACTGAATGGAAAATAACATCTGAAATCAAATGCTTCAAGCTAAAATGTAAAGGCATGTTTAAGACAGACCTCTGGCAGACTTTCAGTTATAAATAGAGGGAGAACAGATTTTCTGAAATGATAACCTATATCTGAATCTCAGCTGCCACAGGTCATTTCTCTGTGGCTTTTGGAATATTCTTGAGGCAACATTTGGCTATCTTAGGTGTTAAGAGCTAAATAACTTGCAGCCATTTTCAAACAGCATTTCAATGTCAGTGTAACTTGGTTATATATTTTGATGAAACTGTACCATCACAGAGTTTGCACAGTGCGAGGGAATCGAATACTGTCAGTTTGATGGCAGTGTGGTCTTCCAGCCTGGGAAAAGCTGATAACTCTACTTGCTATCACGCACGGTCATAGGAATTTCTCTTTTTGTTGTTGAATTCAATATTTTATGCTTTGTAGAGAACTCTTCTTTTTGAAGCCCCAGCTCCAAAGAAAAATAAATTCTGATCAGGTCTCCTCTACATTGCATGAACGAATATGTTTAAAAAAAATTCTGGATCCATGAAATGAGGCCATTCTAGCTCCCAGGACAACTAGACCAATTTGCTTTTTCCACTCCAAACCAAGGAAACATTAGGATGGTATTATGTAAAATTTAATTTCTTATTATGCCTTTTAATGAACTAGTAGACTCCCTACATTGATCTCCTGCCTGTCCAATTTATATCAGTGTTTCATAACACAGTTATTGCTCCTTACATTGCTAGTTGCATGGATATGTATGTCTTGTATAATATTTTTAAATGTTCTGAATGCATCGATCTCTGTGACCAGATGAGAACACAAACAAAGATTGATGATATGCATAGGGATCTGGACCCATTAAATAAATAGGCTAAGGAATCACTTGTTGATATGAATATAAGATTACATAGTTCAGTGTGAAATGTGCACAGATTAAAGGGATCCTATTTTAAAGCAGGCTGGTGGAATTGTGGAATTCACCGAAGCCCAATCCCACCAGGGTACAACAACTTTGACCATTAATATAGATGGAAAAGGAATTGGTGTGAAAATATCCAGTCAATGCAAGGTCAATCACCGATCTAGGAATCAGCTGAAAGGTATTTGACTATAACAAAAAGGATTTTTTTTAACTTTGCATATACAATTGATGAAGCGACATCTGGGATATGAGGGATATTTTTTAATCTTGCACTACTGGCAGGGAGCCACTGGAAATTCAAGTGCTGCCGTACATGATTTTCTGACCATTAATTTAAATTGGCGTGGCAAGCTTTTTTCTAAAAAAGCTGACAAGAATGGATAATATTGATGAAAGAGGGTTACCTAAATGAACTGTGAATGCAGAACTAACAGACACAAGGACAAAATTAACAATTCTCAAGAAATTGAGATTACACAGAATTTCCCTCTCCTTGTAATCCAGAGTAGAAGATATGTGTGCTGCTTGGGCCAAGGAAAGAAACTGGTGAAGGATGAACAATATAGAATGTAAGGCTGGATTGATATTCTCCAGCTGGGCTTAATTTATCTTCTTTGCGAGGTCGCAGTGAGAATCTTTAAAGAGCCTGTCCTCAGAAGATTAAATGCATTGGTTGACATCCATGATATAGCTGATGGTAACTGGTCTCTGGAAAGAAGTCTTGAAAGGCTGAATTTGTTTTTGCTCCATGCTTTATGTTCTTGCAAGATACATTTTAAAACTCCCCCCGCCACCCACCGCCTTTTTTCATTGTTGTACATTTGCCTGTAAAAATGTTTGCTTTGTGGCACCAAATCGTTTCCTCCAGTGAGTTACACTTGTTTTGAAGAAGTTTAAATGTATTTTAAATACATTTGTTATATGTTGATGCAGACAGAAGACTTTCCCGTAATGTGCCTCAACCCTATTTGGCCACACCAATGTCACATTTCAGTTTCTCCCAAAAGCCTTTCTGGTAGCCTCTCAGTGCCAATTTAGTACCAAGTTAGCGAGCAGACAGTTGTGTGATGTGGACCTGTGCCCACCAGAAACTGGGCTGAGCCCAAACTTTGAAACTTTAGAGCTGGCAGGGGAAGATTTTCATCCCATCAATCTCCGTTAGATAGGAACTTGGCCCCAAGGGTACCCACAACCTCTACAAGTCCCTTTAATTTCAAGATTAATAGAAATGCGATTTACTGCAATGCAAGATCAGATTTCCCAAATTATCGGAATTGGAGGCCTGCCCAGCTGCTTTTTGAAAGAAAAATCTCGCTTCTTATGGGTTTCACTTACCTTGTTTGCAGCATCGATGAACTTTACCCCTTTGTACGAGATTGAAAGTACAATTGTAGGAATCTTCTTCATTTGTTCTGAAGACTTCTGGGAAACAGGACAGTGACTTACTTTTTCAAAAATAAAGACTTTAGGAACAAAAAAACATTCTCAACAAATTGAGTGAGCACTACTCCAGCTCTCCCTGAATGCATATTTGAAAATCAATCTTTTTGATTCTTTGAACAAACTGACTGTAGTTTTTGTGCTTGCTGACAGCAAATTCCTATTATTGTAATGTTAATGCTGGTTATTCAATCAACCAAGATAAAGAAGTTTAACTATTAATTAAAAAACTTCCAAAAGAAATAAAATCAGACAATAAAGTCTTCTACAATGGAGAACATTATGCATCCACGGACAGGGGGATTATCTTAAAACAGCTTTTAGAAAGAAAGGTCGCGAAATATAAAACAGGTATGCAAATCAGGTACACTCCAGAACACATGGACAAGTTAGATTCATAGACCTTTACAGCATAGAAGGAGGCCATTCAGCCAATAATGTCTGTGCTGCCTTTCTGAAAGAGCTATCCACTTAGTCCCACACCAATCCTTTTCTCCAAACCCTTTAAAATGTTTCATGTTCAAACATCTGGCCACTTGCTTTTGAAAAGCTAATTAGATTGTGCTTACAGTACTGTTTCTGGTAGGGCATTCCATGTTCAAATAACCCTCTGTTTTCTTTAAGTCCAAGAATGATTTATTCTAATAGGATAGTAAAAGATGCGGCTTCCTTTTCGCTTCACCCCGCCCCCTCCACACACCCCATTAAGATTACGGACGACAATACAACACATGCTACCCTTTTATATGTATTCAGAGCTAGAACCTCACTTTAGACCAGAGCAGGAGTCAATAAGCGCTCCAATCACTTCAAAAACACAATTACTCATTCTCCCCAATTGCCCCCACCCCCCCCAAACAAAAAAATCCTTGAATGTTCTAAAACACATCTATGTAATGAAACTTTTTGCAGCGACTGAAAGATTCAATATAACAGTTATGTTGGCCTCATAGTTGAGTTGTGTATTGGAGCATAGGGTGTTGTGTACTGAAATTGAGCAGCATAGGTGGGATGCCCCATTTGGAGATGTTCCTGATCTCAGCCTCATTGAACAAGAAGCACAAAGCAATAACTTTTGGTTGAAGAGTGTGTGTCACCCAGTTCCTTATTATATAGATTAATAAGCACGTTGATCTGTTACACGAAAGTCAACCTCTGAATATGTAAACCAATATGGGGTTAATTGCAACTACACAATGGGTGTAGTAAAATGATAAACCCATTGCTTTTTAAGGCTGTTTATAATTTCTCTACATCTTGTAGATTTTCCCTCTATTCTGCCAGGGTTTTAAGTCAATCTCTGCTTAACATCACCACTGATGTGAATGCACTATGTGTATCTCACTTCCATTGACACAATTTTGTACTGCCCAGATATCACACTGAAAATCTATAATAGACAACGTACCCGCATCTTAGAACATGCATCCTGTGTTGACTCTGTTCCTCGCAATTCCTTCACCAACATCGAACCTAAGTACTAAACACGAGAAAAGAAAATCACCTTTTGTCCTACTTCCTGCATAGGTGAATTTTGAAAATATGTAATAAATACTTTCAAATATAATGGTTCAAAGTTTGTTTCTGCAATTAAAATTAATATTTTGAATATTAAATACATAAGACAAGTATATACCAGAGAAAGAAAAATTAGCATACTGAACCAGCAGTCCCCAAAATGGATGAATAGGGCAATTAAAGTGGAAGAAAGAAAAATAACCTGTACAAAGCCTACTGGGAACAGGCAGAACATAGGAAAAAGCTAAAGCAAACTAAAATAGGTATTAGTGGCACAAAGAAAGCATTAGAGGGGAACACAGCAAAAGATATGAACAAATAATGGTGGAATAAATGATGAAACACCTCCATTAAATAGTGGGGGGGGTGGGGTACAAGTTCGTTAAGTGATAGTATCGCTGACGGTAATTGCTACCTTGTAATGTTCCAAGTGTAATATGGAAGCTATAAAACAGCACGAGAAGCATATGCACGTAAATCACTGTGCAGTATGCTAACCCCAGATTACCCTGCCCCCTGTGTCCATTATATAATAGGTACTTACATATGCTTCATAGTCACAGGACTGGAAAATCAGCTTCTCAGGATGATGTTGCCAGTACTGTACAGGTGTGGATGACGTGGCTTCATTTGGAGGCCGAAGAGTAATGGAAGGCTCACTCCATTCTGCCTGCTGAATAGGAAAGTAAAATTAGACCAGAGGAATACTGAACCCAAGGCACCTTTGATAACAAAACTTTTTTTTTTTTTAAAGTGACCTGACTATTAAGAAATTATTAATGACATTTGTTTTCACTGGAGTCCCTTCGAGTGGAGGCCAATTAAGCCCAAATAAGATTAAACTACATCCAGCTCAAGATAAGACACGCTGAAAGTGTGCATTGATAATTATAAATAATTTGGGTATATAGCAAAGCCCAATAGACCTGCTGTCCTCTTCTTTGTGTCTATGCCACTTTCAACGCAACATTCCAATGATGCAAAGGAGAATTAAAAAAAGCACTTTATGTTGAATTTTTTTTTCCACAACAGAAAATTCACTGGTTCCAAGTCACAGAAGTAAGAATAAAAAAATCAAATCCTAAGCCTCAACATTGCACAGCATCCAAAATGGGGGTAAGTGGCTATAACATTATTGGAGTTAGATCTTCTGGCAACCAGTGACAGTGAGGATTAGGAAGGAAATACTATTTCAGTAAGGCAAACTTCAACGGAATGAAAGATCAACCAAAAGAAATTAAATGGGATGTATTGCTCAGAGATAAATCAGTTGAGGAAAACTTTTAAAACTGCAATATTAAATATGTAAGACAAGTATATATCAAAGAAAAAATTGGTACCCTGAACAAGCAGCCCCCCAAATAGATGAAAATTAAAGTGAAAGTAGGAAAGAAAAACAACCTATACAAAGCCGACTGGGAAAAGGGCAGAGTATACGAGAAAGCTAAAGTAGATTGGGCGGATGTCATGTACCCTAGGTTGCTGCAGGATATTGGCTATAGGCATGAAAGAATCACTGGGTGCTGGGGACGCTTCACATGAAGCAAATACAGTCTCTTTATTTTAAAAGGGGGCAAAGTATCTGACCCAGATGACTATAGGCCCTTCGCCAAACGTCAACAGTGGATAAAATAATGGGAACCATTCTAAAGTATAGGCTGGGGGAGTATCTATGAGCAATAGCTTGAAAAGAAACAGCCAGCGTGGACTGAGAATGGGTTTTCTTGTCAAACCTCTTCAATTTCTTTGAGGAACAAATAAGGCAGATAGTGGAAATCCTTTTGATATTGTTTATTTGGATTTTCAGAATACCTTCAGTAAGTTCCCACATGAGAAACTATGAAGGCCATGGGAATCCAGAGTAGATAGTGGACTGGATAAAAAAAATTGGAAACAGGTACATAAGATTTGGACGCAGTAACCAATTGTAAGTTTGAAGAAAACACTAAAATAAGATAGAGTAGATGATGCAGGCAACAATCTACAATGGATTCGAGTCAGTTATGCTATTAGGCAATCAAATGAGAAATTAAATTTAATATTAACAAAGTACGGCATATTGAGCAAAATAAAGTGACATAGGCATACAATGACGGTAATAGAATTAGCAAAGGGAGACTTAGAAAGGGGCCTGGAAGTACCAGTAGACTTGTCACTTGCAAAGTCGAGACAATGTGTAGAAGCAATTAAAAAGACAAATTGAATGTTAGTAGGAAGCTGGGATACACAGCCACAACATGGAGTATGCACCTCCATAGATTATGCCGAGGCAGTAATTGAGTCAAACATATTGCAGGATGTTCAAAATACAGCTGGACACTAGGCTGAGTCAATTGTCAATTGGAGTACTGAAAGGATGAGCTTTGATGGACCAAATGACCATTTCTTATCCTTGACTTTTTCTTATGTTCTTAATTTCCTTGTTCGATGGTAATGGGGGTCTGACTCTAAGTGTGTACTCCATTTATTTTTATACTGACTAGTAGTACGCCTCTCCCACTAGAGGTATACATGTCTTCACCATTTGCATCCTGAACGTTGAGCTGTCAACATCTTATTCACAGGGATTTGAAAAGATTAGCTCTAAATCTCTTTAACAAGCTGCAAAATGTTATAAATACAACAGGAACCGACACCATGAAGTTTCAGAAAGGAGATTCCACACCAGCATTTTTTCCTCAGTACAATAGTCTATGGAGGTCCATCACACTCAAATTTGACTTGTCCGGGCTTTTTAAAATGCCAAATAAGATTTGATCTAAAGGAGCCTCCACTGTATGAATATTACATTGATTCAATTTGAATTCTACTTATTCACACAATACCTGCATTGATTTGGCATAACTAGTTAGTATCCTCTTGGCAGGGGTGGGGGGGAAAAGAGAGAATAAAGTTAAGCAGAGTCTTTTGGCTCCAAGATCACGTGCCTGACGTTGGAAGTTTGTAACCTTTGTGGAAGACTTGGTAATCTGATACCCGAAACAAATAGCTCTGCAGTACTCCAGGGCACTGTTGCCCATTGACCTGCAAACTGGCTCACTAAAGGAACCGGAAGGGGAACTCAGTCATTGGAGGTTGGAATTCCTCGCATTCAATTTCACCCCGCTCTGCAAACCAATGCCCTAATGATTAGGGTGGTCCTGGCTGGACAAGCAGCAAGAAGTTTACCATTGCTCTGCACTGTGTGGTTTTGGTGCATCAGTAAGGCCTGCGCTTAAGGTTTCTCACCTTAAGTAAGTGGGGTATGTCCCTATGGGGAGAGAGTATATACTCTTATCAGGAAAATGGATATTCTACCGGTATAAATTATACGGCTCAGATACTCTTAAACAATGTCATGGATGTCCATGTGTGTGTCAGACACCTGGCTGATCAAAAGAAATGTACACAGCACCATATAATATCAAAATGTCTCAAGTGCTATACACAGAATTACAATGAAATGCAGTGACTGTCGTTATGCAGACAAAGACATACTTCCCATTTCATTTAGGCTCGGAATCCTAAATAGGCACAAACTCTCACAATTATATAAATACCAGAAGATCTTACAAACCGTGAAGCTGAAAATCTCTACAACTCACTAAAATAAAAAAATCTATCCCAGTGAGACTCTGAATGATAAAGGTTTTATTATTGATGAAGATTTTTTTTTTTAACCAAGCTATAACAGAGACAGAACTGATAGATTATCAGGTAGTGCTGGAGTATAGTATGACAAACAAACTTACAAAGAAAATAATCAATTATGAGGAAAGTAAGCCAAACTAGTGCAAAGGGAACCCAAGGTTAACAGCTTATTGCATGTTATTCAATGCAATTTACCTGAGCCATTTGTCTTTCCAGTTTTGACCTAGGCATATCCTCAAAGTAGCTGTCATTGATTCGCCTTCTTGCGTCCCCTTGCATCATTAAATGGGAAGAGGGGATATCAAGAGAGCCACCAGTGTAAGTGCTTTGGCTAAGGGATGGGGAAAGTTGAGGAGGAGTGTTGTTCCCAGGGTCCTGTTCCAGAAGCAAATAGCAACGCATTAATTAATGTTATGATTTATGTTACTGAATCTCTCCCAGCCCTAATGGTTTAGTTCCTCTGTGTTGTTCATCAGTGTAAATCTAAGCATTTCAAATTGATGAAACATTCAGAACACATATTTACAGCCCTCACACCTAAATAATCTATCTCAAATGAATGGATCTCTCAGGTAGTTTTAATCTTGGCATAACACCAATAATCTAGCAAAAGCTATTTGGTATAGATTAATATTAAACAATTGTTTTAGGTCATTTATTTCAGCATTAACACAAAAATGATATAAAAATGTGACTCTGGAGATAGAAATCAAAAGTATATGAAACAAACTTGTGTAACATGCTCCTTAATGAGACAGACAAACTGGCCTCTCTTCGCTCCTTCAGGTTAAATATTTATGAAACTAAGACTCAAGATTCCCATAACGTATTTCTACTATGAAGATTTTTTTCTCTCTCAACCTGCCTGTATCATGAACATTCACTTGCCAACTTGCTCCCTGGCTGTAACACCTACTATTTAACTAACAGACATGCGACAGTGGCCTGGGATGTCTCCCCTCTCTGACTTTTCCGCCCCTTTGCGAGGTAGTGTCTGGTCTCAGCTCTATGCCTCCCCACAACAATACAGCTGAGGTCAGAAATTTAAGCTGTGTAATGGAGGGGGAAAAGGTGGAGAAGATCAAACCTTTCCCTCACCTTTATTGGCATGCATTGGCACTCTAACCAACTGTGCCACGTATGCCCATTTTTATAAGAAATCTGTGGGATAAATTATAAAGGGACACTTTTTCCAGATTCTGTGTTTGAAAAAGTCAGAAACGTTGAGGTAGGCAAAAAAAATCATTATTTTTGACAAAGTTCTTTCAGGGTTTTTTTTTTAGTTTTACGCTTTGATGAAAAGCAGCTGCTTATTTAATGTAGAAAACCCAGAGAAACGCTCTTGTTACATTATGCTATGCCCCGCATAGATATTAACTGCAGTTAATGTTTTAATCAGACTGTAGACAGGTCCTGGAAAGGATGAACTTTTGATGGCTGTTTTGGTATCTTCTACTCTTGGGTAATCAGTAAAATGTTACATCGATGTTGAGTTCTTTGACTGAAGTGCACTCTGAACTGATGCACTGTAACTACTGAATCTTTTATTTTCAAATGAAGACTGCTATACATTGTAAATTTAGACATGCAAAATGTTGATTTTTATTTAGCTCTCCACTACCTTCAGTAACACAGCAGACAAATAGAAGGTATTTATTTCAGTAAAGAATAAGTAATCCATGTGTTGTCAAGTGCCTTGGAATATCTTAAGGACATGATAAGTAATATAACAACTTATAGTTTTATACCACCTTTCATGTAACTAGATGTCCCAAGGGGCTTTAAGGAGGCCTCGGATGACCCAAATGAGGAGGAAGTGGGGGCAGGGTATTCAGGGATGTGGCTAAGAGCACAGTCACAAGTGCCAGATTTTGATGAGGCTTTTGAAGGTGGGGAGAGAGAGGTAGTAATGCTGGAGAGTTTGGGCAGAGAATTTCAGAGGGTGCATCCTGATGGCTGAAGGTTCTGCCACCATAGGTGGAGTGGAGAGCTAGAAAAGTTGTGGGTACTTGCTGGGGCATGGAGTTGTAGATTTCAAAAGGTAAGAGCTGCAAAACCATGGAGGGATTTCAAAAGGAGGTCATGGATTTTAAAGTCAATGCACTTGGGGAACAGACAAGAATGAAGCTTGGTGAGGATAAGATGATAGGAGTTTGGGATTGGATATGAGTGGAAGGGTTGTGGATGAGTTGTAGTTTACATACACCAGCAAGGACAGTGTTGAAGAAATCCTGCTAGGAAGTAACAGGCATGGATAATGGATTCAGTGGCAGTGGGGGGTGTAAGGGACTTAGGCCAGCCAAATTGTGAAGCTAGGAGGAGGCACTCATGACGATAGACTGGATGTGGAACTTGAAGCCCAGTTCAGGGTTGCAGGACACTGAAGTTGTCAGGCTGAACCTGAGTGAACAGCCAGAAGGGAGACTAAATCAGTGCTAGAGGCATACACTCTCTGGCAGGAGCCGATCAGGACTGTCTCATTCTTGCCCTTGTTGAGCTAGAGAAAGTTGTGACAGACCTGGGGTCATGCGTGGCAATGGAGTGGGAGGATTGGACTACGCTGTCCCTGTGCTTGCAGATAATATCATAGAAGGACAGCATGCAAATAAGGATCAGGATTTATTTATCTATTACAATGAACAATATTGTTTTCCTATGTCAATTGTGCTGGCTACGTCTGTAGCTGTCTCTCCCTAAATAATGCGGGCACTGTGGATATGAATCACCTGCAGTACTGCATACCAATCCTTCTCGAATCTTTTCAGAGACCTGGGCACATCTTTTCCAACAGGTTATCAAGACTGAAATGGTAAAACTGGCTACAGCACTGTCCTAAACAGTAGAAGTATCAACAGCATTATATTTCTGGAACTAGACCTACTACTCCAGTCATATTTACTCAGTTCAACCAATGGGGAGAAAAGAAACACATGGCATGCTCTTCTCCACCGCTGGCCAGGTAATGTAAATTATGGGAGATCAGATGAATCATCATAGAATAATATTATTCCTTATAAATGGAAGGTCTTTACATTAAACATAGTGTCAAAGAAATAGTTCACGACAGAAGGTGTGAGACTGGTATGATTTGAATGAAAGCTCCAATAAAAACACTGATTTATTAACTGTTTCCCAGGGCCAGGTTTACAGAAACAATTTGCATCGTATTTTTTCCATAAAAACTATTTCAAGGTAACGCATCTTCAATTATCTCTTTATTTCCCTTTGCACCCTGAGGCCATCCGAGATGTATTCAGTATCAGATATTATGCAAAGAAAATCACCAACCCAAGGACTACACTATTGTGTAAGTGCTCATTATGGGAATGGGCTGGTGAGGGAGCAGGGTGTCCTAACTGAAGTGACAGCATCTCTCAAATCTTTGTAGTTAGGCCATTTGTATTTGTCAGATTAGCCGTTGCATATTACAAGCAGCAGAAGATCTAGAAATGCAGTAACGATAACACAAACTGTGTTAAACAGGGCTTACATTTGGAATTCATAGACATTGCTTCTGCTACTTACAATATGTGCTCACTTTCTGTTGGCAGGTGGTCATTGTACAGCAGAGAAAGGAATAGGCGAAATACATTGCAAAGAAAGACAGATGGCAGCAAAATTGCTTTAAATCACAAATAATGATCTCAAGGATTTAAAAATGATTGTTAAAACAATTGTTTCCATAACGTTTCCTACAATATGTACATGAAATGATGTTTTTTTCAGGACAACATATAAAAGAGTGACAGAACTTGGACAGCCCGTTTAATTTCAAGCTAGGCAGGAACGAAGGACAGACCATCTGCCCTTCACTAGAGTTTTGAGTTAACTGTTCCTTGGGAAAAGTATGGCGTAGAAGCAATTACATCCTGCAGTGGAGGCAGGTATCAGAAATTAAGTAGCGTACACGCACTCTATTGGGGGGGAGAAGGCCTCAAGTCCATGTTGCCCAGCTTATTTCAGAGTGAGGTGACTTACCATCCAAGATACGATATATACATCATCTTGCAAGATGGCATTGCGGGATTCAGGACAACTGACCTATTGATATAAAAAGAGATCCAATCTGAATAGCACCTAATATGAGTGGCTTTTCCTTCCACCACTCTTGTCAGTTGTTCCCTCCTTCCAAGATGGAGGGTCCCATCATAGCATAGTGATTCACCTAGTGGTCTGCATGAGAATTAGCAACGTTCGCTCCCAGCAGTGGGAGGCAGGTTCGAATATACAAACAGGTCAATGTAAATTGCACGGATCTGTGGGCACATTTCTATGAATCCCCAAACAGTGGCCTGGAAACAGTTATTTTTTCTGCTGATTTTTTTATTAGAACAGAATGTCCTTTAAAACAACGTAAAATGGTGGAAATACACAGCAGTATCTGAAGAAAGAAACGATGGGCTAATGTTTCCAATGTAAACCCTTTGTCAGAACTGGAAACTGGAAGATAAGCATTTCCAGCACTCCCTGTTTCTCTTTCAGATTTCAAGCATTTGAAGTTTTTTTTTTCCCTTTTTATCAGCACTTTTAAATAATTCCAGTTGAAAACTATGCATCTGTGGCGTAACATGGTTTTAACGAGCTTTAAGATTTGATACCTTTGGTTGAGAGTCGAATGTAAATTATGGGAAAATATATTCTTAAATATATATTAACTTATTTTAAAAAAAAGTTAAATAAAAAAACCTTTTGACATCTAGAGTACTGCCCAGGCTAATTTCTGCCATGTTGTATGTGTTTGTGAACCCGACAACTGCATGTTTCCTTTCTTAACTGAATGCTAAATTATTTGAAAAGCATGCAGCTCCTTGAAAGGATTCCCTTGTCTTTCATGTGAGCAGAACTAAGAAACACCTTTCCATGAATGCTTCTGTGGCATTTTAGATTGAATCTGTAAAAAAAAAAATTTGAACAGGCCAAAATGTGAACCTGCCTGCGCAACTCCAAGAATTGAGATTAAAGTGCTGCTATCACACGGTCATCGAAAGCATGCAGAAGGGCCTGGCTGGGATCTTAATGTGTCAGATCCCTCAAACTACAGCAATCCATTACCGTCTGCAAAAATCCTTTTGTTGGATTAAAGGGTTCACTTCCTGCGTGGGAAATGAACCACTCACTAAGGATTTCCTTTAGCACAGTGCAACCTTTTAGTTTATTCTGTCCTATATAATCAGGCAAAAAAAAAGTGATTGAATCGGATGAGGATAAAGAACGAGATGAACAGCAAATAATTACAAAATTTCTGGAACAAAAATGTTTCGAATATTTTAAACCATCTAAAAAAAAAAATTCCTTCCCTGAAAGGGCTACAAAGAGCAGCCAGTTAATCAATGTTGAAAAGATTTGAAATGCTGTAAATTCTGTTGAGGAAGGGTTAATGTGGTGCAGACTAAAGCTAAGATTGACTCAGTGACTACCTAAATCCCAGTATCGTAGCTGAAGGGCTCTGACATTTGTGGTAAATAGAGTTTACTTTTTAATGAGAATAGTTATTGATTTTTTTTCTTTGACACCCACTGAAAGATTTGATAGATTTTTTTTCAGGCTACATTTGAACAAAAGGTCACAATAATAAAAACCTGAAATGAGTTTTTTCTACATCTTAATTTCACAATATTGCTTGGAAGATCTTCAGGGAATATTCTCACATACAAAACAAAGAATGTTGGTGGTGGTCATGGAACAGGAAAGATTACTGAGGCAAGCAGCTAATAATGATACATGCCAGTGCGGAGGATTGGCCTAAGATACGCTAATTAAAATCATACCGTGCTACATTTCATGCGAATAGCAGTATTAATTCAACACTGTATGAACACGGCTTACCCTCAGAGTAATGGTTCGCGGAGGCTTCTGAGGAGGCTCGTCGTGAAGTCTGTCTCCAAGTGATGCTAAGATTCGTTTTCTGTGACCCAGAAGGTTAATTTTCAACACCTAAAAGATTCAGTGATGCAAATAAGAATCCACACAGAATGCAGAAGAAAAAAAAATCTCCCAAACTAGTAAACGACCTTGCAGTGGGAGGTAATCCTACAGAGATGATGTCCTGCAATGTGGTTACAGAATTAGCAGCCAGAATAATTATGCTCCGTCCTAATGTGTCATCATAACTAGACAAGGCGCAATTCTAAAAAATCATTTTACTGGACAAAAAACACAAGCCTCTCATCTATCCCTTGTAGATTTAAATGCGAATCACTGCACATAATGTAGCCCGAGCCTTCTTCTGGCAGCTCACTGCAGTGTTTCTGGATGAAATGCCAGGAAGCATCCCTATAAATGAAGATTTAATTCCTTAGCTTTAGACCTTCACTACTCCTGCAGCTGTGCAAGACTGGTGAAGAAGCTAGGCATCTTTTTATGTACATCACAGGAAGGCTGTGTCAGAAAGGTGCTGCAAAATGGATTACCACGTCTGTAGTCATCCATATTTTTAATTATACAGTTGACAGCATTCAACTCATTACATAATACGAGGAAAGCAAGCAACTGCTGCGCATACCTGTTAAAAAAAACTCCAGGACATTGTATCCATATTCTAACACCATTCAAATAAAGCGGTGTGTTTAACTGTACGAACAGCAAATGCACACACTACGAGAGTATACCACCCAAAGCAAATCAACAGCAACCTGTCTCAAGCTGGCTGTTAAAACATCGTAACGGTTACACTGTTAACCACATCATATTCTCAAATGTAACTGTAATGCATTTTTAGAACATCATTAGTCTTTAGGTTCAACATGAACACCCAAATCAAACACAAATTTGCAAAAAGTGACCTTACGTAGCTTATCCAGTAAATCTGTGGATACATGGGACTGCTTCACTCACAGTATAGGGCAGGCTCCATGACTTGTAACTTACCCAATGCCTTGGAGAACATTTCTCTTCAGTCCCCGGTGGATTTTATTTGTGTTCAGTCAAGTGTTATTCTTGCTTTCACCATGTTTGTGATAGCCAGTAATCAGATGAGGACATTTTCACTCAAATTAGATTGGCATGAGGAGTATATAATTGTATTGAGGGCCACAGAGTAACAAATGTTTGTCTAAATGCTTTGCTTTATCTAGTCAAAAAAGCACATCCTAATTGTCAACTGACAGAAGCAGTCAAAACTCATCTTCTCGTTTGCAAGTTGATTTTCTATTATAACTTAATTTGAATAATAGTTTAATTCAGCTAACATGCAACACGCTTCTTCATTAAATGCTCACATTAAGTCCAGAATCTCATATAGTGCGATGGAAATTGTGTTCTTATGCTACAAAGAGACTGTATAAATGGTAAATGAAGCTGTGCCTCTTATTTTGTTCAGACTGAAGCTTCACGGATGTGGCCCTGAAAAATACTGTTATCTATAATGAGAATCTTAAACTTAAAACACTCGTCAGTCACAGGTATGCGGAGTTGACAGTTTACCATCAACACATTTAATACAAATTAATTAAACTCAGCACTGCAAGCTTTTACTCGATTGCAAGAACAATTGAGAACTACATTCATGCATCAGTTGAACTCAATTATTTTCTCAACAACACAGCGTTCTCCTGAACTTCCAGACACACGGATCAGTACCCAATCACTTGTCACATTTTGTTAATTCTGCTGAACTTTCCAGATGTTCTAACACTTCGGGGGAAAAATTGGGTTGATTTGCACCTCTCATTAGCGCCCTCGGGGCACAAATCCCCTCGCACCTGGGAGCGGTACCGCGAACGCCTCCTGTAAAATTCAGCAGGAGGTTAGCGGCAACGGTAGCGCTCCATGGCGCTGTGCCACTGGTAATGACATCAGCGCCGTGCGCAGTGCCCCGGCCGCAAACTTCCCTTGCGCCCCCTGACCTATCGCCGGACGACATGCCCAACAGGATCGGGGGCGTTTTTGCAGCGGCGCCGGCGCAAGTTAAAGGGGCAGGTGTCAAGCGGCCATTTTTATTTTGGCCGACTGCCAGCACCTGCCCCCTTTCCCTTATTTTTCGGGGTGTCAGCCGCGATCGCTCAGCACGGCACCCCACTCCCCGGTGGTCTTGCAGGGCCCCGGTGCGCGCAGCGCTTGGCCCCTCCCCTTTAATCAGGGGTGGAGGTCTGCAATGACGCGGCGCTATGTACCACCGTGCGTGGCGCTTTTGCACGTAGCGCCGCGAACTTCAGTAGTAGCGCCCCAAGGAGGTGGAGCGCTTCCAGTAGCGCTCCACCTCCTGCTTGGGGCGCTACTACTGAATTTCTGGTGGAGGGGCGCTAACTTTTTCAGGGCGCTAAAATTAGCGCTCCGGCGACGTTAGCGCCACCCAATTTTCCCCCCTTAGTGTCTTAATGAGCACTGAGCATTGAAACTAATGACTGGATAATTCATATAGTTACAGAATCCATAAAGGTACAAGTTTCAAAATTATATTTTAACCATTCTCAGAACAGAAAAGATTATGAATCAGCTGCTTTGAGAATTCATTCAAAATGAAATCAAATACAACTAAAGATCAACAAATGTCAATGCTGAGCCTTTGTGCTCCTTATGCAAAGATTTCAATTGATCACATTTTGCATGTTTTAATACTCTTAGGATGCAAAAGCAAAGCATAAGCCAGTTTTACTATCGACCCTAGGTACACAAAACAGGCATTTATTAGCCCCACTTAAATGCATCAACTCCTGCATGCTTCAGAAATGGTATAGCTATACGGTGCCAGAATATCAGCAAGGTATACTTCTTCCATTTCTTGTGTAACAGAGGAGTTTGTTTTAATAAACAGGGTCATGATTAGAAGTAAATCATTATAATTTTCCTCTTGGTCGTTCTGATTTTGGGTCTCTGATGGAAAAGTCAAGCCGATATCCAATTTCTTCTGGTGCAGGTGTGACTGCACAACCATATTCTCAAATGATGTAGTATGTGTGATGAGGGCATGGTTGTGTCCTTGTTCATCGGGATACTCATGCACTAACTTGTGTGATTGGCATTTGAATTTTAGATATGTAATTACTACAAAACAGGCCCCTTCTTTCCAAAAATGAACAGGTGATTGTGTTGAAATTACAGTATGTAGAGAACACAGTTGGAATTACAGTGGTCAGGGAATTACAATATATGGATGAAACTGTATACTCACTGTATGCTAAAATCTTTGTGAAATGAAGTACACAAGAGCTTTGAAGCCCACTTTGCTCTTAGGCTGGTTTGTCACATTGGCTGCCATATCTCTACAACTGTTGCAATGTTACAGGTCCCAAAGCATCCTGATACATACTGACACACTAACCAAATGCCACTTAACCTTGTTGCTGGTTTCTTGACTGAAATGTTTCAGAAGGATATCAGAGTGTTTCTTAAAGCAGATGCCTGACTACAAATGTCCCAGATTTTCTGTGAATGACTGCCTGTGATGTCAGCCTACATGGAAAATGACAATCATAGGGGACTCAGGGAAATAGCCTTCAATGAGGTCCCCAGTATTTAAATGTAGAATGCTATGACCACAAAGAGAGAGTGACAAGAGAACATGTCACAAGAACAAGACTGAAGAGGAAAGGGAAGACTGGCCTGGAGGGCTAACTTCACCATGTAAGCTTACTTGCCTTATAAAGTAAGTTACAACACAAGTTTAAATGCTTCCAGTTTTGTTTTAAGGGTATACATTTTGTAACGATGATGGGATTATGTGAAAATAGAGAATGCATTCATGATGTAACCTTATGTACATAGTCTTTTTGAGTAAAAGAGTGTTATCCTGTATTATATTCTATAAACATATATACACTGACAAAGAAACAAACTAATATAAGTCAACCTTCTTTGAAGTGCACTTTTGAAACATTTTGCCAGGTGATTAATATTACATCACTTCCTTTGTTCCCAGGGTGTCTCTGGGACAAAGATTTGCATTTATTTACTCCCTACAGTCCCAATCTATGGCATTATTTCCTTTTGAAAAATACTTTCAAATAAAAAGCACTTCAGATCTCTAGGGTGCGGAATTATTAGAACCGAATAGGCTTGATGGGTCTAATGTGCATTAAGCTGCTATACAAGTAATCAATTCACCTTTGTAAAACTGAATGTTTCTGTTTATTCTGCTCCTACATTGTGTGAAGTGCAAAAGTTGATTCTCAATTGTGCGTCACAATTCAGGTTGTTTTTTTGTTATTCTCTCTGAAAATGAATTAACACTAACACATAATTATACCTCATGCATACAAAAGGAATATATGGTGATATCCGTGATGAGGAGCAAAAACTAGAATGTGTGTGTTTCACCAGATTTTTAAATGTGTGCTATGCATGTAATTACGCTACGTCCGAGTTTCCTCGCTCTTTTACGTCCGTCTGTCGATTCCTGCCCCCGAATGTATCTCAGCTCATTATAATGGCTCTGCTGCAGGCTAAAGAGCCATACACAAGTGTTCAAAACAAGTCTTAAATTAAGCCCAGAATTTTAGGTGCTGCAGGAAACAGTCAATTTTCTGGTGTTTTATTGCTACTTTTGAGCGATTTTTTAAATTTATCTGCACTGAAACCTGTATTTTCTGTTCCTTTGAATGCATTTTGATGGCATAAGTCACATTAAAAATTGAAAAGCTTCCATGATTGTGTGTTCTTAAACATGCTGTGCCTAATATGTGAATGATAGTTGGTGGCTTGAAACTTTAATTTTCATACTTGAAGAAGGAATATATGTTGTGAGTTTGGCGCTGTCCACGGGCCCCGAATGTTTACCACTTATGTACGCCCATTTTTAGGTTCTGATGTTAATGAGATTGGCAGGAAATTTGGGTGCAAATAGACATCGGCACATGACTGAGCGTAATTTTGGGTGTTACTTCCTGATTGCACCCCCACAGGAAATTCCACGCCCTATAATTTTATTTTACTTTGAATCAAAAAAAGTAAATCCTACCCAAAGGCCTTTTAACTGTGTTTTTACAGGTGGATTTAAAAAAGTGCTTTAAAAAAAATAGTAACCATTATGGGGATGGTCATTCCAATGACTGGTCTCATCCACCTCTTTGGTCTTACAGGGCTAGATACAGGGACACATCTAACTTAAGAAATAGGATTCGAACATAAGGAGGTGTGAATACACAACTGCAACGCCCATACCTTTCCAAGATGGCAGGCCTCGAGTATAGCTAGCAGCAGCTTTGTTCACATACGTCAACTGCAATTTTTTAAAAACAGGGTGGGATTTTGGTGACAAAAACTACTTTTAGCAAGACAACACCTTCATTTTCTGTAATGAGTTCTGCAAAGGTTAGGCAGTTTCCCGTTTGTTCTGTAGATTAGCTCCACCCTGCTGGAGTGGAGCTAATCTACAGAACAAACGGGAAACTGTTCAATCTCCGTCGCCTCCAGTCCAGATCCAAGGTCGTCCCATCCTCTGTCATCGAATTACAGTATGCAGACGATGCTTGCGTCTGCGCACACTCGGAAGTCAAACTCCAAACCATCGTCAACACCTTCACTGAAGCGTACGAGAGTATGGGCCTTACATTAAACATCTGTAAGACAAAGGTCCTCTACCAACCTGCCCCCGCCACACAGTACTGCCCCCCGATTATCAAAATCCACGACGAGGCCTTGGACAATGTGGACCACTTTCCATACCTCGGGAGCCTATTGTCAACAAGGGCAGACGTTGATGATGAAGTCCAACACCGCCTTCAGTGTGCCAGTGCAGCCTTCGGTCGCCTGAGGAAGAAAGTGTTTGAAGACCAGGACCTCAAACCCAGCACTAAGCTCATGGTCTACAGAGCAGTAGTGATACCCGCCCTCCTGTATGCTTCAGAGACATGGACCATGTACAGCAGGCACCTCAAAGCACTGGAGAGGTACCACCAACGCTGCCTCCGCAAGATCCTGCAAATCCATTGGCAGGATAGGTCCACCAACGTCAGTGTTCTCGCTCAGGCCAACATCTCCAGCATCGAAGCTCTGACAACGCTCGATCAGCTCCGACGGACGGGCCACATCGTCTGCATGCCTGATATGAGACTCCCAAAACAAGTGCTCTACTTGGAGCTCCGACACGGCAAGAGAGCCCCAGGTGGGCAGAGGAAACGCTTCAAGGACACCCTCAAAGCCTCCTTGAAGAAGTGCAACATCCCTACCGACACCTGGGAATCTCTGGCCCAAGACTGCACAAAGTGGAGGAGAAGCATCCGGGAAGGCGCCAAACACCTCAAGTCTCTTTGCCGGGAGCAAGTGGAAGCCAAGCGCAAACAGCGGAAGGCACGCACGTCAACCCAAGCACCCCACCCACCGTCTGCCCCACCTGTGACAGAGACTGTAGGTCCCGCATTAGGACTCATCAGTCACCTGAGAACTCATTTTTAGTGTGGAAGCAAGTCATCCTCGGTTCCGAGGGACTGCCTAAGAAGGCGGCGGCGGCAGTTATTGCATTTGTACTTCACCCCCATCCTACATAACTATGTCCGACACCATGAAATAAAAGTTAAGATACATACTGTGGGGAGGCACCGAGTAGAGGCCAGGTGCTTCCCGACAGAATGAGAAGGAAAATCTTGGGTATTTTGTTCATTGTAAGCAGCTGTCCTTTTTAAGTGGTTGTATGATTTTTCTCTCACACTTTATTCACTGTGTCTACAAGTAGTAGCTCAACTACAAAGCAGAGATAAAATGGAATCTTAGAGGAACCACATAACAAACTTCACCCTGGGTGCTGGGATCTGCTAGAGTTTCAGCCCCAGCTGCAGGGTGGAGTGCTGCTCCGACAGCTGATCATCCTGATGGGCTGTATCTCATCCTGGTGTTGCAATTCCAAACCAAATGAATTACTTCCAAACTGAATCAATAGCCACTAACCAATGAAAGTGGCATTGGTGTTTGTTGTAATCATTAGATTTGCTATTGAACTCTGAGGGCTCGATTTTGCCATTGGGGCGGGCTGGGGGCGTGTCAGCTGGTTTTCGTGTTAGCCACCCGACTCCAATGAGATGTGGGAAAAAATTGCGATTTTCCCCTAATTGGACACTTGCGGAGAAAAATTCAGTTGGTTGCGCCTCCCGTTAGCGCCTTAAGAGGGCGCTAATGGGGCGCAAAGCATCTAGCGCCCAGGGCGCTGCGATGTTTGCGCCGCTCGCGAAATTAACGAGACATTTTGCGGCGGCGCTAAATACCGCCACGATCTCCTGCGCAGGCAGATCGTGACGTCAGTCGAGTGTGCAACGCCCCGGAGCGGATATGGAGTGTCGCCCCCTGCCTTACCGCTAGCAACGACAGGTTGAGGGGAGCGTTTTGCAGTCAGGAAGGGACTGGGGGAGCGCTATTTAAAGGCGACCGCTTCCTGCCGTTTATTGTTGGTGACATTTTTGAACCACGCATTGAGAGAGAGAGATAGAGAGACTTCTGGAGAGATTCAACGCTGTGTGAAGGAGTTTTGGGTACTGAGCAGCACTTTGCAGGTTCATTTTGATTTGCCCTTCCTTGTATCGATTTAGAAGAGACTGTGGGGGCTGCACTCTGAGCTCTTTGCCTGCTACTCTCGATTGTTCTTTCCAGCAGATTTGATGTGCAGGTCTCTCCAGGCCGAGATTCAAGGCTGCAATGAGCAGGATGTGGATGGAAAGCAAGATCAACCCTCCCCTTAAGAACTGGCCCGCGGCATTGTGTCTGTGTTCCATTGCTGACTGACATCACATGAGCTTCGCCAGCGCTCTGAGTTAGCACCTCGCTCCTCGGCCTTTGCGCCTTAAGACAGGTGTGAAGCGCTTGATTTAGTGCTCCAATCACCTCCAGGGGCGATAAAAGTCAAGTTTGCTGTCGGTGGCGATAATTAGCGCCAGGCGCTAATCTTTGCGCCCAGCCGATAATTGCGCCCCAAATGGGGCGATACTGAATTTCTCCCCCTTGATTTCCAGCGTGGGAGAACCCCTGGCCCAATTAGTCTTTCCATCCTGAAAGTCGCCTCCGATGATGTCATCAATGCTGCTGGATTTAAGGCCTGCAAGCAGCCTTGCTTCTTCTGCAGACTACAAACTTCATGCCCATTGCTGTAAGCCCTTATTTCAGCAACGATGTCCAGCAGTAGGCCAAAGTCTGCTCCACGCTTTGATGAAGCCGCCCTGCAAGCTCTGGTGGAGGGAGCCAGATCCAATAAGGAGTGTGCTCTTCCATTCCTCGAGGAGGAAAAAGCCTCCTCAGCAGACTAAAGCTGTGTGGATGCAAGTGGCCCAGGAGGTCAATTCTCTGTCTATGTGCTGCAGAACCTGGCTGCAGTGCAGGAAGAGGTTTCATGACCTTCTGCGCACTGGAAAAGTGAGTATGACTTTCCCATCACCCTCAATCTGATCCCCATCGCCTCTCCTCACCAGCATTCTGCTTTGCCAACCTCTTCCTCCACATCCCACTTGACACCGACATCCCTGCATCCT
This sequence comes from Squalus acanthias, assembly GCA_030390025.1. NCBI lineage: Eukaryota > Metazoa > Chordata > Chondrichthyes > Squaliformes > Squalidae > Squalus > Squalus acanthias. The sequence goes on from CM059434.1 coordinate 96,503,203, forward strand.
TACCCATTCACTTAGCTATACGACTATGCAGCCCTCACACTCCCTATCACTGTTATGCTATGACAATAACTTACAACACACAGGGAGGGCCCTTGGTCCTGGCAGCTCACTCCATCTTTGTCTCCTTCTAAGCATCTATGCTATGGAATCTCTACACTCACTCCTTCATTTTCACTCAAACTCCACTTGTGTTCCTCATTGCAGGAAAAGAGAGCCCACAATAAGAGGGAGAGGGCGAGGACAGGAGGAAGGCCACCCTCAGTAGCCCAGCTCACCCCTGCGGAGGAGGCAGCCCTGGAGATTGTGGGAGTGGAGGAGGATGCGCAAGTGGGGGACGGACAGACAGGCGCATCACAGCAAGCTGGTGACAGAATAGTTTGGCATCTCTCTCATTGACATTGCATGAGTCACTGATAATAAAGCTGATGCTCTAACTGATTGAATAGTGCAGATGATCATAAGTCAATGTTCATGTAACCATGACCTCACATCTCTAACTCTATCCTTTACTCCCCCACAGGACCATCCAAAGCCCCCGTCCCCACTGTCCAGGAGGAAGAGCCTGAGCTTCCAGACTCCTCAGAGGAAGCTCCAACCGCTGAGGGCGCAGCGTCAGCAGAATTCAGAGCACCCAGCACCAGCGCAGACACTCACACCTCGGTGGGACCCTCGTGAGATAGAGTAGTGTTGTCACCTGGTGTATCACAGCTCACAAGTGAGCATCAGCAGATGGTGGAGAGAGGGACAGCAGTGGAGAGTCCTCGTCGGAGGGCGCAGGACTCTGCCAGCTCGGCTCAGCTGCATGTTGACCCTGTGCCTCCAGGTCCATCCAGAAGAACAGCGGTGCTGGAACTCCAGGAAGAGGTGCAGGAGTCTCTGGCAGGTTTTGTCTCTAGGGTAGCTGCGAGTGTGGAGCGAATGGAGGAATCCCTCGCTAACATGAGCAGAGGCTTTGTGGGGGCATTGGCGCATGAATGCAGCACCACGGACAGGATGGCAACCTCCGTGGAAAGGCTGGCTACGGCCATGGAGGCAGTAAGTCGCTGGAGTGAGGAAAACATGGTGAGTGTTCAGAATAAACTGACATCTCTGGAGGAGCGATGGTCAGCTATTGAACAGAGAAACCAGAGCTTCATGGAAGTCCTTCTGAGTAGGACTGTCAGTGCAGAGATGGGTCCCCATGGCCCCCCTGATGTGCAGCAAGGTGCTCTCAAGCCACTTGCAAGCGCTGAGGTGGACCTGACCCATGAGAGGGAAGTTGGTGGCAGACATCAAGGAAGTGGGGGCTCCTCTCCAAGCGCTCACACTTCCATGCCACTGTAGAGCTCTCGGTCACAGCCCCACCAGAGTCCCCACCCAACTGAGATCGGCGTCTCAACCCCTGCACAGCCACAGGAGCAGCAGACTGTTGCCGAGCCCTCACAGGCTCGCAACCCCAGAGGACGCCCGCCAAAGGTGTCGAGGCAGGAGCAGCAAGAAAGTGAGCAAGGGGCCTCCACATCTGCTGAAGCCACAGGGGAAGCACCACATAGGAGCACGCGTAAAAGAAAAATAATGCACAAGTAGTCACAAGGGTAGTCACTGGGTGTAATGTGTTTAATCTTGAAATGCCAGCACTTGCTTGGTGTGATAAAAAATTCTGCTGGCAAACTGCTGAAGTTGTGGCGTCTGTCATTTCGCAAATGGGACTTCCACATTGAGGGCTTAGGATGACTTGCAATTGTCAGTATGTTGGTCAGAGTGATAGGAATCCGCAGGTTCTTGTCCATTGTTGATGGTCTGATAAGCAGGTGAAAGGCAAAAGTGTTTGATTGTGCAGGCTAAGCAAATCTGGTCAAGTGCGTCCCTTGCATCCCGGGCAGCAATGTGGTCGCGCGCTGGCGCCTTCTGGCCTGTGCAGCTTCAGGTGGGTGAGCAGCAGCTTGGCACTCCTGTTGATACTGCTGCTGCTGGTGGTGCTGTTGTTCATGGTTCTGCTGCTGCCATGGCTGGTCTTCGTCCGAATCTGATGTCCAGGAGGAAAGGAAATAAATGGTTCCCATGCTTCTGGTATATGCCTCAGTTGAGGAAGCTCTCAGTCAAGGTGGCGAGAGGGGTTTCCCAGGAGGTCACACTGAAGATGGGTGTCAGGCTCCAAACTTCCACAACAATGGGTATGCCTGCTAAAAGTTCCCCCAGACCTGAGACAACAAAGTTCTGTCACCTGCAAATGAAGATTGCTGAAAACTCCTTTTTAATGGTGGAGCTGCAGCTGTTAGTAAGCAATCCACTTGTGCTGCCGCCAGGTTTCACTGGCGTGTTTCAGAGGAGGCGTGAAGCACGTGGGAAAAGTGTTAAAATCAGAAAGGCCTCTCAAAATGGGATTATAGAGGCACTTAACTAGTTGTTAAGGGCCTTTCCCACCTCTTGGAGGCGGGATGGAGACGGGGTCAGAAAACTCGTATGTGGGAAAATTGCTTGGAGGCGGGATCGGGCCCGCCCGCCAGTTTTTGCGATTTTAACACCTCGCACGCTTCCAATCCCGCCTCCTCAGGCCTGGCAAAATCGAGCCCTAAGGGTTTGGTTTGGGATACAAAGGATTGTCCATTGTAAGTGGTCATCTGCAGTATCTGAGTTTAAATAAGTGGAGCTGATTGTATCTTAGATTTAACAACACACAATGGAACTATTTGCAAGAAATCTCCCTTATTAATTGATTATAGGGCAAGCAGTTTCACTATTTTTCTTTTTTTCCAAGCACAGGAGCTGAATATTATGTGGCCATGCCTTCTGTTGCCTAGGTCCTAAGCTCTGGAATTCCCTGCCTAAACCTCTCTACCTCTCTCTTGCCTCCTTTAAGACGCTCCTTAAAACCTACCTCTTTGATCAAGCTGTTGGTCACCTCCCCTAATTTCTCCTTATGGGGCTCGGTGTCAAATCTTTTGTCTTACAACACTCCTGTGAAGCGCCTTGGGACGTTTTACTACGTCAAAGGCGCTATATAAATACAAGTTGTTGTTGTTGTCGTCAAGGTGAGGATTGCCAGTGCTGGGCAATTGAACAGTCGACTTTGTCAGTATTGTCCATTGTCAGTACTATGTTCTCCAAGGTCAGGTACAATGCAAAGCATCTGCAGAGTAAAACTCCAGCTTCTCTACGCCAACTATGTACCTTAACCCAAACCTCAGAAGAACATTGCATTCTGCACCAGTGTGATTTTTTTCCATTTCTCACACCATCCATTCTCTGGCCTTTTTGCGTAAGTTGCCAAAATGGTGCCAATTAGCGCTAAATTGCGGGCAATTTTAGGCTGAGAACCCTAGATACTGGATTGAGACTTATTTCAGGCAAGGTCCTTAAGCCAGCAGGGACAGGAGACTTCTATTTCATCAGTCTCGGCTGAATTCAAACCCCAGTCCCTGATGTGAAAGGATAGTGTGCTAACCCACTGTGCCAACATTTTCATTCATTTGAAATATTCCTGAAGCTGTACAGTGACTCTAACAACGAGTTTAATGCTGTCTCAGAGCTTAGTGTCTGGCAAATGAAGAGTTACGCCCATCACCTATTTCATCTCATTTCAATGTTTGAACATAAAGTGATTCAATTCCATTCAAATTCTATCTCAATTCATCGCAGGGTTTTAATTTATTAAAAGCCAACTTAACCCCAAGCCTAACTGTGAAGAAGATGAAGCTCATCAGTTATTATCGCCCAATGTAAATGTACAGCAAAGGTGATCAGAGTTCAGAAGAAAAATTAATTGTCAATCACAGATTTAACTAGTATCAAAATACGAGCTGCTTCAGTACTTTTGCATACACGGATAAAAAATCATTTAGATGCATATATGCATATCAGAAAAAATGTAAATAATGGAAATTTGAAATTAAAATTAGAAAATGCTGGAAGTACAGACCAAGTATCTCAGTATCTAGAAAGAGAAAAGATAGGTTAGTATCTTAGGTAGACACCCTTCATTAGAACAGATAGGACCAAAAGACAAGAGTCTGATAAGATAACTCCATTACAAAGCAGCAGTTGATGAATTTAATAGTCTGGTAACTGATATTTTAAAAAGCTCAAAAGAGGTGAAAGTGCTGGTCATCTTAGATTGCAAAAGGTGAGTAAAAGAGCTCAAATGGAGGGGATGAAATGGGATGTGAATGGGAGAGACTGGAAGCAAAATGGAATATACAGCTGAAGATTGTTGATAACAACTGAAACCAGAGGCCTGCAGAATTCCCAGGATGGCGATAGGATACTGTACCTGAAGTGCCTGGGGAGCTGGAGTTGAAAGTAGAATTAATGTAGGAGTGAATTAGAATGTAGCAGAAGGAATAGTCTCTGCATAGAGGTGGTGCTATTTGGACCTTGTAGTAGATTGCAGAAATGGAGAAAGAAGATTTTGAGGATGCAGGGGCTACTGGGATAGAAGATGAGAACAAAAGAGGACATATTGCTGTAAGAGGAGGGAGAGAGAGTCAGAATGGAGACACAGGAAATGGGGCAGATATGGCCAAGTGCCTTGTCCAACACCAGTCCATTATATTGTATTCACTGCTTACAATGCAGTCTCCTCTATATAGCATGGGCGAGATGTAGGGTTCAGCTGAATCTGAACCCAGACATGAAAGGATAATGTTTTATTACACAGATGAAACCAATCCCTTCGATCTCATGTTGTGCATACACTGATAATTTTTGAGGTCTGGGAATGCAACTCAAGATAGAAAATAAGCCAACAGTCAATGAAGGAATGAAAGAATGTGGATAAAGATAGGATCAGCTGCTTTTCTCTAACTGCAACTAAAGCTATTAGTTATATAATAGGAACATCTTTTTTTGAAGACTTGGGATAATGAAACTTGACTTTAATTTTCAATGAGGTTAATGCAATTATGGCAATGCTCTATTGCAATAATGACAATTTGCATTTATAGAGCGCCTTTAACGTAGAAAAACGTCCCAAGGCACTTCACAGGAGTGTTATCAGACATTTGACATTGAGCCACCTAAGGAGCTATTAGGACAGGCGACCAAAAGCTTGGTCAAAGAGATAGGTTCTAAGGAGTGTCTTAAAGGAGGAGAGGTAGAAAGGCAGAGCGGTTTAGGGAGGGAATTCCAGAGCTTAGGGCCTAGGCAGCTGAAGGCACCGACCACCAATGGTGGAGCGATTAAAATCGGGGATGCGTACAAGGCCAGAAGTGGAGGAGCGCAGAAATCTCGGAGGGTTGTAGGGCTGGAGGAGGTTACAGAGATAGGGAGGGGTGAGGCCATGGGGGGATTTGAAAACACGGATGAGAATTTTAAAAATTGAGGCGTTGCCGGACCTGAAGCCAATGGAGGTCAGCGAGCACATGTATTGTACCATGTCCACTGGTAGACAGGAACCTCTGCTGCAACTACTTCTTCCTCTCATCCATGCCAGTTTTCTGCTTTCCTCCTCCTGAGGCATTGATTTCTTGCTAAAGTGCTGTTCCATGGACACTGGTACCCTTTCATGCAGATGCCAAGTAGGCATTATTCAAATGTGAGTCTCAACAGTGAGTATTTTCAGGCTACTTAAACACATGAGCATCCTAGCCATGGTGAAAGTCCCAACAGATTTATCTCTCCTTGACCCAGGGGCATTGACACCAATTATCGCACCCCAATTACTTCTGCGGCTGAGATTGAACAACAACAACTTACATTTACATAGCGCATTTAACTAGTAAAATGTCCAAAGGCTCTTAACAAGAGCGATATCAATAAAAAACATTTTTGACATCGAACCACAGAAGGAGATATCAGGACAGATGACCAAAAGCTTTATCAAAGAGGTAGGTTTTAAGGGGCAGCTTAAAAAAAAATACACACCTGATTGAACCTGGAACCTTCCCAGTGCGTATGGCTCACTGAATAAACTCGGAGCCATTGAAGGAACTATTCCACCGTTTTTATTGATAAATGTTACTTACACATATTTGAGTCCTCATTTCCCCAGTTTTAAGCTTCATCTGCTTCTAGTAGCACAGGGCAAAAATAGTGGTGGAAGCAAGGATGGGCAAAAATAAATTGCTGCATCATCATTTCTTAAGAAAAAAGTTCACCATCATATCTGGTGTATTTATTAATCTTTAATGGGGCCTTGTATGCAACAGAGCTTGTATAAGTTCATGCTTTCCTTAAATAAACCAAAGACTGATAAAGTTAGTTGTTACTGATTAATTCACTATACCATGTTTTAGAATAAACAACTAATACCATATGGGGAGTGTGCAATAAAACAGAAACCATAAAGATAGGGAGTACCTTCTAAACAGGTTTTCTCCTTTGATATTTCTCTCCTTACTCCTCTCCTGAAGGTGGTGACTGATGCTGAGGTACAGTTTGAGAAGTACTGGCTGCCCTCCAGTACCTCACCCAAGTGGCACAAGCCTGAGCAGTGAATTAGGTAGACAATTTAACTATGCAGGCCAGCACAACTGAGTCTTATCCTGTTCTCAATGTCCATAAATGCAACTTTCCAGTGAGCGTTATTGGATATCGAATAGGCGAGGAAACCTTAGCTGATTTTCCTCTTCACTATTTCAGGGACATGTAAGCTAATTATAGTGCCTCTTCTCCTGATGCCACCATGGCCTAGATCAGCTATCTGAGCACAGAGTTGGAGTTAACCCTAGACTTTCTTCATCTATATGGCACAATAATACACCACAGAGGCCATTTACCCACTGAATGACAGGGTGAGTTTGTGAAACTAATTTGAACAAATCAATTGGAAATCAGATTATTATATGCAAATGCAACTTATACAGTAGATTTTTAACAGGACTATCATTAAACCATTACAATAAAATACCTGCAAATGCAGAGACTATTCGCTCCACTCATTGAAACACAATTAAAAATAAACTAAAATGACAGGCCTATGAGGCAAGACTGAAGTTTCATCATCAATTGTCTATTTGGTATTTATAAAGTCAATCTGATTTCAATAACGACTTAATTTCCATTTATATCTCAGAAGAATTATACTAAGCAACATGCAATAATAATTGTTCTAGAGGACAAAGAATGCACAAGAAATAAGCAGACAATTTTTTCATGACATGATTAATATTGCAGCAATTAGATGCTTTGTGACTGGTTGATCTCATGCTGCAATAGAGCTTTACTTTTCAATACTGCTAGTTCTAAAATGATCGATTTATATTTGTATGAACAGAAGTATAATTATTTGGTTTTGCATTGTAATAGATCACTTTTAATAAATGATAAATCCAAATTTTAATCAACATATAGAATAACAATTGAGTTGGAGAGTGCTGCCAGATTGCAACAAGATGAATTTTGACAGGAAAAATGGCCTTTTCTTGTTTTGTTTCTGCCTCCATATCTCCTTTCTCATGTAATAGAATCAAAGGGTTCAGATAACATTACATAAACCAGAGAAGTGGAGCTCAAGCAGTTTATTAAAAAAAATCACTGGAACTACTCAAGATGTGTTACAGTTTCTAACTCCCTATCGAGTTTTTTCATTTGGGTTGGTTTCATTTGCTACTGTCACCCAATACCACCTACAGCTGCCACAGCATGCAGTGAGACACTAGCAAAGGACTGGCAGACAGGGGGAGATGTAGGTTTTTTCCCCCGGTGTTTAACATGCATATTCAATGTAGCATAGATATTACATTTACATTGCGTTGGAATTAAGTAATCATACATCAGTACGTACCAGCAAGCAATAGGATTAATCACTGTCCTTTTGGTGTTGGCTGAGCTTCTGTTCCTTGGGTCATTCAATGCCTTAAGCCCTCCCTCTCTAAAAGCAAAGCTTAGGAATTTATACCGTATACATTCTCTGATCATGGATTTGGGTACATTGGGTACATCTTTCCTCTCAATGTTTTCTTATTTTTCCTTTGGTATCATTACTGCTATCCTGTATGGCTTTTTTCTTGAGCTGTGAGGATAGAACGTCTCACTCTGGCAGCTGTGAATGCTGCTTCCCGATCGGCTGACAGTTGGTAATGCTTTGTCCTCTTGAGACACGGTGCTGTGCATGTGTGCAGTGCTCCGTGGACCAGCTGAGAACTGGCAAATCTCACCCAGTGAGTGCAGGCGAGCTTAACTGACAGCCATGTCTGGGATTTAAACTCTCCATCCCCCACACTGGAGCTTTCCTTTCCTAAATAATTGCAAAGAAACTTTTAGACATGGTCTGCTTTCCTTTACATTTTGTGGATTTCCATCAATAAGCTACTGTTTGTAAACATGAGGGGCCATTAAGGGTACACTGCACTAAGTAATTTGGGATGTCCTGAAGACATGAAAGGCACTTTATAAATGCAAGTTCTTTCTTTTCTTTATAATTGCAGCATTAATGTGAAGCAAAATTGCTTTGCATCGATGCTATAGTTGTAGTGTAAATGCATCCTAAGATTTCTTTAACTCACTATTGAAGCAGTCTTTGATTTCCAACTGTGAACCAGAAGCTGTCATTTTTCTATTTCACCAGTTAGTTTAATTTAGTTTCTTTCTCTCTCTTGGAAACTGACAGCTATGGGCCAAAGAGGAATTGCCCAAATAGTGTCACCAAATGGATAAACAGAGTGCATTTTCAATCCTTAACTGGGGACTAAAGCCAACTAGGTGCACAGAATGAATGCTGCTCCAATGGTAGCCATCTGTCCTGAGAAGAAGTTTTTCAGAATTTCTCTGCCAGTACAATTAATGGCACAAGGGAACACGGTACTAAACATTCCAATAAAGTAATGAGACTGAAAAGTTAAATCTTGAGATTTCAATACAATTTCTTATGAGTTAGATGCTACTGGCTTCAATTATTTTTTCTTAGAAGACAGACTAAAAAATGTACTATTCATTTATTTGTTTGTGAACAGAACCATCTGATACTCCAGTCTTCCATTACTTTGACACAAGCCGCAAATTTTGCAAGTAAAGTATTTTAACGTACAGTTCACTTAGTGAAAGAATGACGAGTTTTTTAAAGGCATTTTATACAAAGTTGAAAAAAAATCTGCTAATATCTGAAACTTTAATTAGATCATCAAGAGCAATGGCTGAGACTAATGTATTTTCATAAGAACATAATTTTACATGCTAAAAGTCTTAGTATTTATGAATATTCTAAAACCAACAATTCATAATGATAAAATAATTTATTTTATTAAAGAATTTATTCTAACCCATCAGAGATGATCACAGTTTTCCTTTTAAATTACCTTAACCAAAAAGTTGTTTTAAATGCCCATTGCATTTAATTGCTGCCTGTGGTAGAATTATCAACTCCTTTTTATTGAGGAATCATCACTCCATAAACACCTGGAGCCAGCAGTGCCGTAAGGTTCTTTTATGCTATGAAGCTGCAGGTGACGGCAAATGCATGGCTCCTTCACCCTCAACTGCATTTTGAAATATAAACTGCCTGACTTACCTTGTTCTGGTGATAGCAGAGACCCACTGTGAACTCCCACCTGATTCACTGACCTTACTTCTGCTTGGTGTCTTATGCAGAATAACACTGGTTAGAACATAAACAATGGAAAACAGCACCTGGATGATTACATAATGATGCTCTCCCGAAACTAGCTGCAACATAAAACCTCTTCTAGATATTCTACCACATGTCCGAACGACTGGATTAAGGATTTGTTCCTTAATGCTTAAAGGGGCATCGTCAGTCTACTGGGCACTGGAGAGACGGCTGAGTATGACAGCAAGAGATCAGAACAGCAAGCTTAGTATATAGCATGGCACCAGAACGAGGATCTGCTCTGATCTTTTCACCAATGCTATTTTGACGTAATCCATGTGACGAACGTCTGACTGAAACTTTTCAAAAGCACTGTTTACAACAGTCTCACAATTTGTCTCCGTTCTGGATATGGCCAAATAATGATTATCCAAAGAGTTAATTCTGGAGGACAGCATCCTTTAAGTCCGATCTTATCCAGATTACTAAATGCATCCCATTCAGTGTCTGATGAAAAGCATAACAGTGCTAAATAGTAATTTGGTAAATTCAAAAGAATTACTTGGTTAAAAAAGGGACGTATTTCAGCTTAATGCTTACAACAATTTTATAGGTGATATATACCTTACAGGTCCAAAACAAAGTTTTAAATCTAAAAGGCTCTCTTAGAATCATAGAACTTTATAGTACAGGTGGTTGTACTTCAGCCCATCGCTCCTGTGCTAGCTCTCTGAAAGTGCTATCCAATTAGTCTCATTCCCCAGTTCCTTTATCTTTTTCTTTTTCAATTATTTCTCCACCTTCCTTTTTAAAAGCTATTATAGATTCTGCTTCCACCATTATTTCTGACCTAACAATCCTCTGTGTCAAAATAAATCGCCTACTCTCTCCCTTCATTTTTCTGGTGATATTCATAAATTCATGTCTTCTCATTAAAAACTCATCAACCAGTGAAAATAGTTTTTGCCTATTTATCTTATCAAAATCCCTCTTAATTTTGAACATCTCTGTCAGATTGTCTCCTGGCCTTCACTGTTTTAGTGATAAGAGCCCCAGTTACTTTAGTCGCTCCTCATCCTTGATATCATCCTAGTAAATCACTTCTATACCCTTTTACATGACCTTCCCAAAATAGGGCACCATAAACTAGGCCATTTAAGAGCAAAATCAGAAAGCACTTTTTCACACAAAGGGTAGTAGAATTCTAGAATTCTCTCCCCCAAAAGGCTGTGGATGCTGGGTCTTTTGGAGCTTTCAAGATGGAGATCGATAGATTTTTGTTAGGTAAGGGTATCAAGGGATATGGAGCTAAGGCGGGTAAATGGAGTTGAGGTACAGATCATCCATGATCTAACTGAATGGCAGAACAGGCTCGAGCCCTGAATGGCCTACTCCTGTTTCTATGTAACTGCAGCCGAACGAATGATTTATATTGGTTTAGTATTACCTCTTTGCTTTTGTACTATATGCCCTGATTGATAAAACTAAGGATCTCACATGCTTCCTTTTACAGCTTTATCACCTTGCCACACCCACACCCACCACCCCTCACGACTTTTATTTAGAATCACTTTATACACAATTACTTTTCTGGAACTACTGAAAATAAACTGATTCCAAATAAAATTAATCAGATTTACATATTTCAGAGGCTACCCCCTAGTTAAGCCCACATGCTTATATGAGCGGACATTACAAGTGACAAAAATCAGAAAAGCGTGCAGCAAAGCTGGACTGACTTGTTTATTAATATGTACCACAATCCTACCTGTGAATTATAGTTTTTAATGCACTGAAAGTCATGAAAGGTCTTACCTATTTCATTGTAACTAAGAGTTCTTTTTTTCTTCATCTCTCACATATAATTCCTGTTTTATTCATTTCTACGAAAATGTAGAGCTACCAGTTAGAGCCTGACATACGCTGTTCCTAAAGTATGTTGCCATCCATCACAGACAGTAAGGCTGGAATTTTGCCGGTGCTCAGAGTGCGAGTTTGGAGGCGGGACCGCTGTCAACCCGCCTCCAATCAATCTTCCCAAGTGTCGGGTCCCCGATTTGCGCATGGACCCGACACCTAGTGACGGGAAGAGGATTAAAGCCACTTACCTTCCTGTTAACAGGTACTTGATAGTTGTTAACAGGCTATTTTTCAATTTTGACGCTTCTGCCTCGGGGTTCACGACGTCCGGACACCACGCCAGGTAAGTGTGGCGTGTTGTGAGTCTGGTATAATGTTTCTGCATTGATGACAGCTGTAGAAGTGGTATGAAGGATCCAATGGTGCACTGGTGAGTTTCAGAGGTAAGAAAATGTTGGGAAAATCATTTTAATGCATTTACACTTTTCTGTAGGTGACAAGTTTTGAATTGGATGTCTAGTCACACCTCATTAGGAGAACCTCTCTCACCAGTGACAGATCGCTTCTGTAACCTCACCTGCAGCTGCCATCTGTTATAGCCTATGGAGGGAGTCATTGGAGAGCCTGGGTACAAGAGCTCACCTTTGTACAGTGATTGTCAGTGTTTGCAGCACCTCAATGCTGTGAAACACTGAGAAATGAGCTGTCAAAAAAAAATTGTGCGTGGTCCCTTTAAGAAAACCAACAGATGACGCGTCATCAAATGACGTGTCATCAAATGACGTCATCTGACCTGCTTCCTCTTAATTGGCTGGCAAGCCCGCAGGGCGGGCTTAACAAGGTCAATCAAGGAAAAATCACATCCGTGGGCCGGATGCAGTTGGAGGCGGGACTGGAACCCGGAAACCAGCTGACCCGCTCCCAAGCCGCATCCATTTACAAAATCGCGGCCTAAGTATTGCTAAACTATTTAGCATGGGAACCATCACAATCAAGACCAATCCTGTCCTCATATGGCATCCAAATAAGTGTAGCAGGGACACTGACTAGTTAACAGGACAAGGAATCCTGGCTGATTTTTCCCCTACCTGGCTCAGATACCAATTGTTGTATCTCCATCATCACTCAATTAACTCAGCATAGACTAGGAATTATCTGTTTGGCTCAGTACCACAACAGCCAATCTATTTAACCCTCTCTACTAGAGGCTGGAAGAACAAATTTTAAATTCTGTAATGAATTAACTGCGAATATTACAGGCCAAACTTTTTTTTTTAGTTGTTCTTTCTTTAACTAACTCTAAAACGACACTGATGACACCCAGCGCTACCTCACAGCCACCTCTCTCGATCCCTCCACTGCCTATGATTTGTCACTCTGCTTGTCTGATATCCAGTATTGGATGGGCAGAAATTTCCTCCAATTAAATATTGGGAAGACCAAAGCCATTTCTTCAGCCCCCGCCACAAATTCCATTCCCTAGCCACCGATTCCATCCTCCTCCCTGGCCACTGTCTGAGGCTCAACCAGATTGTTCACAACCTATTTGACCCTGAACTGAGCTTCCGACCTCATATCCACTCCATCACCAAGACTGCCTATTTCCACCGCCGTAATATTGCTGGTCTCCGTCCCTGCCTCAGCCCAGCTGCTACTGAAACCCTCCTCCATTCTTTTGTTACCTCCATACTTGACTATTCCAATACTCTCCTGGCCAGCCTCACATCTTCCACACTCTGTAAACTTGAGCTCATTCAAAACTCTGCTCTGCCTATCGTAACTCACACCAATCCCCGTTCACCCATCACCCCTGTGCTCGCTGACCTACATTGACTCCTGCTCCTGAAAACCTATCTCATCGACCAAACTTTTGGTCACCAGTCCGAATATCTCCTTATGTGGCTTGGTGTCAAATTTTGTCTGATAACGCTCCTGTGAGACAGTTTACTACATTAAAGGCACAACATAAATGCAAGTTGTTGTTGTTAAACTGCTGAATAAAACAAACTGCAGATGGTTTGCACAGCAAAAGTGAATTAAAATAAAATGGAAAATAAATATCTTCTTTTTTCAAGCTTTGCTTACAGTTGTCACAGTTTAGACATAACAATTTCCCCTAATTTTTAACTGACAGTGTCATTAACAGTACAATCACACGATGTCTTGGTGGAATTGCAGTTGCTTCAGAACTGAGCTGAAACAATTTTTTTTTCTTCATTAACATATTAATCAGTTTTTCTTCTGAGGATATACTTCTTTCTCTCCTTGTTCTACTTTCTTCTCACTTTTGATCTCCCCCAGCGTTATAGGTCGTGTGACTGTGAATATGGGCAGGGCTCTTCGCTTCTATGAATGTTTCTGGGAATGGAGCCGCCAGGAGATACTTGTGGGAAGGTGTCTGACCTTTGGCTAAGGAGCCTGACCTCCACACATCATGTCCCCACAGCGACACAGCTCAGATCACTAACTCTGCAGAGTGGGAGATCTAAGGAAAATCAGGATGATGCACATTGCTGATCTAAATACACTATACTACCTAATCTACTCCGCCATACCACAACATGGTCAATCAACTACAGTAGTATTTCATTAGTATACGAAATTCCATATTTTAGCAGACTGTGGAATAGTTGGTAAGTTATAATATTCATTTGATAGCAAATGCAAAGCATAAATTTGCCATGTTTTATCATTTGTAGAGAATGAGGCAAATAATAAATTACCAAACTGGTTATGCATTAAATCATAATGTATGAATAAAAAATGGAATAAGTTACCCTATCTTTACTTTTATAACATAATATACTCGGGAAAACAACTGAGTGTAGACAATTGGAACTTAGAGGAGAAAGCTTGGATATAAAAACAAAACTTAGCTAAATGAACTTTAGTTAAATGAGCTTAAAAATTGCATCCTTCTTTTAAAAAATCCATTATACCCACTCTGTGTTGATATGAACTTTAGTTAGAACAATCACACGGATTCCCAAGCCAACCTATCAAACACCACAACAATTGATGAGCACTAGCTGGTAACTAATAGTTCTAGCTTTATACTTAAACTGATTTGTGCTCACTCATCCAATGTATTATTCAATAGCAGGTAAAACAAAACGTATTTATTTTCAATCACCACTTCAATTAAGAATTCTTTTAATAAAGTGTTGCTGCTACAACCTGTTCAGTTCTTAACACATAAAATGTTCCACGATTCCTTTTTGCTTTATTGACAGGGAGAGGCATCAAGGCAGAAAACTAGTGATTGTTCTCTGAACTATGTTCAAAATTTGAAGTCAAATTATGCCAAGGTCTAATCAATAGCAACAATCACCTATGCATATGTTTTTTAATAGAGAAATTCATAATGCGGTTCATCAAATAGCTGTTTTTCAGTGTTATTTATATGCTGTACTGTTTGCTCTTGAAATATGCTGAATGATCTTACTACATATGACAGCAGAACGGGAAGTGCTAGCTCGCTCCCTATGTAAAAGATGTATACCATCACACTACTAGGGTACTGTCCCTTCTAGCAGAAAACGTAATGACAATGATGCGTTATTTACGCACACTCTGCAGTTAAATACAGCTGAGATACTTGCATTACTTTTCTTAACTGGAAGTGTACAAAGAAGCAAGTAATGTAAAACAATCAAGAAATAAAGATAGGGAGAGACTACAGGCTCCAGATCTCTCATCTGCTTTCATTAGCTGAAACAATTTTCCCTGCCTTTACTATTATTCAAAACCTGCAAATCTGTCTTATTTTTCACCTTCCATTTTATAGACCATTAAATGCAATTAAGCATCTCACAGTTTCTAAAGTGAACAGTTAATCTGACTCACCTGACCCCAAAGCACTAGTGGAATTATGCAGAATTCCCAATCCTCTCTCAGACAGCAAAGATCTGCAGTCGAATACTGGCTTTCTGAGCACCTTGCTCTGATGCGTCATACCACACCAAAGCATCAGAGGAAAATCAGATTTGCATTATTTTTTTTTATTCTGACAAAGGCTTAAGACATAAATACGGCTGTTTTGGCTAAGGGTCAATAGTGAGCCAGCCCTGCATCAGTTTTACTGCCGTAACAAGTCTATCAATTCTTCATCAGCACAGACTTTCTCGACTGCATCGGTGTTTTTTTGCAGTCACGTTATTATGGATATTCTGTCACATAAGGAGTCAAGCTGCTACACTCTGATTCACAACCCAGATGACTGGATACCTTTGCTTACACCGACACTAAGAAAGGCAATTTATTCATTATACTGTAGTTTCTTTTGTCTTCCAGCCACAACTATATTTAGTGCCTTAAAAGCTTGATTAGTTAAATGGAACAAGAGATGCCACTTCCCCATCCATCGTAAAAGAAAATCCCATTGCATCTGAAAGATGTACTGTGAATAATCTGGAATAAGGGCCATCAATTCTACAGCTGCCAAAAACCAACTTCCTGCAAACATCCCTCAAATGGTGGCCAATTAAAGTGCTTCCAGAGACAATGCGAGGACTACCGAACACCACAGATTGCTGCAAGACTGAAATAGCTTGCCTCCTACAGCCAATTAAGACACCCTAAAGCACTGCATTAGTTTAACAGATGCATGCATGAAAGGCTGACAATAATTCCCAGTGACCTTTTCATAAGATACCACAAAAGAGAGAGAAGGAGCAGCATATTCGAAAGAGAAGAAATGCACTATTTTGTTTAAAATAAGAAATGGAGGCTGGTTAGAACACTTTCATTTTCACAAACCTAGCCAAGTCAGGAGCTAAACCTTTTTATTTTGTGCGGAGAGTAAATCTGAAAGACTGGACTATTAAATGCTGTAAATTGGGAATAGAATTTGCTAATGAAAGTCTGTTCTTTGCTATGCTACAATTACCATAGCAACTTTCAGCTGTCATAGCAACCATTTAAAGATTCTCCATTTTAAAATACGCCGACTAAAATGACACCTAATAATTGCTGTCAATGCTAAGCGCCATTGATTTTAACTCTGGATAAGGTTCTTCTTTCAAACACATGAGATAATGAACTGCATTTTTGTTTATCTATACATCTGCTATACCTTGTAATGCATCAAATAGAATGATGTGATACATTCTTGATGTTACTCATACTTTTGTGGATCCAACATGACACAAACATATGGAATAAGTTAGCAGGGAAAGATATTGAAGGTAATAGTTTTTAACAGGATCAAGAGACAATTAGATTTGTTTCTGGAAATAGAGGGATATGGTAGGGTTGATAATGAAAAGAAAAGGTGGGCTTGTTAGCTTAAAACATTCTTAGCTGCTCCTAAAAGTTCATTTGTTTTTCTCTGCTTATTTGTGTCCAATTTTTTAAAATTGGAATTTTATTGAATAATTTCACAAATTTAAAGAGATCTTCTTGTTTGATTGTGCTGAAGACATGTAACACATTTCCTACTGTGGTGTTCTGAACCATCTATAGTAATTTAAAAGACTGCTAACCACCTTGCAACCTCTCTGGAACTGAACAAACGGTCTGCTGCAAGTTTTACAAGGTACGTGAGCTGTACAAAATTTTATGCAGAGTAACTTCGAGGCCTGTCCAAGGTTTTATGGCTCTGGATAAAGGGGAGTTTTGTGAGAAAATGTTCAAAAGGATTTGACAAGAGAAGTACAAGGTAGTGAGCAACAAATCATTACGCACAGTGAAGTCTCAGTGCAATTGACCCTACTTAAAGAATGGTACACACAGGGGGGGGGAGAAATTCAGTATCGCCCCATTTGGGGCGCTAATTATCGCCACCGACTGCAAACTTGACTTTTATCGCCCCTGGAGGTGATTGGAGCGCTAAATCAGGCGCTTCACACCTGTCTTAAGGCGCAAAGGCCGAGGAGCGAGGTGCTACCTCAGAGCGCTGGCGAAGCTCATGTGATGTCAGTCAGCAATGGAACACACACACAATGGCACGGGCCAGTTCTTAAAGGGGATGGTTAATCTTGCTTTCCATCCACATCCTGCTCATTGCAGCCTTGAATCTCGGCCTGGAGAGACCTGCACATCAAATCTGCTGGAAAGAACAATGGAGAGTACCAGGCAAAGAGCTCAGAGTGCAGCCCCCACAGTCTCTTCTAAATCGATACAAGGAATGGCAAATCAAAATGAACCTGCAAAGTGCTGCTCAGTACCCAGAACTCCTTCACACAACGTTGAATCTCTCCAGAAGTCTCTCTCTCTCTCTCTCTCTCTCTCTCAGAATGCGTAGTTCAAAAATGGCACCAACAATAAAAGGCAGGAAGCGGTCACCTTTAAATAGCGCTCCCCCTTTCCCTTCATGACTGCAGAACGCTCCCCTCAACCTGTCGTTGCTAGCGTCAGGCGGTAAGGCAGGGGGCACCACTCAATATCCGCTCCGGGGCGATACCGGGGCGTTGCGCACTCGACTGACGTCACGATCTGCCAGCGCAGGAGATCGTGGCGGTAGTGTTTAGCGCCGCCGCAAAATGTCTAGTTAATTTCGCGAGCGGCGCAAACTTCACCGCGCCTGGGCGCTAGATGCTTTACGCCCCATTAGCGCCCTCTTAGGGCGCTAACGGGAGGCGCAACCAACTGAATTTTTCCCCCCAGGGTCTCAGTAAAGGAGGCTGGAAAATGCACACCATTTGAAAAATGAAGTTATCAAAATATGCATTTTGCTGATAATGTTTGAAATTACAGAACCAAGGCGAGTCGATGGAGTTAAGATACAGATCAGCCATGATCTAATTGAATGGTGGAACAGGCTCGAGGGGCTGAATGGCCTTCTCCTGTTCCTAAATCACAGATATGAGTGGAATGGGACTCATTCTCCCCCTCATCCATACATGCTAGTTTACCTAATCCATTAATTGCATCAATTATTGAAATAGTCCCAGCATACCAACCCCAAGTGAAAAATTTCAATATTTTAATGTAGTAAAGTATGGCAAATGAGAAAACACAATAAGAAAAAGAAAAGAAAGGCACATTTATATAGCATTGTTAAAATGTCTTTGTGGTTCACATTAATGAGTTAATTTTTGTAGTGCAGTCACTCGTTATGTAAGCCAGAAACATCCCACATAGAGCAGTGCTGTGAATGACCAGTTTTTGGCGGTGCTGGTTGGGGGAGGAATGTTTCGCAGGACACGGGGAGAATTCGCTGTTCCTCCTCAAATATTGCCATAGGATCTTTAACATCTGCCTGAGCAGGCAGATAGGACATCTCATCTGAAGCATGACATCTCTAATAATGCAACAATTCCTCAGTTCTGCACAGGAGAGTCAGCCAGATTATGAGCTCATTGGTGTATGGATATCGTCCCTGAAGTGGCCTTGAACTCACAGGCCTGGAAATTGGATTGCGCTTGAATGGCCATGCGATCCCGGTGCAGCACATTCTACAATGAGGTTGGCGGCAGGACCACAGCAGCTCTGGTCACGGGCAGCGCCGGGGGCTGGCGGCGGAGGGAGCGAATTCGGCTGACTGGGACGCTGGCCTCGGGCGAGTCCTGGGGCCGGGGGGGGGGGAAGGCACAATTCAGCTAAGTATTTTGTTAAAAAGCCTTTCATTTTAGTGGCAGCCTCCAGCGGTCTCTATAAGAATCGCTGGTTAGGCCCCACATAGACCAGGTAACCTGCCGCGTTCAGAGTTAACCAATTCCCAGTCTGGGTCCTAAAACAGGCGTTATAGACACCATATCAGCATATTCAAAAGGCCTAATGCCTGTTTTAGACAGCCGCCAAAAGGGCACCTCTACAGCACCCCAACCAATATGACGTCAGACATGTTTCCGGCATTGTTCAGGCGAGAGGTTGGCCCCCTAAATTGAACCTATTTGCACCCATTTTCCACCTGCAACATATGTGCACCAAGGTCCAATATCACCCCCATAATCTTTTACCCAGTGGTAAGACTGCTACCAGCTAAGCTAACGAAGCGATGAGCCATACAGCTTAGGAACTGGAACAATTCACTTGTTCTGTTATTTTCATTAAGTATTTCATACTTAGTACATTTTGCCTTTTATATCGAACAACAAACCATTAATTTAATTTTACACATTTTTTTCAAATTCTATCACGTATCCGCTAAAGCAAAGATTCAAATTTGCAAGGTCCCTTGAATTATTCACAGATAGATACAATATAGTGTCCCCTTGAAAATGATTTGTAAGATATTTATAAAGAAATCCAGAATGTTGCCTGCAATCTGTAATTTCTTTAAGAACCATCTTAATTCACTTTAATTCTGCATCATATTGCTGGCTTTGTGTTGCACAACAGTGACACAGTTGTAATTATTAGCTACCTATTTGCTCACACCAGCATATATAGAGTGCATGCATGAGTATCACATACAGTAAGAAACCAAAATGACCAAAGCACAGACCCTCCTCCAGCAGCCCCAGGCCAACGCCACTTACTGTTCTGAGAAAAAGAAACAACCCATGTACTCAGCTAATAATTTGATATGATCTGACACATGAACATGGCTGGGGCAGAGATGTGTGTAAATTCAGTTTAAATCATCTGAATACAAATTGAATGCAATCCCCAGTGAAAACAGCGTAGAACTTAAAGAACTAAAAATGCATTCTTTATAACTTCAATTTTTTTCTAGTATTGATCACAAATTCCATCCTTTTGTACCCAAAATGGCTCCATTATTTCACATCACTGAGCCAATCAGTTGCATTTCCTATTAGCCTCGTAGTTACTTGGGCAACTGCACCACCAAGTGCTCAAATACAATAATATCATGTTAATGCAAGATATTGGTCTCACATAAACTGAATATGCTACATATCCAACTGTACACCTGGTAAACAACATTCACCAATTTGTCATTAGTCTGGATTAACAAACACCAATGGAGGATGCCGATTATACTTGATACTTAAACTTGTCCATTGCAGGATCAACACACAGATAAAATGTAATCCTTACTACAGGCAGGATGTTCATCGCAGTCAGAACTGTTTAGAAAAATAACCAAGATAATTTTGACAAGATTACATCTTTGTTGATGAACTATTCCTAGTTGGTATTTGACAAACAATGAAACAAAAGTCCCCTTTGAAGTACAAGTTGACTCGCATTGTACGATATACTGAAAGTTGTTATAGACACACATTGTTTACGGATTCCTTATTAATTTAAAAGTACGAACATCTTCTGTGTCATGCACACAGGGCATGCTATTCCACTGCAAAATGCAGCCAAATAAATCAATGGAAATGAAAATCGGGTGGCTCTATAACGGGCGGGCGATCCGCTCTGCACCACGCAAGCGTTGAAGGTGAAAATTACCCCCTAGGATGATCGGTTCCACTTTCATCATCACTTATTTGGAAGACTTTGAAGCAGGCACATTTTGCTCTCAAAGCATTCTACTCCAATACTATATGAGGTGCAATAAGACGAAGCACTACGTGAAATGATATAGCAGTAGAAGCATATAGACAGGATTTGTAGAACCAGCCAGCTTTGCTTCCCATTAACGACTATTAGAGAAAGCACAGAGTTCCAAATCCAGATTTTTATTCAAGTAAAGACATTGTGCATGTGCCTGACAACCTGAGTTTGTTTTCATTAGATCGCAGAATAAATATAAATTAGGTGGCTCTTTGCCTACCTTAGCCCTTCCATCTAGAAAAGCTTCGGTTCAACATCACAACATTCAATTATCTCTTAATTGACTCCAAGCTATGTGCTTTCACTGCCTTACCACAAGTTCATTCCAAGTGTGTTAATCAGTTTCTGTGAAAGAACTTCCTGGCATCAGTGCTAAATGTGTCTTTTGCCATCTAAACCTGTGTTCCCTTGTCCTATTTTCACAGCATTTCCTGAGTAGTGCTTGCAATTACATTTTCTAGATTGCTAAATATCTTATCCACCTCACTAAGCTCCTGTGTCATTTACCTCCATTTCAGTTTCCTCCACCTTTCCTCATAATTCAATCCATTAGGAACACTAATGGCACTGATCGCACTAGGGATCAGTCATGTGGCTCGTTTCTCTTTGTGCCACCTCCGGGGATTGAATGTTTCTCTTGTGTCTCAGTAGATCCCTTTGGATTTAATATCACTACTGATTGGTTATCATGTCATTGCAAAACATCTGGCACATTCATTTAGAATGCTAATTTTAGAACTTTAAAACATGTACTCCAACTACCTCTGCATGAACATTCTGTGCTCGCCTTGGTATCGTTCTGGCCCACATGATCCACCCTGACCAGTCCTACATAGTCCCAGGCTGGACCATCCACAACAACATCCACCTGGTCCTGGACCTGATCCACCATTCCCAGAGGGCTGATCTGTCGAGCGCCATCCTTTCCCTGGATCAGGAGAAGGCGTTCGACAGGGTGGATCGTGAATACTTATTCGGGACTCTGCAGGCATTCGGGTTCGGGATGCATTTCATCACCCGGATCCGACTTCTGTATGCTGCGGCCGAGTGTCTGATTAAGGTGAACGGATCTTTGACGGCACCCCTTAATTTTGGGAGAGCAGTGAGTCAGGGATGCCCAATGTCTGGACAATTATATACCATTTGTGTGGAGCCTTTCCTGTGCCTCTTGCAGAAGGAGTTGTCGGGACTGGCTCTGCGCAGGCTATGTGTGGAGGTCGTTCTCTTGGCTTATGCCAATGACATGCTTCTCATGGTCACGGATCCCGCTGACATGTGGAAGTTGCACGAGTGTCAGTGAGTATACTCTGCCGCGTCCCCCGCAAGGATCAACTGGGATAAATGTTCTGGATTCCTGGTTGATCAGTGGCAGGTGGACTCCCTCACGGAGGAGCTCCGGCCCTTTGCCTGGAGCATCACGCACTTCCTGTACCTGGGAGTCTATTTTAGCCCTGCTGAGGAAGGTTGGCCGGTGAACTAGCAAGAGCTGGAGACCAATGTCACCCATCGCCTAGGGCGCTGGACAGGATCTGCTCTGAGTGCTGTCCTACAGGGGTTGACACTAGTCATAAACCAACTGGTGGCCACTATGCTGTTGTACTGTTGGTAACTTTGATCCCTGCCCCAGAGTTTGTCACCAAGATTCAGAGGAAGCTCGTCGACTTCTTCTGGGACAAAAGGAAGCATTGGGTCGTTGCTGTGGTTCTGAGTCTCCCGCTTAGGGAGGGCAGTCTGGTGCTGGTTTGCGTTCCACCTTAAGACTCTGCAGAGATACCTGTACGTCAAGGATCCTCCTGAATGGTGTGCGCTGGCGATGTTTTTCTTCTGCCAGATACATGGCCTGAATTGACACGTAGCTCCTGTTTGTTAAGTTGCTCGACATCCATGTGTCCTTGCAGGAGCTGCCTGTCTTTTACTGGGATGTAATCAGGGTCTGGAATATGGTTGTCTCCAGCCAGAGCTCTCCCCCATCTGGAGCAGAGGCCATACTAAGGGAGGCGCTGCTTAGGAACCTGCACCTCTGGGTGGCCAGCTTTGGCGACACGTGGCTGGCGGAGAGGAGGGCCCTGGCTGCTAAGGTAACCAGAGTCAGGGATGTACTGGATGGCAGAGGAGCGGGCTGGTTGATGCCAGAGGTTTTGGCAGCTTGGATGTCCTGGCGCTACATCCGGCCCGTGGCCAAAGCCATCCAGGCACTAAAATCCGCACCCAGCCCTGATTTCACTAGGTTTGTCAAGAAGGCGCAAGCAATCCCGTCTGAACCGACTCCTGTTCGGATGGAATTTCTCATCGGCGCAAGGCCCCGAAACCTCCCTCGGGTGCCTGCGCCATCTCTCGGAAATTCCCTCCGTGCCATTCCACTCGGGACAGAGGGATTTCCTGTACGGGCTGCTCCTGCACACACTCCGCTTCCTCGCCCTTGGCTTCCGTCCGGACATGCCTTGGTGTGCCATCTTGCCGCCCAGCGGAGGCGGTGACCCTAATGCAAGGGCTCTCTATGCAAGAGTCCTCCCCTGCATCATTGGGAATCTGGGGTGGAGAGTGTTGCATGGAGCAGTTCCATCAAACAGGTTTTTAAGTCTCATCATGGACCCCCAAGCCGCCTGTAACTTTTGCGGCCTGGACAAGTCTGCGTTCCACATTTACACCTGTATGGTTGCCTGAAGAGGCTGCTCCTCAACCTCTGGCTGCAATTCAGTCCCATGCTCCTGATCTTTGCCCACCTGGTGCGGAGGGGAGCAAGCATGTCTGAGGACCTCCTCAGGTGGCCATCCACAGGGCCAAGGTTGGACGTGGCCCGTGGGTACGGTTGCTCTGGCTGCCTGCCACTCTTCTGTGGCCTTGTCTGCACCTGGGTGGCCCTGGAGAAGGAGCACGCAGTGTCCGCCAGTACATTTGAGGCCTTCCGCGACCAGTGGGCATCACAGGGACTGGAGTGTATAGTGGACACGGGCAATATTATTTAAGTTACAAATTTCCTTTGTTTTATGATGTAGTTTTCGATTAGTTGTACCCCTTTAAAAGGGGGCACGTTTGTTTGTTTTTGTTTGATGACACTGGTGCAACTCAGTGTCTCCTTATCGATTAATTAAAGAAAAGGCATAAACATTCCGTCAATGGAACAGTTTAACTTTTAACACTAAACACGGAGCTAATTTTTTTAAAGCATTTTGATATTATAAAATTATGAACTGTAAAATTCCAATGAGAAGTGAGTTTTGTGGAAGCAATACTGTGGTACAGTTTCTAATAAGGCCTCACTACAGCAAATAATTCTTGTTAAATAAGATACTGTATATCTATCAAAAAATATTACATTTCTTTACATCCCTGAAAATGAAAAAAACAAGAAATGTACCAGTGACTTAAAAGAGATGAAAATACACAAAATCTGTATGTTTCACATATGTGCTAACAATACTATTTCTCAATATCTGAACTTAAATTATCCATGACAAGATCTGATTATTTAATCATTTCTCAGCAGAAACTTCCGTAGATTCCAGAAGACATGCTGTCTTCTAAATAATGTGACAATTTCAGCCACAGGATGAAGGCTGAGGCAAATGTGTAGCAGCAGAGAAATTGATGAGTTCATCTAATTCAAGTGTAATAGCAGCCAAGACTGACACAGCATAGAGATAAGGTGCATTCAAGATAAGTGATTTATACAGGCTTACTTTTCTATCTCATTTCTACTTCCTCAGTAAGCCACTAGGCTATGTTATAACACAACCCTTCAGAATTTAAATCTCTTCAGAACTAATAGTTTATTTTCAACGCATCACACGAATCATGAACTTACATTAATGAGTTCAATTTCCCACAGCTTTTTCACAAGATCCATTGATGTATAACCATTTGCCAGAAAGGTCTTGATGTAATCATTCAGCTCTAAAGAATCTAACCAGTCTGCCACAGACGTTGGACTGTTCGCATCGTATCCAATAACTTTAACCTGAAATAAAGGAGAAAAATGCATGTGTAAAAGATGCATAAAATTATGTTGGAGAGCTTGTTCATTTTCATGGAACCCTGCCCTGAGTACCAGTTGTCATATCTGATACATTCCAAATCATTAGAAAAAGTAGCATGTTAAGATTATAGCTGCCAGGTGGACCCCTGCAGAATATCTACATCCTAATACTGTCAGTTATTATAGCTTATGTTTTTCCATTAATAACATTTGCTATCTCTAGGCATGGGAGCTAATCATGCAGTTATTATAGTGGCTGAGAACATATTATAATTCCTATTAAGCATTGTGACAGAATTAATCATCATATAGAAATATTTTGTGGGGAGTGCAGTTGGTAGATTTAGGAATTTGATGGTACTGTACACCATTACAGTCAGGTTTAAAACACTTCCATATGCTTTCTGATGATACAGTTGGGCACAATTCAGCCAGCATTACTTTTGAGGAAATGTTTGTCATCAAAACTTGAATCTTCAGGGTACTAAGTAAATGTACACAAACCTCAACAAATCACAATTACAAATCAATAGTTCACTAGATTGATTCCTGGGATGAGACGGCTGTCATATGAGGAGAGATTGAGTAGACTAGGACTATACTCTCTGGAGGTTAGAAGAATGAGAGGTGATCTCTTTGAAGTGTATAAAATTCTTAGAGGGCATGACATGGTAGATGACGAGAGGCTGTTTCCCCTGGCTGGAGAGTCTAGAACTAGGGGTCACAGTCTCAGGATAAGAGGTCGGCCATTTAGGACTGAGATGAGAACTTTCTTCTCTCAGAGGGTGGTGAATCTTTGGAATTCTCTACCCCAGAGGGCTGTGGATGCTCAGTCGAGTATATTCAAGACTGAGATTGATACATTTTTGGGCACTAAACGAGTTAAGGGATATGGGGATGGGTGGGAAGAGTTGATGTAAAAGTTCAGCCAAGATCTTACTGAATGCCGGAGCAGGCTCGAGGGGCCGTATGGCCTACTCCTGCTCCTATTTCTTATCTTATGTATAGTGCATGTCAGAAAATTAGTTCTAATTTCCAGCCTCAGATGTAGTGGGCCCCATAATCTATCAATAGAAAATGCTAAATACAATGGACCGGATATTTCGATGCTTACGGGTGTATACGCACCCGTAGGGACATCGGAAATGCCGGTTTCAGGCATGCACAGCGCATGCGCTGAAAACCGGCATTTCCGATCTGTCAAGAATCCTCTTGACAGATCGGACGCCTGCCCTAGAGAAGGGCCTCTGCGGGCGGATAGTTCCGCTTTCTGGAGACCCTCCGCCCGCAGAAAACCCTTAGAATTCTTACGCCAGGTAAAAGCAGGTGTAAGGCTGCTTTTACCAGGATAAGAGTTGAAAAAAAGTAAAAATAATAATAATTTTTTTTCACTCATTTATCATTTAAAAATACTTTTAAAAAAAAGTGAGTTTATTTTTAGCCCCGTAAAAAACTTTAATTATTTTTTTCAAAAAATTAAACTTTTGTTTAAAATATTTAATTTATTGTAATTTCAACTAATTTTAAAAAGGTGATGGTTTTTTAAAAAAATTATTTAAAGTTTTGCTATGTTTTGGGGGTAATCTCCATTCAAATATTTGACAGGTCCTCCTGTCAAGTGTATGAAGGGAGATTCCCTTCTCCTATTGGCTCCCCATGGCCCACGTGATCCCAGGGACGCTGCGAACTGCCTGCGCCCCTGGGATACGTGGGCCCTGCGCACTTGGAGTTTGGAGAGGCCCAGGAGCGGAAGTATAGGCGCCTCGGGAGCCCTCAGGTAAGTTCGTAGATTTTTTTCCAGATCGGAGGCCTCCGCACGCGGGAAGCCTCCGATCGGAAAATACGGCCCAATGTTCAGTGTAGAAGAATATGTTAATATTGTAAGTTCAATTAAGTAATCTCTTCTGTCTAGCCCAAGCTCTTGCACATAACAAGAATCCATTGGGTTTTGCTACCACATTTGGAAGCAATAAAGAACCAGCATCCAACTTGATAAACTGAAGTATGGTTGGTTAAAAGACAACCAAAGTCTCTTAATAAAACAGTTCAGTGAGTTTCTGAAAAGTGAAAACATAGATGGAAACCATTTTAAAATTATTTGTTTTCTTACAACTTTTAATCGCACAATATGGTAACTAGAGAGAAAAAAATATTTTGCCAGTTTGGACTTGCAAGTGGCTTAAATGTGCTTTTGGGCATCTCTCCACACAGAGTTATGTCAAGAATAACATCCATGATGTGGAGATGCCGGTGTTGGACTGGGGTGGACAAAAGTGAGAAGTCGCACAACACCAGGTTATAGTCCAACAGTTTTATTTGAAATCACAAGCTTTCGGAGCGCTGCTCCTTCGTCAGGTGAAGTCACCTGACGAAGGAGCAGCGCTCCGAAAGCTTGTGATTTCAAATAAAACTGTTGGACTATAACCTGGTGTTGTGCGACTTCTCACAAGAATAACATCAGCTGATAAATTCAGGTTATATTCAAAATTAAATGTCAGCACTGTTTTATCAGGCAATACATCTAATCTAAATGTTACAGCTGAAGAGTCATCTGCTAATTACTAGTCTTTTGTACAAATGTTACTGTAGCAAGTAAACTAATTGCCCGTGTTGAATTTATTTTATGAAACACTATTAACCTTTAGATTACCAGAAGATTCTGGGAAATTATGGTCTACCTGGGCCACTAAATCTTAAACTTCTTACCTTACAAACGATGGCAGTGACACAAATACTAACATTATAGTAATAAATATACTCAATAGTAGTTTAATACTGCATCATCAATCCTACATTACAAAATAAGCACTTAAAATAATATTTAAAATAATTAAACACTGCTGCTTCTTATTCAATTGCCTACAAATTTTGCCTTTTTCTCTTTTTCCCCATTTTCTCTCCTATTTTTATAAATTGAGCTTTACTCTCAGTGTATTTTTTCTACCTATTCTCTCCATTCTAAATCTTTTCTCTAAAAATTAACTTTAAAACCATACATGCTCCCTATCTGCTCTCACCATCCAATCTGGAGAGGGAACAATCGGATAAAATGTTTCGGATTGGCTGACAACAGACTTTAATTTTTCATCCAATCAAATGCTAAAAATGTAAAAATTGACCGTTTGCATCATAGATGTGACAAGTTCAATATTTAAGTAGGTTCAATCCAGTATCTAGTAAGTAAGAGTTGACAGTGCAATTTTTTAAAATCTAAAAAGGTTGGCACTTTCACGGTCATAAAGATAACTGGTGGGAGATGTGGAAATGTCACACTGATGAAACAGAATAGACATTATTGAGACACTGAAAGGGGAGCCAACCCTAAATTTCTTTTTGATAGCTGATTTACTTGTCATAATTTAACAAATTTCACCATTAGTCAACAAGTTACAACTTGTCTCAAGTTCCTTGAGTCAACATATTTGATCATTACTGCAATTGCAATTATTTTGGTTCCAGACTACTTTATATAAGCTTATCAACCTTAATACAAACAAACTCATCACTGGATACACATCATTAGCATTTCCAGATTGCTGATGATATACAGAACAAACTCTAACAGCGCCTACAACCACTGCTGTGAGGAACTGGCTTAAGATAAGTAAATAACCTCCCATTATCAATAGAAATATATACCTCTTGACAGAGGATATTAAATAACTGGTGTCTCCTAATTATACAGCACAAGTGCATTTAGATACAGATTGGTATCTAAATTGAACCTAATCATTGGCAAATGGATTGGTTCAACTCATACACAGTTCTGATATTCATATGCAGTACATGCATTTATAAAACAGCACATTAGAGCAAAGAACTGTTATCAAATGTGCCTTTATTGACACCAAACTAAAAAGGCAGAATAAATTAGTAATGCCAGCAGGACTTGCTTTAATCCTTACAACTGTTTCGTAACTTGTTATTCCATTTCCACCAAAAAGGTCAATGGAAGACATAGCACTGAACTTGGCTAATTTCTCAATGTGCTTGTTATGGAGTTGGTATAATGGACAAAGTAGTTTCCCACCGAGTGAAGCAGGGAAAAATTTCAGTTGTTTGAATTTTAATGTCAACAAAAAAGTTTTGTTTGTACATGTTCTACATGGATGAGATCAGAGAGATTGGAGACTTCACAGAAGCTGTAAAATGAACACGAGAGCACCATACTCAACTTCACTGGATATTTCCTAAGTGAATTACTTCTCCACATGATTTAATATAACTACAGCAGGTGTTCTCTTTTCAGACAGCATATCTCAACTTACCCGTGGAAGGCCCCGAACTGCCTGCAGGATTCGTTGTCTATGTGAAGAGTTAAGGATTCCGATCTCCAACAAATCCTGGTCTTCCACTACATTGCTTCCCTAGAAAGGGAGGAAAAAAAGAGAGAAAAATTATGTAATTCCCACAGTCCAATTGTGATTGCAATGATCTGATGTACACCTTCACTGTATGCACAGCAGTAGAATTCTACAGTAAACAGCAGGTGAACAGTGGCTATCAAATAGCTACGCTGTGCCATGAAATATCGCTGTGCTTGCTGAAAGTTCTTTGAAGTTGACTTGCTTAGATACCAATGGAGTGTGGGATAAAAGAATGAAAGCTATTGTAAACAAAATAAAGGAAGTAGAAGGAGCAAGCCAGCTTTCCATGCACTTTATTGATTCTATGCACAGAAAAGAAGGCACTTTCTTTTACCCTGAACAGTCAGTTCCTCAAGGTTTACAACTGTGGTCAATAGTACACAGCATGACACAACCATCTAGCGGCACAGCTATTGTGCCATTCTGATAACATATGTTTCTTTTATTAAGATGCAATCTCTGCCCCAGAAGGGGCCTTGAACCATATTTTGTTTTCAGAAAAGAAGTGCTATATATTTGGGTACTAATTCAAAAGAAAGATAATGCTGCAGACTAGTCTTTTCATTTCATGGTGTCATTTCTTACAACAAGACACAGTTTCCAATTTTTCACCAAGTATCATTAAGATAATCCTGAATATTCTGAGGATGTTGATTTTGTGCAATAACGTTAAAATTTTAAAACCTTCAGAAAATTCAGAGAACAAGAAAAATAGTAAGACAAATGTGAATTGTATTTTAAAGGTCAAATAATGAAAGAAAGAAAGAATTGCATTTATATAGCACCTTTCACAATCTCAGGACGTCCCAAAGTGCTTTACAGCCAATGAAGTACTTTTGAAGTGCAGTTACTTGTAATGTAGGAAACGTGGCAGCCAAATTGCGCACAGCAAGCTCCCACAAACAGCAATGTGATAATGACCAGATAAAATGTTTTTTTAGGGATGTTAATTGAGGGATAAATATTGGCTAGGACACGGGAGATAACTCCCCTGTTCTTCTTTGAAATAGTGCTGGAGTGTTTGATATCAGGAGACTCTAATGCTCTTTGATGGTAATTTCTGGGGAAGCACAGACAGCATATCTCAACTTACCCGGGGAAGGCCACGAACTGCCTGCAGGATTCGTTGTCTATGTGAAGAGTTAAGGATTTTCATGTTGATGCATTGGCCCCTCCAATGCATCAACATGAAAATAAGAGTTAGCTTGGCTCAGTGGTAGTTCTCTTGCCTCTGAGTGAGGCCTGTAGGTGCCAGCCCTACTCTAGAAACTCCAGCATTTAAATTAGGTAGATATTTTAGTGCAGTACTGGGTGAGTGCTGCATTGTCAGAGGTGCTGTTTTTCCAATGAGCTGTTAAATTGAGACCGTATGTGCTTGTTCAGGTGAATATAAAGGATCCTGTGGCACTATCTGAAGAGGAGTAGGGGAGTTCTCCTGGTTCATGGCCAACATTTATCCCTCAACCAACACCATCAAAAACAGGTTGACTGGCCATTTACCTCATTGCAGTTTGTGGGATCTTCGTGTGTGCAAATTGACTGCTGTATTTCCCTACAAAACAGCAGTGAGTAGCTGTTAAAATAATTAATTAGTCACAAAGCGCATTGGTAAAAGGTGCTATATAAATGCAATTTATTTCTTGCTATCGCCATACCTCTATTATTGCCATATTGGAAAGTATACATCGGCATAGCATGAGATAGCATTGCCAGTTGCTGTGGCTTTCACTGTTGTTCGACTTCTGTGCATGATTGCTTTATATTTTGATCTTTTGTTGAATTATTAGGTACAATAAGTCAGATATCTTGTGTTAAACCTCTCACATATTATTGAAATCTTTGGAGCTATGTAGCACTGAAAGCCAGATTATTATTTGTTGTGCCTCAAAATATTTCAACCTGTGTATAATTTGTTTTGGAAAGTGCTTTGTTCTGCCTAATATCTTTGCTAATAGTTATCTTTTAACACAGTCAGCCACTAAATAATCACTAGTTAGATTTTTCCAAATCTGGACATGATTGAATAAACCTATTATACAAAGGATCTGATGGAACAATATTTCCTCAAGAAAATATTGAGATATAATAGATGAAATCAGAGCGCACATGGTACAGTCGCACTCAACCAAGAAACAATAGTGATTAGAACTACACAGGTTGGATATAATTAGAACAGACAGCTGATGGGCAGCTGTTCAATAGATACTTAGAATATTGATTTTAGTAGTCAGTCTTAGTTCCAAGAAACTAGAACTCATGACTTTAGACATGCCAAGCATACTGTAGATAAACAGGCCTAGTTGGCATTAAGAACATTAATTGACAAGATATATTTAAATAAATTGGACTTTAAATATTTTCATGATTCCTGCAATGGTATACCTCCTTCTTTTGCTTTGAAGCCAAATAGATATAAAGGAATATTAAAACAGCATTCTTCACCATTGATTACAGCTGTCATTCACAGTGAGTTCAAAAGCATCAGGTTGGTTTTCCAGAAAGTGGTTTCCATCCAATTTCACCACCCTTTCAGGACCAGGTCACACTGTAAGAGCCTTGTTTGCAAAGCCCCAATGAGAAAAACCACACAACTGAATTCCCCCTCTCTACTCACAGCCAGATACACAATATTAAGTGCCTCTGTCACTTAAAAGAACTTAGCAATTAATGCTGGTTAAGTAGTTGAATTATATAGAGGCCTTTCTCCACCCTCATCTTGAACTGACATTAAACTGTTTGGTCAAGCTTATTTTAGGTATTCTTCCAGCCAGCAGTAAACAAATTAAGTGATCACAGCCACAAGCTCCCATAAATAAATATGAACATAAAAGTTTTTTTTTAGGAAATGAGACATATGTAGGTTACATTAAAAAAATATAAAAGATAATCAAAATTTAAGCACATTAAGAAAACTGAAAAATAGCAAGTTTGTCTTTTTTTTTAAAAAGGGTTTAGACAAAATGTCAAATTACAGACAAGCAAGCATTATCCTGATTGTGGCAAAATTACTTGAAACTATGATGAAGGATAGTAGAAAGCATCACCTTGTGGGATGGAGCTAATTCGACATAGCCAGCACAGATTTAAGAGAAGCAGGTCTTGCTTAGCCAACCAACTGAATATCGTTGAGAGATTATGTACCTAGTGGATAGCGGTGAGTCAATGGATGTTGTATACCTGGATTTCAGAAAGATATTTGACACTGTCCCACATATTGGACTACTGCATAATATTCAGGTCCACGGGATTGATGGCAGAGAAATGGTAGATACAACTTAATATGGAGAAGTGTAAAATCATAGAAATTTACAGTACAGAAGGAGGCCATTCGATCCATCGTGTCTGTGCCGGCCGAAAAAGAGCTATCCAGCCTGATCCCACTTTCCAGCTCTTGGTCCGTAGCCTTGCAGGTTACGGTACTTCAAGTATATATCCAAGAACTTTTTAAATGTGATGAGGGTTTCTGCCTCTACCACCCTTTCAGGCAGTGAGCTCCAGACCCTCGGTGAAAAAGTTCTCAACTCCCCTTTAATCCTTCTACCAATTACTTTAAATCTATGCCCACTGGTTATTGACCTCTCTGCGAAGGGAAATAGGTCCTTCCTATCCATTCTATCTTGACCCCCCATAATTTTATACACCGCAATTAAGTCTCCCCTGAGCTGCCTCTGTTCTAAAGAAAACAACCCCAGCCTATCCAATCTTTCCTCATAGCTAAAATTCTCCAGTCCTGGCAACATCCTTGTAAATCTCCTCTGTACTCTCTCTAGTGCAATCACATCTTTTCTATAATGTGCTGGCCAAAACTGTACGCAGCACCCTAGCTGTGGTCTAACTAGTGTTTTATAGAGTTCTCGCATAACCTCCCTGCTCTTATGTTCTATACCTCGGCTAATAAAGGGAAGTATCCCGTCCTTATTTACATGTCTGCTACCTTCAGAGATCTGTGGACATGCACTCCAAGGTTCCTGTGTTCCTCTACACTTCTCAGTATCCTACCATTTATTGTGTATTCCCTTGTCTTGTTTTCCCTCCCCAAATGCATTACCTCACATTTTCCCGGATTGAATTCCATTTGCCACCTTTCTGCCCCCTTGACCAGTCCATTGATATCTTCCTGCAGTCTACAGCTTTCCTCCTCACTGTCAACCAAATGGCCAATTTTTGTATCATCTGCAAACTTCTTAATCACGCCCCCTACATTGAAGTCTAAGTCATTGATATATACCACAAAAAGCAAGGGACCCAGTACTGAGCCCTGTGGAACCCCACTGGAAACAGCCTTCCAGTCACAAAAACATCCGTCGACCAGTACCCTTTGCTTCCTGCCACTGAGCCAATTTTGGATTCAACTTGTCACTTTCCCTTGGATCCCATGGGCTTTTACTTTTCTGACCAACTTACCATATGGTTAAAACTATGAGGTGCAACAGAAGAAAGGATAGTGTGGATTATGTTCTAAATGTAAACGTGCTTGTGGTACTGCAGCAGGATAAAGATTTTGGTGTGTTAGTGGACAGGTCTCTAAAACCATTGCTTTTCTAACTGCATATGAGCAAATGGAACGTTGGGATGTATAACGTGGGGTCTAACTTGTAAATCAAGAGAGGTAATTCTAAAATTACATTTGGCCTCAGTGAGACCACATCTGGAGTACTACATGTAATTTTGGACTGCCTATTTTAAGAAGGGTATTAAGTTATTGTAGGCAGTGAGAAAGAGGCATACTAAATAAATTCTAGAACTGATGAGACAGAGCTATCAGAAGAGGTTAGCTACCCTGAGATTTTTCTCTCTACAAGACTGAGGGGTGATTTGATGGATGCAATTATGATTATGAAGGGCTTGGAGAATGTGGAATCAGATAAGTTTTTCTGTGTTGTAGCTAAAATTCAAGAATTAGACATCATAGTTTTGAAATAAAGATGGCAAAAGAAAATGGTAAACTCAAGATTTTTGTTCAGTTAAAGGGTGGTAAACATATGGAATTAGACTGCCAGCAAGGTGGACTACACAAGGTCCTCTCACCAAATATGATTCAAGCTTCTAAGATTTAGATTTACTACAAGGACATTTTGTGGGAATTGGATAAGTAAGCCAGATGCACTAATGGTTAATTAGTGTGAAAATTGTTGCATTGAATTACTAAGACTGAAATGCAGATCTTTTAGAGACACGTCCAGGGTTCCAGGGAGTTCAAATGTGAAACGAATCGAGAGTCTGATAACAGGAAGTTACTCATCGAGTTTGTTGAGAAACCAATCAAATATCCTTAATGCTCATGCTGTGCAGTAAACACAAACTCTAAATAGTTAGCTCACCAAATGCTGTGATAAGCACTTTAATTGAGTTGACAGTTTCTTCTACAAGGGGACTATTTTACAGATGCATGGTTGAACATACAGATAATTCCCTGCAAGCTTAATTTTTTTCTTTTTGTCAAGGATCCAAAAGGCTGATGAGGAAATAATCATTCTAATCATCATTTTTATTTCAGATTTCCAGCATCTGCAGTATTTTCTTTTTGAAAATCATTCCAAGTCGAATGAAAATCCATTAAGAGTTTTAAAGTTTATAATGTCACATTTTCTGGCTCGAAAACACTTAAAAGTACAAATGGATAATTTCCAGCCCAATCATTCCTGAAAATAAAAATGTCAGAAATGCAAGTGTCTCGGTACACCATCTGAACCGGTCAAAGTTTGATAATGATATTTCTTACCACACTTTGAATTGTTTGCATTGCAATTCAAAGAAGGTTTTCCTCATTACTCACTAAGGACACAGGAGGAAGGGAATGGGAGTAACACTATTACTCACTCAGGATGGGGGAAGGGGAAGGGAATAACCTCTTGACTCACCAAGGACAGAGGGGAAGGGAGAGGGAATAACCTCTTTACTGACTTAGGACAGGGAAGGGAGAGGGAATAACCTCTTTACTCACTCAGGACAGGGAAAGGGAGAGGGAATAACCTCTTTACTCACTCAGGATGGGGAAAGGGAGAGGGAATAACCTCTTTACTCACTCAGGATGGGGAAAGGGAGAGGGAATAACCTCTTTACTCACTCAGGATGGGTGAAGGGAGAGGGAATAACCTCTTTACTCACTCAGGACAGGGAAAGGGAGAGGGAATAACCTCTTTACTCACTCAGGATGGGGAAAGGGAGAGGGAATAACCTCTTTACTCACTCAGGATGGGGAAAGGAGAGGGAATAACCTCTTTACTCACTCAGGATGGGGAAAGGGAGAGGGAATAACCTCTTTACTCACTCAGGATGGGGAAAGGAGAGGGAATAACCTCTTTACTCACTCAGGATGGGGAAAGGAGAGGGAATAACCTCTTTACTCACTCAGGATGGGGAAAGGAGAGGGAATAACCTCTTTACTCACTCAGGATGGGTGAAGGGAGAGGGAATAACCTCTTTACTCACTCAGGATGGGGAAAGGAGAGGGAATAACCTCTTTACTCACTCAGGATGGGGAAGGGAGAGGGAATAACCTCTTTATTCACTCAGGATGGGGAAAGGAGAGGGAATAACCTCTTTACTCACTCAGGATGGGGAAAGGGAGAGGGAATAACCTCTTTACTCACTCAGGATGGGGAAAGGGAGAGGGAATAACCTCTTTACTCACTCAGGATGGGGAAAGGGAGAGGGAATAACCTCTTTACTCACTCAGGATGGGGAAAGGGAGAGGGAATAACCTCTTTACTCACTCAGGATGGGGAAAGGGAGAGGGAATAACCTCTTTACTCACTCAGGACAGGGAAAGGAGAGGGAATAACCTCTTTACTCACTCAGGATGGGGAAAGGAGAGGGAATAACCTCTTTACTCACTCAGGACAGGGAAAGGAGAGGGAATAACCTCTTTACTCACTCAGGATGGGGAAAGGAGAGGGAATAACCTCTTTACTCACTCAGGATGGGGAAAGGGAGAGGGAATAACCTCTTTACTCACTCAGGATGGGGAAAGGAGAGGGAATAACCTCTTTACTCACTCAGGATGGGGAAAGGAGAGGGAATAACCTCTTTACTCACTCAGGATGGGGAAGGGAGAGGGAATAACCTCTTTACTCACTCAGGACAGGGAAGGGAGAGGGAATAACCTCTTTACTCACTCAGGATGGGGAAAGGAGAGGGAATAACCTCTTTACTCACTCAGGATGGGGAAGGGAGAGGGAATAACCTCTTTGACCATTCAGGATGGGGAAAGGAGAGGGAATAACTTCTTTACTCACTCAGGATGGGGAAAGGGAGAGGGAATAACCTTTTTGACCATTCAGGATGGGTGAAGGGAGAGGGAATAACCTCATTACTCACGCAAGACACAGGGGAAGGGAGATTGAATAACTTCTTTGATCACTCAGGATGGGCAAAGGGAGAGGGAATAACCTCATTATTCACCAAGGACACAGAAGGAAGGGAGAGGGATTAATCTAAATTAGTGGACAAGGCAGCTCAGGCAACGATTAACATATCACTTAAATTCAGGCAACTGTGCCACACCAACATCAACAGCGAAACAATTTTCAACTGTGCCAGACTTCGTGGTAGTTCCAAACATAAAACAAAATTGGGACCATTATCTTCTTCAAAGATTCCTCAGTTTACTTCTGAATTTCTTAATCTGGATACTGTTCTGGGAACTGCAGGACGTCATTATTATTAGGACCATGAACAAGTTTCATGCTTCAAAGATTTGTGGAGCCCATTGACTTGGCATGTTCCATGTCTAATCTTTAATCCTTCAAGGTACATTCATAAGATGCTGATGTTACACTGTTTCACTCTTATCCTTCTGTTGTGTGGATGCCCACACACCAAATCATAAATCTTTTTTATGGGAGGGGGCTGAACAAAAATTTACTGTAATCAAGTGATTATGAGAGCCAAAAGCATGTAATGGTCTTATCCCAAAGCAACAGTCTAAAACATAATTATTGGCACTCTCTTTTATAGAATCACAAATTGCTCAACAGATTTTCTATAATTTCCCCATGATTAAAGAACACTTCCCCATGTTTGTAATCATGTCAAAATTACAAGTACCACTACAGTTAACAACATCTTAAAAGATGAACAAATATAATTTTTGTATGCATAATTTCTTGGAGAGCTCATCCTTGCATTGAAGTTTCTCTGTTTCTTCAAATGTGCTTCACTAATGAAAGATTTATATTCTACATGGTTTAAAAACAAGTTACCTTCATTTTTTACAAATATCAATTTTGGGATATGGGTGTCACTGGCAAGGTCAGCATTTATTGCCCATCTGTAGTTACTCTTGAGAAGGTGGTAATGAGCCTTATACTGAACCGTTGCAGTCTGTGTGGTGAAGGTACTCCCACAGTTCCAGGGTTTTGACCCAGTGACGATGATATATCGGTGAAATATGTCCAAGTTGTGATGGTGTGTGACTTGGAGGTGAACTTGAAAGTGATAGTGTTCCCATGCGCTTGCTGCCCTTGTCCTTCCAGGTGTTGGAGGACACGGGCTTGGGAGGTGTTGCCGAAGAAGCCTTAGTGAGTTGCTGCAGTGCATCCTATAGATAGTACACACTGCAGCTATGGTGCGCCGGTGGTGGAGGGAGTGGATGTTTAAGGTGGTGGATGGGCTGCCGATCAATGGATTGCTTTGTCCTGGATGGTATTGAGCTTCCTGAGTGTTGTTGGAGCTGCACTCATCCAGGCAAGTGGAGAGTATTCCATCACCATCCTGACTTGTGCCTTGTAGGTGGTGGAGAGGCTTTGGGGAGTCAGGAGGTGAGACACTCGCTGCAGAATACCCAGCCTCTGACCTGCTCTAGTATCTATGGCATTTCGGTGGCTGATCAGTTGAGGTTGTGCTCAATGGCAACCCCAGGATGTTGACAGTGGAGATTTCAGCCATGATAATGCTGTTGAATGACATTGGAGATAGTTGGACTCTCTCTTGTTGGAGAGAGACATTGCCTGGCACATGGGTAGCGCAACTGTTACTTGCCACTTATCAGCCCAAGCCTGGATGTTGTCCAGGTCTTGCTGCATGCAAGCATGGACTGCTTCATTATCTGAGGAATTGCAAATGGAACGGAAGACTGTGCAATCATCAGTGAACAGCCCCACTTCTTATGATGGAGGGAGGATCATTGATAATGCAGCTGAAGATATTTGGGCCTAGGAACATACCCTGCCATTTTGATGATGGGGATGTTCATGGAGTCTCCACCTCCCGTTAGTTGTTTAATTGTCCACCACCATTCACTACTGGATGTGGCAGGACTGCAGGTGGAGGATGTCCTCAGTGTGAAGATTGGATTTTGTCTCCACAACGACTGTGCGGTGGTCACTCCTCTCAATACTGTCATGGATAGGTGCATCGATGACAGGTAGATTGGTGAGGACGAGGTCAAGTAAGTTATTCCCTTGTATAAGTTGTGAGACTGTTGGCTTGTGGATAAGCAGGCCTGAATGCTTTCTGTTTTGTAAATTAACTCGCCATTTCACTAAATTGATATGCATTCTCAGCAAGCATGTAGGATTAAAGATATTTTCATCCCCATTTTCTGATAAAAATGACTTGCTGAACATACCCCATTCTGACTATTGAGAAGAACTGTTGCTAAGGTAACAGTAGATAATGAAGTAAAAAAAAATTGAAAATAAATGGAGTGACCTTGAAATGAGCTAGCTACATTTTGCTTCAACAACGTGATTCCTTTTCTCTAAAATAAAGGAAATAAACCCTTTAAATAAAAGGTAATTTTTAATAGATTGCTCACTACCACAATTTCTGATGTAGTGCTCACACTATGTACTATTTGGTTTGTGGCAAAAATCACTTTGTAACATAGTTTTTTTTCATATTTTTCTTTACAGGCAATAACAATTCTTATTCTTCCTCAACTGGCAGCAAAGCTAACCTGCTTTTTCAAAGTATAAAATTACCCTACAATCTGTTTCTTGGGATGGCACCTGGCTATTGAGTTTTGTACTTTTTAAAAATTTCTTTAAAATTGTGAAGCTTTCAGTACCGATTTCCAAGCACTGCAGAAATAAGAAACTGCAACCTCAGAGTGAAAGATTGGTGCATTAGATCTCAAGAGACTATGAGGTGAGAAAAGGCCATTTGGTTTATCAAGAAAACTTTGTACGTTCACTATAACTTTTCCCGAATGTGGACTCTGCACAAACCCTCTTCCTGAGGGAGAAAATGACCAACCACTTGGAGAAGCTCCAAGATGGTAAAGCTCGATGAATTGCACCCTTGACCACCAAAGGTTTATCGAGCAAGACTCCCTAATATTATTCAAACCTTATAACTCACACTTCGAATGCTTAATAGTTGCTTTCCACAAATGATACTCTACAGAACCTAATTTTTCCTGTGTCAAATGGTCCATCACTATCATATTGATCCAGCTCTTTTCTTGAAGAATTAAATCAACATAGCATTACCTACTTTTTGGTGCATGTATTCACCATCTCTACTAGTGTGTGGGGGAAATGCTTCAAGTTTCTAGGCTGGTTAATTTTGTCCTTGTGTTTTCTAGTTCTGCAGGTTATAGTTGCAGATTCTACAGAATGATGCAATTATACAGTAAAAGCAGAAGATGACAGGATTTTGTTCTGTGAGAACAAAACTATTGAATTTGGCATTTTCAAATGTTAAATGCTTGTGCTCTTTAAGTATGGGGATATTCATTGTATTATCTCAAAGAAAAGCAGCAGCAATTCAAATATTAGTAGCATTATGGATTATTGTTTTGTTACTCAGAAAATCAGTCTTTTTATATCCATTGAATTGCTTTTTATAGCTAAACATGAGTGATACATATGCATGGAATAAGGGATGATATTCCTGAGAGAGAATAAACAAAAATACTACAAGAATAATTCCGGATGAATATAGCATTACAAAGATATAAATCAAAAGGAGGAGAAAAGTAACAAGGGCTGACTGGTGCCAATTGGTTTTATACTTGGAACAGCACACCAATGAGGCGATTTATTTAGTAGTTAAATGGCCGAGTGGAGCAGCAGGCAAGTCTCTGGATTATTACAGCACAGTTGACTACGATTAGAGGTATTGGCTCTCATTCTACATTTTTGTAGCATGTGCATTAACAAGTATGGTACACTTTATGAATAGCACAATAATGACATGCACATTGTCCATGCAAAGGAACTAAAATCATGTGGACTGATCCTTTTGTAGTGTCTGTGCTATAGTTGTCCAAATTCAAGGCTTTCTGAGTAGTGAGTGGCACAGCAGTGATCGGTACCAATCAGCAAGAAACATGCAGTAAGATCACATAAATGGATAATCATGGAAAAAGGACAGTATACAATCCCTGATTTGCAACATCAGGGTAAAGCAACCATTCTTGATCAACAATGGCTAATACGGTATTGTATAAGTAACACTGATGTAGACAATAAAGTTAGACTCTGGTGGATAAATGGTCATTACTGCACTAGAACTACGTAAAACAGTGATTATATCGATCTGATCTGGCTCCATAAAGAGGGAAGTTCCTTGAATCATTTAATTATACCTTCTTGGCTTTTGTTCAAAAGCTTAACCATAGAGATCTTAGAAAGTTTCATCTGGTGAAATCCTACAAGGGTGAATACTTGGAGTTTCCATTCTAACACACTCTTAAGAGATTCTAAGGACTTTTGCAATCGCTTGAATTTTGGCTCTTCACACTGAGAATTCCTTCAGCTGACACACAGAGCGCAGCAACATTTCCTCTCTGTGCAATCATTACAAGATTTGTTACATTTTACCCCAAGGCTTTTACTTGCAGGGGTCAAGGGCTAACAACATTGCTTACTCACTGTAACTTTCATCAAGTAACAAAAAAAACCTATATGTTTGATAAAAAAAAGTCAAAAACATCACTAATGGAATCACATCATTCATTCTCCCTGAAAGGGACTAATCTAATTTAACCTCACCCTTAGTTCCTAGTTTAGATATGTATTTGCCCAATAGGTTAAATGACTGAAATCAATAATTTGACTACTGCAACTTCCAAGAACTTATTATTATTTCTTAGACTGAGAATGAAATGGATATTTCCACTTGCAACTGGAATAAAGTAAGCAGTTTTATCTTGATGCTATTTGCCTGATATTTTCCTCAGTGTGTTAGTTCTCACAAACATGTAAGCACGTTTACAACCAATAATCATCAATATTAGTGGACAGAGGAAACTATCTGGATTGATCAGTGCAGTTACCAAACTCAGATAATTCATGCCCTTCAGTCCCAAATGTGTACAGTGGCAGCTATCCATTCAAGCAACAACAGGTGAGGTTTTCTCTCAGCAGCACCCTGACTGTTGATATCTCGAGGAGTGAACTATACAGGTGTGAAACAGAACTTTATGGCCAATAATCATGGTTTATACTTAGCCTTGGCTGTCTTGTGATGCAGGCATGGGTGGGGGTTGGGGGTGAAGGATAGCAGTATTTTCCAATTCTGAAGGCATTATGTTGCATTTCTATTGCTGTACTGAGATATGTCCATGCTCGGACAAGTTGAATTACCACGTTACAAAACCTACCTCATTTCTCATTTACTGATCTCCAAGATTTTAGAGCACACTTTCAGAATATATATATATATTATATATAGTATGCAGTTTCCAGGAGTGAGCCTTGGTTCAGTGATAGCATTCCTGTCTTTGAATCAGAAGGTTATGGGTTCGAGCCCCATTTCAGACAGCCCCGGCAAGTGGAGACAAGAGTTAGTATTTAGCGGTTTCAAGGTCTCTGAATACTGAACTGACTTTT
This sequence comes from Squalus acanthias, assembly GCA_030390025.1. Classification (NCBI taxonomy): domain Eukaryota; kingdom Metazoa; phylum Chordata; class Chondrichthyes; order Squaliformes; family Squalidae; genus Squalus; species Squalus acanthias. Next base: position 96,545,065 of record CM059434.1, read on the forward strand.
CACCATCTAGCGGACTACTTATGTCCAATGGGAGCAGAGTTGCCCACCCCCCATCATCATAGCTCTGGTGATCAGGAGACCAACCTCTGAATACTTGGGGTTGACCTCTGCGGGGTACTTGCATCCAATGTGAGTGGAGTGACAACCCCCCATCACCTCTAGCCAGTCAGGCGACTGACTTGGCCACATAAAAAATGGGTCTTCATTACAGAAACAACCCAGACCATGATCTACTGGATGTAAAAGCAGTGGAAGAAATGGGTTGCCTCATGTGCCGCAAGGCACGAAAGAGCAGATTATGATTTAGCAGTTTCAATATGACTATCGTGACCTTCAACTAATTCTCTTCTAGAGTTATTTGATTCCTAAACTAATTTTTTGTGCTAAAATAAAAAGAAAATGAGAAACCAGACAATTACAGGCTAGCTGGAACTAGAATGCCTTTTCAGAGTGGGTGAACATTTTAGGCAGGACACTAGAGAGTTCAGGAGTACAAGTGACTAAAATGGTGGTGCACTCGTAACACTTTGAGCAAATTGATTTCACTAACTATGGATGGGAGGGAATAGCAACTTTTGGTTTTTTGCATAACATTTTTTTATAACTGATATAACTGTACTCATCATGCGTTGCAAATAGATATGGGTGGTTGATAATGGATTTCAAGCCAGCAGTTCAATCAAGCAGATCTGATGACAATGTAAAACTTAAAAATATACCTTGAACAGCTTATGAACATTAGCCAACTTCCCACGACTTTTGCAATTTATTCCGCAGTGACCTGAACCATGATAACAATTGACAAAGTGCCGAACAGGTTATGATAGTCATGGGTACATCTGAAGTAAGTCCCCAGTCCAGATACTACATGGTCTTGATATGTATTCTATTTAATGATATTTTACATTTTATGTTAAAATTATTTGGTTCACTGTAAATAATTTTATTTAAGGAGCTTGAGCGAACGTTCGTTTCCTGTTGCGATTTAGGTGAGAAGTAGTCCCCATCATAATGCTGATATATACGGTGTGGGAGTTCCACCAGCTGGCACACACTTGAAATGGAATGACTGCACTCATGCACGTCGTCACAACTTGACATCCAATCATTGCAGCTCGTAGGAGCCACCTGTTGGATAAATTCCATGTGCCATAAATTCTTTCCATGCATCCTTGCTGTAAGCAGGAAATCCTATGACAGATATGGCAACATGCTGGCTACTTGGAGATCACCAAGCCAAAGGAGGAGATATTAGGAGAGGTGACTAAATGTTTAGTCAAAGAGGTGGGTTTTAAGGAAGGTTTTAATGGAAGATAGGGCTTGGAGAGGCAGAGGTGTTTAGGGAGGGAAGTCCAGAGTGTAGGGCCTCGACGGCTGAAGGTATAGCCTCCAGCGATGGGGCAAAGGGAGTGGGGGATGCACAAGATGTCAGAGTTGGAGGAATGCAGAGTTCTCGGAGGGTTGTAGGGCTGAAAGAAGTTACAGAGATAGGGAGGAGTGAAGCCATGAAGGGATTTAAACATGAGGATGTGAATTAAGTTAGAAGATGGGTACTTGACGATAATATTATTATATGTGCTGAAACTTTTCCAATCAGCATATGTTTAACAATGTAAAACATTTAAAGGTTGGAATTTTTTTCTTCTTTAAATTCCGAATATTCTCGTTTGTTCGGAAAGTTAATCGTGCTATTACCAGTGGCTACGTTTTTGTAAATAGCTGCTGCTCATTAAAAATTTAAATGCATTAATTTTGTCCCCTCAGGCACACTGGAATGATTATTGACTTCAGCATGCTGCATCATTGAAATGCCAAGTCTAGAGAAAAGGCTTATTAAAACCTGACGCTAATCATTATAGTGTGCCTGATACAATGCATGCAGAATGAAAAACAAAACTGCAGAGGGCTCTTTCTCCCCGCTGTAATGCCTTTGCAAACAGGAATGGAAAAGCACAGGGGCTGAAAGTCATATCTGAGGAGAACATGTGACCCTCAACAAAGTAATTTAAAAAGTACAACAGTTTGGCCATTAGTGGCCCTACCCCAATCTGTTGATGGACAGTCACTCATTCTCCTACTTCTATACATTGCACTAAAACTGTAGTGGTTTTGGCATTACACAATGAATCACGAATTCTGCCAATATTTACTGTATCTGTACCACTGACAGTGAGACGCAAACAACCTTATTTTCACCACAATGACAAGTTCACTCTGTGGGTCTGCATGGATTGCTCACTTGTAACATGGACATTCAGCCTCTTCAGTGCTGATAATGACTACACTGTTGTATTAGACAGACAACTTAAAGACAGAATTCCACTGCACCATTAATCTCTACTAGTACTTAACAGATACAATAAAGGAAACTGCTGAACTGATCATCTGTGTCCAAAATGCGCAGGTCCACTAGCTAGCTGCCAGTACCTTGTGTTCATTTGCAATTTATTGAGTCAGTGAGCAATCTGAAGTGAAGATACACTTCCTAAAATCTGCTGTGCACTTTGAGTTGACAATATTTATCTCAGTTGTTGTCGATACGCGCTGCACTGCTATCTTTTATAGATGATAGAGACCAGACTCAACTCTTTTTAACAGCTGAAGGGAAACAGGTATTTGTTCTAACAGAAAAGGCTGAAAATATTGAAGTGTGCAAGAGAAGAAGTGAATAAATGCAGGCTAGTGACATCCTAAAAGGGACGAGAATTGATTTTTTGTAGATCTTTCAAACATCGAGGCGAGCTTCACTCTTAGATTGTATGAGAAGCTCAGCAATTAGAACAGAGAGTGATGCTCACAAACAAAAGGAAATGCTTATTAACCAAGAAGGGTGAAAGCATTCAAAATGTTTTGAAGAAAAATAAAGACAGGCAAACGCCACTTAAAATTCTGAACCCTCTTCTTGTACAAAATATTCCCATCCCTCTGATTTCCCTAGCAAATGAAAGTTATTGGTCAGGTATATAGAGAAAAAAAATTGCAAAAAGGAATAATATTCTGAATTCAACATAATGCTCTTCCCAGAGCACTGGAACAACTGATTATTTTTTCTTCAGCTGTTTAAATGTCTTATAAATTATTTCAAAGTCAGTGGTGATGAGAGAAGCACAGAAGAGATTCTCCTGTCCCACACACAAACCATCTTCCAGAAAACAATCTCAATCAACAAAACAGCAAAAGTCTTTTTAAGCATAATATCAACACCAACTTTTACTTTAAAAATTCTAAGCTTTAATTATAATGTGATTGGTCTGTTTTCTATTAACGTAGAAAGCACAGAAGAAATTACATGTCAGAATCATTGTGGAAATTTGATTTAAGGCAATGCTCTCAGTGTCAAATTGTTCTTCTCTTAATCTAATTCGTGTTGCGCAGTGGCTGGAGTATGCAATGTTTCTCAGTTGGTCCAAGGACTTTTAATAGCTATGGATTAATAAATGCATGAAGGCAAGTCCCTTATTTAATTTGGCAAATAATAAAAGATAAATAAAAAGTAATTGCTGAAGGATATAATATTTACAGGTGCACATGTGAATACAATGATGCAAGTGGAAAGAAGTCCCTCAGTTTACTTCTACAATGTTATAACTGTTGCATATAACAATTAGATTACATTGGGATATAAGAAAATATGACAAGCTCAGAAGCTGGTCAGAGTACTGATGCTTTAGAGATGGAGTTAATTAAATGTAATTCCATAGCAAAGATGGAAAGAAAAAATTGCAAATGCTGGAAATTTGAAATAAAAACATAAGTGCTGGAAACATACAGCAGGTCTGACAGTACCTGAAAAGAGAAAAGTTTGTTTTTTTCTGGTAGAAACTCTTCACCAAAATCTATTTTTTCTCATTATTGTGATTCACAAATGCAAGGAGACTGTCTCCAGTGCTCCAACTTTTGGAAGAATCTGTATCTGATGATACCTCTTAATAAGTCTACTCAAAGGCATTTTTAAAGAGATATTAAACATGCTGCAAGGTAAACTTTTTCAATTTGATTTCCTTTATTATAAGTAAGGGTGAAGTATCTGTACACGTCACCATGAAAATACCTCACCTTCAAGTTACTGAGGTGAGAAGCTGATGTACATGGGTGGGTGGACAGAAGAAAAACAGCTCAACAGAAATAGTGTTCACCAAAGCAGGGAAGGGGAAGGGGAATTTAAAAATAAATTAAATCAACAGTTAGGAAATACTGTAATGTTGATACAATCCTGATGTAATTTTCAAAATGTTGATATATTAACAAACATTGTATAAACAATAAACGGAGGGATTTATTTCCACCTGCTTCAGGTCAGTAATTCTTTTTCACTTTTCTCCCCCCATAATAAAAAGTGCATCAACATTTCCTCTGGATCAATTAAGCCCTTTTGAAATTAGTCTCTGCACTCATGTCCCAAAAGCCAAAAAATGATTCACTTGAAGCAGGTGGAAAGAAATCAAGGGCTATGGATTAAAGGCGGATAAATGGAGTTGAGGAACAAATCAGCCATGATCTGATTGAATTGTGGAACAGGCTTGAGAGGCTGAATGGCCTACTCATGTTCCTATGTTTATTGTCTTATATATAATATATAAATATATTATTACATCGGGATATATGAACATTACAGTAACAATTTCTGAAATGTGTTCTTTGTTAAAAAAATATTTTTAATTACTCCTCTTCCCCTGCTAGAGGTGAACACTATTTCTGTTTTCATATTTCTCATGAAATTATTTTAATAAGAAATGTTAATTATCATAATGTAAATAAGAACCTATGAATGAAGTTCAAATATTTAGGGAACAGAATTTTGTGTTGTGTTTTTACGGAGTCAAATCTGATCATTGTAGTCAGCTACCCCTAATTTAAAAAAGAAAGCTGTCTTCATTTGTGTAACATAATGAACACACCGCTTTCCAAAGTGACAAAACTTACCTTGACAGAAACATTGCAAATTATTGTTAAATACACCAGCTATGAGTAACCTGAAAGGAATGGGTGACCATACTGAGCTGAAGTGCAACTCATTGTCCAAAATCTCAACAGTTTACCTTCAGCATTTTTACCAACACAACAGCAAAACTGGGACATTATTGGTTCATCACCGAAATATAATTAACACATAATTCTCTGCTGAGCTCTGAGCAGAGGCTATTGTGTAATGGGAGATGTTTCTTTCTGGTCAGTCTTATGGTTTGAAAGAATTGATAACATATCAAGAAACATTGAAAATGACACGAAATGCACTGTAGACAGGAATAAACCACCACCATTTGAGAACCAACAATAAATATCCTTCCACTGTAATGATATAAATAAACTGCAGAATTATAATTCTACCTTAACAACAAAATAAATACATGAAAACCAACATACAATTCTGCATTAATCCAATTTATCTACATCCATTTTAAAAATCAATCCTGGCTTTAGCTTAGTGGGTAGGAAAGATTATAATGTAGGCATTCTTTCAGTGATTGACACTCCCTGTAAGAAACAGCTAATTATAGCAGGTCTCCTAGTAACTACAATAATTGCTTTTCTCTCCAGCTGAAAATCACCACATATTTCTGAAGTGAGCGAAAATAAATTACAAAAATGACTTCTGTACAGCAGGTAGAAGAGCATTTACTGTCCCTCTACAAGCACTTGACAAACGTACCTTCCTATGTGGCTCAGACAGGTAACTTCCACTCTGTTTTAATCACAAATCGTATTGATCAGAATTGATCTTGGGTCATCAAAGTTCCATTTTTATATAAACTTTTATTTTGCCAAAGAATTTACAAGAGAAATTCTAAAATGTTACAACAATCTTTAAAACCTAAGAATTTTTGGCCATTGAAAATCTCTCATGTCTTACTGTTTTCATCACTGTGCCTTTTTAGGTAGTTACAGACAGCAAAACTTTTAAGTGTGCAGATTTACTGAGAGTTCACTTTCAACTCTCCCATAGCTGTTAGAACTACCTTAATTATAGCATTCGCGTATGTATATTTACAAAAGAATTTCTTTTCAGAAACTAAGTAAGTGTTTTCTAGCCCCTATGGAGTGCAAGCAATGATACATAGTTACAAAACAAACACACACTCACACACACAGAAAAAGCTTCAAGATCCAACCAAAGCTTTCATGTTAGACTGCACAGGCATATCAGTTATGCCGCAATGGAAACTGATAAATCCATCAGGGTTATTTATAGCCAAACTGATGCTTCCTTCTGTCCTTTTTGAATGGGTAGTTAGAGCTTTACAGTATTAAATTTAATGGGCCACACAGGTCCACAGTTGCTGAGGCAACAGTACAACGGATGCAGGTCACAATATAGTTGGACAGAGAAAAAGAGAAAGGGGGGGGGGGGGGGAGGAGGGTGATAAGAAGTAGCATGGTTTTGAGAAAACATCAACTGTTCATGCGCAAAAATAAAACAGAAGGTAGCTTACCATGAACTGGATGTTGTCAAATCCGTTTGCCAGCAGGTGGTTCTCATACTGGGGGAGTCCTATGCTCTCCAGCCACCGTCCCACAGTCTGAAATACAACTCTGGGTCCTGTAAGAGGTTGAAGGGGAAGCCGCTTCAGTAGTGACATGCCATCAATCCGGTAATAGGGGCATTCCGAGGTTGAGAGGTGGCATTGCCACATCGTATTCCTCGGAATGTGACTGTCGAACGAGCCCGCCAGCTTGATAGCTTTTGTGGTGCACAACTCTATTGTCAATATTATTCTCTGTAGCTTGGTTAAATGCTGGAACGCTTCTCACAGCCAGCAGGTATTAGAACAAGATGTGGGTCCAGCATGCCAAGGTGTCTATATATATATATATATGTATAGTACTCAGTCTAAAGAACACATCAGAGAGAGAATATTAAGAGCAGGCTGGTCCCTGAACGTGTGAATGTCGCAGTTCTCCACGGTAAGCACTGCTCTGCCAGCAGCTAGGATTCTTTTTATCAAGTACTCCCACACTCATCAGTATGCTGTACCATGCTTCATGCTCCCCCCCCCTCTCCTGTTCATTGCCCAGCCCAGGCTACACCTCACAGTCTCTATAAAGGCCATCAGAAAGCCAGATTTCTTTGTCTGCTAGCTGTAATTCTGCTGCTGATGCAGATGCTGATGCTGTTCCCTCCTACACATACACACATACGCCAACCTTGAATGATGAGTTCAGTTAAAACAAATGCAGGAAATACCACTTTCATCTGCTTACTGTAAATGCTACTGCTTCCTCCTACATGCAACACTGAAACACCAGTCCTGAATATCATGTTCAAACAATATCACAGTTCAACACACTTTCAGCTAAAATACTAAAACTTTTAAAAGCAATAAACATTTTCAAATGTTTTATGGATGGAGTAACAGAAGGTACTTGCAGTTACACCAAGAGAGCGTTGAAGAACCTTTTTAATGGTTAATTCAAACTAATATTTGTGGCCTCAAATAAATCACGTTAACAGCTGCTCAGACCTCTGTTTTAACTGTCATAAAGTACATCACACTCCATCAGAACTACCGTTCTACAAGCCAATGACAGAGCCACAAACTGCATATTCAAATTGAACTATGACCTCATTAACCTTTCATAGATTCTCTTATTCTTCATCATTAAAGGGAGATTACAGCTATTTTGGAACGGCAGGTGAATGCAGCAGCTGTAATTAATGTGATGTGCAATAATGTTTTCTTGATGCAGTGACAAATAATATTACAGCATAATAAAAAGACAGCTTTGTCATCCAGTAGCAATTACTTGCATTTTATATAGCACCTTTAACATGCAAAAATGTCCCCAAGCACTTCATGGATGCATTATCAAAAAAAAAACCGCCGCCTGCTCCAAGGTGGTGATATTAGATGGGGTGACCAGAAGCTTTTGAGGAGGGTTGTTGACAGAGGAGAGGGAGGTGGAAAGACAGAGAGGTTTAGGGAGGAAATTACTGAGCATCAAGCCTACAACTGCCAATGATGGGCTGAAAAGGAATGGGGAATGCACAAGAAGCCAGAGTCAAAGAATGGAGTGTTTGGGGACGGGTTTGTAGGGCTGGATGTGTTTATGGAGATAGGCAGGGGTGAGGCCATGAAGGGGTTTAAACACTATTGGGAACTGGGGACCAATGTAGGTCAACGAGGACAAGGGTGATGGCAAGTGGGACTTGGTGCGGGTTAGGTATCGGCAGCAGACCTTTAATGCTAATCATAGAATGATACAGCACAGAAGGAGGCCATTCAGCCCATCATGGCTGTGCCAGCTCTTTGGTAGAGCTATCCAATTAGTGCCACTCCCATACTCTTTCCCTGTAGCCCTGTAAATTTGTCCCCTTCAAGTATTTATCCAATTCCCTTTTGAAAGTTACTACTGAACCTGCTTCCACCAATGTTTCAGGCAGTGTGTTTCAGATCACAACAACTTGCTACGTAAAAAATGTTTCCTCGTGTCGCCTCTGGTTCTTTTGCCAATCACCTTAAATCTGTGTCCTTTGGTTGCCAAACCTTCTGCCACTGGAAACAACGTCTCCTTATTTACTTTATCAAAACCATTCACAATTTTGAACACCTCGATCAAATATCCTCTTAACTTTCTCTGCTCTAAGGAGAACAATCCCAGCTTCTCCGGCTCTCCACATAACTGAAGTCCCACATCCCTGGTACCATTCTAGTAAATCTCTTCTGCACCCTCTCTAAGGCCTTGACATCCTTCCTAAAGTGTGGTGCCCAGAATTTAACACAATACTCTAGCTGAGGACCTAACCAGTGTTTTATAAATGTTTAGCATAACTTCTTTGCTTTTGTACTCTATGCCTTTGCTTATAAAGCCAAGGATCCCATATGCTTTTTTAACAGCCTTCTCAACGTGTCCTTCACCTTCAAATATTTATGTGCATACACCCCAGGTATCTCTGTTCCTGCACCCCCTATAAAATTGTACCATTTAGTTTATATTGCCTCTCTTCATTCTTCCTACCAAAATGTATCACTTCAAACTTCTCATAGTCAGAGTCATAACGGCACAGAAGGAGGCTATTTGGCCCATCGAGTCCGCGCCGGCACTCTGTAGAGCAATCCAGTCAGTCCCATTCGCCCGCTCTATCCCCGTAGCCCTGCAAGTTTATTTCCCCCAAGTGCCTATCCAGTCTCCCCTTGAAAACATTGAGTGTCTCTGCTTCCGCCACTTCCGTCGGCAGCGAATTCCAGGTCATCACCACTCGCTGCGTAAAAAAGTTTTTCCTCACATCCCCCCTGTATCTTTTGCCCAAAACCTTAAATCTGTGTCCCTTAGTCCTTGTACCCATCAACTAGTGGGAACAGCCTTTCCCCATCTAGCCTATCCAAACCCGTCATAATCTTGTACTCCTCTATCAAATCACCCCTCAACCTCCTTTGCTCCAATGAAAGCAAATCGAGCTTCTCCAACCTGTCCTTGTAGCTAAGATCCCCCATCCCCGGAACCAATCTGGTAAACCTCCTCTGCACCCTCTCAAGGGCCTTCACATCCTTCCTGCGTTAAATTTAATCTGCCGTGTCTGTCCATTTCACCAGTCTGTATTTGTCCTCCTGAAGCCTTTTACTATCCTTCTCATTGTTTATTACATTTCTGATTTTTGTGTCATCTGCAAACTTTGAAATTCTGCTCTTTATACCCAAGTCCAGGTCATTAATATAAATCAAAAAAAGCAGTGGTCCTAATACCGACCACTGAGGAACACCACTGTATACTTCCCTCCAGTCTGAAAAACAACCGTTCACCACTACTCGCTGTTTTCTGTCCCTAAGCCAATTCCGTATCCACGCCGCCACTGTCCCTTTAATCCCATGGGCTCTAATTTTGCTAACAAGCCTGTTATGTAGTTCGTTGTCAAACACCTTATATACACAACATCAACCACACTACCCTCATCAACCCTCTCCTTGACTTCATCAAAGAACTCAATCAAGTTAGTCAAACATGATTTGCCTTTAAAAAATCCATGCTGACTTTCATTTATTAGCCCATACTTTTCCTAATGATGCATACTGTTAATAAAGGTCCAAGAAGAAAACACTTTCACTAAACTGAGTTAGCAAGACTATATAAATAGCAACACTCTGGCAAGTGTCTTGAAGAATCTTATTATTCATCAGCCACAAATAATTTTTTTTCATGAATTTATTGCAAAGGTGATTGTGTGGACTTAAGATTTTGTTCCTTACCTGAAGCATCATCATGCTTTCCTTTCAGGCCAGTATTGATTCCAGCTCCTATGGAGCTCATGATTTTATCAATCTGAAAAGAACATAGTAAGAACCATTAATCTATAAACAGCTGCTTCACAGGCTCATCCTTTCCAGAGTTTTGTACACCTGCAGAATCAAGGGCTGTGTTATGTTCTGATTAAGCTCACCATGGGATCCATTACAACTGTTTGCTCAGCTGTAGTCTTAGTTACACTCTTGTTCTCAAAAAATCCAGAAAGCAATTATATCTCGGTTTGTAGAAAGGGAAAGTTGCACATATAAACGGAAAATAATTAATGGCCAAAATCCTCATTACTTGACTATTTCTATAATCCATTTACAATTTAAAAATACCATTCTTCCCATAGTGCTAGCTATGTTGTTAATTAATCCTGGAAGTCATAAAGACTACATGTGTTTCAAATCCAGTGATTTATTCAGAAGTAAGTAAAATCAGCTTCCATTACTGTTGAAAATAATCTTCTGGTCACAGCACAGTAGTTTAAGTGAGGAGGGCATTACCCAAGCCAGAAGGTTGCAAGAATGCACTCCAATGCTGGTCGACACTATAGCTCACTTGTCTCCTGTTGGGTGACTTTCATGAGCTTATAGACAAATCACTAGATGTGAGCGAGGGAAGCACTGGCTCACTAAACTCAAATTTCAGCATCTACTAGCTGATAATGAAGCAGTGGGCAGACATGTAGCAGATACAATTTAATATGAAGAGGTGTGAGGTAATTCATTTTGGGAGGAAAAACAAGGAATGTGAATTTACCCTCAATGGAAAGACATAGAAGGGTGTGGATGAACAGAGACATCTAGGCATCCAAATATTTAATTCCCTGGAAGTGCAACTACAGGTAGATAAAGCCGTGGAAAAAGCCAACAGCATTTTAGGTTATATAAATAGGGACATAAATTACAAGAGCAAAGGAGTGAAGAGGTTAAAAGTTAGATTAGCGGCTTAACTAACTAGCTGGCTGATGTAATAAAGGAGAAGTCTGGCAGAACAAAGACATTTGGAAAAAGCATATTACACGATGATTGGGGGAAGTAAAAGAATCAAGGAGGCCATACATTGAACAATGGGCCGCCAAGATGTGATTTGCAAAGATGAGGTTAAGCGTACGTAAATTGGATAGAACAATGGCAGATGTGGAAACAGGGCAAATGAGATAAACAAGATGTGTTTTGTGGAGATGTGATTAAGTGTACGTGACTTGGACAATTAATTGGCCAAGTCCCGAAGATGTGAAGGAAACAAGATGTAAAATTGTATATAAGCCAACTGCTCGAATGTAAAAATTAGACTCCTGTCTCAGCTCAGACTGAGAGGGCCTCTCCCGGCACGTGCTTGAATAAAGATCGTCTGGAACCAGTACACGCTCGTCTCCGTCTGGTTTGGGGCAGAGAGAAATCCCACAACAGAAGTAACAATAAATTTATACAAAGCTTTGACTGAGCAATTGTTGGAGTACTGCGTGCGGCTTTGGGCACCCCATTACTGAAAGGACATTAGGGCCTAAGAGAGAGCACGCAACCTAGATTCACGAGGATTTTGCAGGGATGGGAAACTATAGCTGTGAGGTGAGATCTGGGATCCTGAGACTGTTTATACTGAAGGCTAAGAGGAGATTTAGGGTTTTTAAAATTATGAAGAGGTTTGATAGGCTGAAGAAGGAAAGACTATTTCCTCTGGTTGGGGAATCAGTGATGAGGGTTCATCAATTTAAAATTGTCATTTAGCGAAAAAAGGAGAGAGGTCTGAAGAAATTTCTTTACTCAACATATTGGCCCAGAAATTCGGCTCTCCACGGGTGAGTATGCGCTGTGTATTCACCCGTAAGGCCACCTGAAGTGTCGGTTTCATGCATGCACTGCGCATGTGCTGGAAACCGGAACTTCCGTTCCCCTGAAGGAAGGGGTTCAGAAGTCGAACGCGTGCGCGGGAGAGGCAGCGCGCACGCAGCAAACTTCGTTTTTTTTTCAGGTTTCTCCGTAAGGGTAAGTATGGAGAAGCTGCACTTTTAAAAAGGAGGCGCAAGGCCTGTTTTTAACAAGGTAAGTGGTTAATTAAGTAGAATTTAAACATTTTTTCCAACAGGTTTGTCTTTTTTACATACTTTAAAGAAAGGTAAGTTTATTTTTAGCACCGTTAAAAAGTGTAATTAATTTTTTTTTAATTAAAATTTTTGTTTAAAGTAGTTAATTTATGTAATTTATAGTTATTTTAAAAATGTGATTAAAAAAAAAAATTATTTGAAGTTTTAGTGTGGTTTTGGGGCCGATCTCTATTCATAGATTTGACAGGTCTTCCTGTCAAATCTATGAATGAAAATTCCCTGCTACGATTGGCTCTCCATGGCCCACATGATCCCAGGGGACGCTTCGAACTAACTGCGCCCCTGGGATCCGCGAGCACTGCACACCGGCAGCTGCAGGAGGCCCAGGACCCTGAATTCCTCGTGGGCCCGAAGCACAACGGCAGGCGCGGTAGGTAAGCACGCGCACGATTCTTGCACCCGCGGGAAGCCGGAGAGCCGAATTTCTGGCCCATTATCGGAACATGAAATGCTTTCCCACAGGGAATAATTGAGATGACTACATCTTTTAAGGGAGACCTGGATATATATTTGAAGAAAAGGTGGATACAAGGCTGTGGGGAAGCAGGCAAGTGGGATTAGTTTTTGAATTGTTCCAGCAACGAGCGGCACAGGTACTATGGGCAAAATGGCCCCCTTCTATGCTGTAAACTTCTATGGCTCAGTTGGGGAGAAGTCCGCAATGTTGATTCACATGGATGGAAGAGGATGCAATATTGTCAGTAACCACCGGTATTCTGGCTAGGGTAATGGAATTGCTGAAATCATCATTATAGAAAAACTGGAGTCAACCAAGTCTCAAACTCATCAGAACAGCAACTATTTTGCATATTTCCTGCAAGTTATCAAAACATCTGAAATCATAATTGGAAATAAATTAAATCTGAATAATTAATAGGTAAAGTTACTCAAATACATTAATTGAACACATTGCAGTGAGGGTGCCAAGGTTGGGGATATTTTTTCATTTTTTGTCATCCAGTGGGAGCACAAAGCCTTAACCAGGCAGAGGTTGGGTGAACCACCAAATGCCGAGTAAAGCTCCCTCAGCTCTGCCCCACAAATGTGCCCTACGCTCAATCTCAGAATAGCACCTACTACACTAGTGTGATTCCTCCCACAATCTGGTGGCTTTTCTCAATGAGACTGTCATGCCATATACTGTTGAAATGTGAGTACTTTTGCATCCACAGAGAACTGAATTGATATTACCCAAAATGATGTCGAATAGAAATACACAGCCAGCAGCCAGGAGATTTTCAGCCTATCATTCTGGGCTGGAGTAGAATCCAGGTCCCAGGGGTGAAAAGATAGTGTGCTAACCCACCCCACTATGCAGTCCCTCACAAAACGTTTAAAGTTTCTTTATGAAGACTTGCTGTTGCTAAAAATGATTTAGGAATTACATTTTTTAGTTTCAAGATAAAATTAAATAAACATTTTGTGAGGGACTGAGTTAAAATCTGGATTATTAAATGACTAACTTCCTAATATATAGATGCCTAAGCAGGTATACAATGGACTCTGCATGTTATGTCCTGTCAAGCTGGTTTATACAGTACTATTAATAATAAATGAGCAAGTATGGTTCATTTGGTGGACAGTGCACACTGGGCTTCAGTTTACTGCATTAGTTGTGCAACACGCTACAAGGAATTAGACATCACTCACTTATCTAGCTGATGATTTTATTTGTCATTTCTTTAATAATCTCATGGTTCCCTCAATGCAAATCACGATTTAAACACTATGCAATCTTCGAATGTCCACAATTGACATCTGGAGCAGATGGCACTTTCATAATAACTCTTACCTCTTCCCATTCAGCTGTGAAAGAAGGTGTTCGTTCCAGACATTTTCCGGTGCATTGTTTGTTTTCTTTGAAGTAGTTTGATACAGACTCACAGCGACTGCTCCTTGATTCTTCCTCAATCGGTGAACAAGTAATAAGGTTGGAATCCGACTTTGAAATGTTTCTGGCTAATTGTAATTCAAGAAGAGTCTTTCCTCCAGATCTTAGCCTTCCTAAAGTGCATGCCCTATCCTCAAAGCCGAGCTTCTCTCCTGTGCTGCTTATCCAGTGATCGTTATTCCGAAAAGTTCTGGTGCTGACAAATGTGTCACTGTCATTCTGGTTCACTTTTGTGTGGAAAATGGTCTTATAAACAACTTGTGGTTTGCTTTCTCTGTTTAGTATTGATGCATCACTGACAGTTTGCAGCCTTTGTGCCTCATTTGTTTCATCTGGACATTCTAGTGAATTTGCTTGAATTAAATTTGGCTCCCGAGTTGGCTCTTTGATTCTCAAGGTGTTGTCATTGCTGAACTCCTTATTTGCTTTAGTGTACAGATGATAAGGATTCTCTGGAGATTCACAGGCTGGGGAAGAGCCATGCAGTAGACCTGCAAACTGCTCAGGGATGTGTCCATCATGGAGCTCCTCTTCCGCAGAGGCTTCACGTTGGCAAAGACTCTCCTCTGGCAAAGACAGGACAAGAAGTTAGTAATTACAGCTTCAATACAAAGAATGAATAAAGGTAACATTGTGCTTAATTAAAATGGAGGTATTCCTACTGAATGCTTTATTCTGTAATAAGAAAAAGAACAATTTACCAAGCTCTCCCTCACTCGACTGGATGACAATTTTTTTTTTAGCAGCTGTGGAACTGAGAATACTGGTGAACATATCATTTTTATTGCATCAGTCACAGTGAAGAATTTCTGAAGCAGGCTTTGTAGAGCCTCGCAGTACTGAAAGATTTCAGTTTTGCTTTTGAGCTCCACAACATATTGAATTTATACATTTGAAATGCTCCAACTTTATTTCAACAGACCCCTAATACAATTTTTGAATAGGATGAGGATATATGAAAGAATCCTATACATTACGCTTCACCAACACAATCTTCTCACGTTGAGAACAGATCAAGAATGTTTCCATCAGGTGCCAATATTTAATGAAAACAAAGAAAGAATCTGATGATGGGAGTGGGATGATTGTACTAATAAAGATTCGACATGAACTTTTGAGCTGAACTGAATTAATCAATAAATTGCTTGTATGATGTAAGCCCTGTCCCAACACTCTTTATTCATGCTTATTACAAACGACAGCTTCCATTGACAGGCTTGTGCACCTATGAAAAGAAACTTAAACCTTATATGTGTAGTGAATGGGATATAGTGTCTCTCAGTACTAATAATTTCCCTTTTGCCACTGGATTATACTGGAAATAGTATGGATTGCCCATCGTACACTCCTGAACTCTGTGAGATAGAAACACTACATTGACAGACGACAACAACAACTTGCACTTACATAGTGACTGTAACAAAGAAATGTCCCAAGACGCTTCACAAATAGACGTATGGAAATGGATAGCAAACCAGAATAGAAGAGGGATGACTGTAAGCTTGGTTGAAGAGATGGATCTTGAGAAGGCTTTTAAAAGTGGGGGGTGAAGTGGAGAGACAGAGAAGTTTCGGGAGGGAACTCCAGAGAGTAGGAGCAAGGTGTCTAAATGCTCTGCCACCAATGCTGGGTGAAGGCAGAGAAATAGCGTGTTCAGGAAGAAATATAGGGGTGAAGGAGATTACAGAAATAGAGTGGGGTGAGGCAGTGGAGGGAGTTATAGATGAGGATTTAAAATACAATGCATTCAGGGACCAGGAGCCAGTGTAGGTTAGTGAGGAGTGGGCGACGTGGGACTTAGTGCCAGATGGGATATGTGCAGCACAGTTTTGAACAAGGTGGAGTTTCTGGAGGGTGGAGGAAGGGAAACCATCAAGGAGGGTGTTTGGAGGTGACAAATGCAGGATCTAAGCATTATGATAGTGGAGGAACAGAGACGGTAAAATGTAGGGGTGGAAGTAACCAGTTTGGGTGATGGATAGGATGTGGGTTGAACAGGATGGCCAGGTTGTAAAGTACTGGCTCAGTCTGAGAGTGGGGTCCGGGAGGAGGATGCATTCTGTGCAAAGGAGCAGAGATTATGGCATGGGCCAAAGATGATGGCTTCAATTTTTCTAATGTTGAGCTGGGGGGAAGTTATGACTCATCCAAAACTTGATGTTGGGCAATCAGCCTGACAACATGGAAGCAGTTAAGGGGTTGTGAAAAGTGGCAGAGAAGTATAGCTACATATCATCCACGTGCATGTGAAAGCTGACCCTATGGATGATGTTGCCAAGGGGCAGCATGTAGATAATGAGGAGCACAGGGCCAATGATAGATCCTTGAGGGACACTGGAGGTGACAGTGCAGAGGAGCGAAGAGGTGTACTGGCTATGTTTGGATAAGTAGGAATGCAACCATGCAAAAGCAGTCCCATTGAATTGGATGATGAAGAGGCATTGATGGAGAATGATATGTCAATTGTATCACATGTTGCAGAAAGTTTGAGGAGGATAAGGATGGATAATGCACCATGGTCATAGTCATACAGGATGTCATTGGTTACTTTGGCTGGGCTATTTTGTGTGGTGAGAAGAGCAGAAGCCGGACTGGAGGGAGAAACAGAGTTAACGTTTCAGGTCAATGACCTTTCATCAGAACTGGCAAAAGTTAGGGATGTAATAGGTTTTAAGCAAGTACAGAGCAGGGAAAGCGTGGGGGGAGGAAAGAACAAAAGGGAAGGCAGGAATGATTAAATGACAAAAAGGATGATGGTGCAAGGCAAAAGGGGACGGCAATAGGTCAAGTAAAGAAACAAAAGATGGGTCTAGAGAAGCTGTAAATGGCAACAGCAGAATCATTACCAGCACCTGTTGTCCGAAAAAATGGGAGCAGTGATTATGATCTGAAATTGTTGAACTCAATGTTGAGTCCAGAAGGTTGTAAAGTGCCTAATCGAAAGATGAGGTGCTGTTCCTCGAGCTTCCGTTGAGCTTCATTAGAACAGTGTAGGAGCCGAGGACAGAGAGGTCAAAGTGGGAGTGGGACAGAGAATTAAAATGGCAAGTGACTGGAAGCTCAGGGTCACACTTGCAGACTGAATGGAGGTGTTCAGCAAAGCAATCATCCAATCTGCATTTGGTCTCCCCAATAATGAGGAGACTGCATCGTGAGCAGCAAATATAGTATACTAAATTAAAAGTACAAATAAATCGTTGTTTCACCTGGAAGGAGTATTTGGGGCCCTGTACAGTGGGAAGGGAAGAGGTGAATGGGCAGGTGTTGCATTTTCTGTGCTTGCGCAGCAAGGTGCCGTGGGAAGAGGAGGCAGTGTTGTGGATGACTGAAGAGTGAACTAGGGGGTCACGGAGGGAACGTTCCCTTCGGAATGCTGAAGGGGGAGGTAAGAGGCGGTGTCGGAGAGTTGGCATTCAGCCTCCACAAGGCAGAGGTCTGTTTGCCAAATAACAGCGCCGCCCTCGTCAGCCAATGATCATGTCAGGGTTGGACCTAAGAGAAGTCTAAGAGTGCTGCAAATTCAGAGGGAGGTAGGTTAGAGTGAGTGAGGGGAGTAGAGAAATTGAGACAGCTGATGTCACGCTGGCAGTACCCAACGAAAAGGTCAAGAGAGGGAAAGAGGCCAGAGGGAGGAGTCCAGGTGGAAAGAGAATTCTGAAGATGGGAGAAAGGATCCATTGTGCGGGATAAAGACTCCTGGTCAAAGAAGTGGGCGCGGAAGCAAAGGAAGAAGAGCTCAGCATCGCACCGAACTCGAAATTTATTGAGGTGGGTGCGTAAGGGCCTTTGGTGAGGACTGATCATTCGGGGTCAGAGAGGGGAATGTCAGAGGGGATAGTGAAAACACGTCAAAGGGGAAGATTGGAAGGAGGGATGGGGTCAGAGGAAAATGAAGGGGAAGAAAGATCTGGAGGTTGTTGAATCTTGTGGTCCTTGACACCTGAAAGGAAGAAGGTTTTTGTTAAAGTGCCAGATGAGGCGAAGGATGAAATGGAACTGTGGACCAGGACAGCTCTGAGATAGTGTGAGTTGGTGCTGCTGAAATAAGTCAGAGCTGGAGACAGTTGCTGAGGAAAGAGATGTGGCTGTGAAAGCGAGTTTTATTAGATACCTGATCAAACACGAGAAGGGAAACAGAAAGCAATGAAGGTGAACAAAGAGACAAACGGAAATCCCGTCAGAGCGAAGAGCAGAACTTCTTCCTGGAAGAGAAGTTGCAGTGAAGCAAACACTAATACAAAAGCAAAATACTGCAGGTGCTGGAAATCTGAAATAAAACAGAAAATGCTGCAGGTCAGGCAGCATCTCACGTTAAAACTATAAAATAAATTTATTGTAAAATATAGATTCAAGCAGAAACAAAAATAAATCAGTGGATAAAACAGTAATAAACTATTTAACTTTCTCTGATACTTTTAACTTTTTATGAGACCAAAATAACAAAGTGTAAATTTTTACAGTCCTGTTTCAGCATCCTTAAAACTGTGTCCTGTTAGGGCAATCTCAAAGACATAGAAACAGAGAAGATAGGAGCAGGAGTAGGCCATTTGGCCCCTCGAGCCTGCTCCGCCATTCGATGAGATCATGGCTGATCATCCAAACTCAGTACCTTGTACCTGCCTTCTCCCCATATCCCTTGATACCTTTAGCTTTAAGAAATATATCTAACTCATTCTTCAATATATTTAATGACTTGGCCTCAACTACCTTCTGTGGTAGAGAATTCCACAGGTTCACCACTCTCTGGGTGAAGAAATTCTTCCTCATTTCTGTCCTAAATGGCTTACCCGTTATCCTTCGATTATGACCCCTGGTTCTGGACTCTCCGACCATCGGGAACATTCTTCCTGCATCTAGTTTGTCCAGACCTGTCAGAATTTT
This sequence comes from Squalus acanthias, assembly GCA_030390025.1. NCBI lineage: Eukaryota > Metazoa > Chordata > Chondrichthyes > Squaliformes > Squalidae > Squalus > Squalus acanthias. The sequence goes on from CM059434.1 coordinate 96,564,168, forward strand.
ATATATTTCGATGAGATCCCCTCTCATTCTTCTATACTCCAGCGAGTATAAGCCCAATCGACCCAATCTCTCCTCATATGTCATTCCTGCCATCCCAGGTATCAGCCTTGTGAATCTTCGCTGAACTCCTTCCATGGCAAGAACATCCTTCCTCAGATAAGGCGACCAAAACTGCACACAGTACTCAAGGTGTGGTCTCACCAAGGCCCTGTACAACTGCAGCAGGACATCCCTGTTCCTATACTCAAACCCTTTCGCTATGAAGGCCAACCTACCATTTGCCTTCTTCACCGCCTGCTGCACCTTTCAAGCTTACTTTCAGCGACTGGTGCACAAGGACACACAGGTCTCGTTGCACTTCCCCTTCTCCCAATCTATTGCCATTCAGATAATAGTCTGCCTTTCTGTTTTTGACACCAAAGTGGATAACCTCGCATTTATCCACGTTATATTGCATCTGCCACGCTTCTGCCCACTCACCCAACCTGTCCAAATCATCCTGGAGTTTCTCGGTATCCTCCTCGCAGCACACACTCCCACCCAGCTTTGTGTCATCTGCAAACTTGGAGATATTACATTTAATTCCCTTATCTAGATCATTAATGTATATTGTGAATAGCTGGGGTCCAAGGACCGATCCCTGTGGTACCCCACTAGTCACTGCTTGCCACTCGGAAAAAGACCCATTAATTCCTACTCTCTGCTTTCTGTCTGCCAACCAGTTCTCTATCCAAGTCAATACCTTGCCCCCAATCCCATGTGCCTTAACTTTACATGCTAATCTCTTATGCGGGACCTTATCGAAAGCCTTTTGAAAGTCCAAATACACCACATCTACTGGTTCTCCCTTATCTATTTTCCCAGTTACATCCTCAAAAAATTCCAGTAGATTAGTCAAGCACGATTTACCTTTTGTAAATCCATGTTGACTTTGTCCGATCCTGTCACTGTTTTTCAAGTGCTCAGCTATTACATCCTTTATAATGGACTCTAGCATTTTCCCCACTACCGATGTCAGGCTTACCGGTCTGTAATTCCCCGCTTTCTCTCTACCACCCTTTTTGAATAGTGGGGTAACATTAGTTACCCTCCAATCCATGGGTACAGTTCCAGATTCCATCGAATGTTGGAAGATGATCAGCAATGCATCTACTATTTCTAGGGCCACTTCCTTAAGTACCCTAGGATGTAGATTATCAGGCCCTGGGGATTTATCATACATAATGAAGTATCTTGTACATGGCACAATTTGGAGTGCAAAGGTTTACACACCCTCCAAAGCATACCTAGGAAATGCTAACTGATGTAGTCAATGCATCATCTGTCCCTTAGAATGACTGATTACTAGAACATCAATGTAGTCTGCTTTCGCATTGAAAGCTGACCCATTTCTCAGCTAGTGTCTCGTGAGGAAAGACGGTTTGCATTTTAGCCCTAGAGAGTACAAAATCTTTCACATGATCTCGCACATACACATGTACAGTTATAAATGGAATATAAAAAACCCACAATTTTATCATTTGCAGCAGGATGGAGCTTAGCTTTTTCACATAAGCCACTTGTGCATTTGCAATTCAAGATGAGTAAGGCTGCTGAATGACATGTACTTGGGTTCCTCAAATTTCAAGGCGGCTGGCACGATGGCATCATGCTGAAAGCAGATATACATTGTGTAGCCAACACGGAAACTCCGAGACTTGGGACGACAGTTGCTGGAAGTCAGTGCCTGGTGGCTGGGTAAAGAACATGTGCTCATATATCCAGGGCTCAGTGCCTACTGGGTTTGTGTTGCAGATAGGCAAGCAGCTGCTACTTAAGTTCTGCACCTCCAACTGGTGGAAGCACTGCTCAAAGGGATATGGTGTCTGTCCATGTGTGATCAGGAATGCATTCACACATTTTGTAGTGAGTTGTACTGCTCATCATGCTGCTAATGAGAATCTTTTAGTGGCTCAACCCACACTCATCAATTGTCGGACAAACAATTAGTGACTATCCCCCTTGGGGGAGGTAATCAGATTGTATTTGGGGTTGATGTCACTCCAAGATGACATGTATGACAGTGAAAATTTGGAATAAGCTGAGAACAGAAAGCAAAGGCAGCCAAAATTCGCACCTGTTCACACTGGGCAGATGGAATGTGCAGTGTTCAAAGTTTCATTACAGAGTGGGGGAAGGAGAGATGGGGGAGAGAGGAGGAGAGAGAGGAGATAAGGCTAAGAGAGAGAGAGAGAGAGGAGAGTAAGGGGAAAAGAGAGTGAGGGAGAGAGGGGAAGAGAGAGAGAGAGAAAGAGGCGAGAGAGAGGGGGAGATAGAAAGGGAGAGAAAAAGAAACACAGTAGCCATCCATGGTAAGACACCTGTGGCCCAGGCCAGTCAGGTGAGCTGGGAGCAGGTCTGGGAAGGTGAGGCATGTCTGGTTACCATTATAAGAAAGAACATATTCTGGCCAGTGCCTATTCCCAAGAGCCATAGCGTTTCTAAGGGCCAATCAGCTCACTACAAGAATAATAGGGCCATAGGTCATGTCATTCGCATGAACCACTTTGCTGGAAGGCAATATGGATTGAATGGGCCAATCAGATGTGACAAAAGGTGACTTTAGCTTAATATTTAAAAAAATAGATAGAGGTAGATTGTTCGATCTTCTCAGGCTAACCTCGATTGGTTTACGTAATGAACTACAAACTTTAAAACTATTTTTCTTTTCATATCAAATTAAATGTTGTTAAATATATTTTTGTAAGATCTTCTAATTTCTCAAGGACAATACTTTCTGAAATATTGTCACTGATGCAAACAGAGAGAAATATCACATTTAGGGTATAATGCATTATGTTCTCATTAAACTATCTATAGATCATGTCTTTTGTAAAAGGGCTAATGGAAATTTTAGACTGATTACATTCTTGACCTTGTTCTGTGTTCCAAAGGTAGATTAGTAAATTTCCAATATCAGAAATGCAGGCACACAAATTATAAACCCAACAATAACAGAAAACAAACACTTAACACATTCATATGACATTCCTCTGTGTGCTATTTTAGTGGAGGTGTTAATGCACAAGTCTAATCTATTTTGTTTTAAATTTCAAAAAGATGAAGGCAATGCAAGGCAGTGCCTATTGCTTTATTCACTCCTGTCACAGTTTGCTCATTTGCCACATTTTGTGACGCCAAATTATGGAGCACTACACACAAATTTTGTGTTTAGATTCAAATTCTGCATTACTCGCGTGCAGGTTCTGTATTCAAGGATCAATGCATCACTCCCAGGGGTAAGTTAGGACAGCCTCAGTCAGCACACCTCCTGGCTGTTCAGACAATGAAAACCACCGAATACGGTTCTGAAGATAACTGTAGCCTGGGCTATCATCCTCCCAACTGAATAGAACAGTACCAATGTGTGTGTGAGGGTGGGGATAGGAATTACTGGGGGGGGAAAGAAATCACAGTAATAAGGATACTTTTGTTAAATTTTCACCACAATCACCACAAATTACCAATTTGATAAGTGCCATTCCTGTATCAGATCAGTTTCATTAGTCGAATAGTGTTGGTGATATGAAACATGACCCATTTGTTACACTGCTGTAGAAATCTCCATTATGACTAAGTGCACCAATTATAATTGCATTATGAATAGATAGTCAGCAAGCGAGCTTGAATAATGTTAATTTGGTGTTGCTGGTTTCTCATTGCTTCTGCATCTTATGTCAGTCTGAACTGACATCTTCATTTTGAAGGTAAAAATTACTGCTTTCTAGTTACTCCAGCTGACTTGGCCTGGTGCCCCATCAGCTACAGATGGCTTCTTGGATATATTTGCATTTATTCATAAAGACAATCTGATCATGCTTAAATTTTACCTTTTAATGTTAACCACTAGTGCGCTGTTTTGTCATCCAGGCATGCTCTTCTTCCCGAGGCCATTGAGTTTACCTGACCATCAGCAACCCTGTCCTGTTTGACGTGGCAAGACATGCCAAAGGTTGACAGGATTGTGTCCATGACATGGCATGGTTAACCTTTAGGTCCTTTTGAAGCCAAGTAAGCGCATTAAAAAGAAAACAGACATTTAAAGCTTGGAGGTAGAAATGTAACTTAAAAATGTTGGCCTAGAAATTCCGTACTGTTTTCAAAAGAATTGCAGTGTATAAGCAGAAAAATAACTTTTTTGGCACAAAGTGGAACAGGAGTTATTTATGCTATTTTCCAATGGCACTGCAGCTCCAAGTTTTCTGTTTTTACACTCGCCATGAACTCAGAGCGTTAGACCAAAAATTACAAGGCTCATCTATTGTCAAGATCAGCTAAGACAGGTGTGAGTGAAGAGTTTGTGAGTCTGAAGAGTGTGTCGGGTTTCAATTATGATTTCTGCAGCTGAGAATGACGTTTTGCAGTGATTCTTTTCCAGTATGCTGAATACACAGACCTAGACTTGCTTCTCACTGCTCGTGAGAGTGTGAGATCACTGGGAGATTTCAACCCTCCCGTCTTCCCCCCCCCCACCCAACCCCCAAAATTCATAGTGGGGGGCTCTTAGAGCAGGTATGGCATTCCCTATGTCCATGTCTTATATGCTACTATCATGGAGGAAGAAAAGGAGAATCACAAAATCGAGCACACAGTCAGGAAGTATTTGAGGTGATGGACCCCATCAGATAATGAGGCAAGAGGGGAGCTCCACCATCTACTGCAGGAGGACCTGCACCATGGTTATCTGTTCACATTGGTCTGTGGCTATGAAGGTGACGACTGCACTCAACTTTTATAGCACATGGCCGTTACATGCTGCCATGTTGGACCACTGTAATATCAGCCAGGGTTGCATTCATCAGGTGACTGATGCGTTTTACAGAAGAGCTAGGGGATTTATCACCTTGGGCATCACAGGAAGGCAGCAGCAAGATAGGGACATACAGTTTTACAGGCCACTGGCTTTCCCAGGGTCCTGCGTGCAATCGCTGGCACCCAAATTGGTTTGCGAGTTCTAACAGAAAACCCATCAACTTCCTCACCAGGAAGTGCTTCTACTTTTGTAAAGTGGTACAAAACCAGTCATGAGACCCCCATCCTAGCCAGCTGATAGAACAAAAGAAAGAAAGACTTGCATTTATATAGCGCCTTTCTCAACCTCAGGACATCCCAATGCGCTTTACAGCCAATGAGGTACTTTTGGAGTGTAGTCACTGTTGTAATGTAGGAAATGTGACAGCCAATTTGTGCACAGCAAGCTGCCACAAACAGCAATGTGATAATGACCAGATAATCTGTTTTAGTGATGTTGATTGAAAGATAAATATTGGCCAGGAGACTGGAGATAACTCCCCTGCTCTTCTTCGAAATAGTGCCATGGGATCTTTTACGTCCAACCGAGAGTGCAGACTGGGCCTCGGTTTAACGTCTCATCCAAAAGACGACACCTCCGACAGTACAGCGCTCCCTCAGCACTGCACTGGAGTGTCAGCCTAGATTTTTGTGCTCGAGTTATCTCATTGAGCCGAGCACTGTTCCTCACCTGCTGTTCTCCCAGTTTGCTGCTTCAATCTTCAGCCAGAACATGGCTAATTTCCATGCACCCCAGCACATTATTCCCTTTTATCACCAATCACAACTCCAATGAAAATGCAAGTGAGTTGACCCAGATAATTCTGGTGTAAATCCCTCTCCAGACTGTAACCAGACTCAACTCATTTTCCATTGGTGTAAAAGTGAAGCAACTCACCATGTGGAATTTCTAGCTCGTTAAATTTAGAAAATGTTAAACTTTAAAAAATGTTTTTAGAAGGTGTAGAGAATATTAGAAAAGAGTAAAAAAAAAGTTTTAAATATATATATATTTATGGTTGTAAAGGTTATCACAGTAATAATGTAGCCAGATTATTCTAAGCTGCTATTTGGTGGCATCTGCTACTTCAGTCGGTCTTTGGTCTGCCAGAGCAAAAAGCAGTTGACAAAAAACTTGTTCACCAAGGGAACACTTTCATTACTCTATGTCATATCTGAAGTGCATGCTTCCTCTTTTACCTCTAGTTCATGCTTTCCAGACCTTTACGAAGAAGCCCAAGTTTATCATAGATCAATGACACTTCCCTTCCAGGTTATCAAAATAGTAATTGGGTTACTACATGTTGAATGTTAGAAGTCTATTTTTTTTGGCAAGTAAAGATTACCTTGTGAGTGAGTGTACCCTCCAATTACAACATATACAAGTCTACCATATTTTAATTTCCACTGAACCAGTGTTTGGAATAATGGCATGATAACTTGGGTCACATAATTATTGTCAAGCTGGCAAATTTGATGAGTAGTAAGCCAACCAGACACCATATAAAAATAACTAAACTTCGATAACTGTGTTCCTGTCTACCCAACAATACAAGTTAAAATGATAGCTCCAATTTCATGAGGGCAGTAAAAATGGGGTTGAGCTGGTCCATGGCAGAGTTTCACCTAGTCAGCAGCTCGGGGCACAGGCCATGCCACATTGTGATGGGAAGCGCTCCCTCTAACTTGAATAGCCTAAATGGCTAACTTGCCCAGAGACCTTAGCAGGAGTGCATTTAGACGGGATACGGCAAGACAGAGGATCTTAAGGGCTGCAGCTTACCATTAAACAGAAGTTGTAATGACAGGATAGTGCACTGATTATTGACAATGGCACAGTGGAGACATTGCTCCCTTTGATGTCGAAGAGTTGGAAGACCTGCTGCAGTAAGTGCATCAAAGGAAGGTGGCACTATTCAGAATGAAGACCACCCTCCATTAAAAGTACAAATGTAAGTTGCATTGAGACACGTCACTAACTGGGCCAATGCAATTATTCAGGTCTCTTGTACCAGGCCAAAAATTATGTTTGCTGGTATCAGGAGGAAGGTGAAGGAAAGTGTGTTTTCCACTTTTGAACAATTTCTGGTGGGTCCCATCAAACATGGCACAAATCTATGTAGGCAACTCCCGCACCCCTTGCAAAGTGTCATTTAAAGCATTGTACACAACTACTGCACATTAAAACACCACTTCCATTGTGCCAAACCTGGACAGCACTCTTTCCTTATTGGTGGAGGTGGCAGCTGAAGAACAGAAAACTGATGTTCAGGCTTCCAACTTGAAGCACTGCTCATCTGTTGGGGGGTTTCTTAGTGGGATTAGCAGTCATGGATTGAGGGGTTAGCCCTAGTCTCTGAAGAGCCATCCTTCCAGTGTTTTATCTCCTTCCAAAATTGAGGACACCATGGACATGACAGTGATAGCATCATGGCTGCTTCTTGGCTAACAGCCATTGATGTGCATAATAATGCTTCTGTGGTCGGATGCCACTGACCATTAATTGAGTGCAAGCCCTTGCTGTTCATATAGCCATCCGGTTGATTAGGAAGCCATGATGCTCACATGGGTAATTTCTGTGATGCCTTGCACTCAAGGGGACCCTGCAACCCAGGGAAATCTCTGCACCCTGCTCAGCTAATGCTTTCTTTTTACAAGGAAAGTGACAAAAATGTTGTATCTTACAAACAGAGTTTGTCACTTGCTTGATACATGTGCACACTGCAGACTATCTGATGTAACAGATGTCTTCTTGCTGTGGTAACCGTCACTTCTCTGGGAAGAACTGTCCCTGTTACAGATGTTGTCTGTAAGTCATCCTGCAGCAGATGGTGCAACTTTGACAGCTTGTCATGTTAAGTGGAGACGGTGGAGAGATGTCGCCTCTGACATGTCCTGGTATGTGTGGAGGGATCCGCGATCCTGGATCCCAGGATAGTGTTGGATATGGACAAAATAGTGACATTTGTTGGTCCGTTCTTGAACCCCACTTCCTCATCTAAATCATGTACTGTGTTTGGAACCTCCAAACCAATACCCAACCTCAGAACGTTGAATGGTGACATTTAAATTCCAGTCGCAACCAAGAATAATAAAAGAAAGTAATGGGAAGAAAATAACCCAAAATGGCAGGCTACCCAGCAAAACCAACTAGCGCATGGAGCAAAATGTAATTGAAAGAAACAATACACACACTTATACCAACAATCATCTTCCTTCAAGAAACCTGCTTCAGCAGGCATTGTCCCAGGACATCCTATGCAGCAATTTTATATGGGAAAGGTGCATGCTGTGCGCGTAGCCTCACCAGGAGTCAGGAGATTCAGCGCAAAATCTAATTTTAATGATTATACTATTTAAATGAGGCCCATGCATGCCATAGCCTAACATTCTCTCCGCACCACCCCGCCCCCGCCCCCACCACTTGTGAATCAGGCTATTGATCTTGTGTACCCGATTCTACGATCCATGCGCATGCAGAGTGAGACTCCGCCAGTGGTGTGGAACCTCGCAAAACTAGCCTTCAGAGGTTCACTGAATGAATTGGTGGCGATGCAGTTGAGCATTGACATTGTGGCTCTAAGCTTACAGGCTACAATCTGATCAGAGGCTAACACTCCAACCTAGCAGGCAAGTGAGGTTTCCCCAGTTTGATGGAGAATTATTCATTAAAATTGGAGACCTTCGTCAATCAAGGAAAACTACAGCAGTATGGGTCACTTATATTTACCTTTGGGTTGACAGCTCCTGTTTAATCAGTCAATTTAGATGTAGTGCAAGAATACGAGCTACAGGGAGTCTATAATTCCACGAATAAAAGATTTTCTCTGTTCGCATTTATAACTAAGACGTTTATGATGTTGATACACCCAGTATAGAGAGAAAATCCTCCCCCCATCCCCTTCTGGCATACAGGGGAATTAAAATGATATTTATTCTGGTGGAATTTTGTGCTCATCAAGGTGAAGAATGTCAATGCTGTGGGATGGGAACACTGTTCCACTTTTAGCATTCAGTGTCAGCAACAACCACACCCAGGGACAGGTGTATCACTAGCTGGCTGCAGAATAAATTTGTATCTACACGCCTAATCAGGAAAATAACCTTAAAGGGAGTACAATGGGGCAGCAGACTCCATGCCCTGATTGTCGGGGCCGGTGCGTGCGGGCCGCGTAGCGGGTCACCATCCTGAACTTTTTAGCAGCGCGTTCTGAACTGAGCGTTTAACTCAATTTCATCAATTGAAAGAGTCATGCGGCTTTCCCGGCCCACTGAAATGGAGCAGGGCTGCTGATGTCACCGATGACTCGTTTTCAGCTCGGATATTTAAAGCAGCCTTGCACACATCCCAGTTGAAGGTTGTTGGAGGAGAGATAAAGGTGTTTGGAAGAAGTGGAAATTGCTGGAGATCACTGAGATTTGTGTAGGTGATGGAGTCACACCAATAGAAGGCTGCGCCCAGATTCACGGATGCCTCCCTGGCAGTGCTGGTCCAGGAAGTCAGAGCGGGAAGGGAGGTCCTGTTCCATGGGGATGGGTGCAAAACAGCAGCCAGAGACACCAAGATGGCATGGCTAGAGATCACGGAGGAGGTCAGCAGCAGGGATGTCGTAAGGCGGTCCTGGATCCAGTGCCGGAAAAGATTTCATGATCATGAGGTCAGGAAAGGTGAGTGCAATGCCACATTCAACTACATCCTGATGTGCGTGTCACCCCAACCCCATCACTCTGCCTTCCCAAGCCTACTCCTGCACGTCACTCCTCACACCAACCTACCTTGCAAGGTGCACCCATCCCTCACTCTCTATACACCTACTCACATCCCCATCTGACTAACCACCACTGATATTCTCCAACATGAGCACCACCATCTCGCAGGTGATGGTGACAATGTGCTGTTCCATGGAAAGGATGGCCACCTGCATGGAGCAGCACATGTGCCAGTCGAACGAGAACATGCTTGCTGTGAACAACAGATTGCAGAGGCTTATTGATCTCATCTCGAGGAGGGATAGCAATGTAGATTTGGGCGTTCATCGCCCCACTGATGTGCAGCAAGGTGCTCTGCAGCTCCTTGCTAGCAGGGAAATGCAGGTGGCCCAGGAGAGGGATGAGGGTGAGAGGACACATGGAAGTGGGGACTCTTCTGAAAGTGCTCCCACTTCTCCCCCTTCTCCCCGTGGCCTCCCCCTCAGTCAGAGCTCCACATGTTGCCTTGGACCCTGATGGCCGAGTCTGCCTCTGCACATTTGCAGAAGGAGCAGTCTTTGGCGAAGCCCTCACGGGCTCTAAAACCCAGAGGACATCAGCCAAAAGTGTCAAAGTAGTTACAGCAGGGAAGTGAGCAACCTGCCTCTACCTCTGCTGAAGCCGCAGTGGTTGCACCTCGTAGAAGCATGCCGAAACAAAAAAAGACACAATCGTAGATGCACAAGGGCATACACATGGATGTTTGACAAAATGTTAATGTTAAGTTTCAGTTATATTTATGATGCACATAAATTTATTTCTTTGCACTACTTTCCCGTTTTGTCCATTTTTGCCTGCTTCCTGGGAAGTGGCCTTGTCACTTGGAGTGAATGGTGAGACATTACTTAACCTCGAGCAATGGGGGTTTGGGTGACAGGAATGGTTTGGTTATTGTTGGACTGCTTTATGGTGTTATTGGGGGGGGGGGGGGGGGGGGGGGGGAGCCATATGGGTGCACTGGTGCAAGTTAAGTAAATCGGGCTATTATGAGGCCATTCCGGGCAGCATTGTGCGCCGCTGCTGGTGCCATCTCCACCTCAGGTTCCTCCTCCTCCTCCTCCTCGTGTTCCACCTGTTCCTCCTCCTCCTCGTGTTCCACCTCCTCCAAAGAGGATGTGTGCTCTGCGCCTTGCTCTTCCTGCAGCTCCAATCCTCCCTGCTGCGCTATGTTGTGCAGCGTGCAGCATATGACGATGATTCTAGAGACCCTGGCTGGTGTGTACTGAAGGGCTCCTCCAGATCTGTCAAAGCATCTGAAGCGCATCTTCATCATGCTGATTGCTCGCTCTATGACACATCTGGTGGACACGTGGCTGTCATTATTGCGCTCTTCGGCCTCACTGCTTGGCCTCCTCAATGGTGTCTTCAACCATGTCTTCAGTGGATAGCCCTTGTCTCCAAGCAGCCAGCCGGTAAGTCTGTTTGGAGGTGCGAAGAGCTGAGGAAGGGTGGACTGGTACAGCACGAAAGAGTCATGACAGCTGTCAGGGAATCTGTCACACACATGCATGATGATCTTTTTATGGTTGCAGACGAGCTGCAGATTGAGGGAGTGGAAGCCTTTGCGGTTCACAAACACTCCTGGGTGATGTTGGGGTGCCTTGATGGCCACATGTGTGCAGTCAACGTCCTGCACCTGTGGGAAGCCAGCTAGAGCCACAAAGCCGAGCGCCCGCTCACTAACACTGGCTTCATCAATGGCAAAGTTTAAATAATTGGCTGACTTGTGAAACATGGCATCGGTCACCTGGGTGATGCATCTGTGGGCAGCCGACTTCGAGATCCTGCAAATGTCTGCTGCAGATGCCTGGAAGGAGCCTGAGGTGAAGAAGTTGAGGGCGGTGGTGACATTGACAGCCACTGGTAAGGCGTGTCCATCAGGTCCTCTGGGTAGCAGGTCTTCTTCCAGCAAGCTACAAATGTCTGTCATGACCTGGCTCGATAGCCTGAGTATCCTGAAGCATTGCTGTTGAGTCGTGTCCAGGAAGCTGTCTGTATACCCTGTGTTGGGAGTCCGGCGCGGTGCACCCCTGTGCTTGACCCCCTCTCTCCTGTGTCAGGTCATTGAGGAGAAGGCTGCTGGTGTGGCTGGTGCTGGGGCTCATCTTGGTCTGATTCGGAGGTCCAAGGTGAGACAGCATAAGCAGCACCCATGCTGATCTAATAGATTGAGAGGTCGCACAACACCAGGTTATAGTCCAAGGGGGAAAAATTCAGCTGCTTGCGCCTCCCGTTAGCGCCTTAAGAGGGCGCTAATGGGGCGTAAAGCAGCTAACGCCCGGGCGCAGCGCCGCCCATGCCTCCCGCAAAATTCAGCGGGAGGTTAGCGGCGGCGCCAGCCGGTAGCGCCCTGTGGCGCTGCGCCGCCGGCGATGACGTCATCGCCGTGCGCAGCACCCCGCTCGCGCTCCAGCCGCGATCTTCAGTCGCGCCCCCTGATTTACTGCCAGACGCTATGTCCGACGGGTTCAGGGAGGCGTACGTGCGGCCGGGGCGGCGATATTTAAAGGGGAGGTGGCAGGCGGCCATTTTTGTTGCTGGCCGCCTGCCAGCACCTGCCCCCGTTGCTGTCCCCGGCCCCCGTGAAGCCCCCCCACCGTGAAGTGCCGGCTGCGCTCCAAGAGCTCGGCACTTCTCTTGAGTGCCGGGCTCTTTTGCCGGCACTCCCGATCCCTGGGGGCCCAGCTGGGCCCCGGTTCGCGCTGCGCAGGGTCCCTCCCCTTTAAGAAGGGGAGGAAGGCCTGCAATACCACGGCACGTAGCGCCAGGATATTCCCTCGCAGCGCCCCAAGAGGGATGCGGGGTGCTTCCAGTGGCGCCCCGCTTCCCTCTTGGGGCGCAACCACTGAAGTTGCGGCGCGGGGCCGCTAATTTTTTCAGGGCGCTAAAAGTAGCGCCCCGGCGAGGTTAGCGCCCCAAATGGGGCGCGACTCAATTTTTAGCCCCAACAGTTTTATTTGAAATCACAAGCTTTCGGAGCTATCGATCGCCCCTTCCTCAGGTGAAGTACTTCACCTGAGGAAGGGGCGATCGATAGCTCCGAAAGCTTGTGATTTCAAATAAAACTGTTGGACTATAACCTGGTGTTGTGCGACCTCTCAATTTTGTCCACCCCAGTCCAACACCGGCATCTCCGCATCATGATCTAATAGATGCCAGGTAAAGTGGAGATCAGAGACACAATCCTCCAATGTACTGAGAGTGACTAGCAATGTGGAGAGAGTGGCTTCCGAGGTTGCAGTAATGACCTGCAAACTCCTGAAAGCTATATCCCTGCACAAAATGGTGTCAGCAGAGCCTTTCCCTTAGGCAAGGAAGCAGGTGTAAGGTGTGAGTATTTATGTGCTTTTTTCCAGCTGTCACTTAATGAACTCGCACAATGGACACTGAGCTTCTGCCTCCTCTTCACAGGCGAGGTTCCAGAGGTGCGTGAATCCTGTGCGCAACCAGTTGCCAAACCTGACTTTAAAAAGATAGTTAAGGGTCGGTAAATGAGCAGTTAAGTACCTCAATGAGGTCGCCCGCCTCTCCTGAGCAGGTCCGTGGCGTGCCTCGAAACACGCCCGGGTTAAAGGCGGAAGTCGGCAGGATCCCGATGCACTGTCAATGTCCATGCTTTTAGCTGCTGACCAGCCCCAAAACCCACACGCTCTCCAATGTGAAAACTCCGGCCCTTGTGTGTGGGGAGAGGGGAAGGCAGTGAGTGTAGGAGACTACCAGTATATTTATATCTTTATAGATTTGTCCATGATTAGAAAGGAGACAGGGTAACAGAGTGGTTGCATTCCAAAAAGCAACATATCTGGTTATGAAATTCAATAATCAATTGCAGTCTTATTTAACCTAAACGGCGTATATTCAGATTATTTTAAATCATTTGTCCCCGTCACTGATATCAAATAAACTATTAAAACTGTCAAAATATACCTTCAAATATTAAATTCAGTAAAGTGTCAAATGGTTACTCAAGAGTCTAGTTTCTTTCAGAAGTGCAGCACTAATGTAAAAGAGCCACAACTGAAGAAATCGGAGCACTTTCAAAAATCAAGGGGACTTTTTAACTAAGGTAAGATATTAGTCTCGCAATTTCAATGCAGAATGTTTTTTTGTAATGTCAATGTAATTATTTCCCACAAAATAGGAGCTGCAGAGGTGCTCTTTCTGACCCAAACACTGCAGCTGAAATGTCCACCCACCCAGGCACACCACCCCCTCAACCACTAAGAAAAAGAAGGAAAGCACAAGCTAACGGGAGAGCCATGTGTCCACAGAGTGAGGCGCCCTTCATCTTTAACTTTTGTATCTTAAATGCGTACACAAATACTGGTCGTCAAGTTCAACTCTGAGAAGTACAAATTTTGGAAGCAAAACTGAAAAGTGACGGCATGTGAAAATGAAAGTGAGTTCTTTCTGCACAAAACTTAACGTTTATTTCAAGTTTCTTATTGCTCTGTATGATAAATATGGTTTGATTATTATATCTGATTACATTGGTCCCTCCTTACAATAAGAAATTATGACTGATTACAGAACTTCAGTATCAGCAGAATATCATACATTCCAATATTACATCAGCAAGAAATATTTGCCTACTGATGTCTTCACAGCACTAACAGTCAGTATTATACTATTCCACCTCGGATCATTGTGCAGTACATGCAAGATATAAATAATCTATAGCTGTAATCAATAACATCCCAAAATTTCAATCATCATTTGAACTAGCATTCTAGCATATCTTAATCAGAAGTAGAAACACAAATGATCTTACAGAGAAAACCATTTTGAGAGTAATAGGCAAGACTGGAATTTGCTATAATGAAAAAAGCTACCCATAAATAATCTAGGAAATTGTTTTGGCTTTTGAAATTTTGAAAGAGCTCTATTTTTTTTAAATGGAAAAGTGTTTTGAAAACTTTTATTTTGTATACAAACTCATGACATGATGTAAATTGTGTCATAACATGTTACTGGCAGGTGGCATCATTGTGATGTTACATGATTCCCATAGCTCTTTGCAAACACTTTTCATGAAGACACTGTAGCCAGGAATTTGCAGTCCAGATGACAGCAAACTGGCAGCGTTTGCCATCATTCTGCTTTTGAAACTGACCGCAACTTCAGGATTTGGCGGACGCAAAAATCTTGAAGTTGCGGTCCGTCATTCACAGCTCCGACACTAGCTGCGCCATGCATCACCCCGCCCCCCCCCCGCCCCCGCCTCCACCCCCCAGAGCTGGCAATCAGTGTAATAACTCAAATCAGAGAAACAGACAAAAACTTCGGCTCTTCCGCAGTAACGCTGTTAAATTCAACACTAAAAGTTAGACCCAAAGGGATTAGGTGTAACCGGGGTTTTAACAGCTTATTGACCGCTAAACAAAGGTTATGGGCCTAAAAACTAATTTTAATTTTGTGCAGTGTGAAATTTATCCATTTTAATAAAAATTAAAAATTTTAAGAAACTTTAAAAAGGTATATATATTTTTTTAAGTTTGTTCATCTTTATTTCAGGTTTGCCTTTTCCCCATGTGAGAGCCCCAATCTTTGTTTTGCTCTCTCTAACACTTTTAAAAAGTTAGAATTTTAAGAGCTTACCCACTTCCTGGTTCACTGTCTGTGAGAATTCTGTATTTTGATTGGCTGCTTAAACAGCCTGTTGACGTCACAGCAGTTCACACAAGGGGATCCCCACTAAACTCCGTTGATTTGAATTGAATGTTGGAAAACCTGAAGTTCTCGACATAGAGATCGTGAGATCCTTGTGCGAAGCTTACTTCGGGGCCAGCGGCGAATGCCTTCGCTTCACCGCTGACCACAAATTCCGGGCCTGTGCCTTTAATCTTTCTATATTATTCTCAGAAACATTTGCTGATGGCACAGTTAAATGACTGTTCAGGTGCAAGCTGGCTGTAATCATGCAGAACTAACCTTCTGTTAATTACTGTAATAGACCTAAAGAGTTAATATAATACACATATTAATTCAGTTCACGTCGTGGAAAATCTTTTGCAACACACGGCATTAAATATGAAGTCAATGGGTAGCACAGATAGCGAAGGGGTGCCTCCCAAAAAGATATAGAATTGATTTGAGTCCCTGAGTTAGCTGCCACCTGATCCGACAGTCCACTGTTGAGAGGAGACACCATCAGTTTGCCACAAGACTGCTACATGGAGTGCCAAGCTGGGGCAGAATATCTGCAATTTTGGGAATTGACATTAGTGGCTTGTTCCACCACAAAACATGCCTCTGGTCAGCTGATTATGGGGCTGTTTTTACATAGCATGTGTCGAGTTTTGAAGCTAAGGCTGTTTATCCTCTGGTCTCGAATAGTTAGTGGAGATTCTTGGGGTAAGGGCTAGATAGGGAGAAGTAAGAAGTAGGCAGTCATGGTAGATCACTGAGCTTTATGACCAACTAGCAAGACATGCAGAAGCACCCTTGATTCCCCATATACTGAGCTCTTGATCTTTGCTGGACCACTGCCAGAAGCTCCAAAGGATAGGCTCTTGCCCACACATAAGAAGGTAAACTGGGAGAACAAACAACTGAGCTTGAATTTACATAGTACCTTATCACATCCTCAGGGCATCCCAAATTGCTTTACAATGAAATACTTTTGAAGTGTAGTTACTGATATGCAGGCAAACATATCAGTCAACTTGTGCACAGCAAGATCACGCAAACAAAATGTGAATGAATGATCAATAATCATTGAGGGGTGATTTGATAGAGGTGTACAAGATTATGATGGGTTTGGATAGGCTAGACGGGGAAAGGCTGTTCCCACTAGTTGATGGTACAAGGACTAGGGGACACAGATTTAAGGTTTTGGGCAAGAGATACAGGGGGGATGTGAGAAAAACTTTTTGACGCAGCGAGTAGTGAGGTCCTGGAATTCGCTGCCGACGGAAGTGGTGGAAGCGGAGACACTCAATGTTTTCGAGGGGAGACAGGATAGGCACTTGAGGGAAATAAATTTGCAGCGCTACGGGGATAGAGCGGGGGAATGGGACTGACTGGATTGCTCTACAGAGAGCCGGCATGGACTCGATGGGCCGAATGGCCTCCTTCTGTGTCGTTATGGCTCGATGACTCTAATCTGTTTTTGGTGGTGTTGGTTAGAGGAAGAATGTTGGCACGGACACTGGGATAACTATCACTTCTTTGAACCTGCTCCGACACATCAATTTCTTCCCAAGCACAAACTAACCTGAACATTTCAAGTAAATGTTCAGAAATTTCACTAAGAGAAAAAACCTAAGGATGGAAATTAAGAGAAACTAAGATGTGTTTATTAGAGGCTCCATATTAAACTACTATTAATGTGGGCGAAGCTTCATCTTTTTTTATTCGTTCATGGGAACTGGGCGTCGTTGGCAAGGCCAGCATTTATTGCCCATCACGAGTTGCCCTTGAGAAGGCGGTGGTGAGCCGCCTTCTTGAACCGCTGCAGTCCGTGTGGTGAAGGTACTCCCACAGTACTGTTAGGGAGGGAGTTCCAGGATTTTGACCCAGCGATGATGAAGGATCGGCGATATACTTCTAAGTCAGGATGGTGTGTGACTTGGAGGGGAACTTGGAGGTGGTGGTGTTCCCATGCGCCTGCTGCCCTTGTCCTTCGAGGTGGAAGAGGTCGCGGGTTTGGGAGGTGCTGCCGAAGAAGCCTTGGCGAGTTGCTGCAGTGCATCTTGTAGATGGTACACACTGCAGCCACAGAACGCCGGTGGTGGAGGGAGTGAATGTTTAAGGTGGTGGATGGGTGCCAATCAAATGAGCTGCTTTGTCCTGGATGGTGTCGAGCTTCTTGAGTGTTGTTGGAGCTACACTCCTCCAGGCAAGTGGAGAGTATTCCATCACACTCCTTACTTGTGTCTTGTAGATGTTGGAAAGGCTTTGGGGAGTCAGGAGGTGAGACACTCGCCGCAGAATACCTAGCCTCTGACCTGCTGTTGTTGCCACAATATTTATGTGGGTGGTCCAGTTAAGTTTCTGGTCAATGGTGACCCCCAGGATGTTGATAGTGGGGGATTTGGCGATGGTAATGCCGTTGAATGTCAAGGGGAGGTGGTTAGACTCTTGCTTGTTGGAGATAGTCATTGCCTGGCACTTCTGTGGCGCAAATGCTACCTGCCACTTATCAGCCCAAACCTGAACGTCATCCAGGTCTTGTTGCATGCGGGCATGGACTGCTTCATTATCTGAGGAGTTGTGAATGGCGCTGAACACTGTGCAGTCATCAGCGAACATTCCCATTTCTGACCTTATGTTGGAGGGAAGGTCATTGATGAAGTAGCTGAAGATGGTTGGGCCTAGGACACTGCCCTGAGGAACTCCTGCAGCAATATCCTGGGGCTGTGATGATTGACCTTCAATCACCACAACCATCTTCCTTTGTGTAGGTATGACTCCAGCCAGAGGAGCGTTTTCTGACGCACCAGACTGCTTGCTGCAGCCCCAAGAAACAACAAACGATTGCAATGCAAAGCTAGAAAATAGGTTTGCAAACACCCTGATGCGAGGTCAGCACTTTGGCTTATGCGCGTGACCAAAAACATCTCTTTCTCTACTAAACCGGGCAGTTTATGTTTGCTTCTCTGTATGAGTAGTACAGTTACATAAGAACATAAGAAGTAAGAGCAGGAGTAGGCAATACGGCCCCTCGAGTCTGCTCCGCCATTCAATAAGATCATGGCTGATCATCCACCTCAACTCCACTTTTCCGCGCGATCTCCATATTCCTTGATTCCCCTAGAGTCCAAAAATCTATCTATTTCTGCCTTGAATATACTCAAAGACTCAGCATTCACAGCCCTCTGGGGCAGAGAATTCCAAAGATTCACAACCCTCTGAGTGAAGAAATTCCTCCTCATCTCAGTCTTAAATGGCCTACCCCTTATCCTGAGACTATGCCCCCTAGTTCTAGACACTCCAGCCAGGTCGAAACAACCTCTCGGCATCTACCCTGTCAATCCCCTTCGGAATCTTGTATGTTTCAATGAGATCACCTCTCATTCTTCAAAACACCAGAGAGTATAGGCCCATTCTACACAATCTCTCATCATAGGACAGCCCTCTCATCCCAGGAATCAATCTAGTGAACCTTCGTTGCACTGCCTCCAAGGCAAGTATATCCTTCCTTAGATAAGGAGACCAAAGCTGTGCACAGTCCTCCAGGTGTGATCTCACCAAGACCCTGTACAATTGTAGCAAGACTTCCTTACTCTTATACTCCAACCCCCTTGCAATAAAGGCCAACATGCCATTTGCCTTCCTTATTGCTTGCTGTACCTGCATGCTAGCTTTCTGTGTTTCTTGCATGAGGACACCCAAATCTCTCTGAACACCAACATTTGAAAGTTTCTCACCATTTAAAAAATATTCTGTTTTTCTATTCTTCCTACCAAAGTGAATAACCTCATATTTCCCTACATTATACTCCATCTGCCACCTTACTGCCCACTCACTTAGTCTATCTATATCCCTTTGCAGACTCTGTGTTCTCCTCACAGCTTACTGTCCCACCGAGCTTTGTATCATCAGCAAACTTGGATACATTACACTCGGTCCCTTCATCTAGGTATTTAATATAGATTGTAAATAGCTGAGGCCCCAACACTGATCCTTGCGGCACCCCACTAGTTACAGCCTGCCAACCTGGAAAAGATCCGTTTATCCCTACTCTCTGTTTTCTGTCCATTAACCAATCCTCTATCCATGCTACTATATTACCCCCAACCCCATTAGCCCTAATCTTGTGTAATAACCTTTTATGTGGCACCTTATCGAATGCCTTCTTTTGGAAATCCAAATATACAAAACATCATTTATATTTTGAAGGGAAATGTAAGACAGTGAGGCCGATAATATGATCCAAGCACCACAGTGCTGGGACCACTATCCCTGTTGTGCCGGCAGTGCCATAACATGGGGGTCAGCTCATTTACATAGCACCGTGGTGCACTGTGAGTGCTACATGGTCTGAAAGGTGGGGCAATAACAGCTCGTGAAGGACTGCGGACTGCTCATGGAATGCTGCCATATTTTTTGATATCGTACCTGTGATCCCTTTCTTTGTCTGGCCATTGGAGTAAAGAGGGTGGACCTCTTGGAAGCATAAGCCTACTCTGGAACTCTTAAAAAAAAAATTGATGTTGCTGGCCTGCCTTTTAGCACCCATTCTAAACTGGCACAGTATTGGAGTCACATTATGGGGAGGTCATGGTACAATTTGTGCACAGGCGCCCAGTCATATTGCAAATCAGGCGCATAGTAGGTCTCACCTCCCGATAACATGGCATCAGCATCACATACTGGCCCCTGTGGGAATCATCATTCCTTTTAAGTAACTTTTTAAAAATGCATCTTTATTGCAAACATCATTTCAAGGAGTCTATGGGATGTAGCTAAGCTGGGATGATGTCAACAGGGATCTCAGTTACTCTTTGTTGCTATTGTAGTAAACTTTACAATTGAAAAAAAACTTCATATAATGGCTTAAAACTTTATTATATATACTCGAGATCATTCTCCTGTAAGCTTGCACATGGAAAGTCAAGACCAGGTGTAGTCTTTAGGTGAAGTATGGTTACAGGACGGGGCATATTTGAACCAGAATAAGCAGAAATAATTCAATACCCATTTTGAAGTAATACATTCTTTGAAGTAATACATTCTGTATTAATTTTTGTATTCACATTATAAATGCCTCTGCCGATAGCTGCAGCACCTCTACTGGGGGAGGGAGTAATTACAGCATTACATGTTTACATAGACAGTTTCTATTATAAATATGGAAGTAAGAATTTATAATAGGAAAAGTTGACAGAAAGTGTGCACAGATGTAAGATGTTTTAATATAATAATAGGTATATATTGATTGAAATTAAATGCTCTGAGTTTTTTGATCTTTTGAAGCCAAAGTCATTAATCCACTGATGATGGAAAGAAACACCTAACTCTTCAGCAGGGAAAGGCTCAGATTTAAGTAAAGCATTGCTGTCTGCAGTACAAACACAGTTGCCATTACAGATACTCATCCTTGATTGGCTGAAGTATCATTTTCAGTACCAAACTACAGTAATTTAATCTTACTCTGTCCCATTGCAGCAGGAAGGAAGGTAGCTACCAACAGAAAAAGTGCTTTTTCTCTTTTTCATATGATGGGAGTGCCAGTCCATCTTTGAGCAACACAGGGGTTCAGTTACATCTGTGCAATTAATGTTGGAGTTATGGATGATGTAACAGTTGCTATTAGAAACATGCTGGCTTGGGCCGCAAAAGGACATAAGCTTGAGAATATATTTGTAATATGCTGTTCCACATCAAATCGAAACACATATGTGCATACTGCCAACAACACCCGTTAGCAGTATTTTAAGGGTACTAGATGTCAATTATTAACATTAACAGTTCTGATCATTAGCACTTTTACATCTAATGGGCTTCAAATGCAAGTAGATTACAGGTGAAAGTGATAATGACATTTCACAGCTGCTGGAAGATTAAGACATAATTAATTTTGCCGACATTTTTCTATTAATTCTTTCATCACGACAGAGACTTTCCCCGTACATATTTTATAGATGTTATTGTTCCTACGTACGGTAATATTAACTGCTCTTGTGAATTTATCTGTGCTGCTAACTGTTTGTATAAAATGGTTATATCAGGGCTGGTATGTGAGCTCACTGTTTTTTTAGTGCCACATGTTCATCTGCTAAACCCTTTGTGCACTGCTTTTCCTGGGAATGGGCAGAAAGGGGGGATTGAAGCTACATACCTTTACTATTCAACATGCTGTCCCATTGTGGCAACCATGCCATATTAATCATCACCATATATCCAATGTGTCTATGTGTATAAACCTGTTTCAGTGTTTACAGGCAGCAAAGAATAAAAACAATTCTGGTGACTTTTCTTTGAACCCTTTAAATTCTTGATTAACCCATGCCAATATTTTGAAATACATTTTGGGGCAGGTGACTTTGAAATCTGTTTGTGTTGAAATTATAATTTCTATGCAAAAATAGATGATTTATAATATTCATTGTGTTGCTACTTAGTATTTTCTCAGTATTTGTTTCCAAACACTTGAATGTACATCATGTGTTCTACTGTAGGTAAAGGTCATTCCAGACTGACCAAGAGTGATTATGATTTTTCTAACATTCTTTACAGCGTTTGATAGAACCAGTATTTTTACACAACATGTGTAGACTGTATACCAGCAATATGCTCCAATATCTGGAACTACTTTTAATACAATCACATCAAACATTAGGTCCTAACTTGTGACATATTTTAGATCATTAAATATCAAAGTTACTGTGCAACTGCATTCATCTTTGTGAATCATAATATATCTCACCCTTAACAAGCAAATAATCAGCTTCTCACAGTAAAAATAGAGCACGTCAACTTATTCAGCAATGTCTAACTCATAACCCAACTTCATTATAACACCCCAGCTATACATCTACACTGTCAGAAGTGCATGAAATACTGTCAGCATTAGCAACACTTAACAATTATAGCACCAGCTCTCAAACTTGGATAACTCCATCCATAATACAACCTCACAGAAGCAACTGCACCCAGCACCAGCAAGTTCTATTAACATTACTGAGAGTCATACAAATACACCACAGAAATGGATAAAAAGTGTAGTGCATCCCATCACTTGCCATCATACATCTTTTCTATAAACAGTTCAGAAGATACATATCTCAAATCCATTGGTTGTCGCAATTTCGAGCCTTAACCACAGCTGTGATAAGTTTTGTTAGGTGTTTGTTAGGCCACGAGGTGAGGTGAAATAAAAAAGAAAGAAAGGGAGGAAAGAAAGAAAAAGAAAAGACTTGCATTTATATAGTGCCTTTCACAACTGCAGGATGCCCCAAAGCACTTTGCAGCCAATGAAATACTTTTGAAGTGTCGTCACTGATGTAATGTAGGAAACATGGTAGCCAATTGCCACACAGCAGACTCCCAAAAACAGTAATAAAATAAATGACCTGATAACCTGAGGAAAGGTCACCGACCTGAAATATTAACTCTGTTTCTCTCTCTACAAATGGTGCCCAACCTGCTGAGTATTTCCAGCATTTTCTGTTTTTATTTCAGATTTCCAGCATCCTCAGTATTTTGCTTTTGGACTAGATAATCTATTTTAATGACGTTGATAGAGGGTAAATGTTGGCCAGGACACCGGGAGAACTCCCCTGCTCTTTTTATAAAAGTGCCATGGGATCATTTGCGCCCAACCGAGAGGGCAGAAGGGGGCTCGGTTTGACATCTCACCTGAAAGACGGCGCCTCCGACAGTGCAGCACTTCCTCAGTACTGAGCAGAATTACCAGCCTAGATTTTGTGCTCAAGTCTCTGGAGTGGGGCTTGAACCCACAACCTTCTGACTCAGAGGCAAGAGTGATGCTAATGAGCCAAGGCTCACATCTAAGTCAGAAGCTAAAAATTATGGTTCATACAAAATCAAATCTTGCTGCATAATGATTGTGGGTTTGAAACTGAATTGGGGAAATTTAACTTGCGTCTTATGCACCCCACACAACATTAATGAGAGCACCATTCTACAGCTGAGATACTGCCTGACTTGTTGAGTGCCATAGAATTGCTGGCACCAATTTCTAGTGAGGGATAACCCAAGATAACTCTTCCTCTAGTGCACCAACCTAAGTGAGATTCATTTGGTTAAATTCCCTTACAATGTATTCAATAATGTATATTATTTTGTGCGTTTGTGTATTATATTTTATATATATATATATATATATATATATATATATATATACACACACACACACACACACACACACATACAGCAGTTGGGCCTACATCGAATCACGTAAAGATGAATTAACTATGGAATTATGTTTGTCGCACTTTAAAAATTATCCCACTTTATTACAGATTGCTTAAAGCCTCCTTTTCCATTTTCCTTACAGATAAATGCAAAGTAATACGCACACTGCTCGCACAGTGCCCGTTTCCTTGGAAACAGTACAGCTGGTGTCATAAAATTAATAACACAGAACACAAAAAAATCCAGTCCTGTGGAAAAATAGTACTCTACTTTTGTGCTCACTGCTGACAGATTACCATTCTAGCACTCCCAATAAAGAATACAACATCAGTTCATTAGTTTGTCCTAAGCAGGGTTCTGAAATAAGCTAGCAGTTGAAGTGGACCTGGTACTCAAAGTAATCAGTACTCTCCACAGAAAGTAAGCCCTTCAGGTGTGGTAGTGCCAGACTGAACAGAGCTGCAAAACGTCTCCCAAGTGCGTCAGCTGCAGAAGCAATCTGACTCACACTGTCATATTATTCGTGCAGCTTCACTGTAACAGCAGAGGGCTCATAATGGAACTGTTCCAGCACCATTCAACGCCTACCAACATCACACTGAGCCTTTCAACTGAACAAGATGGGCTACAACGGCAGGAATAAATGCCACAGTCTGTGCTCACCTCAAATATACATGGCACTTGGATGCTCAATATTTTTGGGTTGGATGGTACACTCTTCAAACAAAAAAGATTATTAAACATGATTAAAATGAGTTTATTGTGTACTCTTTCAATATCAAACAGCTGCAGACATGCATCTCTATGCTGGTTTTATAAATCATTTCTTCTATTTTCATTAAAATTATTTATCATCCACATTACCATATTAGCAAAGTATTTTTCCTGCTAAAGATAGAAAGGCTTATGCTATTGAGAATACAGATTTAATAGAGCAATGTTCCCAGTACGATACATTCCTCAATTGAATCGGAAAATTTCTAAATTGCTCATAGCTTCAAAAATTAGATCTATCAAAAACAATTATATTGCAAACTTTTTTTATTTTTAGCCCTGAAACAATCCTAATGTAATTTCTAACAATGACAGAAACAAGGAAAAAGTAATTTGCGCTAGCATTTGTGCAAATGTAGTTAGAAGAGTTTATGGGCCCTGTCTGCAGACTGTAATTTTATTGCCAAATAGAAAATGGCACTTTGAGTAGTAATGTTGAATGTGATGATTCTAATGACGCATTGTGGATTTTACATAGGGGTAAAAAGTTTGCCATTTGTAGACTGAAAATACCAATTTACCAAATTATTGGGGAGAGGAATCCAATTTATTTAAATAAATCTGCCATTTTCTGTTATTATAAAGTGTAATGAATTGAACTTTTTAAAGTACTAGGGGATCCAGCAACAGGTTTGGATTTTCGTTTGCTTTCCTGAGCAGGTGGCAAGGACACCTGCCCAAAGCCGGCGGGGATCTCATTAACGTATACATAGGATATACGGCACAGAAACAGGCCATTCGGCCCAACCAGTCCATGCCAGCGTTTATGCTCCACTCGAGCCTCCTCCCGTCTTTCCTCATCTAAACCTATCAGCATAACCCTCTATTCCCTTTTCCCTCATATGCTTGTCTAGCCTCCCCTTAAATGCATCTATACTATTCGCTTCAACCACTCTCTGTGGTAGCGAGTTCCATATTCTCACCACCCATTAGGTAAAGAAGTTTCTTCTGAATTCCCTATTGGATTTCTTATATTGATGGTCTCTAGTTATGCTCTTCCCCACAAGTGGAAACACTCGCTCTGTATCCACTCCATCAAAACTTTTCATAATTTTAAAGACCTCTATTAGGTCACCCCTCAGCCTTCTTTTTCAAGAGAAAAGAGACCCAGCCTGTTCATCCTTTCCTGATATGTATACCCTCGCATTTCTGCTATCATCCTTGTAAATCTTCACTGCACCCTCTCCAGTGCCTCTATATCCTTTTTATAATATGGCGACCAGAATTGTCCACAGTACTCTAAGTGTGGTCTAACCAAGGTTCAATACAGGTTTAGCATAACTTCCCTACTTTTCAATTCTATACCTCTAGAAATAAACCCTAGTGCTTGGTTTGCTTTTTTTATGGCCTTGTTAACCTGTGTCGCAACTTTTAGTGATTTGTGAATTTGTACTCTGAGATCCCTTTGTTTCTCTACCCCACCTAGACTCGCACCCTCCAAGTAATAAGTGACTTCCCTATTCTTCCTACCAAAATGTAATACCTCACATTTATCTGTGTTGAACTTCATTTGCCAATTATATGCCCATTCTGCAAGTTTATTAAGGTCCTCCTGTAATTTGTTGCAGTCCTCCTCAGTATTGACTATCCCCCCCAATTTGGTGTCATCCGCAAATTTAGAAATTGTGTTTTTGATTCCAAAGTCTAAATCGTTAATGTAAATTGTGAACTGCAGTGGTCCCAGCACTGATCCTTGTGGAACACCACTACCCACCTTCTGTCACTGTGAATAGCTACCCTTTACCCCTACTCTCTGCTTTCTGTCCTGAAGCCAGCCAGCAATCCATTCTATATTTCCTACCAAAATGTAATACCAGCAATACTTGTCCCCTGACTCCGCAATCTCTGACCTTGTTCATCAGTCTATTATGGGGTACCTTATCGAAGGCCTTTTGAAAATACAGATAAATTACATCTACTGCATTGTCTACTCTCTCTGTTACCTGTTCAAAAAATTCAATAAGGTTGGCCAAGCAAGACATCCCCTTTTGAAATCCATGCTGACTATTCATTATTATATTTTTGGTTTCTAGATGTTCTTCTATTTTCTCCTTTAGCAGGGATTCCATTATTTTTCCTACCACCGATGTTAAGCTAACTGGTCTATAATTTCCCTGGACATGTTCTATACCCACTTCTTAAATATCAGTATTACGTTAGCTATCCGCCAGTCCTCTGGTACTACACCTTTTTCTAATGAATTATTAAATATGCGTAGTAATGCCTCTGCTATCTCTTCCCTAGATTCTTTTTAAATGCGTGGATGTAATCCAAGGGTTTTATCCTCTTTGAGTTTGATTAGTTTATTTAATATATCTCTTTATTTTATTTTAAATGCACTTATCTCATTACTAATCTCATCATCCAATGTCATGTCCACCTGTTCTATCTCCCTGGTAAATACTGAAGCAAAATAATTATTTAATATTTCTGCCATCTCTCTATCGTTACCTGTGGTATTATCCTGTCTATCCCTTAATGGCCCTATTCCCATCCCAACCTTCCTTTTCTTATTGATGTGCCTATAAAATATTTTACGATTTTGTTTTATGTTCCTTGATAATTTAATTTCATAGTTCCTCTTTGCCTCCCTAACCGTTTTTTTGACTTCTCTCCTAATCTTTTCATATTCTCCCTTATCATGCACTCCCCTGCTGTCTATGTACTTAATGCATGCCTTTTTCCTTATCCTCAATTGTTCCCCTATGGCTTTATTCATCCATGGAGTCTCATTATTGTTTAGTTTGTTCTTTTTAGCAGAATATATTTTTCCTGCACTCTGTTGAACACCATTTTAAATGTTTCCCATTGCTGTTCTACATCGTTGTTTGCCAATATTGTTGCCCATTTTTTCCCCCCAAGTTCTATTCTCAGCCTCTCAAAATCAGCTTTTCTCCAATCTATTAACCTGGTTTTTGTCATACTTACGTCCTTCTCACTTATCATCTTAAAGCGTATTATATTATGGTCACTATTGCCTATATGTTCCCCTACTTTTACTTCTCTTATCTGCTCTGGTTCATTCCCCATTACTAGATCCAATAGCGAATACTCCCTTGTTGGGCTTTTTACATATTGGGTTAGAAAGGAGTCCTGTACACATTGTAGGAACTCCATTCCCTTATCCCCGTTACCTACCTCTTCTGTCCAATTAATATCGGGGTAGTTGAAATCCCCCATGATTATTATTCTATGTTTTTGACTCATTTCCCTAATTTGTCTGCATATTTCTTCCTCCACCTCCCTTCCACTATGAGTGTGATTGCTCATTTATTATCTTTTATCTCTAGCCATAAGGATTCTATTTTTGTCATGCTGATATCGGCGTCACTCTTTTCTACTGCCATTATGTTATCCCTAATAAGTACAACTACTCCACCTCCTGTTTTTCCCTCCCTATCTTTTCTAAATATGATGCGGAGATGCCGGTGGTGGACTGGGGTGGACAAAAGTGAGAAGTCGCACAACACCAGGTTATAGTCCAACAGTTTTATTTGAAATCACAAGCTTTCGGAGCTGCTGCTCCTTCGTCAGGTGAAGTGAAGGAATATGAATCGGCAAAGCAAATATAGACAGAGAACAATGCCTGTGCAGCGTACAATGTCAGACGACTACAGTTAATCTTTCTGACTGCCTTTTATCACACAAATGCCTTCCTGACTGACCTGATTGTGTCTCTGCCGAGGTGTGATAAAAGGCAGTCAGAAAGATTAACTGTTTTGCCGATTCGTATTCCTTCACTTCACCTGACGAAGGAGCAGCAGCTCCGAAAGCTTGTGATTTCAAATAAAACTGTTGGACTATAACCTGGTGTTGTGCGACTTCTCATTTTTTTCTAAATATGTTATACCCTGCAATGTTTAATTCCCAGTCCTGATTTTCCTGCAGCCATGTCTCAGTAATCCATACTATGTCTGGCTCTTCGCAACGCATGATTGCCTCCAGCTCCCCTGTTTTATTGGACACAGTGTGCATTGCTGTACAGACAGTTTAGCTCATTTTTAATAGGATTTCCTCTTACTTTATGTTTAACAATCTTTTTAGAATCCTGTTCTATAACTCTATTTATTCCCTTGCCATCAATGCCCTCCCTTACTTTATTCTTTCCTATGCTCTCTTTTCCTGTTTTGTTTATATTTAGGCTGGTTAAATTTCTTGTAGATCCCTCTCCCCATCTTACATGTCAGGTCCTAATGACGTCATTGGGACCCGACTGCAATTATTACTAGGAGGCCTGAGTGGGAAGCGGCAGTGAGTTTCCCGCCAGGCCAACCCAGCGATGAAGAGGATTGGGGCCAGAAAAGGCCCAAAAAAGTAAGTTTTTAAAATTTATTTGTTTTACTTTCCTTGTGGGACCAGGAGGAGCAAGAGCAGTCCAGCAACAACAACAACAACAACTTGTATTTATATAGCGCCTTTAACGTAATAAAACGTCCCAAGGCGCTGCACAGGAATATTTTAAGACAAAAAATTTGACACCGATCCACATAAGGATAAATTAGGACAGGTGACCAAAAGCTCGGTCAAAGAGGTAGGTTTTAAGGAGCGTCTTAAAGGAGGAAAGAGAGGTAGCGAGGCGGACAGTTTTAGGCAGGGAATTCGAGAGCTTAGGGCCTAGGCAACAGAAGGCACGGCCACCAAAGGTTGAGCGATTATAATCAGGGATCCTCAAGAGGGCAGAATTAGAGGAGCGTAGATATCTCGGGGGGGGTTGTGGGGCTGAAGGAGATTACAGAGATAGGAAGGGGCGAGGCCATGGAGGGATTTGAAAACAAGGATGATAATTTTGAAATCGAGGCGCTGCTTAACTGGGAGCCAATGTAAGTCAGCGAGCACAGGGGTGATGGGCGAACGGGACTTGGTGCAAGTTAGGACACGGGCAGCCGAGTTTTGGATGACCTCAAGTTTACATAGGGTGGATGTGGGAGGCCAGCCAGGAGTGCGTTGGAACAGTCAAGTCTAGAGGTGACAAAGGCATGGATGAGGGTTTCAGTAGCGGATGAGCTGAGGCAAGGGCGGAGACAGGCGACGTTACGGAGGTGGAAGTAGGCGGTCTTTGTTATGCTGCAGAAGTTCATTTCAGGGTCAAATATGACACCAAGGTTGCCTCAGACAGATGTTAGGTAGAGGGATGGAGTCCGTGGCTAGAGAACGGAGTTTGTGGCGGGGACCGAAAACAATGGCTTCGGTTTTTCCAATATTTAATTGGAGAACATTTTTGCTCATCCAGAACTGTATGTCAGACAAGCAGTCTGACAATTTAGAGACAGTGGAGGAGACGAGAGAAGTGGTGGTGAGGTAGAGCTGGGTGTTGTCAGCGTACATGTGGAAACTGACGCTGTGTTTTCGGATGATGTCGCCAAGGGGCAACATGTAGATGAGAAATAGGAGGGGGCCAAGGATAGATCCTTGGGGGACACCAGAGGTAACGATGTGGGAGCGGGAAGAGAAGCTGTTGCAGATGATTCTCTGGTTACGATTAGATAGTTAAGAATGGAACCAGGCGAGTGCAGTCCCACCCAGCTGGTGGAGAGGCGTTGGAGAAGGATGGAGTGATCAACCATGTCAAAGGCTGCAGACAAGTCAAGAAGGACAAGGAGGGATAGTTTACCTTTGTCACAGTCACAAAGGATGTCATTTGTGACTTTGATGAGAGCCGTTTCAGTACTGTGGTAAGGGCAGAAACCTGATTGGAGGGATTCAAACATGGAATTGCGGGAAAGATGAGCACGGATTTGGGAGGCAACAACACGTTCAAGGACTTTGGAAAGGAAAGGGAGGTTGGAGATGGGGCGGTAATTTGCAAGGATGGAGGGATCAAGGTTTGTTTTTTTGAGAAGAGTGGTGATGACGGCAGATTTGAGGGAGAGGGGGACAGTACCTGAGGAGAGAGAACCGTTAACAATATCAGCTAACATGGGAGCCAGAAAAGGAAGTTGGGTGGTCAGCAGTTTGGTGGGAATAGGGTCGAGGGAGCAGGAAGTGGGTCTCATGGACAAGACGAGCGCAGAGAGGTCATGAGGGGAGATCGGAGAGAAACTGGAGAAAGATACGAGTTCAGGGCTAGGGCACGGGGGAACCTTAGAGGAAGTTTGGCCCAATGGGCTAGGGGAAGGAAGGGAAGTGGCAGAGGCAGCTGAACGGATGGTCTCAATATTAGAGACAAAGAAGTTCATGATCTCCTCACATTTGTTATCGGAGGTAAGGGTGGAGGAGACAGGGGAGAGGGGTTTAAGCAGACGGTTAGCAGTAGAGAATAGGAGCCGGGGTTTATCTTTGCATTCCAGAATGATTCTGGAATAGTGAGCAATTTTGGCAGACGAGCAGGAGCTGATAATGCTTTATGTGGTCCAGCCAGATCTGGCGGTGAATGGCTAAACCAGTTGTTCACCGTATCCGTTTGAGTCTGCGTCCCTTGGACTTAAGGGAGCGAAGATGAGGGCCATACCAGGGGGAATCGGCCAGGGTGAGAGAGGGTAATTGTTTTAGTAAGGACTAGGGCATCAAAGATAGTGGTGAGGGTGTGGTTGAGCAGATCGGTAGCTGCAGAAATGTCATGGTGAATGGAGGGCCAGAGGCTGGACAGTTGGGATTTCATAAGTGCAGTTGTAAGAGAGTTGGGAGAGTGTTTTTCTGGGGGGGGGGGGCGGACACACAGAAGGAAGTAGGGTTGGGGGGGGGGGCGGTGGGTGGGTGGAAGGGGAATGTGGGTGGATAGCGACAGGAGGAATTGGTCAGAGATGGCCTTATCTGCAATTGACACAATGGGAATAGCAAGGCCAAGCTGCCCTTCCAGCCCATCTATTTTCCCTATTAAGCGGGCGTTCTCCTCCCGCAAGGCCTGCTCTTTTAACCTGGCCTCCTCACAGGAGACCCCCTCCTGTGCGTGTCTTTTAAAAGGACACAGGTAGGCAGGCTGCGTGGGCTCTAGTCATTGGGTACAATTAGACGGGCCTGTGGCACCTGCGGGGCCGGTAGCAACCGCCACTTTTCCATGCGCACTCATGAGGTTACGCATGGCTCCCAACACTGTTTCGATCTCGTCGGGAGGGATGGGTGCACTAGCTTCCCTATCAGAGACAGGCGCCTGGGCTCGGGCTGCGGGATTTTTATCCCTGGAATCCTTCCAAGGGTTCCTGCAGTTCTTGCGCCAGTGCCCTGTCTTCCCACACCCGTAACAAGCATTACTGGCCTGCGGGGCGCGGTTACCCTCCTGATGGCAAGGTCGAGGGGGTGGCCATGAATATGGGTTGGGGAGTTTACATGGAGGGAGAGATTAAGGGATGATAGGAAGCTAGTGAACTCAGAGGAGAGAGAGCATGATGAATTGAGATGGAAGTTGAAATCACCGAGGATGAGAAGTCGTTCGGTGCAGAAGCTGAGGGAGGAGTGAAGGTAGCTCAGTAATAACATTTTTATGGTACTTGGGTGGGCAGTGGAGAACAAGAATTTTAAATGGGAGGTGAGAAGGGTGGAATAAGGTAAGATGTTCAAAGGATGAGACACTGCCGAAGGAATAGGGGGACAGACCAAGGTGTGATTTGGTGATGAGAGCCACACCGCCACCACGGCGGTCTGAGCGGGGCAAAGTGGTGGAAGGTATAGCCAGGTGGGGAGACTTCATTTAAGGGTAAGGTGTCATCACCCCTCAACCAAGTTTCCATCAGTGCCATGATATCGATGCAGTCATCCACGATAAACTCATGGATGGCAAGGGCCTTGTTCACAAGTGAGCGGACATTCTGGAGATAGATACGGAGAGGGTCGGTGATGGCTGCCCCACTGCCAGCGTCCACAGGTCAGCGCTGGGGGGGGGGGGGGAGGAGATGAGTTGGATGGGGAGAAGATTGGCAAGATTTGCCCCCAGTGGGCGCGCTGGGCAGGAAGGTCGGTGAGAGAGTAGGATGGGACAGTTGGTGTTGAGCTCGTAAGGCGGCAGCGACGAGTGCCTCGATGGGCCCTTCATAGGATGCCAAGAGAGGCACAGAGGGAAGCTGTGGGCTTATCTAAGAGGGAGTCAAGCCTGGGACGGTGGCAGGAGAGTAGGAAGGTCGAAGAGTAATGAAGGATTGGAGTAGGGATTTGGGAGGGCAGAGTATCCGAGAGAGGAGAGAGGAAAGGAGGCATGACGACAGGGATAGAGAGAAAAGGAAAATAGGGGGAAAAAGTGGAATGGCTTGGGTCCGGAGCGGCAGCCAAAGTGCGCACGCGAATGAACACAGGAAAAGCTCAGGTTACATAGGCCTGGTTAAATGTAGTAATTAATGGAATACATATTTTCTGGTAGCTGGGAACAGGTTGGAGACAATAGTCGGGAGACCAGGGTCAAAGTCAGAGCTCCCATGGACGGACAAGCCGACGTGAGCAGGATGGGGCCGGCCCGGAGCATCAACGAACTGCTGTCCAAAGCAGGTGAGTGAGGTCCAGGACCTATTTGAAGGGCAGAGTGTTCGAGGATGGAGGTTGTTGCCGTGGGAATGAGAGTCGGTGGCGATGCAGAAAGATGATGGCTAAATTGACGCAAGTTGGAGGTCACCGCAGATCAAAGCGACGGCGAAAAAGTAAAACCATAAACTAGTGACCAGCAAAGCTGAAAAACAGTAAAACGAGTCATTGGACAGCAAGTGGAGCTGCTACAAGCCAGCAGAACTGAAAAACCAGTAGAACCAGCTCAGCAGACACACAGCCGGAAGTTTAAAGGTAAAAATCTTTTTACCTTTTCAGAGATAGAGACACAGCAGTTAAGTCTTACAGTGTAATCCAGTGCAGAAACGTAGTGCAATCCAATGTAGTTCAAAGCAGAAACATAGTCTAGATGTCCGGAGAAGTCCAGGAGATCGGAAACTAATTTGACAAAAGAATTCCGCAGCTTAAGACTTGAAGTGACTGAAAAACAAAGCAGCGCCACAGCCGCTGAGTCAAACCGTGTAGTCAATGAGGTCCTGTCCGCAAGGAACCCAGTGATAGAGGTCAAGGTTCAGCACAGTTCCAGCAGTTGAAGGAGCTCAGTGAAAACAAAGACACGCCGGGGGATGGGCAGTGGACTCTGCAGGGGGAGCTTTAAACTTGTAGTTTGGGCTGAAATGCCTTCACTATCAGAATTGAGAGGTCGCACAACACCAGGTTATAGTCCAACAGTTTTATTTGAAATCACAAGCTTTCGGAACTATCGCTCCTTCCTCAGGTGAAGTAAATTGGATACAGAATCGCCAGAGCATATATAGATGGAAAAAAAAGCATGTGTACTTTACAATTGCAGACCAATAAATTAAATCATCTCCGCATCATGTTCACTATCAGAGGCAGGGTATCTTAAGCAATTGAAGAGAGGAGATTGGTGGAAGAAAGGGCAAAGGATGGCAATAGATGACCACGGATAGAGTTGAAG
This sequence comes from Squalus acanthias, assembly GCA_030390025.1. Lineage (NCBI taxonomy): Eukaryota > Metazoa > Chordata > Chondrichthyes > Squaliformes > Squalidae > Squalus > Squalus acanthias. The sequence continues at coordinate 96,597,733 of CM059434.1, forward strand.
AGAAGAGCAGCTCAGAAAGGAACTGCCAGCCCAGCAGCCATCTTGTGCAGCAGCTGATCCCGTTACATACCAGCTGTTGGCGGGCAGCCTCTGTGCCGTGTAATTCTCCACCCCTTCCCACAGACTTCCCACTGGGAATGGGATTTAAATGAGGCCCGGGAGTCAACGCACGCCAAGGCTCATTTCATGAGCAGCGGTTCATCATCTAACTCACACTGTTGCTCACTCGCTGAAAACTGGCCCGGAGTTAAAATCGGGGCCTCGGTGTCAGCAGTTTATTCATCGGTGGAGGGCTTCACAACCAAACCCAATCGTGTCCTTGAGAAATGGCCACACGCTTACCTTTCAGAGGAGTCACTGGATAACAAGCTGCAGCAGAAACCCTGGCTAATTTTTTACCCTAAAATGGAGGGTGCGGAGGGCAAATGTATGCGCCTCCAGCTGAAATCAGTTAATTTAGCTCAGACTGGGAATCAAATCTGGTAGTTTCTGGCTTGTATGACTCAATGGTACACTGCCTTAACTAAGTCATATTGGTGTCACTGGCAAGGCCAGCATTTATTGTCCATCCTTAATTGCCCTTGAGAAGGTGGTGGTGAGCCGCCTTCTTGAACTGCTGTAGTCCGTGTGGTGAAGGTACTCACGCAATGTTGTAGGTAGGGAGTTCCAGGATTCTGACCCAGCGACAATGAAGGAACAGCGATATATGTCCAGGTTGACATGAGGTGTGACTTGGAGGTGATGTTGTTCCCATGCACCTGCTACCCTTGTCCTTCAAGGTGGTGGAGGCACGGGTTTGGGAGGTGCTACCGAAGAAGCCTTGGTAACTTGCTGCAGTGCATCCTGTAGATAGTACACACTGAAACCATGATACGCCGGTGGTGGAGCAAGTGAATGTTTAAGGTGGTGGATGGGTGCCAATCAAGTGAACTTCTTTGCCCTGGATGGTGTTGAGCTTCTTGAGTGTTGTTGCAGCTGCACTCATCCAGGCAAGTGGAGAGTATTCCATCACACTCCTGATGTGCCTTGTAGGTGGTGGAGAGGCTTTGGGGAGTCAGGTGGTGAGCCACTTGTTGCAGAATACCTAGCCTCTGACCTGCTGTAGTAGCCACGGTATTTATGTGGCTGGTCCAGTTGAGTTTCTGGTCAATGTTGATGGTGGGGCCTTTGCCAATGGTAATGCCATTGAATGTCAAGGGGAGGCATTCAGGCTCTCTCTTGTTGGAAACAGTCAATGCCTGGTACTTGTGTGGTGAGAGACAGGAAGCCAGTTTTCGAAAGCACTATAGGACTAAAAGCAATGTGCTGAAAGAAACAAGATTGGCTCTGACTTCTGTTTGCAGCAGTTACTGTATCATCCACAATGGAGCAGTTGGGGAGTATTGCTCCTGGGAAAGGACACGCCAGCCACAGATCAACTTCTAGGTATATCAGAAAAGTAGTGTTGTTGTAGATTTATATTTAGGCTCATTTGGGAAGTCATATTGCAGCTTTACCAAATGGTATCCCTCGAGTTCTCAATAATTCCAGCTGCTCTGCTGTGGCTCAAAATGCCCCAGCTGTCAGAATTCGTTTTATGGCCATGGGCTTATTGCAAGCAATCGAAAGTGATTGTTATGGTATTAGTCAGGGCACCATGTTCACCTCCATTCAAGACGTGATGAGCAGATTGATCTCGAGGGCTATTTAATTTATTCATTCCTCCCTAAGTATACAAGAAGCAGTTGGACATTCAACAGAATTGTGTGTTATTACTGATTTTGCCAGTTGACTATACCCACATGGAGAGATTTAGTTACCATCAGCCAATATAATGGCATATGTCAACCATAAGAGCTTCTACTCCCTCAGTAAGCATGTAGTGTGTTAACGTCCAGAAAAATAGATTTTCCTGAGGTCTGCCAAACCATCGCGAGCCAACATGACATTCATCCTGAAACAGTTACATTTTCTCAGTTTATTTTAGTCGGATAACCAACTTCCATGCTGGCTTTTGAGTTATGCCCTATGATCCTACTGAAGCACACAACTGAGTAATTGAATAATTAAGCACATAAGTCTACTCAGTCCATAATAATAATTCAAACATTTAGTCTACCAAAGCAGAGATTTAGGTGCCTTTTTAATTCTTTATGTTGTGCTGCATTCTGCAAAATCCTTGGCACTGTGTGAACATGACAGAATATTGCATCCATGCTTGGGCTATTGATAAGGAGGAGCTCGAACGAGTTGAGCTGTAAGAGACCTCCTCACATTGGGAAGAGAGACGAGAAGCAAAATTATTGAACAACATTTTAATTGACAATGTCTCTTGCCAATGCTATCTGTGTTAAGTTGGTATTTTTATTTTACTAAAACCAACACATTTATTTATAGTGGTATCATGTATGATCAGATCACTGTCAGTGCGTAGTCAAATAAGAGTGAATGTCACGGGGAGGCATTCAGGCTCATGCTATGTATTATGAGCCACAACTTCATTTCATAGTAAAAGACACAAATCTATCAAATCAATTGCAATTTTTACAGTTATGTTGCTTATTGTATATAATGGGATGCTTTACTCCTGTATACTGGTTGTAATTCTCTCACACAATGCCTACATGGCCCTGGTCAAGACCCTTGTGATTCCAATTGTGATAGCAGAATTGATGATTCTTTGTTTAGTTGTGATGAGTAGGTGGCGTTTGATAGAGTCAAATGGAAAGCCTGGATTTTAACGGCCAGGGAGTTTCTAGTGAGAAGCTGCGCTGGCAAGTTAATTTCCCGCTGATGAGTTAATTTCCCGTTAATGAATTAAATTCCCTCTAATGAATTCATTTTCAGCTGGTGATGTTGGGAGCTGGCCCTGGCCCCAAAACACTTGCCAGGGTCAGCGCTGACTAGTTCAGGGAGGTGGGAAGTCCACCCTGCCACACTTCCACCAGGGATTGGACTGGAGATAAAAATCCTGGCTTACAAGACTCGCAGATTTCTGATCTTGTATCAGCAAACATACATCATTTTAACATATGAATTCCCTTTTGACTTAAAATTAAAAAAAAGTTCCCATCTTCTTCACTTTTTGTGCCATTAGCTTGTGTTAGGCAACAGATTTGTTTAATTGTTGACTGTACGCAAAATGGAATGAATAAAGGCAGAAATAATGCATTTATATAGCCTCTTCTACAACCTCAGGATATCCCAAAGCGCGTCACTCCCAATGAAGTACTTTTCCAAGTGTAGTTACTGTTGTAATGTTGAAAAGCAACAGCTAATTTGCACACAGCAAGGTCCCACTAACAACAGTGAGATAAATGACCAGATAATCTTTTTTAAATGATGTTGGTTGAGGGACGGTGTCACCAGGACACTGGGAGAATTCCCCTGCTCTTCTTTGAATAGCGCCATGCGATCATTTACGTCCACTTGAGGGGGAGACGGGGCCTCAGTTTAACGTCTCATCCAAAAGATGGCACCTCTGACTTGAACCCACAACCTTCTGACTCAGAGGCGAGAGTGCTACCACTGAGCCACAGTTGACACCTAACAATATAGATTGGGCTAGCCTAATCAGTAAAAATAATGAGGAGGAGGAATTCCTTGAGTGTTTAAGGGATGGTTATCTGGATCAATATGTCGAGGAACCAACTCGGGAACAGGCTATATTGGACTGGGTACTGTGCAATGAGAAGGGACTAATTAGTAATCTTGTTGTACGGGGACCCTTGGGTCAGAGCTATCATAACATGATCGATTTCTCACTCGAAATGGAGAGCGAAGAAATTGACTCTGAGACTAAGGTCCTGAATTTAAACAAGGGGAATTATGATGCCATTAGATGGGAACTGAGTAGGTCTGATTGGACAACGTTCCTGGGAGGACTGGAGGTAGATAAACAATGGCAAGCATTTAAAGATAGAATGACAAAATTTCGAAAATTGTTTATACCAATCTGGCATAAAAGGAAATCTAAAAAGGTGACTCAACCGTGGATAACAGGGGAAATTAGAGACAGCATAAAATCCAAAGATAGGGCGTATAAAATAGCCAAAAAAAGCACCAGAGCGGAAGATTGGGAACAGTTTAAGATAGAGCAAAGGAGAACAAAGGGCTTAATCAAGAGGGGCAAAATAGCTTACGAAAGCAAGCTGGCGGAAAATATAAAAACTAACTCCAAAAGCTTTTATAAGTATATCAAGAGGAAAAGACTGGTGAAAACCAAAGTTGGTCCATTGCAGTCAGATACGGGGGAATATATAACGGGAAATAAGGAAATGGCAGACCAACTAAATGCATACTTTGGGTCAGTCTTTACGAAGGAAGACACAAAAAACCTCCCTGGGATATCGGGAAAAATAGGGACATTGGCAAAGGAGGAACTGACGCAAATCAATATCTCTAAGGATATGGTGTTAAGGAAGCTAAAGGGATTGAAGGCGGACAAATCCCCAGGGCCTGATAACATGCATCCTAGGGTACTGAAGGAGGTGGCCCTAGAGATAGCGGATGCACTAAGTATGATTTTTCAGAATTCATTAGACTCGGGAACAGTGCCCATGGATTGGAGGGTAGCTAACGTTACCCCACTATTCAAAAAGGGGGGTAGGGAAAAAGCAGGTAATTACAGACCTGTAAGCCTTACATCAGTTGTGGGCAAAATGCTGGAGTCCATCATTAAGGATGAAATAGCGGAGCACTTAGCAAATGGGGACAGGATAGGACAGAGTCAACATGGATTTACAAAGGGTAAATCGTGCTTGACTAATCTATTGGAATTTTTTGAGGGAGTAACTGGTAAAATAGATGGGGGAGAGCCAGTAGATGTGGTGTACCTGGACTTCCAAAAGGCCTTCGATAAGGTCCCACATAAAAGATTAGCACGGAAAATTGAAGCTCATGGGATAAAGGGGAAAGTATTGACGTGGATAGAGAACTGGCTGTCAGATAGAAAACAAAGAGTTGGAATAAACGGCTCATTTTCTGAATGGCAGGCAGTAACAAGTGGGGTACCACAGGGATCTGTCCTGGGTCCCCAGCTGTTCACAATTTACATTAATGACCTGGATCAGGGAGTCGGATGCAGCATTTCCAAATTTGCAGACGACACTAAACTAGGAGGAGGGGTGGGCTCAGAGGAGGAGACCAGGAAGCTCCAGAGCGATTTGGACAGACTGGGTGATTGGGCGGATAAATGGCAGATGCACTATAATGTGGACAAGTGCGAAGTTATCCACCTTGGGTGCAGGAACGGGAGGGCAAATTATTATTTAAATGGCAATAAATTGGGAGAGGGGGAAGTACAGAGAGACCTGGGTGTTCTTGTACACCAGTCACTGAAGGCGAGCATGCAGGTGCAACAGGCGGTCAAGAAGGCAAACGGTATGCTGGCCTTCATAGCAAAAGGGTTGGAATACAGGAACAGGGATACCTTGCTGCAGCTGTACAGGGCACTGGTGAGACCACACCTCGAGTACTGTGTACAGTTTTGGTCGCCTCATCTGAGGAAAGATGTTCTTGCCGTGGAGGGGGTGCAGCGGCGATTCACCAGGCTGATACCAGGAATGGCGGGATTGACCTATGAGGAGAGACTATGTAGTTTAGGGATGTACACACTGGAGTTTAGAAGATTGAGAGGGGACCTCATAGAAGTGTATAAAATTCTGACAGGTCTAGACAGACTAGATGCAGAAGGAATGTTTCCCTTGGCGGGTGAGAACAGAACTAGAGGACATAATTTAAGGATAAGGGCTAAACCATTTAGGACAGAAATGAGGGGGAATTTCTTCACTCAGAGGGTGGTGAACCTGTGGAACTCATTGCCACAGAGGGCAGTGTACGCCAGCTCATTAAATATATTTAAGAGGGAATTAGATATATTTCTACAGGCAAAAGGGGTTAAGGGTTACGGAGAGAAGGCGGGGACGGGATACTGAATTGGAGGATCAGCCATGATCTCATTAAATGGCGGAGCAGGCTCGAAGGGCCGGATGGCCTACTCCTGCTCCTATCTTCTATGTATCTATGTAATACAAATCTAAGCTGCTGTGTGACTTTACTGATGGCTCAGTGACACTGGATCACAGTAACATAAAGTACCATGTGAGGTCCTATTAAGAATCCAGTTGGTAGAAATTGTTTGACTTCTACAAACCAGATAGTATGCTTTCCTTTTCATACTCCACAGAGCATTTTAAACTGGCTGGCTCTTTGAGTTGCGCAGGTCCTTATTGCGCAGTTACGATTTATCAACCACTTTATCAAGCTGTTAAAAGAATGTACCATATATTTTTGAATTTGCTGAAAATTGTGAAACTGTGGTTCACTATAAAACATGTAGGAGAAGCAAATACATTAATCAACAATGACTTGCATTTATATAGCGCCTTTAAAGCAGAAAAACACAAAATCTATCATCTTTTACTCATTCCTAACCATTGTCTTACCTATTAGGTCACTGCCTTCCATCGATCCAATGGAGTAGTTGGCGGGGCTAATAGGAGGTGTGGTATTAACGCTGGCATAGCCGGCAGATGAGCTGACCTCTGACTGATCATACACATGACTTGGTCTGTATACCTCTTGCGAGGAAATCAGTGAAGTTCGCTGCTTAGGCTGAAACAAAAAAAAGTTAAAACTGTCAGCACAAGGTCTTCAAACATTTTTCATTGCATTCTCTTTTTTTTTTAAATTAATCTGTGGAGAAATTTGAATTTCAGGTGAGACCCCCCCCCCCACCAAACAATACTCTACAGAACTATTACTCTTTGTACATTTTTGAGGGGATTTACCCTCCTATGAGAGCACGCAGCCTTTATTATTTACCACAGATCCCCAGCAGTCAGGAGATGAGGTGAGGCACCCTCTGAATGCTATCCTTGGTTGTTTTCCAGGAAGCACAACAGTGGCCTGGTGAAGGTTCCCTACTTAGTCTCCTCTCTCTCCTATGGATAGGTGCCTGGCATCCACTCAGTGCCCGCCTACACCAAGGTAGTTGAGATCAGGAACTAAATGAGCATGGGCAAAATGAACTTGAGTCTCTACTCTCAGTTCTCTTAACATACCACACCACTACTATATGCTGCACTTTTGCCTAAGCTAATTCAGATGTGTGTATTATTTTATAAAGCACCTTGTATTAATTCAACCATTATTTTTGTTACATCATCTAGCTGGTTTGAACATGATTTTTTTTTTGTTGCAGAGCTGCCATGGGGATTTTGTAATTGAAACAACTGGTTCATTCTGTGCTTATTAAATGTCAAATAATAATGCAAATGATTCTCCATCAATTTCTCAATTTAAAAATGCTTAATCCTCACAAATATGTAAATGTTGCTGCAGTATTGAAATATAGAGGTGGCAAACGTTACTAACTGGCATAGAAACATAGAAACATAGAAACTAGGAGCAGGAGTAGGCCATTCGGCCCGTCGAGCCTGCTCCGCCATTCAATACGATCATGGCTGATCATCCAAATCCAGTACCCTGTCCCTGCTTTCTCACACAGAATCCCCATAGAGCCTACACTGACACATATCCCACCCTATCCCCGTAACCCCACGTATTTAATTCCCCCTAACATATCCCATCCTATCCCCGTAACCCCACATATTTAATCCCCCCCTAACACTAAGGGTCAATTTATCATAGCCAAATCAACCTAACCCGCACATCTTTGGACTGTGGGAGGAAACCGGAGCACCCGGAGGAAACCCACGCAGACACGGGGAGAATGTGCAAACTCCACACAGACAGTCACCCGAGGCCGGATTCGAACCCGGGTCTCTGGCGCTGTGAGGCACCAGTGCTAACCACTATGCCACCGTGTTCACCACGAATACCTGAACTGCACTGCTTGCGTTTAACTGTCAAAGCAAATAAAGCATAAATCAGAGGAGGAGGCAGAAAATCCTTGAACCTAGTTCAAGCAGTACTGAAGCACAATTCCTTTTGGTTGGGCTACTATACATCATTTAACAATTCACAAAAGATTCGAAGCTAGAGATGTGCTTGGAAAATTGGTTCATTCAAAAGGAAGCATTGAAAAAAATAATTAACACTAGACATTTTCTTTCACTTTTCATTGTGGTTGGAAAGAACATTCAAAGAATTGGGGGAAATACAAATTGTAATTATAGCTCGTCCTGCAACCTGCCTGTAATTTCTAAACAATGCGTAACCTTTACAGTGTGAACATATGGCCATTAAATTTAACTAGCTGGATTAGCACCAGACCATAGCGTGCAAGGTCTGTGATAAGCGGATAGTCCTCCAACAGGCATCACCTGTTGCTAAGGATGCCTTTCAATTTACCATTGTTATTATATGTATAATGAATCAGTGGAAGTAAATGACAATCAGGGTTATATGTTGCGGGGTGGTAGTTTATGCAAAATGACCCACCAAGCTGCATCAGTGCTACACAGATGAGTGAGTTATGGTGGCAACATATGAGTGGGTTATTTTGTGTTAACCATCCACTCTTCTTTGTGTCTTCTGTTTATATAATATACCTATAGGGTCATTTACTTCAGTTAACATTTTTAACTTGGTTTCCAGGCATTTTCAATGGGACTTACTAGGATTTGCAGAGTCCACAACCATGTCCTGACACAGTTTGTGACATCACATCATATGGCTACTGTACTGTCAGTGTTCAATGTCTGACATCATGTAGAAAGTTTTACAGAACATGATGATTTTATTTTTGTCTTTTTTTAATGGGAAGTTACAAATTTAAAGATAACATAAATGAACCAAGAAAATGAAAATATAACATGTTTTCCAAGATAAAGAATTGATTTTGACTGCATTTTCCATGTGATGGGATTGATATTTGTGTGTATACATATGAGGACACAAGCTAGTGGAGGGACAAAACACTGAGTTTTAAACATATATATTGTATAAAAGCCTGACTCTTCCTGAATTTAATGAAATTTGAACTTCAATTTTTATTTATATGGACCATTTCATCTATCCATTTCCAGAGCTACAGAATTCCAATAGTAAGTGGGAATCCTGATTCAGATCTAAGGAAACAGGACAAGGGCATACCCTACCAATTTATGGGATTTTCCACTACTGCTGTTCCATTCTGACCTTGAAGTAGCTGAACCTCTACAGTAATTGCTAAAGTTCCTTGGATACATTTATACACTGTCAGAGTGAAGGGGAATGGGAAGAGAATGAAAGCAGGGAGATACAGAAAAGTACATAGAAACACATAGAAAGAGAGGGGGTGATGAGGCAAAGAAGATATAGGGCCGAAAATTGATCCCGGGACGCGAGAGTACGCACTGCATACTCTCGCGTATTCCCACTCCAATTGCCGGTTTTCTGCATGCCCTGCGCATGCGCTGAAAACCGGCAATTGCTCTTCCGAAAAGGGGGCGGGGCCGGAGTGCATCGCGTGCGCGCTACAGGCTGCGCGCACGCTGTGCACTTCATGCTTTGGACGCGCAGGTAAGTACTGAAGATTTTGGAAATGTAAAAAGGAGGAGTAAGACCCGCTTTTAAGAAGGTAAGTAGTGAATTAAGTATTTTTTTGAATTTTTTTTTACAGGTATATCTTTTTTATAGACTTTAAAGACAGGTAAGTTTATTTTTATAACTTTTTAAAAGATTTTAAATTTTTTCAAAAATTAAATTTTTTATTTAAAATGGTTAATTTAATTAACTATACTTATTTTATTAATGTGATGGTTTTTTTTTTAAATTTAATTGAGGTTTAGCTGTTATTTTGGGGGGGTGTAAGATTCATAAGTCTCTCAGCCATGCTGTGAGACTTATGAATGGAAGATGGTGTGCTGCCATTGGCTCTAACTGAGTCACGTGATCCCACAGCTCGCACGAATTAACTACGCCGCTGGGATACGCAAGCCCAGCACAGCTGATGTCTGGAACATCAATTTCGTGCGAGCTGGATCAGAAAAAGCATAAGCGAGGTGAGACATCGCGGGAAAGGCTTACCCCCGCGGGAACAGAGCGAGATCAATTTCTGGGCCAATATGCCATAGCTACATTTTTTCTGCACATGCAAAATATTCAGTGCTTTTACATTTTTCAGTGTATCTGTGCGTGTAAAGGGAAAACTGCAGAAGAACCAGCAATAGGATAGAGAAAACGGGGCAATACTGAGGGAAAGTGATCATGATTTGAGCACTGTGACAGGACATTACTGTTATATGTCATAGAGTCATAACGACACAGAAGGAGGCCATTTGGCCCATCGAGTCCATGCTGGCTCTCTGTAGAGCAATCCAGTCAGTCCCACACCCCCACTCTATCCCCATAGCCCTGCAAATTTATTTCCCTCAAGAGCCTATCCAGTCTCCCCTTGAAAACATTGAGTGTCTCCGCTTCCACCACTTCCATCGGCAGCGAGTTCCAGGTCCTCACCAATCGCTGCGTAAAAAAGTTTCTCCTCACATCCCTCCTGTATCTCTTGCCCAAAACTTTAAATCTGTGTCTCCTAGTCCTTGTACCATCAACTAGTGGGAACAGCCTTTCCCCGTCTAGCCTATCCAAACCCGTCATAATCTTGTACACCTCTATCAAATCACCTCTCAACCTCCTTTGCTCTATTGAAAACAAATCCAGCTTCTCCAATCTGTCCTTGTAGCTAAGATCCCCCATCCCCGAAACCATTCTGGTAAATCTCCTCTGCACCCTCTCAAGGGCCTTCACATCTTCCTAAAGTGTGGTGACCAGAACTGGATGCAATACTTCAGTTGTGGCCTAACCAGCGCTTTATAAAGGTTCAGCATAACCTCTCTGCTTTTGTACTCAATACCTCTATTTATGAAGCCCAAGATCCCATATGCTTTGCTAACCACTCTCTCAATATGTCCTGCCACCTTCAGGGACCTATGCACATTAACTCCCAGGTCCCTCTGTCCCTGCACACTCTTTAAAACTGTGCCAATAAATGTTTATTGCCTCACCCTGTTCCTTCTGCCAAAATGCATCACCTCACACTTCTCTGTATTAAATTCCATCTGCAACTTGTCTGCCTATTCTGCTAGCTTTTCTATGTCCTGTTGCAGTTGATTGGTATCATCCTCACTGTTTGCCACACCCCCAAGCTTGGTGTCATTGGCAAATTTAGAAATTTTACTCTGTATGCCAATATCCAGATCATTTATATATATCAAAAAAAGCAGTGGCCCCAGCACTGACCCTTGGGGAACACCACTGTCTACCATCCTCCAGTCTAAAAAACAGCCATTTACCACAACTTGCTGTTTTCTGTCTTTAAGCCAATTCCTTATCCAAGCTGCCACTGACCCACCTATTCCATGAGCCTCAATTTTGTTAACCAGCCTCCTATGTTGTACTTTGTCAAACGCTTTCCTAAAATCCATGTAGACAACACCCATTGTATTCCCTTCATCAATCCTCCCTGTTATTTAATCAAAAAATTCAATTAGATTAGTCAAACAGGATCTGCCTTTTACAAATCCGTGTTGGCTCTCCTTAATTAGCTTAAACCTCTCCAAGTGCCTGTTAATTTTTTCCTTGATTATTGTTTCTAAAACTTTACCCACCACTGATGTTAAACTGACCGGCCTGTAGTTACTAGGATTATCCTTACACCCTTTCTTGAACAATGGTGTCACATTTGCCACTTTCCAATCCTCAGGCACCTCCCCCGCATCTAGGGAAGATTGGAAAATTATGGCAAGACCTTCTGCTATCTCCTCCCCCAATTCCCTTAGCATCCTGGGATGCAAGCCATCTGGACCAGGCGACTTATCCACTCTAAGCATACCCAACCTTTCCAGTACATCCTGTCTATCAATTTTCACCCCTTCCATTGCTTCTACCGATATTTTGTCAGCATCCACCTCCTCAGTAAACACCGATACAAAGTACTCTGAGTATTCTAGCCTTGCCCTGTGCCTCTAAGCATATATCACCTTCTTTGTCCCTAACAGGTCCCATCCCGCCTCTTACTACCCGCTTACTATTTACAGGCCGGTAGAAGATTTTTGGGTTCCCTTTTATGTTAACTGCCATTCTACTCTCATATTCTCTCTTTGCCAATCTTATTTTCATCTTCACTTCCCCTCTCAGCTTATTGTATTTGGTCTGGTTCTCCCTTGAAGAATTCACCTGACATGCGGCATACACCCTCTTTTTTTGTTTCATCATCTTCTCTATCTTCCTCGTCATCCAAGGATCCCTTGTTTTGGTTCCCTTACCCTTCCCTCTTGTTGGAATGTACCTAGCCTGTACTTGGAACATCTCCTCCTCAAAGATCACCCATTGTTCCGTTACAGTTTTTCCTGTCAGTCTTTGGTTCCATTTTACCCTGGCTAGATCCTTTCGCATCCCATTGAAGTTAGCCCTATTCCAGTTTAGAAGTTCCACTCTAGATTGTTCCTTGCTCCTCTCCATTGTTAATCTAAATCTTATGATATGATGATCACTCGTACCCAAGTGTTCTCCCACAGACACTTGGTCGACCTGGCCCACCTCATTCCCCAGCACCAGATCCAGCAATGCCTCCTTCCTAGATGGGCCAAGAACATACTGGTCAAGGAAATTCTCCTGAACACATTTAAGAAATTCCTCCCCCTCCTTTCCCTTTACCCTAGCATTATCCCAATCGATATTTGGGTAATTAAAGTCCCCCAATATCACCACTCTATAGCTCTTGCATATCTCAGCAATTTCCCTGTAGATTTACTCCTTACCTCCCTCTCACTATTTGGAGGCCTATAGAATACCCCCAATAGCGTGATCATACCCTTTTTGCTCAACTCTAACCAAATGGATTCTGTCCTTGTCCCCTCAAGAACATTCTCCCTTTCCAACACTACAATGTGTTCCTTAATCAGCCACCCCACCTACCTTTTTTCCTTCCCTATCTTTTCTGAACACCTTGTACCCTTGAATATTAAGTGCCCAGTCCTCACTGTTTTTAAGCCATGTTTCCGTTATTGCCACAACATCACATTGCCACACGGCTAATTGTGCTTGTAGCTCACCAACCTTATTCACCACACTTTGTGCGTTTACGTACATGCATTGTAAACCCATTTTTTAATTTTTCGTAGTCTTTCTTAGTCTGCTCCTATCTAATATGGTACTACTTCCGCCTCTAGTACTACTTTCATCTCTAGTACTATCCAACGCACTCACTCTTTAATGCACCTTATCCTCTTTTCTATTCCTATATGCTGGTGCCCATCCCCCTGCCAAGCTAGTTTAAACCCTCCCCAACAGCACTAGCAAACCTCCCCGCGAGAATATTCGTCCCGGCTCTGTTGAGGTGTAACCCGTCCGGCTTGTACAGGTCCCACCTTCCCCAGAAACGGTGCCAATGCCTGAGGAATCTAAAGCCCTCCCTCCTGCACCATCTCTCCAGCCACGCATTCATCTGTTCTATCCTCCTATTCCTGTAGTCACTAGCACGTGGCACCGGGAGTAATCCGGAGATTACTACCTTGAGGTCCTGCTTTTTAATCTCTGTCCTAGCTCCCTAAAATCTGCCTGCAGGACCTCATCCCTCTTTCTGCCTATGTTGTTGGTACCGATATGGACAACGACCTCTGGCTGTTCAGCCTCCCCCCTCAGAGTGTCCTGCAGTTACAAATAATGAGCTATTAAAGACCTTGATGAAAATGATTCTGTGACAGAAAACAAATATTTTCATACACAAGTGCATCAGTAACTGATCAAGAACGTTAGGGAAAAGGCTATCTCTCCCCAAACACACACACACATCCAAAAAACAGCAAGGTACTGGCTTTAATTACTTAGAAATAAAAAGCATATTGGAGCAGCGTGTGTATGTTTTTTCTTTCTTGTCTAAAAATTCTGCCTGACCTCTGTTATCTTTGACACCACTGACCGCTCTATCCTCCTGCAACTCCTCTACAGTCCTTCTTCACAGTTTGCTCTCTCTGGCCTCTGCTCTTACATGACTCAATACAGGTGTTAGATTGCTGCCAATTGCTTCTCCTCTCTGCTCGCATTGTCACCTCAGGTGTACCCCAGTGATACATCCTTGGAACCCCTCCTTCACCATCTATATGCTACCTTTAACGATGGTAACCAAAAGCTTTAGGCTAACTTCCACATGTGACAACCAGCTGTACTTCATTGCCTCCTTCATTGACCGAAAAGTAGCTGTCACACTCTCAAATTGCTTGTCTGATATCAAGACCTCAATGAGCCAAAACTTTCATCAGCTGAATGTTTGCAAGGCTGAGGCCATCCTCTTCGGCACCCAGTATTGCCTCTGACCTTGACCAGGAAGTGCATAGTCTTGGTCTTCTGCCCGATCCCCAGCTCAGCTTTGTCCTTCACATCTGCTAGATTACCAAAACCATCCTCTTCCAACCCTACAATATTGCCTGCCTCCGACCCTATCTCTCCCCTACTGCTGCTAAATCCTTTGCGCCTAGGCCTTCATCACCTTAAGGCTTGACTTGTCTAATTCCCAGCTATTTTGCATCGCCTCCATCCCCTGCAACTTCATATAACGTCTCTGCACTAAGTCCCACACTCCTGTAATCCACATCCTCTTCAAGATCCACGGGCTCCCCATGCCCCATTGTGTTGAGTTCAAAGTTCTCTTCCTTGTTTTCAAATCTTTCCATGGCTTTGCCCCACCTTACCTGAGTGACCTTCTCCTGCATGAACCCTCTAGTCTTCTGACACTGGATTCCTACTTAATTCTCACTCGACTATTAGTGGCCATTCGTTCACCCACTAATTCCTGTCTCTACCCAGTCCTCTCTGTCTTGCTTCCTCCTTCCCTGCTTTAAAACAACTCTTCAACCATGTCTTTGCTTGCACATCCCAGCCTCTTCATTCCCATCCCCCATTTTCAGTGTCCACTGTAATCCTTTCCTCCTTATTGTAAGGCACTCAGACAACTTCCTACATACGAGAAACGCTATATAATTGCAAGCTACTGTCATACACAACGGTTATCAAATCAATACAATAACCAGCTCAAGGAGCCCCATTTTCAGAATAAAAACAAATGAAGAGAGCCATGCCCAAATCAGCTACTTCAAGTAGCACCCACATTTGTGGGTATCAGTGCACCATTTCACATCTGTAGAATTCACAATATATTGGCTCCTAGGTCATAAGGTTCTGTGTAATAGTACACAGATCAAATTATTCAAAGCAAAGATAAACTGACAATATAACCAACTAAATATTTCCATTGGTGAAAAGGCGGCACAAAAGCAAAATCCACACTAAGTTTCCTCCTTTTAAGAATACTGATGGTTAAGTTTAATGCACCATTTATGTGACAGTTTGCATAATTTATACATTCAACTCATTCAGTACTAAATGTTGTCATCTTTGGACCATGAATGCCTATCAAGCAGAGGTTGACAGTTCTGGAAAATGAAACATTACCACTTTGTACCTCATTATTATTCCAGTATTAAACAGTCTTTACTCAAGAATGGTCAAGTACAGTGCGGAGCTTCATCTACATTATCCCAGTTTCACCTCAATGTCAACAGAGCACGTTTCTCACGGATGGCAAAGTTCTGTTCATCATTCCTTATATTTTAACGGCACTCTCGACCTTTCGGATTACGATATTAATCCTAATTAGTGCTAAACCTGAGAATGCTTTTGTTCTATGACTGCTTGGATTAATTTTGATTAAAGATCATTAAAACTGTGAGAAAGACAACCGGTCAGATAAGATTCAAACTCAGGACATTGAGGTGAACACATTTTCAACAAAGCAGAGCGGTTTCCTATAAGACTAGACAATATACTTTTTTATTTACAGATTGAAAGAATTGCAATTTTTGGGAGAGGGGAGGAAGGTGAGCATTTACTTACTAATTTCACAGAGTCGGCAAAAGGAGGATTAAAGGAGCGCAGAGAGGAGGCCTGGGACAGGAGCTGAGTGGCGGACCTGCGAGAGGCACAGAGTCGGCGACAGGAACTCAACACAGGAGTGACGTCAGAATTCAGGAGTGACGTCGGCACAAGGGAGTTGATTGGAGAGTAGCTGGTGGGTATTTTCTGTTACGTTTCTTTGTTACGTTTTAAGTGTATTTCGGCTAAGTAGTTCATAGCCTATTAATAGAGGGAGAGAGCTGATTGGTGAGTAGCTGGTGAGTGTTTTTTGTTAAGTTTTTAAGTTTATTTCGGTCAAGGTAGTTCATAGTATATTATATGGAGGCATGGCAGGGCAGCTCAGCCCTGTGGAATGCACATCCTGTGCCATGTGGGAAATCCTGGACGCTTCTCGTGGCTTGGACAACCACGTGTGCAGAAAGTGTCAACAACTACAGCAGCTCGAGCTCTGGGTTTCGGAGCTTGAGCGGCGGCTGGAGTCAATGCAGTGCATCCGCGAGGCTGAGAGTTACGTGCATAGCACGTTTCTGGAGGTAGTCACCCCACAGCTTAAGAGTGTGCAGGAAGAGAGAGAATGGGTGACCGCCAGACAGACGAGGAGGACCAGGCAGGTAGTGCAGGAGTCCCGAGTACATCTCGCTCGCTAAGCAGTATTCAGTTCTGGATACTGGTGAGGGCGATGGTTCCTCTGGGGAGTGCAGCCAGGGCCAAGTCCAAGTCCACAGCACCATGGGTGGCTCAGCTGCACAGGTGGGGAGGAAGAGGAGTGGAAGAGCAATAGTGGTAGGGGATTCAATAGTTAGGGGAATAGACAGGCGTTTCTGCGGCCACAGACGTGACTCCAGGATGGTATGTTGCCTCCCTGGTGCCAGGATCAAGGATGTCACTGAAGCATAGAAGATAGGAGCAGGAGTTGGCCATTCGGCCCCTCGAGCCTGCTCCACCATTTAATGAGATCATGGCTGATCATCCAAATTCAGTACCCTGTCCCTGCTTTCTCCCCATATCCCTTGATCCCTTTAGCCTTAAGAAATATATCTATCTCCTTCTTGAATATATTTAATGAATTGGCCTCAACTGCCTTCTGTGGTAGAGAATTCCACAGGTTCACCACTCTCTGGGTGAAGAAATTCCTCCTCATCTCAGTCCTAAATGGCTTACCCCTTATCCTTAGACTGTGACCTCTGGTTCTGGACTCCCCCACCACCGGGAACATCCTTCCTGCATCTAGTCTGTCTAGTCCTGTTAGAATTTTATAAGTTTCAATGAGATCCCCTCTCATTCTTCTAAACTCTAACGAATATAAGCCTAATCGACCCAATCTCTCCTCATACGTCATTCCTGCCATCCCAGGTATCAGTCTGGTAAATCTTCGCTGCACTCCCTCCATGGCAAGAACATCCTTCCTCAGATAAGGCGACCAAAACTGCACGCAATACTCAAAGTGTGGTCTCACCAAGGCCTTGTACAGCTGCAGCAAGACATCCTTGCTCCTGTACTCGAATCCTCTCGCTATGAAGGCCAACATACCATTTGCCTTCTTAACCGCCTGCTGCACCTGCATGCTTACCTTCAGCGACTGGTGCACAAGGACTCCCAGATCTCGTTGCACTTCCCCTTTTCCCAATCTATTGCCGTTCAGATAATAATCTGTCTTCCTGTTTTTGCCACCAAAGTGGATAACCTCGCATTTATCCACATTATACTGCATCTGCCATGCATCTGCCCAATCACCCAACCTGTCCAAATCATACTGGAGTTTCTCTCCTCACAGCACATACGCCCACCCAGCTTTGTGTCATCTGCAAACTTAGAGATATTACATCTAGTTCCCTCGTCTAGATCATTAATATATATTGTGAATAGCTGGGCTCCTAGCACCGATCCCTCTGGTACCCCACTAGTCACTGCCTGCCACTCGGAAAAAGACCCGTTTATTCCAACTCTTTGCTTCCTGTCTGCCAACCAGTTCTCTATCTAAATCAGTACCTCACCCCCAATCCCATGTGCTTTAACTTTGCACGCTAATCTCTTATGCGGGACCTTATCGAAAGCCTTCTGAAAGTCCAAATACACCACATCCACTGGTTCTCCCTTATCTATTCTACCAGTTACATCCTCAAAAAATTCCAGTAGATTAGTCAAGCATGATTTCCCTTTTGTAAATCCATGTTGACTTTGTCCGATCCTGTCACTGTTTTCCAAGTGCTCTGCTATTACATCTTTTATAATGGACTCTAGCATTTTGCCCACTACCGATGTCAGGCTTACCGGTCCATAATTCCCCGTTTTTTCTCTACCACCTTTTTTTAAAATAGTGGGGTTACATTAGCTGCCCTCCAATCCATGGGAACTGTTCCAGAGTCTATAGAATTTTGAAAGATGACCAGCAATGCATCTACTATTTCTAGGGCCACTTCCTTAAGTACCCTAGGATGTAGATTATCAGGCCCTGGGGATTTATCGGCCTTCAATCCCGTCAATTTCCCTAACACCATTTCCCTACAAATACTGATTTCAGTCAATTCCTCCCTCTCATTAGACCCTATGTTCCCCGACATCTCTGGGAGTTTATTTGTGTCCTCCTTTGTGAAGACAGAACCAAAGTATGTATTTAATTCGTCAGCCATTTCTTTGTTCCCCATTATAAATTCCCCTGATTCTGACTGCAAGGGACCTACGCTTGACTTCACCAATCTTTTTCTCTTCACATATCTATAGAAGCTTTTACAGTCAGATTTTATGTTCCATGCAAGCTTACTCTCATATTCTATTTTCCCCCTCTTAATTAATCCCTTTGTCCTCCTTTGCTGAATCCTAAACTGCTCCCAATCCTCAGGATTGCTGCTTTTTCTGGCCAATTTATATGTCCTCTCCTTGGATCATACACTATCCCTAATTTCCCTTGTTAGCCACGGTTGAGTCACCTTTTTTGTTTTATTTTATGCCAAACAGGGATGAACAAATTCTGTAGTTCATCCATGCGATCTTTAAATGTTTGCCATTGCCTATCCACCATCAACCCTTTAAGTAACGCTCCCCAATCCACCCTAGCCAACTTGCGCCTCATACCATCGTAGTTTCCTTTATTTAAATTCAGGACCCTAGTCTCTGAGTCAACTACTTCACTCTCCATCTTAATGAAGAATTCTATCATATTATGATCGCTCCTCCCCAAGGGGCCTCGTACAACAAGATTGCTAATTAATCCTTTCTCATTACATAATACCCAGTCTAAGATGGCCTGATCTCTAGTTGGTTCCTCGACATATTGGTCCAGGAAACCATCCCGTATACACTCTAGGAATTCCTCCTCCACAGTATTGTTACTAATTTGGTTAGCCCAATCTATATGTAGATTAAAGTCACCCATGATAACTGCTGTGCCCTTATTGCACGCGTCTCTAATTTCCCGTTTAATGCCATCCCCAACCTCAGCATTACTGTTTGGGGGGTCTGTGTACAACTCCCACTAACATTTTCTGCCCCATGGTATTTCTCAGCTCTACCCATACAGATTCCACATCATCAGAGCTAATATCCTTCCTTACTATTGTGTTAATCTCCTCTTTAACCAGCAATGCTACCCCAGCTCCTTTCCTTTTTGTCTGTCCTTCCTGAATATTGAATATCCCTGGATGTTGAATTCCCAACCTTGGTCACCCTGGAGCCATGTCTCCGTAATCCCAATTATATCATATCCGTTTACATCTATTTGCGCAGCTAATTCATCTACCTTATTACGAATGCTCCTCGCATTAAGACACAAAGCCTTCAGGCTTGTTTTTTTAACACTCTTAGTCCTTTTAGAATTATTATTTACTGTAGCCCTGTTTGATTTACACCCTTGATTTCTCTGCCTTCCACTTTTGTTTTTCTCCTTCCTGTCTTTTGCTTCTATCCTTGCTTCCCTTTCCTCTGTTTCCCTGCACAGGTTCCCAACCCCCTGCCATTTTAGTTTAAACCCTCCCCAACAGCACTAGCAAACACTCCCCCTAGGACATCGTTCCCGGTCCTGCCCAGGTGCAAACCGTCCAGTTTGTACTGGTCCCACCTCCCCCAGAACCGGTTCCAATGTCCCAGGAATTTGAATCCCTCCCCCTTGCACCATTTCTCTAGCCACGTATTCATCTGAAATATCCTTCTATTTCTACTCTGACTAGCACGTGGCACCGGTAGCAATCCGGAGATTACTACCTTTGAGGTCCTATTTTTTAATTTACCTCCTAACTCCCCATATTCAGCTTTTAGGACCTTATCCCGTTTTTTACCTATATCGTTGGTGCCTATATGCACCACGACAACTGGCTGTTCACCCTCCTCCTCCAGAATGCCCTGCAGCCGCTCCGAGACATCCTTGACCCTTGCACCAGGGAGGCAACATACCAACCTGGAGTCTCGTTTGCGGCCGCAGAAACGCCTATCTATTCCCCTTACAATAGAATCCCCCATCACTATAGCTCTCCCGCTCTTTTTCCTCCCGTCCTGTGCAGCAGAACCACCCATGGTGCCAGGAAGTTGGCTGCTGCTGCCTTCCCCCGATAAGCCATCTCCCTCAACAATATCCAAAGTGGTATATCTGTTTGAGAGGGGGATGTCCACAGGGGACCCCTGCACTACCTGCCTGCGCCTACTACTCTGCCTGGTGGTCACCCATTCCCTTCCTGCCTGTGCAGCCTTTACCTGCGGTGTGACCAACTCCCTAAACGTGCTATCCACGATGTCCTCAGCATCGCGAATGCTCCAGTATGCATCCATTCGCAGCTCCAGCGCCGCAATGCGGTATGCCAGTAGCTGCAGTTGGATACACTTCCCGCACACATGGTCAACATGGACACAGGAAGTGTCCCTGATTTCCCACATAGTGCAGGAGGAGCATGCCACGGGGCTGAGCTGTGCTGCCATGACTTATCCTTTAATTAATTTAAATTAACTCAAATCAATACCACAAATTACACTACAATTAAATGATATACTCAAGGGCCCTTGTATACTAGCTGCAGGACATTCTGAGGGGGGAGGGTGAACAGCTAGAGGTCGTGGTCCACATCTGTACCAACTACATAGGTATAAAGAGGGATGAGGTCCTGCAGGCAGATTTTAGGGAGCTAGGAAAGAGATTAAAAAGCAGGATTTCAAAGGTAGTAATCTCCGGATTACTCCCGGTGCCACGTGTTTGTGAGTACAGAAACAGGAGGATAGAGCAGATGAATGCGTGGCTGGAGAGATGGTGCAGGGGGGAGAGCTTTAGATTCCTGAGGCATTGGGACCATTTCTGGGGGAGGTGGGACCTGTACAAGCCGGATGGGTTGCACCTCAACGGGACCAGAAACAATATCCTCGCGGCGGGGTTTGCTAGTGCTGTTGGGGAGGGTTTAAACTAGCTTGGCCTTGAGCCTGAGAGTGGATTCAGAAAGGAGATAAGCAAAGCTGGAAACTGGAGCTTACTGCCTGAAAGGATAGTAGAAGCAGAGACCCTCATCACATTTAAAAATTACTTGGATATGCACTTGAAATGCCATAACCTACAAGGCTACAGACCAAGTGCTGGAAAGTGAGATTAGGGTGGATAGCTCTTTGTCAGGCGGCACGGACAAGATGGGCCGAATGGCCTCCTTCTGTGCTGTAAATTTCTATGATTCTATGATTCACCCTCATTATTCTCTTTTTTTCTAGTTTCACTAGGCCATGTAGCTATTAAATGTGAGAAGGCAAACAAGCTGCTCCCCAGCCCAATGTAAGTTGTTGTTGTAGCAGTGCCCTGTACCAGCTACAAGGCGACACTTGGGGGTGGTTCAGTGATGACTCCATGTTAAATTCTTAATCCTCTCTATGAAGGCACAACTGGCTTTCACTTCCCAGAGCAGCACAACTGAGATCAGGAACTAACTGAGGTATGGGATTGAACTTATTGTTTGAGGACTCCAAGGCTCTATGCACTGGTGCTTCAATACAATAGAGCACTCAAACTGCATTTATAAATTACAGTAAAAGAAATATGAAATCACTGAACACTCTTTACCTAGTGTCTTCTCTAAATACAAATGTGCCGTTTTGTTGAACTTTGGAAGGACAGTGCCACAAGGACATATTTTCCGTGGCTGGAATGCTGGGATATTCAGAAGAAAGTGATGGGGAAAGAGTGACAGAAATTAAGTATTATATTTATAGCAAGTGCACATTATATGCAAGACGTTTAACATATTATAGGTATTTTATTTATGTTGCTACTAAACATGAGTTATAAAGCACAAATCCCAACAGATTTTTTTGCAGGAAAGAAATGATTCCAGAGACAATGGGAATTTAAATTGTACCAACTCTATTAAAAAAAGGCCTCGAGATTTATCAAAGCTTGGATCTGCTACAAAATTTATAAGATGTCCTGACTACTGCAGAGGCAAATGGGCACTGTAATCTATTGTGTCCAGTACTGCAAATTACTACAAATTATCCTTATGCCTGACATCTGATCCTGCAGTCTTGTATACTGTCACAAAAATTTAATTCTTTTTCCAAGTGGCTGTAACAGAGCTTATTTTTTTAATGTTTTAAAGGTAAACACTGTCTGTGGCAAAACTAGAAACAGTAAGCCTAATACTCCATGGCGTTTCCTGCTCAAATTCAGCAGATTGGTGCACGCAGCGACAAGCATCAGTGTATTTTGTGATTGAAGTGGTTTTTTTTTTAACCATAAACAAGGAATTTTCACAGGTATCAGTATCTTATTTTTCTCCTCTACAAGAATAACTTCCACTCGTATAGCCCCTTTTATATAAAGAACACACAAAGGCGCTCCACAGATAGGCATAAGGGAAATGGTGCCAAGTCAGAGGGCGACCAAAATGATGAATTTTGAGAAGGTATTTAAAAGAAAGAGGCAGACAACTTGAGTGTGTGTGGGACCTAGGATCTGCCATCTATGGAGCGACAAAGGGAGGAGGGATGCAAAAAAGGCTAGTCAGAAGGACGGATTGTTTGTGGGTGGGTGGGGAATCTGGCTGAAGCAGGTTGCAAAGATAGGGTGAGGCATGGCCATGGAGGGTTTTAAAAATGAGCATAATGATTTAAAAGCGAATGCATTGTGGGACAGGAAACCAATGTTATTCAGCAAGGACAGGAGTAATGAGCAAGCTGGGCTTAGTGTAGGACAGGTTACTTGCAGCAGGCTTTTGCATATGTTGAAGTTTGTGGAGGGTGCAAGATGAGAGGCCAGCAAGGAGAACATTGGCCTAACTGAATCTGGAGGTGGCAAAGGCATTTGAGGGTTTCAGCGGAAGAGCAGACGAGATAGGGCAGAGGTGGGCAATGCTGCAGAGGTGGAAGTAAGCAGTCTTGCTAGTAGAGAAGATATGAGGGGTAATTTTCACTCACTGTCTGGCAGTAATCTGGTGGAGCGGATTGTCCATCCATTGTGGATCCTGCCTGATTTCATGTGCCATTGAGTTGGACCCACGTGGCAGGAGTCAGCAGTATCAGCACGATGCAAAGGTGCTTTATAACGGTCTGTCTATCTATACGCATCACGCGTGCGTATGTGGCTACACTGGAGAAAACTAACACCCATAATGGCTCATCTACAAATAAAAAGCTAAGCCCCATTTTAGAAGTGTGTGATTCCAGTAATGGTTAATCCAGAAGAGAATTCAGCTGAATACAAACCTCCCACATATACAATCGTCATCCAGTCAGGCAGTCAATATCTTACTCATGCAGTCACTTGTTTATTCAGTAACCCACAGTCTCTCATTCATCCCACGCAGACACCCACAGTTAATCACCCGCACAATCACTAACCTACGGCCATCCAATCTTTTACTAATACCTAACCATCTATGATTCTACACCGATATACAAACCGGTATAAAATGTGGCTTTCTCGTATGTGAAAAAGCAGGATAAATGTGGAATCACCGGAGAAATAACTAATGTTATGCGTGAACAAATTATAACTGATTTAATGAAACAGATTTTTTTTTTTAAATGGTCAGGGGAAGCACGTGTTGGAAGTCGATCACATGGAAAAATAGCCGATCATTCTTACAAGGATTCTGATCCAGATGCCTATTGAGTATCCCCGCTGGAAAGTCTGAACATCCAGAGGTTAGATGAGGACAGATCAATCTTTTCCCCCCAACCCCCTGGCTTCCACTGAGGCAAGAGAGGAAGCACAGCTGAGTAGCGGTACAACACTTCAGCCCTAATTCTCCAATCCGCATTCCCCTCCAGCTGAGCTCGAAGCTGGGAGCATGGTAGCGCTGAATTAACCCTTTACTGTCCTAGCTCACTCAAGAATGGTCACTTGGGTAACAAGGACCAGGTGGATGGTTGTTGGAACTGACTGACGTGTACCCCAGAAAAAGTCACTTTACTCAGCAGAGTGGAAGCAAGAACATTTTTAGAAGAAACACAGGAAGACTGAACCAATACTGGTGCACCAATTACAATGGAGGTAATTTTCAACTTCACCGCTTGGGAAGTAACCTGGCGGAATAGATCGCCCTCCCATTATAGAACCTGCTTGATCTTCGTTCCACTGATTTCCCTACTTAGTTACGTAGCATAACCTGGGCGGGCAGGGGAAGAAAATCAGATGGGGAGTATTGCTGGTGTCCAACATTTCTACGGGCGATGGAAGGAACGGAAGTTAACTTGTAAATGGCTACTTTGACTAAGGCAACTAAGGGTTCTGATGAAAGGTCATCGCCCTGAAACGTTAACTCTGTTTCTCTCTCCACAGATGCTGTCTTACCTGCTGAGTATTTCCAGCAATTTCAGTTTTTATTTATAATTGATCAGAGAGGTTGATTACATTAGTCATGCCACAAATTTAAAATCTAAGAAAAAAGAATTATTGTAATAATCTTCAGCTGGCATCATTGGCCACACTAGGCTGCGGCAAAGCTCCACAGTAAATTCTCTCCCCCTACCTAAGGTGGGTGCCCCAGCACTGCAGTAATTGGCCCCAGTGCCCTCCCTAAATATTTAAATTAACGTGACCCTGAGAAATGGACTGGGGTCAGATGAACAGGCAGGCAGCTGGTGCAAGTCCAGTCTGTCAAACATCCATCACCATTGCAGTAACGAGGAAAATCTGTCCCCTCGTATTTTATCGAGGAGGTAGACTCCAAGGCCTCTCTAGAGTGTCAGGCAATGCTATCTTCCAAAACCACCTTCCAGCATTTTGACTATTCACAATGAGTCCTGCCAGATAGTCTAGAGCAGGCTGTACACATCAGACAATTGTATTTATGTTGGAGATGATGAAAGTGGCACTGGAAAGAAACTGTGCCAAGATGTTCAATTCTTGAATCTGGGCCATGGCATCAACCAAAGCCAACGACAATCTGGCAGAAGGAGGTTTTCTACAGATCTGACACAAGCCAAATTAACCCTTGACCAATTAATTTAACTTGAAAATAAAATGTATTCAGAAACTGGAAGCCAATATGATGATTGCAGAAAGGTGAAATGTTGTTTTAATTCTTGGACAAACTTTTGGAAAGACTATGCCAAAGAATTATACACCATATTGCATGACCTAAAAAGGCAACAATCAAATTAAGTGGCGTGTATTCCCTGGAGTGTAACACCAGAATGAACCACGATCAACACAGAACTGAAGTGCAATACCAGCCGATGTCTTACACACAGCAGGGCAAGTGAGGACTATGTTAGGCATGGCTCCCATGTGGCTCCAAACTCTTAAAGGGACACTGACCAGTGCTTTTCCTTCTGTTCCACCCATCCAAAGCCAGCGTGATCCTTCTTTACATATGCAAGACATCATTGAGACCTGACTGCAATTTTAACTGGTGGCCTGATGGGGGGCAGACTGCGGGAGTAGGCGGCGGGGCGAGAAGAGGCCCAAAGAGGCAAGTGTTTTTGTTACATGTGGGGCCAGGAGGAGTAGGAGTGCACTTTTCAAGGGAAAATTGGATAAATGTTTGAAACGAAAGGAGATGCAAGGTTATGGGCAGAGAGCAGAGCAGTGGGACTCATTCTGATTTGCTCTGTCAATCAAAGTGCCAGCACACAGAAGTAGGGCCAAATGACCGCATTCTGTGCTGTAAACCTCTGTGACTCTGGATCTGTGAATGATTGTGGATATTCTGTAGTAGAAACAGTTCACTGACTTATTTCTGCCATTGGGTTAATTTGTGGAGCAACATTATTGTTGGAAGTGTACAGCTCTAAAAGGCCTGCTTGAATGAGGCATAAAATTAAACACTGTATAGTGTTTTACAAGCTGATCTAGTGCCAGTTATGGCAAGAACTATTGCTAAAAGCTTTATATAATGAGTAATTTTCACTCAAGTATACACTTTTGCAGTCAATATACAAAATTCTATACACACAATAGTGGCAGATTAATTGCTTCACTGTAACCTAAACTGATCTTATTCTGATTGTTGTTCAGCTTACATCCTGTATATATAGCCAGCTCCACAAGATTATTTCCATTTTCTCAACCAAATGTGACTCCTCTAGGTAAAGGCTAAGGGCTGCCCACGCCCCCCAGTTAATTTGTATGATGTGCCCACAGATTTCCAAGATTAGGTCTGGTGAGAGATTCTTGAGGATCAGGGGTCAACAGTGATTTTTTATTTCAACGTTAGCTCTTCCAGTTTATACTTAAGACAACTCTGTTAAAATAAGTCTTTCAAAATCTTCAAACACGCTGGCTCAAAATACCTTTCACGTGGTACCAACAGAACTTCTGGCAGTAAATGCAGCAATGTGTTTGACTAGTAAAGAAAGCAAATTCCTCACTTGTCCTATTGGCACGGAGCTCATTAACATTACTATTTATGTGGACTTCACAACCATTTAGGACACATTACATGGTGGATATAAGCATTTGATGAACGCAAGAGTTTTTGTTTATTCCTTTAAGTCTGTTTTTTTCCCCTCCAGATATAATTTCATGGCCTCCTGTTTTGATGCAGGCTATTGCTTTTTATTAAGCAAGTTACTTTGTAAAGTTACTTTGTAAAGATCTATAATCTTTGTTTCAGGTCTCCCTCTGCCATGTATCATTCACCAACTAAAGTGCCTGGGCAGGAGACTTGTTCTCAGGTCTCTGCCAATGCTGCTCTGTAGCAGCATCCGAGAGCTCCATGAGATCATTTCTCTCTCGGTCCTTGTTGGAAAGCACCTGGATTCACCAATGACATTTTTAGTTGGTTAAAGCTGAGGTTTTAGTGGAAAGTTGCAAGCTTGAACCCACATTCTTCTTTGCTTTTTTTTCCCTCGTCGTGTGCATAGGCCAAATTTATGAAGCTTTGCTTCAAAGTAGAGGAAGCTTAAGCTAGCTACCTCAACATCAGTGATTCAGAGACCTGAGAGCAGGTTGCTTGGCTTCTCTGTTGGGAGGTTAATGTGTCCTAGAAGGAGACCTCAAATGTATACCTTACGGGGAGGATTTTAACTCCAAAAAATGGGCGGGTTTGGGTCGGGTGGGAGGTAAAGTGTTAAAAATCTGAATCCCGACCCCCAACCCCTCCACTTCCAGTTTTAACGGAGGTGGGATGGGGGGGGAGGGCAACAAACCCACTCCCAGGTGACGGGTTGGCACGTTAAATATGATAATGAGGCGTGCGACCGGGCCCCCCGCCCCCTGCACTCGGCGGGTCCAATAGTTAAAATTCCCCTGTACACGTCTGTCAATCAATTTGGGAGGGTTCCCTCAAATGGTCCCAACTCTTGCAGACAGACCTTCCTACTACACTGATCCAATGCCATGTCTGCAGCAGTCCAGTTGGGAGGTTCACTTGCAACACTGGGGGTACGGAACAGGTAATCCATGATATTCTTGGATGATTTGATAGGTCCTATGGTGCAAGGAGCAAATTTTAAGAAACATATTTATCAAATCCACATGTACAAACTTAGGAGAGGGGATTATAACTGTCGGGCGGCTGACCATTAGAGCAAGCTGGCAAGCTGGTCTATTTTGAGGGCTGGGGCTCACTAACGTGCCACCAGGAAGCTTCACGCCCCGGGGAAGGTGTCACGTTGCAGCTCGCTGGCTCTGGGCCCACCCAATAGCGGCCGGCAGGAAGGTACGTCTGGAGGGGGGGCTCAATTCGGCAGCTGCCTACATTATTCTTGCGGAGCCCGGAGGAGCACTCCTGTTCTTCCTGGTCTCACACAAGTAATTTCCGACTTACCTTTTTTGGGGCCTCTTCCTCTTGACCGCCAGGTTTTACTCAGCGCAATGTCCGTGGTACATGCTAAGCCAGTAAAAGCTGCATCGGGTTGCTATGTATGTGGTAGGGCCTCAGGTCACAGAGATTAATAAGGCTCCCACCTGTTTCAGGCAGGTCAACTTAAGGATCAACTTAAGGAAATGCTTCTGATCGGAGTGGAATGTTTTTCAGGTATCAGGAACTCAAACATAAAAACTGTAACACTGCAGTCACAAATCTGATGGATAACATGCCACAGACTTAATGACACTTAGTAAGTAAATGCATCAATCTTGCCACTACATTCTGTAGATGGAAAAAAAATCTTTACAAACGTACCTACCACAGGTGATTCATCATGTATGTTCTAATGTGGTGTCAGGTATAATCTGTAAATCTAAAACATCCTCTTGAAATAAGTGTACCTGACATGAAACAATATTGGCAAGACAAAGTGTAGTGAAGAATCAATCCCATACCTCAAAAATAAAACCTTTCCTGTGTTATCTGTGTTCAAGAGAATTAAAAAAAATTCAGCAAGAGAGAGACAAAACCATTGAGATATGAAACCCACTTTCTGCAATGAAGGGAGGGAGACATAAAACTTGACATACATTGTGGAGCGACATATACAATTTTCCCTTTGTAGTCAGTTAAGTCAGCTAATTCCAAACTTCCTTGCTGCAGGGAGTCAACCAACCAATTGCTGTGGCTCCCTGGAGCATGGGAAATTTGGATTGACTGAATTAACTAGTGGGCAGCCAGTCAACAATTTCCCTGCAATTAACCCACCCCGAACAAAGCAAAGGCAACCGGGGCATGGGAGATTTCCACAATTGTGAATCCAACAATCACACATCACAAAGGTAGGCACGGAATTGGGAATTAGAGTAGATAGCGCCAGTTGAAGATCAACACTAGCATAGGCACAATGAGCCAAATGATCTTCTCCCGTACTGTAATTTCTATGATTCTGTGAATTGTAGAGAGAGGTAGGCAGGTCACCGGGTAGGGAAAGACAGATGTTGCTGCTCAATGTGTTACTCAAATCTGTGCATATGTTCAGTGTGGTTTCAGTAGTCTTTCTAAAACCCTGCACCTCTGGACTTTTCGCTCTATATTAAGATTGAGAACCAACCTCCCACGTTAGTACAATCATACATATACATTAGCTATAGGGTTCTAGAACCTAGCAACTGTAAGAATATAAGACGACAGAGCTCTGTGGAATTTCTCATTGACTACTTAAGTTAATTCAGTGAAACTATAGGATATTAATCTATTTATACAATCCTAACCAGCTGTATCTTACAAATGAAATTTCCATGACCCCAGTGCTCAATAAAGTATTTTATCATCTATGCCTATGCTTATCACTATAACCTTCAATCCTATTCTCAACCAGATCTGTTTACAGGAATTAAATAACTCAGCATTAACTACTTGCAATGTACCTACTCCACAAATCTACAACTAAATGGGAAAACAATTCTTCAAGTTTCTAATTTTGTCCAAGGCTTACCAATGTTGCACTTGTATCTTCCAGCTTTACAACCACAGTCTGAGTTAAATATCTTTGATTATATCTACATTATCCATGCCTTTTTACATTTTGATGATGGATCATGATGCTTCTGGATTTTTCTTACTCAAATCAAGGTTCTGTGACTCCCTCTTTATAACTTAGAGCTCTAAGTACAAGCATCATTCTTAATGTTCTCCTCTGAACTCTTACCAATACATCAAGGTCCTTTTGTAGCATAATATTCCAAATGTGACCTCATCAAAGAGTTATACAAGGTTAAAATAATCTGTTTATAATCAAACGTCCTTGAGATGACAAGATGCTTTTCGTGAATGATCAATTAATCATCAAATTCTTCTCTTTTTGCATGTTTGCTGATGGATATCCTTTCTTAGTATACAATTTTCATGCTATACTTTTCATCTTTTCAAAGTGCCATAATTTCCATTTATTCACATTAATAATCTTTAGTTATTATTCGTGAATTAATCTTTCACGTCTTAGCCTATTCATGTCATGTGCTCAAATCCCTTTGAATTCTGTCACTTTCTCTTGCACTAGTCATCTGGGCTAGTCACTTGGTGTCATCAGAAAATTTTATATTACCAGGAATGCTCTTTGCCAAATCATTTATGAATAGCATAAGTACCAAGGTATCCAGAACAGATCCCAGCACAACTCGACTATTCACCATCCCCTAACCAGAGCTTTTTCCCATTTATCATTGCTGTCCGCTTTTCATTGCGAAGTCAGTTTCCAATGCAGCAAGTTACATTTGTTGTTAATTATGTCATTTAATTTTCTTTAAAAGACTCACATACGGAACTTTAATAAATGTCTTCTGAAAATCCAAGTAAAGAATTTGCCCACTAATTTAGTAACCTCCTTAAAGAATTCTAGTGCGTTTATCAGATATGTTATCTATTGTTTCTAAAACAATGCTGATTACTCCTCATAGCTAGCACATTGTTTATGAGGACATTGATAGTGTCCTGTAAAATGTTCTCCAACACTTCACTTAAAACTAGTATGAGAATAACTGTTCCATGATTACCCGGTTTATGTCTTATACCTTTCTTGAATGTTAGGATAATATTTACTATCGTTCAGTCTTAGTTACAGTTGATGTATTTGTGGAGCTCCTAAATTATATGGTAATAACAAGGCCATGGGTTTCAAAATTCAAGGTAACCACAACAGCTTTTACAATTTTTCTACTTTTATAATGTTTGATACGGATATGGTTTAATCATGGACAGTCAGCATGGATTTGTTAAGGGAAGGTCGTGTCTGACTAACTTGATTGAATTTTTTGAGGAGGTAACAAGGAAGGTTGATGAGGGTAGCGTGTTTGATGTAGTCTACATGGATTTTAGCAAGGCTTTTGACAAGGTCCCACATAGCAGACTGGTCAGAAAAGTAAAAGCCCATGGGATCCAAGGGAAAGTGGCGAGTTGGATCCAAACTTGGCTCAGTGGGAGGAAGCAAAGGGTAATGGTCGATGGATGTTTTTGTGACTGGAAGGTTGTTTCCAGTGGGGTTCTGCAGGGCTCAGTACTAGGTCCCTTGCTTTTTGTGGTATATATGAATGATTTAGACTTCAATGTAGGGAGTATGATTAATAAGTTTGCAGACGATATAAAAATTGGCCGCATGGTTGATAATGAAGAAGAAAGCTGTAGACTGCAGGTAGATCTCAATGGTCAGGTGGGCAGAAAAGTGGCAAATGGAATTCAATCCAGAGAAGTGTGAGGTAATGCATTTGGGGAGGACTAACAAGGCAAGAGAATACACAATAAATGGTAGGATACTGAGAAGTGTAGAGGAACATAGGGACCTTGGAGTGCATGTCCACAGATCCCTGAAGATAGCAGGACAGGTAGATAAGGTGGTTAAGAAGGCATACGGGATACTTTCCTATATTAGCCGAGGCATAAAATATAAGAGCAGGGAGGTTATGCTTGAACTGTATAAAATCACTAGTTAGGCCACAGCTAGAGTACTGCATACAGTTCTGGTCACCACATTACAGGAAAGATGTGATTGTACTAGAGAGGGTACAGAGGAGATTTATGAGGATGTTGCCTGGGCTGGGGAATTTTAGCTATGAGGAAAGATTGGATAGGCTGGGGTTGTTTTCTTTGGAATGGAGGAGGCTGAGAGGAGACTTGATTGAGTTGTATAAAATTATGGGGGGGCTAGGTAGAGTGGATAAGAAGGGCCTATTTCACCTAGCAGAGAGGTCAACAATCAGGGGGCATAGATTTAAAGTAATTGGTAGAAGGATTAGAGGGGAGTTGAGGAGAACTTTTTTCACCCAGAGGGCGGTGGGGGGTCTGGAACTCACTGCCTGAAAGGGTGGTAGAGGCAGAAACACTCATCACATTTAAAAAGTACTTGGATATGCACTTGAAGTGCCGTAACCTACAAGGCTACGGACTAAGAGCTGGAAAGTGGGATTAGGCTGGAGAGCTCTTTTTCAGCCAGCACGGACATGAAGGGCCGAATGGCCTCCTTCTGTGCCGTAAATTTCTATGATACAATCGTAATAAAACTGGAAATCCCCAAGTATCCTCAGCAAAAAAAAATAATAATTTTGCACACTAATAAACACCTCAGTTGGTGGTCTTTGCATTTATTCAACAAGCACAGGCTGCTTATTGCCTAGTATACCCTGGGATTCCTACATTTATCTTTTATTAGACCTCTGCAGCCTCCTACAACAGCACCTGCTGCCTGCTGGAATGGGAGCCATGCTTTGCCAGTGGCTCTCAAAGTCACAACAGCCCTTAACTTCTTCGCTGCTGGCTCCTTCCATTTTGATACAGGGGGCATCACCTGCATCTCCCAGTCTGCAGTACACAGCTGTATTAAGTAGGTTACCAATGGCCTGTCTGCCAGGACTAACCAGTACATCACCTTCCCCACTGACCTTAACAGTCAACACAAGAGAGCTCAGAGCTTGCAGCAGTGGCTGGTTTTCCTCATGACCAGCGCCTCATTGACTGCACACACGTTACCATCAGGGCACCAGAACACCAGCATTTGTCAATAGGAAGTGGCACCACTCTATTCACGTCCAACTAGTCTTCTATCACAGAAATAGTCTCATGCAAGTTTGTGCAGTTGTCAAGATGCATTTATCCTGCAACATTCAACCATCCCCCCCAAAATTCGAGCCTTCTACCAACTTGACAGGATGGCTGTTGGGGTACAAGGGATACCCCTTAAACACATAGCTCATGACACCCCTCCTCAACCCCACTAAACCCGAGCAA
This sequence comes from Squalus acanthias, assembly GCA_030390025.1. Taxonomy (NCBI): domain Eukaryota; kingdom Metazoa; phylum Chordata; class Chondrichthyes; order Squaliformes; family Squalidae; genus Squalus; species Squalus acanthias. The sequence continues at coordinate 96,630,561 of CM059434.1, forward strand.
CACAGGTATAATCAATTCTGAGTGGAGCCTTCACTATCTTCTCCCCAACTTCCTTCTACATTTTGGATGCATACCATCCAGGCTTGGTTGCTTTTATGTTTTAAGTTCCATTACCTTTTGAATAGTGTCCTTTTGTAGAGGCTCCAGTTTGAACCTATGTCCCCTTGTTGTACTTTCACAGAATCACAGAATCCCCACAGTGCAGATAGAGGCCATTTCGGCCCATCGAGCCTGCACCGACACATATCCCACCCTATCCCCGTAATCCCACGTATTTAATCCCCCTAACACTAAGGGTCAATTTATTATAGCCAAATCAACCTAACCCGCACATCTTTGGACTGTGGGAGGAAACCGGAGCACCCGGAGGAAACCCACGCAGACACGGGGAGAATGTGCAAACTCCACACAGACAGTCATCCGAGGCCGGATCGAACCCGGGTCCCTGGCGCTGTGAGGCAACAGTGCTAACCACTATGCCACCGTGTTGCCATGACAGTGCTTCAGATTTATCTTTTCCATACTGTTAAATATCTTCTACGCCCCTATCACTTGCCTCGTTTCAAGTTTGAGGGCCCCAAAGTTCTCCAGTCTTTCCTTGTAACTCCTCTGACACTGGGGATCAGGCTTATGGCTCTTCTTTGTACCACCTCCAGGGCATAAATGTTTCCCTTGTGTTTTAGCAAATTTACGTCAGGAATCAGTATCAGCACTAATTGACCATCAGACAATTGCTAAACCTCTGGCACATTCACTCAGCATAAACATCTACCCACTGCCAGTGTAATAATCATCTAATTTTATACATTAATTGCAGACCTCTTCTTTTAAGAGTTTCAGCTAATTTTGAAAACTGAATTGATTTTACTGAAAAGAACAGTGAACAGTGCATCTAAATGTAATAGTGAAGTTGAACATGTGTACATCAAGGTTTATGCCATGCCATTATCATTTCAGCCCTGGGCTTTGTCTCATCACTGCTGCAATAAGACTACCAATATACAAACACCTTTCTTTCATTATTGTTTTATCAGTGTTTATTAAACCATGGTGAATCAATGAATCTGTAACATGTTGGTAAAATGTCATATGTAAGAAATGTATCTTAATAGGCAGCACTTAAGGTTTTTGATGATCATATTGATAACAAATTTGCTCCTGATCTCAGCCATGCAGCGGCAAGGCATCACATGCTAAAAGGAAGGGGGAGTCATCCTAAATCACCATTGTTCATCTTCTAGTAGCTAGTTTCAGAGCAACGTTGCACCACTGCTAGTGGCTTAGGGGCAGTTTGTTCACCTGTGCTCTTAGTGACAAATGGTGCAAAGTGCAGGGTGACCTAAGACAAAGGGCAAGGGAGAAAAAATAAAAAAAGTGAAGCAGGCAGTGTTGTGCATCTCATTTTAACATTTTAAAGTAATGCCATATGCCGCTACTTAGTCTGCGTACTTATTAATGCAAATTTGTCAGTATTAAGATCTGTTTATCTTCTCCCTATATAAATTGAAGATGGACTTATGGTTCCAGCATACAGAACTGGTGATTGAGCACTATTGGGTAAACTGTGGCATAATTATATGCTTTTATATTCCCAAGCATTCAGTGAAATTCAGTTCCTACTCTGTAAATGATGTTTGTGCTGAGTTTTTAATGTTATCTTCAGTATATGCGACATGAATATATTACCACACAGTGCACTGCAATTACAACTTTAACAAACCTTCCTCTATGCAGCAAATATATTTAAGTAAACATTTTTAGTAGAAATTAGATAGAGGTTACACTAATAAAAATGCATGGAAGATTATTTTGCTTTAATGCAATAATGAAATATGCAAAATGCATTCATACCAGTGAAATTATGCAACAGTGAATTATGTAGCAATGGTTCAATTTAATTTGTATTGACAAATGTTTCCCTCATTGCAGCAATGAGGTTCACTGTTAATCTGAAACAAGAAAGAGAAATAACAGAACTTGCAAAATGAGATGTTCTATACATTGCCACTTCGTTTTAACAAACATTGTTAGAACAAAGGCACAATTATACTGAACTCAATTCTTGCCGCCGACTGTACTTGTGATGCTGTGGTTCAGTGTTTAGCTCCCACTCACTCCTCACTTCTCACCCATCTAATGTACTTGTTGACTGTTCTTGTGATGCTGTGGGAAGTAGAGCACTTAATTTGATCTCAAAATTCAGTGGTCAGAGGCCAAATGTAGAGCTACACCAACGTAACCACAGTCAGCAAGTACAATATAGTTAAGACGAATAAACACTGTGGTATTATGAACACAGTTAATGTTCTCTAACCTGTTCGTTATAGTAAGGCTGCTGTGCTTAATACAGTGGGGTAGAGTTTCCGCTTAGGGCGCAATCGGCAATCTGGGCGCAAATTGGGCTGGTTTTCAGAAGAGATTTTTTTTTGCTCAAACTCATTTGCATATCGCCGAACTTAAAATCTTCTATGAACCAGCATAATTGGGCAGCGTTTTAGAACATAATTTTTTTTTTTAAATTTGGCATTAAAAAATATGCCTTGATATATTTAAGAGTGGTAACTCGGTACAGTTTGATTAAGTGGGTTTATCATTAAAAAAATAAGCATTTTTAATCACAGTGTCAATTGACCACCTGCGAGTAACCCGATTTTAAATGACTGAAAATGACTATTAAAAAATATACCGAACCATTTCCTAGTTATATTGGGGTACAGTAGTCAGTTACTTAGTAAATTAAAAAAATTATTTAAAAGCTTCGAAAAGGTGCCTATTAATATCCTTGCAGCTAAAAAAAATGTATTTAATTTTAAGAGACTCCTCAAAGACCCGCAATCAGGTGCAATTAGCTTAAACTCGCCATGGTGATTAATTCAATCTGGGGTGTGGTCAGCTTTAAGTGGGCGGGGCCCACATTTAAACCAGCGCTAAAGTTCGCGGAAACTCGATTTCCACTGGACGTAATTTGCGCTTGAAATTCCTCGATCTTTTGTGCTGGTTTGGCCAATTTTGGGCAAATTATGCTGTAAAAACCAGCGCAAGCTGGCGGAAGCTCCAGGCTGACAGCAACTGTAAGGTTGATTCATTTCCATTACACTTGGTAAACTCATGCAATTAAAAAGTCAAATGAAAGTTATAAACTGCTAAAGAATAGAATCATAGAATGATACAGCACGATGGAGGCCATTTGGCTCATCTTGCCTGTGCCTGCTCTTTGGTAGAACTATTCAATTAATCCCACTCCTCTGCTCTTTCCCCATAGCCCTGTAAATATTTCCCTTCAAGTATTTATCCAATTCTCTTTTGAATGTTATTATTGAATCTGCTTCCACCACCCTTTCAGGCAGTGCATTCCAGATCACAACAACTCGCTGCATAAAAAAATATTTTCTCATGTCATCTCTGGTTCTTTTGCCAATCACCTTAAATCTGTGTCCTCTGGTTACTGAACCTTCTGCCCCTGGAAACAGTTTCTCCTTATTTACTCTGTCAATACCATTCATGATTTTGAACACCTCTATCAAATCTCCTCTTAACCTTCTCTGCTCTAAGGAGAACAATCCCAGCTTCTCCAGTCTCTCCACATAACTGAAGTCCCTCATTCCTGGCACAATTCTCGTAAATCTCTTCTGTACCCTCTCCAAGGCCTGAACAGCCTACCTAAAGTGCGGTGCCCAGAATTGAACACAATACTGCACCTGAGGGCTAACTAGTGTTTTAATGTCTGCTTATAATAAATCAGGTAAGTCCCTAACTTTCCAATAAGAAAAAGTTCATCCCATCTATTCTGGTGGTTCTAATTAAAACAAATTCAACTAAGACATAGGTGCATATAAGTTAATAATTTGTAATGGCATGAAAGAGGCAACATCTTATTTCTGCAGTGTGCTACATTAATAACATTTACACACAAAACCCTTCCATTGACTGTTTTCTGAGAGAATACCAATCACAGTATTTTTTTCCCTTTAGTAAGTATACAAGCTCTCCTTTGCATTATTTCTTATCTCTCTAATCTGGCTGTGATCGATAGAATAACTCTAGATGAGCTGTTTGGAGTAGCCCATTGATTATTCTTTGATTTTGCTTACCCATGTAGGGTACTCAGTGCTTGATTTTTTTAAGAAACCCAGGACCCAAAGTGTAGGACCATCAAAAAAGGTAAAGGAGATGATGAGGTAAATTTGAAAGTAGTGATTAGATGATATCAAGGTTAGATTTTAAAACCTTGAAGGTTGTTCCAGGATAGAATGCGAGGAGGAAGAATATGTAGGACAGTATCTTTATAGTTTCTAAGGGACGTGAAAAGAAAGTTCAAAGGAGTACTGACCATAGTATCAATACAATAGAGACGAGACATGTTGAAATGCAATGAAAAGGTGGAGGCTAGAAGTGAGAGAGGGATCCCCTATCAGATGATAAGCCTTTTTTTGGTATCCTGTTGAAGTATGCAAGAGATGTTAGAAGATATGGGAGTTCAATGGAAAAGGAAAATTGGGCGGAGTGTAAAACTGAGTGTCCTTTCGCTATTGCCCATTTTGCGCTACTGCGCAAGACCGATTTCACTCCCATTATATATTAATGAACCTGGCATTGAAGATGTGGGGACAATAGGTCATTTATTATCTAATTTCAGAATTCCTACAAACATCCACACCTATTATAGTTCAGATGACCCAATTCTTTTGAGCACAGCATGGGGTGTCTGCTGAGGATACACTCATGGAGGGAGGTGGCCAGTTTTATTCACAAGCCTACTAGTGAATCACAAAATGGGAAAAAAAAGTCAGCCCCGTTCCCCCCCGCACTTCCCCCCACCCCCCGCCACTGTTTATTGTGGTCAGAAGTAAAAATATGTTCACGATCAGTCATTTGGTGAAGTCTATTGAGAGGGAGGCAAGTATGGTCCACGCAGGTCTACTTAAAGAAGCGGGCCACCTTCGGCTTAGATAGGTTCCAGAGAAAAAGAAAACTTTTTTTTAGCTCATTAAGGAGATCAATGTACATATTTATATTATTTGTCTTCTTCACAAGGAGGCAGGTACAGGGTACTGAGTTTGGATGATCAGCCATGATCTCATTGAATGGCGGAGCAGGCTCGAGGGGCCGAATGGCCTACTCCTGCTCCTATCTTCTATGTTTCTATGTCTGTAAAATGCATCAGCTTAATGATTCACATCTGGCTTTGTCTCAGTGTTATTAGTCCACCTACCATAAGACTGGAGAAGCACACACAAGGGTGCATCCAAAAAAACATGATATCCGGTTCAAATCAAATCCGGGTACTGTTGAAACGCCCCTGGGTTACACAATCATATGATTAGATATTGGGCTGTACAGGAGCACTCCTGAACATAAGACACAATGTTGGCTAATAACAACAACAACATATATTTATATAGCGCCTTTAATGTAATAAAACGTCCCAAAGCCCTTCACAGGAATGTTATATAAAAAAAAAAAATTTGACACCGAGCCATTTAAGGAGTTGTTAGGGCAGATGACCAAAAGCTTGGTCGAAGAGGTACGGTTTAAGGAGCACCTTAAAGGAGGAAAGAGAAGTGGAGAGGCGGAAAGATTTAGGGAGGGAATTCCAGAGCTTAAGACCTAGGCAGCTGAAGGCATGACCGTCAATGGTGGAGCATTTAAAATCAGGGATGTTCAAAAGGGCAGATTAGGCGGAGAGCAGAGGTCTAGTTTATAGGGCTGGAGGTACAGAGATAAGGAGGGATTTGAAAACAAGGATGAGAATTTTAAAATCAAGGCATTGCTTAATTGGGAGCCAATGTAGGTCAGCAAGCACAGGGTAGATGGCACACGAGTTAGCACATGGGCAGCAGAGTTTTGGATGGCCTCAAGTTTATGGAGGGTGGAAATAGGGAGGCCCGCCAGGAGTGCATTGGAATACTCAAGTCTGGAGGTGATAAAGGTATGGATGAGGGTTTCGGCAGCAGTTAAGTTGAGGTAAGGGCGTAGAGGGCGATATTACTAAGGTGGAAATGGGTGGTCTTAGTAATAGAACGGATGAGGTTGGAAGCTCAATTCATGATCAAATATGACACCAAGGTTGCAAATAGACTTGGTCAGCCTGAGACAGTTGCCAGTGTAAGGAATAATGGCTGTACAAACTATACTACTGTAATCACGTTAATGGCTGTACAAACTATACTACTGTAATCACGTTAATGGCTGTACAAACTATACTATTGTAATCACGTTAATGGCTGTACAAACTATACTACTGTAATCACGTTAATGGCTGTACAAACTAGACTACTGTAATCACGTTAATGGCTGTACAAACTAGACTACTGTAATCATGTAATCATGTTATGAACCGTGGATCGAGAACGTGATGATCACGTTCTGTAAATGGTATAAAGGAAAGACCTGCAGGACTCTTAGGTGGCGACGAAGAAGGAGAAACATACGGAGAAGAAGAAAGAAGTGAGCAGCCCAGCAGCTGCAGCTCCTGGGTCAGCAGGACTGGCTTGAGATGACTTTGGGTCACTCGTTGAGGTATCCCAGAATCTTGGAGTTACAAGTCCAGCCAACACGTGCTTCGGGAGGAGAAACCGCTAACGGGAGTGCGGAGACTCATTGTGAGACCTGCCAGTAATTTAAAGGCGCACTGTAAGACTTAGGAATTGGTAGGATGGCATCGAAAGATGTAGCATCGGTATATAAGGAGAAGTTAGAGAAGTTGCCTGCAAATAATGTGCAGGACTTATTAGTGACCTTCCTCACCAAGGGTGAGAGGACACCTTTTTCGGAAGTAATTGCGTTTATTCAGGAACGGGTAAACGAGAAAAAATTAAAACCAGATAAGGCCAAAAATCTTTTGGCCTACGGAGCACATTACTGTGCTCGAAGAGATGACAAGTTGTTTAAGGAAAAGGAACAAGAAATTGAAGAATTAAAACGACAGTTGCAGGAATGTAGGTCTCAGAAAGATCAGGAAATTGATAGACTGAACCGACAGGTCTGTGCATTGGAGTTGGGAGCTGAACAGTCAGCCATGCTGTTGCAACAGAGTGCATATACCCTAACTTCCGCCGCTGCCTTGGAAGGCCTAGGAGAATTAAAATCATGTCAAAAAGAAAATGTTCAGCTGAAACAAGAATTAGAAGATGCTAGAGGGGCATTGAGGAAGCAGTTAAACAGTCTCACAGGCAAGCAGATCATACTCAATGTCAGCTTAAGATTCTAGAACTTACTGGGATATTAGGGAAACAACAGGCGCTCGTTTCGGTCGTTATATCGGGTGTACCGGTCGATTGGGATCAAAAGTCCGGTAAGCCAAGTCGATTGGGGTCAATTGGGGAATGAGGCGTTTAAGTATAAAAATGATGACGGTTGGCCGGATGAAAAATGGGACCTGATGGTCCACATGTGCCAGTGGCGCTCATTACCACTAGCACCCAGCTAGATGCGGCAGGAGCCCCGAGAGGAACAACGCAATACTCTAAGCTCTTAAACTCCTCAGAAACTGGGGTCTTGGCCAATGAGGTTGGCCCTATCAATGCCACAGATGATCCGTTAGATGTTAATAGACGGTGGACTAATTTTAGACAAGGTCACCCGGAATTAGAGGACGTAGACCTTAAGCGTGTCCTTCTCGCCAGCTGCACGAGTTGCCTTAGGGACGGGCTTGCCAGACACCGTCCACCAGGCCGATACCACAGCGGCTCAGGCTTGTACAAGTATCCTCACAGCTTTGGGTATCGACAATTTAAATTTAGTTGGTTTGCTACACCAGACCAAACAAAAACCCGATGAGACCCCGAGAGCATTTGCTAACCGCCTGTATGATCTCTATGAGAGAACACAGAGTGTGGCACCCGTAAACCGGATTGTGGGGAAGGACCAATTTCAGTTTAAATCCATCTTTTTAAGCCAACTTCACCCCTAGGTCAAGACGGCGTTGGGGATATCTACCCGTCCCACGGATCAGTGGACGGTTGTAGAGGCCAACGCCACCCGAGCGTGGGATATGGTAAAAGAATCGATCAGCCCCCCGAAAAAGGGCGTGGCCTCCGTAGAAGGACCCTAACAGCATGACAGGAAGCCGCTGGGCCCCTGCTATAACTGTGGAAAAATGGGACATATAGCAAAGGACTGTAGGAGGCCGAAGCTGGCTCCAAGACAAAATCTAGGGTGGGAACCACCGCCCCGACAAACCTCAAGGGATGACTATAAGCCCTCTGGGATGCAGCAGCTATTGGCAAAGCTAATTTCCTTGATGCAGACCCAAATAACCATGGGAGGTCAGAGCTCCACAGTATGTTCAGTCACACAACCGTCTGCACCTCCACAAGGGAATCCAATGAGGGTTCCGCATGAAGGGGTTTAGCCCCCTTAGAATGGTCGGACGTGGGGTTCCGACATGACGGTAACGGGCGGCCAGTTGTCCTCGCTGTCTTAGAGGGGGGCAGGCAGCAGATTATGCTTTTTGATACTGGCTCTGCTGTTACCATCATTTATTTCCAGGGGCAGATATGAAAAGAAGTGGGTTTAGGAGAGGGAAGGGGAATATGGGTAGAGAGTGATATAGTGGAAGTAACCAGTGCTGCGGAATCAGAGAGCATATTTAAGACATGTTTGGGTATGAAGAAATAAGACCACTAGAACGCTGCTAAATCCTACGAGTGACCTTGTAGAGAACAGCCAATAAACCATCTAAACGTTGGAATCTTTTCTTTCTTATTTGTAGTGTCCATGTAGATGAAGGACTTGAAGAAGGACTTGCATTTATATAGCGCCTTTCACAACCACCGGACGCCTCAAAGCGCTTTACAGTCAATGAAGTACTTTTGAAGTGTAGTCACTGTTGTAATGTGGGAAACGTAGCAGCCAATTTGCGCACAGCAAGGTCCCACAAACAGCAATGTGATAATGACCAGATAATCTGTTTTTGTTATGTTGGTTGAGGGATAAATATTGGCCAGGACACCGGGGATAACTCCCCTGCTCTTCTTCGAAATAGTGCCATGGGATCTTTTACCTCCACCTGAGAGAGCAGACAGGGCATCGGTTTAACGTCTCATCCGAAAGACAGCACCTCCGACAATGCAGCACTCCCTCAGTAATGCACTGCAGTTTCGGCCTAGCTTTTTTTTTTATGTGCTCAAGTCCCTGGAGTGGGACTTGAACCCACAACCTTCTGACTCAGAGGCGAGTGTGCTACCAACTGAGCCACAGCTGACACTGCTGATGAAAAACAAAAAGCATGTGGTCTATTTCCCCTATTCCTGTTTTCGAAAATATTCATGTCCAGCTGAATATATCATCTTCACTGTAACCTCAAGTATTCTTTTCTCACTTCCAAAGTGGTTTCTTCATTTTACAAATTAGTCTTGAATAAAATTAGTCGAATGGAAATTATTCTTCAAAGGAAAGGCACAAGGAAAAAGGTATTTTCTAGCTATTTATCAAGCACAGTGGACTGCGAGAGAAGCCTTGAAAGCTTTGAGAGTAGTTGGGTCAGATGGTAGTTTTTTTTTAAAAGAGATACAATGTACAAAGAACATACTTTGGGTTGGAACAATACATATTTATATAGGCCTTCTGGCATCTCATTAGAACTAACATTAAGCCTGCGAGACAGAAGTTGAGTTTTACGGCGTCGATAAAAGGTGCCTCAAGGATTAACCGAACAGGATGGAAAACGTAGTGCATTGGATCCAATTGAGCAACTTCGACTCAATATTATCTGTGCAGTGCAGCTAACCTGCAGGGATAGTTTGGAAAAATGTTTACTGCTGAAGTGTTTTAAACAGCTCTTGTGGCTAAAAAAAAACATAGCCACAAAACACTTTCAGTATTTCTGGTTATCTCCTGGATGAGGGAAATGTTCAGTAACAATACACTTAAATTCTCAACAGGAAATAAAAGAAAAATGTAGCCATTTAAAAGCTGTTAACAGCCAAAAAAAGGTGTTGCTCCGGTGATATTCTGAAAAGGTATTAAATAGGCATTAATAGCAATCAAACATTGCACAGAATTAAATGAATACATTTTGAAAAATGTGGCAGTCATTTGTGTTTCACTTCAAATTTAAAACAAATTCCCTATTGATTCCCTAACTTTTGAGTGTAATTTCAGTGAAATTAATTAGAAGTGAAAAGTAGAGCTTTCATTTTTTACCACTGTGAATGTCCTTGGCTTCAGCCCCTCCCCCAAATAGGAGATGTTGAAAAGACAGTAATTACTCGTAGCAGGAAGCATCCCTGCAGTTAATATTCATGTGCGGTGGCAGAGCTGTGAACTCTCAGTGACACAGCCGCAATAGGAGCAGATTTAAGAAAGTTCACAATCAGTTTGCTGCTCAAAGTTTGTGTATCATTGTAATGGAACAAATTCCCAAAGCACAGTACAAACTGAGGATATACACTGGGGACCGGCAGTGAATGGAAAATAAAAAAAAAGAGTGGATGATTCACAAGGGCAACAGCACAGTGGTTAATTATTTATAAACCAGCAACTCTTGACGAATTATATGAATACAACACAGGAACAGACCGAGAACTTTTTCTGAGGAACGTTTTTGCTCGTGAAAGCGAGGTATCTCAGTGCTGGGAAATGGAACGTTTTGCCATTTCAAGCACAAGTAAGTCACAGGTAGCTTGATCAGATACAGAGTAATGCTCATTTGACTCTGAACTAAACAAAGGCGGTGAAATTGTTTTTTTTTGGCAAAAGTGGGTAATAGCAAATCGTCAGCCCATATTACACCCTGCCCAATTTTCTTTTCTATTGAAGTCAATTGAAGAGCATCTCCTACTACACTGGTGAGAATTTTTCCATTTCCTACACCAGCTATCCATATGGTCTCTCTGAAGTGTTTAATTTTCCCTGGGTATTTTAATGTAATTGCTATCCCATTGTAAGGAAATTAACCCCCCAAATGAGATTACCATTTTAATGCTAATTAGTGTTGTGGTATGAGCTTGAAGCTGGCCAAACTCATATTGTTCTCCAATCGCATTCCAGAAAAAACATGAAACTCTGAGTTTCCTGGACTCTGCGTATAACCTCACTGGCTGTACTTCAGGCCCCTTGGCAGCCAGCTGGCTCCCCATATCTGGGGACCAAATGCATGCAGAGGAATCACTTACCAGTATAAACAAGTGTAATTTGGGATGGCGTAAGAGTCTGTGCAACCTCCTCCACCAAGCTTCTGCTTCAAACTCATTTTTGAAAATTGTGCAATGCACTCTTTTAATTTTAGCACCACTGCCAATATTTTATAATATTAGTCAATCTGGAGGAGGTTCTACATTGTAAACTGAGATTGAATTACAAACATTTATACGGTCATATTTGTAAATTTACGTTCATCACTGACGGATTTACCCAGTGGGGCTCATAATTGCCTAGCTTTGACATTAAAGTCACAGCTATGCTATCAAGTTTTTTTTTTCAAGCAAATAAATAGGTCCAGCAAAAAATAGATTCCTGTCTTCAATGGGGAAAAAGGTCCAAAGGTGTATCCAGTTTTCCAATTGTTCTGTAAAGAATGAACTTGCATTTATATAGCACCTTATCATGGCTTAAGGACAACCCATAGTGCTTTATAGCCAGTGGATTAGCTTTGAAATCCTGTCATGGTTAATCTAGGCAACTTACATTTTAACCCGGATAGAAAAACTTGCATTTATATAGTGCCTTTCACGACCTTAGGACGACCCACAGCGCTTTACAGCTAATGAAGTGGAAAGGCACTTACCTCCTGGATCCAGCAGTCCTCGCTTCCCGAGGCCCAGAAAACTTGGCCGGCCAGAGTTAAATTTAAAATGGTGGTTAAATATGAGGCAGACAGCCTCAATGACCCGGAATTTGTGGTAGGTAATAACAGTGAACAAACAGCGTTCACTGTTATTACTGCTTTGAAATTGACCGCAACTTCAGGATTTAGCGCATGCGCATCCTAATGCAGAAATCCTGAAGTTGCGGTCAGCCATTCACTGCTCTGGCACAGGCTGATCTGTGCACCCCCCCTCCCCGACTCCCCAGCCAGCAATCAGTGTAATCAGGGAAATCAGTGAAACTGACGAAAACTTGGGCTTTTCCGCGGTAATATCGCTGTTACAACAGTGACTACACTTCCAACATTACAACAGTGACTACACTTCAAAAGTACTTCATTGGCTGTAAAGCGCTTTGGGACGTCTGGTGGTCGTGAAAGGAGCAATATAAATGCAAGTCTTTCTTTAAATACCCCATTAAAAGTTAGACCTTGTTGGATTAGGTGTAACTGGGATTTTAACAGCATATTGACTGCTAAACAAACGGTATGGCCCTGAAAAACTGATTTTAATTTTGTGGAGTGTCAAAATTCTTCATTACTGTACAATAAAAATTACAATTTTTAAGAAACTTTAAAAAAAATTATATTTTTAAAAAAGTTTGTTCCTATTTATTTCAAGTTTACCTTTTCCCTATGTGAGAGCCCCATTCTTTGTTTTGCTCTCTCTAACATTTTTAAAAAGTCAGAATAAAAGGCGTTTCTTCACTTCCTGGTTCCATGTTTGTGACAATTCTGCATTGTGATTGGCTGTTTAGGCAGCTTGTTGACATTGCAGCAGCTCTTGCGATGGAATTCCCACTAAACTGCACTGATCTCAGTTGCATGTCGAAAAAGCCAAACTTCTTGCCGCAGAGATCGTGAGATCTTTTTGGACAGGTTTCTTCAGGGCCAGCAGCGAATTACGGGTCATTATAATATTTAAATTGCCAACCCACCTCCTGGGAGTGGGTTGGTTTTCCGCCCCCCATCCTGCATCTGCTAAAACCAGAAGTGGGCGGGATTCAGATTTTTAACAATTTTAACCCCGCCCATTTTTGGGGGTTAAAATTCCCCCCGATGATTCTACATCAAGGTTCCACAAACGGCAATGTGATAATTGACCGAATGATGCTAGTTGAGAGATAAATTTTGCCCAGTACTCCGGGGAGAACTCCCCTGCTTTGAATAGTGTGTGGGATCTATTATGTTTACTTGAGAGGGCAGACAGGGACTTGGTTTAATGGCTCATCTGAAGGACGGCACCCCCAACAGTGCAGCATTCCCTTAGCACTGCACTGGAGTGTCAGTCTAGATTATGTGTTCAAGTCTCTGGAGTGAGACTTGAACCCACAACCTTCTGACCCAGAGGCAAGCGTGCTACCACTGAGCCACAGCTGACACCTAACTCAGCCGGTTAAGGCTGTACAGATAGGAAGATTCTAGGTTTGATGTCTAGTCTGTGCTGTTGGGCATTATCAGTAAGGGAGTGACAGTGGCTTCCTGTGTTAGGGAGAAGGAAATTGGCCAGGATTCTTGCTCTAATTACGATCAATAAGCCCTTCAGGGATGACTGACAATGACAGGTTATTTGACTGCAAGAGGCATCAACCCTATCAACACTCACTGTCTGGGCTTACATATGATAAATTGCCACTTGGATGAGGTAATAGGGAGCCACCAGCATTTGTGAAACCACACAAGGAACCAATTCTTTCAGGAGAGGAGGCGGGTGAAAACTGGCAAAGAAAAAGAATTACAGAACACTCTTGGGGACAGAAGTCCTGAAGATAACGATGTAACTCAGGCTATTGTGATCATGTGCTCTTTCTATTATTGCAAAGCTGACAAATCGGTTTCAATTCAGATTTCCCACTTACCTGAACCTAAATCAGACCAACCCCTGAAATAAAAATGACAGCCAATCTAGGTGTTATTTTAATACAAGAAGCTGTCCACCACATCCCTCTCCCTGGCAACTGTCCTGAGGCTGAACCAGACTGTTCGCAACCTTGGTGTTGTGTTTGACCCCGAGATGAGCTTCCAACCACATATCCACTCCATCAACAAGACCGTCTACTTCCACCTCTGGAACATCGCCCCTCTCCGCCCCGGCTTCAGCTCACCTGCTGCTGAAACCCTCATCCATGCCTTTGTTACCTCTAGACTTGACTATTCCAACGCACTCCTGGTCAGACTCCCATCTTCCACCCTTCATAAACTTAAGTTCATCCGAAAACTCTGCTGCTCGTGTCCTAACTCGCACCAAATTCCATTCACCCATCACCCCTGTGCTTGCTGACCTACATTGGCTCCCGGTTAAGCAATGCCCCAATTTTAAAAGGCTCAGCCTTGTTTTCAAATCTCTCCACGGCCTTGCCCCTCCCTATCTCTGTAATCTCCTCCAGCCTTACAACCCTCTGAGATATCTGGACTCCTCCAATTCTGGCCTCTTGCGCATCCCCAATTTTAACCGCTCCACCATTGGCGGCCGTGCTTTCTGTTGCCGAGGCCCTAAGCTCTGGAATTCCCTCCCTAAACCTCTCCGCCGCTACCTCTCTTTCCTCCTTTAAGACGCTCCTTAAAACCTACTTTTTTGACCAAGCTTTTGGTTATCTGCCCTAATATTTCCTTATGTGGCTCTGTGCCAAATTTTGTTTGCTAACGCTCCTGTGAAATGCCTTGGGATGTTTTATTATGTTAAAGGCATTATATAAATACAAGTAACAACAGAAAACGCTGGAAAAACTCAGCAGGCCAGGCAGCATCCGTGGAGAGAGAAAGAGAGTTAACGTTTCAGGTCGATGACCTTTCATCAGAACTGGGAAGAGCCGGAAATCAAATAGATTTAAGGCCAGGGTAAAGCTGGGAAAAGGGGGAGGGGATAAAGGAACAAAGGGGGAGATGAAGAGACATTAAGAGATATGCAAGGCTAGAGGTGGTGTTAATGTGACAGATTAAGGCTGAATGAAGTGTGAAATCCACTGGCAGAATGAAGGACAGCTGCCAGCTTCTAGGAGGAAAAAAAAAGGTGGGGGGGGACAAATAAAAGGGTGGATAAAATAAAATATAAATGTGATTGGAGCTGAGGTTATGATCTAAAATTGTTGAACTCGATATTGAGTCCAGAGGGCTGTAGCGTGCCTAAACGAAAGATGAGGTGCTGTTCCTCGAGCTTACGCTGAGCTTCCGTGGAACAGTGTAATAGGCCGAGGACGGTGAGGTCAGAGTGGGAGTGAAGCGGTGAATTAAAGTGACAGGCCACCGGGAGCTCGGGGTCCCCCTTACGGACTGAACGGAGGTGTTCCGCAAAGCGGTCACCCAATCTGCGTTTGGTCTCCCCAATGTAGAGGAGTCCACATCGTGAGCAGCGAATACAGTATACTAAATTGCAGGAAGTACAAGTAAATCGCTGTTTCACCTGGAAGGGGTGTTTGGGGCCCTGGACAGTGGGAAGGTATAAGGGCATGTGTTGCATCTCCTGCGCGTGCACGGGAAGGTGCCGGGCGAAGGGGAAGGGGTGCTGGGGGTGGTAGAGGAGTGGACTAGGGTGTCGCGGAGGGAGCGGTCCCTACGGAATGCTGAAAGGGGAGGTGAGGGGAAGATGTGTTTGGTGGTGGGATCACGCTGGAGGTGGCGGAAATGGCGGAGGATGATCCGTTGAATGTGGAGGCTGGTGGGGTGAAAGGTGAGGACAAGGGGAACCCTATCGTGGTTCCGGGAGGGAGGGGCAGGGGTGAGGGCAGATGTGCGGGAGATAGAACGGACACGGTCGAGGGCCGTGTCGACCACGGTAGAGGGGAATCCTCGGTTGAGGAAAAAGGAAGACATGTCGGAAGCACTGGTATGGAAGGTGGCATCATCAGAGCAGATGCGGCGGAGACGGAGAAACTGGGAGAATGGAATAGAGTCCTTACAGGAGGCGGGGTGGGAGGAAGTGTAGTCCAGGTAGCTGTGGGAGTCGGTGGGCTTGTAGTGAATGTTAGTCAATAACCTATCCCCAGAGATGGAGATGGAGAAGTCGAGGAAGGGAAGGGAAGAGTCGGAGATGGACCATGTGAAGGTGAGGGAAGGGTGGAAATTGGAAGCATAGTGAATGAAATGTTCTAGTTCAGGGCGAGAGCAGGAGACGGCACCGATACAGTCATCAATGTACCGGAAAAAGAGGTGAGGGAGGGGACCCGAGTAGGACTGGAACAAAGAGTGTTCCACATATCCCACGAAAAGGCAGGCATAGCTAGGACTTTCCCTCACCTTCACATGGTCCATCTCCGACTCTTCCCTTCCCTTCCTCGACTTCTCCATCTCCATCTCTGGGGATAGGTTATTGACTAACATTCACTACAAGCCCACCGACTCCCACAGCTACCTGGACTACACTTCCTCCCACCCCGCCTCCTGTAAGGACTCTATTCCATTCTCCCAGTTTCTCCGTCTCCGCCGCATCTGCTCTGATGATGCCACCTTCCATACCAGTGCTTCCGACATGTCTTCCTTTTTCCTCAACCGAGGATTCCCCTCTACCGTGGTCGACACGGCCCTCGACCGTGTCCGTTCTATCTCCCGCACATCTGCCCTCACCCCTGCCCCTCCCTCCCGGAACCACGATAGGGTTCCCCTTGTCCTCACCTTTCACCCCACCAGCCTCCACATTCAACGGATCATCCTCCGCCATTTCCGCCACCTCCAGCGTGATCCCACCACCAAACACATCTTCCCCTCACCTCCCCTTTCAGCATTCCGTAGGGACCGCTCCCTCCGCGACACCCTAGTCCACTCCTCTACCACCCCCAGCACCCCTTCCCCTTCGCCCGGCACCTTCCCGTGCACGCGCAGGAGATGCAACACATGCCCTTATACCTTCCCACTGTCCAGGGCCCCAAACACCCCTTCCAGGTGAAACAGCGATTTACTTGTACTTCCTGCAATTTAGTATACTGTATTCGCTGCTCACGATGTGGACTCCTCTACATTGGGGAGACTAAACGCAGATTGGGTGACCGCTTGGCGGAACACCTCCGTTCAGTCCGTAAGGGGGACCCCGAGCTCCCGGTGGCCTGTCACTTTAATTCACCGCTTCACTCCCACTCTGACCTCACCGTCCTCGGCCTATTACACTGTTCCACGGAAGCTCAGCGTAAGCTCGAGGAACAGCACCTCATCTTTCGTTTAGGCACGCTACAGCCCTCTGGACTCAATATCGAGTTCAACAATTTTAGATCATAACCTCAGCTCCAATCACATTTATATTTTATTTTATCCACCCTTTTATTTGTCCCCCCCCACCTTTTTTTTTCCTCCTAGAAGCTGGCAGCTGTCCTTCATTCTGCCAGTGGATTTCACACTTCATTCAGCCTTAATCTGTCACATTAACACCACCTCTAGCCTTGCATATCTCTTAATGTCTCTTCATCTCCCCCTTTGTTCCTTTATCCCCTCCCCCTTTTCCCAGCTTTACCCTGGCCTTAAATCTATTTGATTTCCGGCTCTTCCCAGTTCTGATGAAAGGTCATCGACCTGAAACGTTAACTCTCTTTCTCTCTCCACGGATGCTGCCTGGCCTGCTGAGTTTTTCCAGCGTTTTCTGTTGTTATTTCGGATTTCCAGCATCCGCAGTATTTTGCTATCATATAAATACAAGTAGTTGTTGTTGTTTTATTTGCACATATATGCTGTTAGTTAATGCGTAGCCTGCAAAATACAATTTCAAGTGTAATGATGGCTTACATGATGCTGTCAAATATACACAGTACCATAATTATTTAGAATTAAACACACATTCTCCATATGTCAATCATAAATTCATTTTTTGTAATCTGTTAACAGAATGTTAATTAAGTAAATGATAGTCATCTTAAGTTTTGAAGCCACTGTAAATTATCAGTGCTGTTTTAATTAAACAAATAAAAGTACAGCAGCAGAGATAGGCCTCTACAACAAAGCACAGTTTGATACATTTAACCCATCCACATGAAAGTAAAGCTAACTCTCACTGATTAGGAGAAAATACTGAGTAGCCAGAATAACAAACTGTGATGACAGAACAGCTACTTCACCAAATACAGAATAGATATCATGTGTGATAAATGCAATGGACATTCAGCAAAGTAGAAGCTATTAGCCCAGAAATTAGACTTCGATGGTTGCCGCGGGGGTAAGGATCCGGCGCGATCTTACCTACCGCGCCTGCCTTTATGGTTCGGGCCCACACGAACTTCTGGTCCTGGGCCTCTCCCTGGTGCTGGCGCGCAGTGTGTGCGTGTCCTAGAGGCGCAGTTAGTTCGATGCGACCTCTGGGATCACGTGGGCCAGTTAGAGCCAATGGCAGCACACCATCTTTCATTCATAGTTTTGACAGGAGAACTGTCAAAACTATGAATACAACTTGCCCCCAAAAGAACAGCTAAACCTCAATTAAATTAAAAAAAACCATCACATTAATAAAATAACTATAGTTAAATAAATTAACCACTTTAAACAAAAATTAAAATTTTTGAAAAAATTTAAATTCTTTTTAAAAGTTATAAAAATAAACTTACCTTTCTTTAAAGTCTCTAAAAAAAGATAAACCTGTTGAAATTTTTTAAAATAATACTTAATTAACTACTTACCTTGTTAAAAGGGGGTCTTACGCCTCCTTTTTTCATGTGTAAAATCTTCCATACTTACCCTCGCGTTCAAGCCTGAAAAAAAACCTAAGTGTGCTGCGTGCGCACAGCCTGTAGTGCGCACGCGGTTCACTTAGGAACCGCCCCCTTCGCAATATCGGAAGTGCCGGTTTCCCGCGCATGCGCAGTGCATGCAGGAAACCGGCACTTCGGGACTGAATATGGGTGAGTACACAGTGCGTACTCTCCCATATTCGGCCGAATTTCTGGGCCATTGTTTCCCTTGCCCTGGGCTTCCCCTCCCTCCCCGACCACAAAAAGCTGACCTCCCCTCGATGACTTACTTACTGCCATGGACCGTTCCCTTGGATTCCTGCCCACTGACCTTCTCCTCAATGCCACCAAGTTCAGGCAGGAGTCCATCTTGGACTATGGTGATGAAGCTCGGGGGTTAAAATCATGGGTTCAATACTAAAGTCACAATTCTGTTTAATGTGGTACTACATTATACTGTAATAAATCTGTGATTGATATTCTCTACAGGTTGATGATTGATATAGCGACATAAGCTATTCAGAATCTTTTTGTCTACAAGATAAATGTCCAGCTCAATTTAGGCC
The DNA here is from genome assembly GCA_030390025.1 of Squalus acanthias. Lineage (NCBI taxonomy): Eukaryota > Metazoa > Chordata > Chondrichthyes > Squaliformes > Squalidae > Squalus > Squalus acanthias. Next base: position 96,649,574 of record CM059434.1, read on the forward strand.
AAAATAATTTTCAGTCAAAATCTATACAGCTTTGCACACTGGCAACAATGGTACAGGATAAAGCTCAACTATTCACTGTGGCTCTTGAAATACTGGTTTGATCTTAGAGTAGACAGACTAAAATATTGATCCTCACTAAAATGAGAAATACAAAGCGTTCTATTCATTGTGGTAGAAACAACTCCAAGTATTGTTGTGGAGCACTATTGCATTGCTCTCTTCTTCCTGACAGTGAAAAGCTGTAAATTGCACACTTAAACCTTTTGTTACACTAAATGTATAATTTATATTACAAGTTATACATATGCTGGACTAGTCAAGTGAAACTGTGTTATGCATAATTTAAACATAAATGAATATTAAATTGGATTTTCTGTCACAGCAAGTTGCAATGTCCAACTGCACTGATACTGCATAACACAATGCTAAAAATAACAACCCAGGGTATTGTCCAGTTTGGGCACATCTTCTGCTCCAAAGTGTGTTTCAATTACCTCTTAAGCAAGTTGGTGAATTCATTATGGATTGAACAACATGAGCTAATCACAGTAATGAATATTAGATCATGAAAATTTAGTCCTTTTAGACATGCTTTAATTAAAGACCGGACTGCACTCATTCAATTACAAACGATGCATTTTGTCAAGAGGAACAAGAAATCAGGTTTCTAAATAAAAAAAACTGTAACATACGTGAGACCTAACATAATAATCACTGAATTCATAGTTACATTTATATATTTACAATGAAATGTTGAGAATGTTTCACAAACTAAGGAAAGCAGCCAGATACAAAAAAAAACTCAACACTGACAGAATTTATTGCAAATAAGCGATCAGGAGGGAGTAGCTTACCAGACCAGGCACAGAATAATGGTGCCTTGACATTATAAAGAGGCTTCATTTCTCAATAAATCACCCTTGTCGGATGATTTACACCACAAAATATATAGTTATCAAATTGAAACATTTGAAAACAATTTTAAATAAAACTCCTTTTGCCAAGGAAGGGAGAAGTGTGAAGTTATGCAGGGCAATGTCCAGTGCAGCAACTGTACAACATAATTCTTGAGATCAGGCCTTAACTTTCCATTAGCAGCTGAAGACAGAAATAGGCAGCTGAAGAAAATTGAATTTGTAGAGCCAGAGGGAGAAACTGTTGATAGAAAGATGGCTAGTGAGAGTTGGCAGGGTCAGGAGATGAAGATAGGCAAGAGATGACGACACAATATGGACAAACAGGAGATGGGGATTTGAATCAGAATAAAAGGCAGGAACAAACAGGGTGAGATGGATTTGAAGTAAGGGGGCAAAATAGTTTTTTTTAAACTATGTTAGCAGTGGATCAGTTGGGTCATTCAAATGATAAATTGGGCCAAAATACCATAGAAAAACCAGGTTAGCAAATGTCTTAAATGAATTCTTCATTAGTCTTCATAGATGAAGACTATGGGTAAATTCCAGATCCATTCATTTTGAATTAGGGACCTAGGACAAAACTAATCATCAGTCGATCATTGGGCTATGCAGAAAATCAAAGCATTACATTTTCACAAGTCACCTGAGCCAAATAGGATACATCCTAAAATCTTCAAGCAAATGAGGTAGGAAATAGATAAAAATGGCTCTGTTTAATATTTTCCAGTTCCATAAATACTGATGGTGCATCCATGGGCTGCAGGTCAATGAATATTACCCTGATATTCAAAAGTGGACACAAGACATGAACATTATATATCCACTGCCCTAACATTATTAGTGGGAAAGAAATTTGAAAGAATCATCTAAATTCATTTAAAGAACTCAGAGATTGTAAGAAGTAGTCAGTACTGATTCAGAAGCAACAGACTTGACTACTCCAATGCTCTCCTGACCGACATCCCATCCTCCGTCCTATGTAAACATTACCTCATCCAAAACTCTGCTGCCTATATCCTATTCCGCACCTGATCCTGCTCACCTATCACCCCTGTCCTTGCTCACCTATATTGACTCCCTGTCTCCCAGCTCCTCCAATTTAAAGCTCTCACTCTCATATTTAAATTGCTTCATAGCCTCGCCCCTCCCTATCCTCGTAACCTCCTCCAGCCGTACACCACTGCGTCCCACCCCCCAGAACTCTCCATTCTTTTGACTCTTGCCTTTTGTGCAGCCCCCCTCTCTTTGCCCTATCATTGGTGGCTGTGCCTTCAGCCATCTGGGGCCCATACTCCATCCTTAAACCCCTCTGCCTCTCAAACTCCCTCTCTTCCTTTAAGACCCTCCTTAAAATTCTCCTCTTTGACCAAGTCACCCTTCTTAATATCTCCTTCTTTGGCTTGGCATCCATTTTTAACTAATTATGCCTCTGTAAAGTGCCTTGGGATGTTTTGCTATGTTAAAGACACTATATAAATTAAAATTGATGATGTTGCGTTTGCCTACAAAACAACAGTGCCTATATTTCAAAAGACATTGGGGGAAAAATTGGGTTGCTTTGCGCCTCCAGTTAGCGCCCAAGGGGACGCTAACGGGGCGCAAAGCACCTAGCGCCCAGGCACGGCACCGCTAACGCCGCCTGCGAAATTCAGTGGGAGGTTAGTGGCGGCAGTAGCCGGTAGCGCCCCGCGGCGATGATGTCATCGCCGTGTGCAACGCTCCGGCCGCAAACTTTGTTCGTGCCCCCTGACCTACCGCTGGACGCTATGTCCGACAGGGTCAGGGTGCCGTATTTGTGGCCAGGGCGGAGCAAATTAAAGGGCAGGTGCCGGGCGGCCATTTTTCGCCTCTTCCTGCGGGGTGCCGGCCGAGATCAGTCAGCCCGGCACTCCTCGAGTGCTGGGCTCTTTTGCCGGCACCCCGCTCCCCGGTGGTCCAGCAGGGCCCCGGTGCGTGCTGCGCTAGGCCCCTCCCCTTTAATCGGGGAGGGAGGCCTGTAGTACCGCGGCACTATGTGCCGACGCATGTGGCATTGTTGCACGTAGCATCGCGATATTAAATGGGAGCATCCCAAGAGGGAGGGGGAGCGCTTCCAGTGGCGCCCCGCCTCCTGCTTGGGGCGCAACAATTCAATTTCGGACGTGGGGGTGCTAACTTTTTCGGGGCGCTAAAAGTAGCACCCCGGCGAAGTTAGCACTCCATAGGGGGCGCGACCCAATTTTTCCCCCATTGGTTGTGAGGTACTTTGAGGCATCCTGAGGATGTGAAAGGTGCTACATAAATGATAGTTCATTCTTTCTTTATGAAAAGTTGCTGTTCCCTAAGACTCATAAGATATTAATAAATCTGAAGGTCTCCTTCAGTATGTCAGTGACCATGCATGACAGTTTTAAAATGGGTTGAACTGCATATAGAATAAGACATTATGGCCATCCCCATCTGTGACTTAAACATACTAGGGAGATTTTCTACTTTGTGATTCCTGCAGCATATATCAGGAAATAGTGTCCCTCCAGCCCACGATTTTCCATCCATTCAGTTTACAAAATGGGAAATCGTGGGAAAAGGGTGTGCTCCTGGCATGTGCTGGAGGTGCCGAAGCAGAATGTTTTATCTATAATCTGTCAACAGCGAGATGTCATATTAGAGTCATATTCATACTCTTAGCTTTTCACATTTGAAGTTATCACTATCTGACCTAATATAATATCTCTTCAATTAAGAAACAATTCATTGCAAGACAAATATTGAAGCAAGAGTATTGCCCATGGTCTTATGCAAATATATGCTATTTCAAATTAACTCATCACTTACTGCACAAAATGAAGTGAAAGAAGAAAGCGTATATTTTTGATTGCTCAATTTTACAGTGTGCCAACAGCACAATGAGAATTATCTGTCACCCAATCTATTCTGGCAAACAGAGGTCAGAACAGACCCAAAATGTACAACAGTCTGATTCCTGACTGACAGCATGGGTACTACAAATGCTGGATTCCACATTAGAAGCAAAAGACACTTCTGGTGTAATATTCTTTTTTTTATTCGTTCATCGGATGTGGGTGTCGCTGGCAAGGCCAGCCTTTATTGCCCATCCCTAATTGCCCTTGAGAAGGTGGAGCTGAGCCGCCTTCTTGAATCACTGCAGTCCGTGTGGTAAAGGCGCTCCCATTCATATTGGGACCAATTCGGAGGCCTCTGCGTGTAAGTGGTTATCCACTTTATAGACATATATGCCACTGCTTCCACTCATTCAATTTTGTATATGTCTCTCTCTATGTTGACTAAGATGCCATTCTTAGTTCCACCCATCCCCATACCATCAGTCCTCCCATTTTAGCCGGCATATGACACAATTAAAACTAACATTTTCTTTTTCTGTATGTGACACACACCATGTGTATGTATGAAAACAAAATGAATTAATTACAGCGCAGAGCAGCTCCACTGAGAGATCGTCCTACAAATGAGCTAGCAGTACAATTGGACAGCAATTCCGCATGGGAGACTGGTCAAGAAGGTAAGAGCCCATGGGATCCAGGGCAATTTGGCGCATTGGATCCAAAATTGGCTTAGTGGCAGGAGGCAGAGAGTGATGGTCGAAGGTTGCTTTTGTGACTGGAAGCCTGTTTCCAGTGGTGTACCGCAGGGATCGGTGCTGGGTCCTTTGCTGTTTGTAGTGTACATTAATGATTTAGATATGAATGTAGGAGGTATGATCAGTAAGTTCGCAGATGACACGAAAATTGGTGGAGTGGTAAATAGCGAGGAGGGAAGCCTCAGGCTACAGGACGATATAGACGGGTTGGTCAGATGGGCAGAACAGTGGCAAATGGAATTTAACCCTGAAAAGTGTGAGGTGATGCATTTTGGGAGGACTAACAAGGCAAGGGAATACACAATGATTGGTAGGACCCTAGGAAGGACAGAGGATCAGAGGGACCTTGGTATGCATGTACATAGATCCCTGAAGGCAGCAGGACAGGTAGATAAGGTAGTTAAAAAGGCATATGGGATACTTGCCTTCATTAGCCGAGGCATAGAATATAAGAGCAGGGAGGTTATGATGGAGCTGTACAAAACGCTAGTTAGGCCACAGCTGGAATACTGTGTGCAGTTCTGGTCGCCACACTATAGGAAGGATGTGATTGCATTGGAGAGGGTGCAGAGGAGATTCACCAGGATGTTACCTGGGCTGGAGCGCTTCAGCTATGAAGAGAGGCTGGACAGGCTGGGGTTGTTTTCCTTAGAGCAGAGAAGGCTGAGGGGGGACCTGATTGAGGTGCACAAAATTATGAGGGGTATAGATAGGGTATATAGAAAGGAACTTTTTCCCTTAGTAGAGGGGTCAATAACCAGGGGACATAGTTTCAAGATAAGGGGCAGGAGGTTTAGAGGGGATTTGAGGAAAAACCTTTTCACCCAGAGGGTGGTTGGAATCTGGAACTCACTGCCTGAAAGGGTGGTAGAGGCAGGAACCCTCAAGAAGCATTTAGATGAGTACTTGAAACGCCATAGCATACAAGGCTACGGACCAAGTGCTGGAAAATGGGATTAGAATAGACAGGGCTTGATGGCCGGCGTGGACACGATGGGCCGAAGGGCCTCTTTCTGTTCTGTATAACTCTAGTTCAAGCCAGCCTGCTCACATGGATTGAATACACTGAACAAGGAATAAAGCACCTGAACTCAGTGTAGATACAATATTAGTAACAAATAGCAAGGAATCAATATGTCACCTGCTGTGCGTTAGACATCGACTGAAGTCACAAAGTCAAGAGAAATAAACTCGATATTCCTTTTATTAAAAAATCAAATTTTAGTGAATTCTGCTTCAAATATTTCAGAATTATTAGCATCAACTAAACAAACCCAGGAGTTTCATACGGTCAGCACTACATCATCTGGTGATTTGTGTTAGTGACACATTAGGCTACTATTTGCAACGTCTTTATTCAATTGTAACAATATTCAACACATTAAATCATTCTAACTCAACTCACCTGGGGTCGGATAACTTTCTCGATGTTTTTCAGTGCTGTATCTGGGGATGGAGGTGAGCAGTCCGGGGTGGGGCCTGTACTTTTCCCCTGGTGATTACCCTCTGGTGCAGTAATAGTTACGTGTGGTGCAACTTCTGCAGATAAAATAAATTGTTTAAATATATTTCAATCATGCTTTCATCATCTTCGATTGCTGTTTCATGTCTTTTTATTTTGTTAATAAAAATTCACAAAAACGTTTAGAAAGTGCTTTTGCAAAATGTCTCTTCTCCAGAACTGAAAGGCTTGAAGATCATTCCTCACTTAATTTCTCTAACTTATGACTACACATTTATCTTCCAGTCTATGATTCCCTTCATCATCTTAGCTGCGATAACATTTATCCATTTTATATTAAAGAAATATATTTTTGGCAAGATCCCAAATACTCATTGGCTCGTAATTTGCGGTCAGCGGCAAATCAAAGGCGTTCGCCGTTGGCCCCGAAGAAAGCTTCCCACAAAGATCTTGCGATCTCTGTGGTGAGAAGCGCGACGTTCAGTTGAGATCAGTGTAAGTTAATGGGGAATCCCGAACGCGAGCTGCTGTGACGTTAACAAGTTGTCTAAGCAGCCAATCACAATGCAGAATTCTCACAGATTGGGAACCAGGAAGTGAATAAGCTCCTTTTATTCTGACTTTTTAAAAATGTTCGAGAGCAAAACAAAGATTGGGGCTCTCACATGGGCAAAAGGTAAACCTGAAATGAAGATGAACAAACTTTTTAAACAAAAACCTTTTATTTTAAGTTGCTTAAAAATTTGAATTTTTATTAAAATAGATAAATTTGACACTGCACAAAATTAAAATGAGTTTTTCAGGGCCATAACATTTGTTTGGCAGTCAATACGCTGTTAAAACCCCAGTTACACTTAATCCAAGAGGATCTAACTTTTAATGGGGTATTTAACAGCAATATTACTGCGGAAAAGCCCAAGTTTTCGTCAGGTTCACTGATTTCCCTGATTACAGGCTATGGGGGGGCGGCCCACAGTGCAGCCAGTGTCAGAGCAGTCAATGACTGACCGCAATTTCAGGATTTGCGCATTAGGATACACATGCGCTAAATCCTGAAGTTGCGGTCAGTTTCAAAGAGGGAATAACAGCAAACGCTGTTCGTTCGCTGTTATTACCCGCCGCAAATTCTGGGCCATTATGTCCAAAAACAGAACATTAATGGAACATGTGGATTATAAAAGAATAAACGGCAGGCACATCCTGAAGGCAGAGCATTCTTGGAAGGACTCAGACTGTAACATTGATCTCCACATTAGTTTTCCAGTGTTAACGTACCAGTAATGTCAATAACACTAATAAAATGATACAAAGAGTACAAGGTATAACAGAGAAAATGAATATTCAGCCCACCCAGTTCACTTGATTGCTAGGCATGTGTACAGGATCTGTTCAGATTATTTTTGTCTGCCTCTGTCAGCACCCTCTACTCTTTGACAAAACAAGAATTTGTCCATTTACTTTTTGAATGCTTCAACTGAGTCTGTATTCACCATTCGAAGTAACAGTCAACACCAATAATGCACTGTGCCAGGTTCCAATCCAACTGAAGAGAATGAATATCTGATGTTGAACTGCATAACTGGTTATAGGTATAGCTGTAAGCTAAGATTATTAAACATTCACTGGGACATTATGCTGGGGCTGGGGGTGGGCGGCAGGGATGGGAGGGAAATGCTGTCTGTGGAGGGCAGCAGTCCAAAGTTGAATAATGGAAAGTGTGAGGATGGATTAATGTTCTGGAGTTTTGTTTGATTAAGTTGCGGATCAGAGGATATTTATGAAGACCTCTCTCTCAAAGAGATTGGATAAAGTCCATGATAGACTTGATTGTACTTGTCTGTTGAAAGAATAGTGTTGATGACCTTTTCTTGTTAAATGTTTTTGTACATTCTTAAAACAAATTACCTAAACCTTATATCCGTCTATATGCAGAAACTTACATGTTATTTTCAGTAATAATTAATAACCTCCTTAGAACTTACTTTAATCATTTGACAGATCATTGAATCTTTGTGACATTAACACTTTCCATTAATCTCTTAAGGCAAAAGAACATAATATTTTTCCATCTCTGAGGCCAGACAGGATTGGCAACTGTTAGCTAAAAGAAAAAAAGACTTGCATTTATATAGCACCTTTCATGATTTCAGGATGCCCCAAAGTGCTTTACAGCCAATGAAGTACTTTATGAAGTGTAGTCACTGTTGTAATGTAGGAAACAAGGCAGGCAATTTGTGCACAGTAAGATCCCACAAACAGCAATGTGATAATGACAAGATAATCTGTTTTAGTGATGTTGATTGAGGGATAAATATTGGCCAGGATACTGGGGAGAACTGCTCTACTCTTCTTTGAAATAATGCCATGGGATCTTTTACGTCCACCTGAGAGGGCAGGTGGAGCCTCGGTTTAATGTCTCATCTGAAAGATGGCACCTCTGCCAGTACTGCACTGAAGTGTCTGCCTAGATTTTGTGCTCAAGTCTCTGACTCAGAGCCGAGAGTGCTACCCACTGAGCCAAGAAACTGAATATGACCCCTGTATAATAAAAAAAATGTGCACTGTCATTCTAACACAGAGGAATAATTCCTGTTACACAATACCCTTGTGATTTCCAACAGGTTGAGAATACGGTTCAGATTTCACCAATGTCCGTGCATCACTCAAGCAGACTTTGATGTTATTTGTTATCTCTAGAATACACATCCCCTCCTTTACCCACTTTCTTCAGTAAGTGAAGCATTTCACAGTAACTACTGAGTAACCAATGTGACAAAAAAATTGCTATCACCCGTGCAAGTCCAAAACTTGGCCGCTTTTGTGCTAAATCAACACAATTAATCACCATGGAGACAAGCATTTTTTTTTATTGCCTGGTCCTGTCAAGACTCAATGTCCTCTTCTAATGCTCAAGAGAACGTGTTTTATAGCTACATCCATAAAAAACACAATTGAAATTCCCCCATTCTCAAAGCAATTTTGTCTGTATTCAACTGCATTAAAATATCAACGTCTCATCTTGGATTTTCAATTTATTGCATCGGTCAATAAAGAAAACTCAGAATATAAAAATGGAAATACAAGCAGAAAAAAAAGATGCATATGGAATCACATAACAACAACAACTTCAACTTTTACTGAAAATCCATTCCAGATTGTTCTTCGGAATAATAGCTACATAATTTTTAGGCTGCAAATAGTGACACAAGAAGTCCCAGCCAGAATGGAGGTGACTGGATAATGACCCCGTCAATCACACCTGGAAGTAATTGGAATTTTATTTACGCTCATAATTTGTATGATGTTACTATCCTCCACTCACTGCATTTTGCTGGAGAAATGATCCTGCTGTTTTCGGGTGACTCTGCTGTAATTTCAGTCATGAATTTGGAGACTCTTTGCTGTAGTTCATGAGTTTGCTGTAGTTTATGAGTAAATTTAAACTACATGTCCCACCCCGCCTCCAACTCATTGGCTGGCACAAGGGTGTTGATATTCATGTCGTAATTTTTAGTCTGACTTGAAGAATGGAACAGTAGCCAACATTGGTAACAATGTAGAGATTTATATGCCTGCTAGAAGTTGTTGCTTATGAATGATTCCATAATTAACAGAAAACTTTCCAACATTTATGTGGGGTATTCCAATTGCTCAAATCTAATGTCTTTCTTTACATAAGATCTATTTCTTGTATAATGTTACTGACTGGACATTATTTAATGCCATGCGAGTCGAATCCCATCTTATTTACTTTGTACTCCTGCTCGACATTGTTTGTTTTGTCACTGATACCAGTGTCAGCACAAACTGTAATAGCACTAAAGATCTCCTTACTAAAGCATGAGAATCTGCTGATATAAAACATTTTAATCTGTCACTGCTACACAAAGGATGAGAGTTGAACAAAATGGCTATTTAAAATATTTAGTAATATTTTATTGTAATACTGAGGTAACTTGTAGATAAACGCAAATCAAGGTTGGTTTTATAAAGCAAAACTGCTTCCATATATTGTAAATAAATAGATTCATTTTATCAAAGCTGATCCTATTTCCAATAGTGTCACTTCAAATCAGTGATAACTCATCTCCATCAGCACATTCAACACTTGATTTTTCAAGGAAACATGGAAATTCCCAAATGAATTTTAAATGGTTATTTGAACGATGTAAAACTGATGGATGCGGTGGTTTGGTCAGTTACACAGCTTTCCTTTTAGCCACAGGCAGCTCTGTGGAAATAAAGCACAAGCACAATAGGCCGTAATTTGCCGTGCAAGTTCTGGGTTTAGGCGTGCGCAGCGCAAGTGTTAAAACCTGGAACTTGTGCTCTGTCAAGAATTATCTTGACAGATCATCCTCATCCCCAGGAGAAGGGCCTCTGCGGGTGGAGAGTTGGGCTATTTGCCCAACTTCTGCCCAGCAAATGCCCGTGAAATTCTTACGCCTGGTAAAAGCAGGCGTAAGGCCTCCTTTTACCAGCATAAGAGTTTTAAAAAACAGAAAAATAAAATGTTATCAATAATTTATACATTTAAAAACTTGTTAAATAAGGTAAGTTTATTTTTCACCCCTTTAAAACATGTAAATTTATTTTTCAAAATATTAAATTTTTGTTTTAAATATTTAATGAAATGCCATTTTAATTAATTTTAAACATGTATTTTTTTTTATTGATTTGATGTCTAGGTGTACTTTTTGGGGTATTCCCGTTCATACTTACGGGGTTTCCATACATACGGAATCCCAATAAGAATGAATGTTGATCCCCTTCTGTCATTCGTTGGGCCAGCCCATCTGATCCCAGGGGTACTCGCGAACCACCTGCACCCCTGGGATACGTGGGTCTCTTCCCGCGGGTACCCGGAGAGGCCCAGGACCGCGGAGTCTCCGTACCTCCCAGACCACAAGGTAGGCGCGGATTTTATTTGCGGATCGGAGGCATTTCCTTGTGGGAAGCCTCCGACCGCAAATTCAGGGCCAATGTATACATTGTGACCAATTTGACTGGTTGAATAAGGAACATCATTAGCCCTGTGCTTGGATGCAAGTCTATGACCATGCCTATACCGTTAAATGGCACCATGTTCAGCATAAAGTGTCTTTCAAAGGCTAACCTATCCACTTGTGATTTAAAAATGACCACCTGTGATAGGAAACAAAGGCATAGTTTAGAATAGGAACTGATTTGTAGTTTAGTAGAACACAGCCCAATTAGCAATGGTCTATTTATTACTCCTTATTTGTTGCGTTTTTTCAAAGTTCTAATGCTTTTCAGTAGATGTACATTAATTACCTATTCTATAATTTGCCATCTATTGTCAAATCCTGGGAACTGGATAAATATTTGAAAGAGAAAGATTTGTATGATATGGGGAAAGAGCAGGGGAGTGGGACTAACTAGATTCCGCTTTGAAAGAACCGCCGCAGACTCCTTCTGTGCTGTACTATTCTATGAATTGGTATTTTCCCCACTTCACACAGATAGCAAAGAGTGGAAAACTGTATCGAACATAGGCACACAGTGGAATGTGAGGTTTTCCAATGTCTCGTTGAAAATACTTGTTAGAGTTCATTAAGTCCCAAGATTTATTTCTGATAACAAAATTCCAACCACCAACATGTGAAACCCATTAAAGAGCTTATTTGTAAAAAGAGTAGAATCTACAAGATTGTGGAGAGCATACCAACTGATTGAACAGCCAATGAAATAATGAATTTAAAAAACAAAAGATTACTTTGAACGATCTAAACATGTCCAAAGAGGGAAAAGTAACAGGAGAAGAGATGGTTGCCCAACTATTTCATTTCATAGAACAAGGACCTGACTCCAATGATTTTATTAAGTTTACTTTTTTAAAATCTCTATCTCTAATAATTCACATATTACATCCTCCCATCACCTAATGTGCACTGCAATAATGTACAATAAAACTTATTTAAATTCTCTTGATGTTTAATCAGATGCTTTTTCAACTTTGGTGGTTTAAACATCTACAAAGTTAATTTTCATTCTTAAATGTCAATCATGAATGAAACCAAAACTTGTTCTGCTTATAACTCCACAGATGAACCATCCACATAAGAACATAAGAAATAGGAGCAGGAGTAGGCCATTCGGCCCTTCGAGCCTGCTCCGCCATTCAATGAGATCATGGCTGATCTTCTGCCTCAACTCCATTCACCGGCCCTATCGCCATATCCCTTGATGCCCTTTCTAGTCAGAAATCTATCGACTTCTGTTTTGAATATACCCAATGACTGAGCCTCCACAGCCCTCTGCGGTAGAGAATTCCAAAGATTCACCACCCTCTGTGTGAAGAAATTTCTTCTCATCTCAGTCCTGAATGGCCTACCCTTTATCTTGAGGCTGTGGCCCCTGGTTCTAGACTCCCCAGCTAAGGGAAACATTCTCCCAGCATCCATCCTATCAAGCCCTGTAATAATTTTGTATGCTTCAATGAGATCCCCTCTCATTCTTCCGAATTCAAGAAAATACAGGCCTAGTTTACTCAATCTCTTCTCATACGACAGTCCCGCCATCCCAGGAATCAATCTCGTGAACCTTCGTTGCACTCCCTCTATGGCAAGTATATCCTTCCTTAGGTAAGGAGACCAAAATTGTACACAGTACTCCAGGTGTGGTCTCACCAAGGCCCTATATAATTGGAGTAAGACTTCTTTACTCCTGTACTCAAATCCTCTTGTAATGAAGGCCAGCATACCATTTGCCTTCCTAATGACTTGCTGCACCTGCACATTCACTTTCAGTGACTCATGTACAAGGACACCCAGGTCCCTTTGAGCATCTGCATTCCCCAATCTTTCACCATTTAGGAAATACTCTGCCTTTCCGTTTTTTCTACCAAAGTGGATAACTTCACATTTATCCACATTATATTCCATCTGCCATGTTCTCGTCCACTCACTGAGCCTGTCGAGATCCCCTTGAAGCCTCTTCACATCCTCTTCGCAACTGACACTGCCACCTAGCTTTGTGTCTGTGGTAACACAATACAGCTTCCTGTGACTTGAACTTTATTGCATCACTTCCTGTGATTAGTCCAGGATAAATACTGGACTGATCAGTTGGGTCCTGGAGAGGCATAGAGTAAGACCTCTTTTGTATGTAGCACCTTTTTAGTTGATTAAAGCTTACTTTAAAGTTCACCACGCGTAAGGCTCATTCTTACGACAGTGTCATCAGCAAATTTGGAAATGTTACATTTAGTCCCCTCATCCAAATCATTGATATAGATTGTGAATAGCTGGGGCCCAAGCAACGATCCTTGCGGTACCCCACTAGTCACAGCCTGCCATCCTGAAAAAGACCCGTTTATCCCTACTCTTTGTTTTCTGTCTGTTAGCCAATTCTCAATCCATGCTAGTATATTACCCCCAATTCCATGTGCCCTAATTTTGTTCACCAACCTCGTGTAGGACCTTATCGAAGACCTTCTGAAAATCCAGATACACCACATCTACCGGTTCCCCTTTGTCTACTCCACTAGTTACATCCTCAAAGAACTCCAATAGGTTTGTCAAACAGGATTTCCCTTTCATAAATCCATGTTGACTCTGCCCAATCTTACTATTAGTTTCTAAGTGCCCAATTATTGCATCCTTTATAATAGATTCCAGCATTTTCCCAACTACTGATGTGAGGCTAACAGGTCTGTAGTTCCCCATTTTCTCTCTCCCTCCTTTCTTAAATAGCAGGGTTACATATGCTATCCTCCAATCTGCAGGAACCGTTCCAGAATCTATAGAATTTTGGAAGATGACAACCAATGCATCCACTATTCCAATGGCCAGCTCTTTCAAAACCCTAGGATGTAGGTCATCCGGTCCTTGGGATTTAACGACTTTTAGTCCCATTAATTTTGCTAGTACTGTTTTTTTACTAATAATAATTTCTTTAAGTTCCTCTTTCTCGTCACACCCTTGGTTTTCTTGTATTTCTGGGAGGTTTTTTGTGTCTTCCTCCGTGAAGACAGAAACAAAGTATTTATTTAATTTCCCTGCCATTTCCTCATTCCCCATTATAAATTCTCCCGTCTCTGACTGTAAAGGACCTACATTTACCTTCGCCAGTCTTTTCCTTTTCACATATCTATAGAAGCTTGTACAATCCATTTTTATATTTTTCGCTAGTTTGTGCTCATATTCCATTGTCCCTTTATCAATTTCTTGGTCCCCCTTTGCTGATTTCTAAAAAGATCCCAATCCTCAGGCTGACCGCTTTTTCTGGCAACTTTGTAAGCTTCCTCCTTTGACTTAATACTAGCTTTAATTTCTTTTGTCAGCCATGGTTGGATCACTTTTCCTTTTGGGTTTTTATGCCCTAGAGGAATATATGTTTGTTGCAAATTATGCATTATTTCCTTGAATGTTAGCCATTGTATGTCCACCTTCATACCTTTTAGTGTAGTCTCCCAATCTACCATGGCCAAATTGTCCCTCATACCCTTGTAGTTTCCTTTGTTTAGATTGAAGACCTTAGTTTCAGATTGGACTACATCACTCTCAAACTTAATGTAAAATTCAATCATATTATGGTCACTTGTCCCTAAAGGCCCCTTTACCACAAGATTATTGATTAGACCTTTCCCATTACACAGTACCAGATCCAGAATAGCCTGTTCCCTGGTTGGTTCCTCCACATACTGATCCAGGAAACCATCTCGCATGTATTCCAAGAATTCGTCCTCCACACCATTGATTTGCCCAGTCAATATGTAGATTAAAGTCCCCCATGATTACCGTATTGCCCTTGTTACTTGCAATTCTAATCTCTTGATTGATACTGTGCCCTACATTACCATTACTGTTTGGTGGCCTATACACAACTCCCACCAATGTTTTCCGCCCTTTGCTGTTTCTTAGCTCCACCCAAACTGATTCCAGTTCTACATCACGATCTGCCAAGCCGAGATCTTTTATCTCTACCGTACCAATCTCATCCCTTATTAACAGCGCTACGCCACCTCCTTTTCTTTTTTGTTTGTCCTTCCTAAATGTTGAGTACCCTGGAACATTCAGTTCCCAGCTTTGGTTACCCTGCAACCATGTCTCTGTAATGGCAATTACATCATACCCATTTACTTCTATTAGTGCCATTAATTCATCCACCTTGTTGCGAATGCTACGTGCATTTAGACAAAGTGCTTTCAACTTTGCCTGTTTAATATTTTTCTGCACTTTGACCCTCTTTACTGTTGGCCTTTGTTTCTGCTCCCTACTAGTTTTGCTGACTACTTTTCTAACTTGCACTTCCAGCTTTGTTTCTCTCCGTTCTGGGCCCACAGTTAGGTTCCCAGCCCCCTGACAAACTAGTTTAAATCCTTCCCAACAGCACTAGCAAACCCACCTGCGAGGATGTTGGTCCCGTTTCTGCCGAGGTGTAACCCGTCCAGCTTGTACAGGTCCCACCATCCCCAGAATTGGTCCCAATGCCTCAGGAATTTAAATCCCTCCCTCCTGCACCATCTCTCCAACCACACATTCATCTGGTCTATTCTCCTATTTCTGCTCTCGCTAGCACGTAGCACTGGGAGTAATCCTGAGATTACTACCTTTGAGGTCCTGCTTTTTAATTTATTTCCACATCTTCATTATTAAGTTCAAAATAGCAACAAACTACTTTGATTTCAGAGGTTGGTGAGAAAGAGGAATCTAAAGTGGCTGAGGAATGTTTGTAAACAGGTGGACGAAGGTAGTCCTAATAATGGACCGGATGTGGGACAAATACAACAAAAATGGATCACAATCATAACTGTACAAAACGCACCATATCAATGTGCGTGTACATTATCTCCTTTTCAAATTAATAACACTTCCCATTGCATGAACAATTGAATGGAAGGTTTTTCCCCATCATTAATTGCAGTCAATGTTTAAGAATTATCATGTACTATTGTTGGCTCCAAGAATTAATGGCGTTACATATGTTACATTATCAAAACAGTTCGTCTGATCCGCATTTCTACTTCATCAGATTTTAATTGGTGTATATTCTAACACAATTGTGCATTTCCTTTGATGTGTGGATCCCTGCTGTTTAACAAGCTCTGTGTACAAAAGGAGAAGGGATGCTCTCAGAGGAGTAGTGTTCCCTTTGAATTTGCAATGCAGTCAAAATGCCTACAATTCTGCAGGAGCATGCAATGAGAAATAGATAAATAATTATTGCACAATCTTTTTATCGCAACACAAGTGTTCTGTGAGCGTTTCCCGAAGGAAATGTCCATACTATGGAGTGACAGTAATATTAGAGTGCAGCCCATCTGTTTGCCACTTTTTTGGCTGGCAAATAGAAAACAACAATAAATAAAGACTTGCATGGAGGACTTGCCCATTTTAATATTTAAGCAATAGACTGATCTTCTTGAATAATGTAACAGCATTGATTTCAGATCAATTCATTGGTAAAATATCACATCCAAAGGGATTCTGGCATGTTTTCGGTTTATAAAATGGATTTAAAGGTTATATTTGTCATAAATTTTAAAAAGCGATGGGAGATGATATTGGGCAACATGACATCATGATGTTATACTTTCTGTAGCATGTGCAAGTCTTAAAACTATACATTCTGCTTAACTCTTCAATGTCCCCTAAAACTTCTCATCAACATCATACACATTGGCTGTACTTACAATCACTACCATGCAGCCCAGGTCATATTATGCCTTTGATATACAGTCTATAATCTGACTTTTGTAATTCTCAAAGAATATTTTCATTCAAATTTTCATCCCCTTTTCTCCCTTCCTCTCCTGAAGCTAGACTCATGCTGGGGTACAGATAGGGGCACGTCTCTAGTACCTCATTCAGCTAGCCACTTTTAATGTGCAAGCCTATCCAGTGAGAGTTGGCAAGCAATTTGAACACAGATTAGAGTTGAGCCCAATCCGGTATTCATGCAATATCCACTATGCCAATATGTAGGAGGGGTCAAAGGACAGCAATCAGGAACAGGAAAATTGGCTCCTACCGTGACTGGGGTTATTCTGTGCCCAACACTGGCGCAAATGAAATTAAGCTAAACACAGATCAAATCTGGGGACCTTGTTGATATTGATGGATCAGTATCTCAACTCCCGCTGTACTTATCCACTAATTTTTTTAGGTGAGATCTACACATCTGTCTTAAATAGCATGAATGTCAGGAATCAGTTTCACTCAGTTAGTAGAAGACTGTATTCCGAGTCAAATATTTTAAGAACAGCAGAGAGTCTACCTGATGTCCTGGTGAACATAATTCCTCAACCAACACCACTAAAAGCAAATTAACTCATTTACTGTTCGTAGGTGCTTGTTGTGCACAAATTAACTGGCACATTTGCTTATATAACAACAGTGCCTGCACTTCAAAAGTCATTCACTGGTTGTGAAGCACTTTTCGACATCCTGAGGTCATGATAAGGCGCTGTATAAATGCAAGTTCAATTTTTGTTTCTTAATATCTTCTGAAGTCAAAACAAACTATTGTTAGATGGCAAGATGATCCTTTTGCTGTTAGTACAGAATGCAATCACATAGAAATTCTGGGAGAGGGCAATATCGAATCCAGTTTAGTATTGTGGAGAAAATTTTAAAATAATTTGGTAGTATAGTTAATATTGTGTGGATCTAACGAAGCACACATGCTGGTGTCAGAATATCAATGTAGTTGACTTCTGTTTTTGGACACTGATGCCAGTTGGTTTTATCAGCTTCTGATGCTGTGGCAGGAAATTGCAGTCAATCACTTCCTGCCACAGGTCGAAAATGTCAGGTCATTGGCAATATTTCTCCCAATTATTTCACTATTACAGAAATCAAAGCTGGGCTGCATTGGTGCTTGGCATTGAAGCACCAGTATACATAGGCCCAGAAATTAAACATCGATGGTTCCCGCGGGGGTAAGGATTCCCCACGATATCGCACTCCGCGCCTACCTTTTTGTTTCGGGCCCACACGAACTTCAGTTTCAGGGCCTCTCCCTGTTGCAACCATGCAGTGCTTGCGTGTCCCAGAGGCGCAATTAGTTCGTGCGAGCTCTGGGATCACGTGATTCAGTTAGAGCCAATGGCAGCACACCATCTTTCATTCATAGTTTTGACAGCAAGGACTGTCAAAGCTATGAATACTACAAGCCCCCAAAAGAACAGCTAAACCTCAATTAAATAAAAAAAAAGCCATCACATTAATAAAATAACTATAGTTAAATAAATTAACCACTTTAAACAAAAAATTAAATTTTTGAAAAAATTTAAAATCTTTTTAAAAGTTATAAAAATAAACTTACCTTTCTTTAAAGTCTCTAAAAAAGATAAACCTGTTGAAAAAAATTTAAAATAACACTTAATTAACTACTTAACTTGTTAAAAGGGGGTCCTACGCCTGCTTTCTTTATGTGTAAAATCTTCACCACTTACCTGCGCGTTCAAACCTGAAAAAAAAACTAAGTGCACTGCGTGCGCACAACCTGTAGTGCGCACGCGGTTCACTTAGGAACTGCCCCCTTTGCAATACACGAAGTGCCGGTTTCCCGCGCATGCGCAGTGCATGCAGGAAACCGGCAATTCGGGACCTAATACGCGAGAGTACACAGTGCGTACTCTCACGTATTAGGTCTAATTTTCGGGCCAATATCATGGAGGAAAGTTTGATCTCCATGCTCTGTATTCCCGATCTCAGTCACATAGCTTTGGGAGACAAAGGAGCAGAGGTTATGATTCGCCTCACAAAACGGATGGGGAAAATCAGAGTGATAATTATTCTCACCTACTGACATGTGCATAAAACTGGGTATTTTGGAAGGCAATTGGTAGAGCCCCGAGAATAGGTTGCCTGTTCATACTTTTGGTTTGCAGGAAATGTAATGTAGCCCCTTCACCCGCCCCCCACCCTCTTGCCTGCCAGGAGTGTGTGCCGTTCCCGTGCCCGAGTTAAGGTAAGTAAAGATGGTGGGATGGCAGGAACGGGAACTTTGAGCAACACCCACCCCATCCCTGCCACCATCTTAACCTCCCCCCACCACCCATACTGTTCCTGCCAGGCAAGGGGGGGGTTAAAATCTACCCCATGATGTGACCTCCTCAGTTGCAGGAGACTTTATCCTGGGCAGTGGGCAGTTTGTGACTACTGCATCCAATAGTACATGGGGATGTCTCAGTGAAAATATCATTTAAATTTCACATGCTCAAAATCTGGCTAGAAAAGTACAAGTATTGTAACATCATCACTATAATAAATTGAGTTATAAGAATACAAAAAAAACTTTGTATAGAAATCATTACAGTCATAATCATTTATAAATCTTTCATAAGGATTCTTTCAGTAGAACTCTTCTGCAAAAATCTCCTTCTGCCGCATTATAAATAGTACAGAATATAATCCTTATAATCACAAAATCTTCATTATAATGATTAAAAATGTTAAGAATATAAAATGTTCCCAGAAAAGCAAACACAGGCTGAGAGAAATTCTTAGCCCATTTCAAAAATGCGTTAACTAATCAGTATCAATTAATAAAACAAGGTTAAACAATAATGGATTTGATTGTGTCATGGCAAATTGCAGTTCGAGAGAATGAATGTTACTTTTTCAGCCTACATGCAATTTGCAAGATGGCTAATTGAAACCAATTAGTAGCAGTCAATCACCCTTTACTGATAAATGGCCACTTACACAAACTACCAGTTTTAAGGAAGCAGGATGTGGTTAAAAGTATTAACAAAAGATAGAACACAGAATTGTTAACCTAACTGCTTCCAAGGCTAAATGCGACAATGTACTTTTGTGGAGATAATGGTCAAGGTTGAAGAAGACAGATGCCCAGCTAAACCTTGAGAGACTGTGTGAACATTAGAAAACTGCTTCTGCATCAGGGAGAGAGCGTGAGGATGGAAAGTTACTGAGAAATTTGGTTTGCCTGCAGCCGGGGTATAAAGGAGGATTGTTTAACCCTCTAAAAGAGGAAGAGAAACGGTTGCAGTTGGCAGGGACAGAGTCCACCATCCAAGATGAAAGAAGACGTCAAAAGTGTACGCTCAGACTAGGGTGTGATAAACACTTTGTTTTGGGCATTATACAGACTCTCTTTTAAGGTTGTATTATTGTTAACTGTCTATTGAAGCATTGTTGATTTATGTTTGTGACTGATCTTGCCTCTGGGTTTGAACCTAAATTTCTACAGACATTAGAGTGAAATCCTACAAAGTGGGTAAAATCCTACAGAAGCAAATTGTTTGACTGGTAGGTTGGTAACCTAACCACCAAACATATTATAGGTAAGAGACGCAAGCTGAATGTCAGGAGATAGGCCCCAATTTTAACTCTGGTACAATTTATGGTAGGTGAGCAGCAGTGTGAGTTAGAAATTCACCCACGGCTTAAGAAATACAGTCTGAGGTATTTTAACTCCTGGGCCACATTTAAATCCGACCGGCTGACTTCCCACCTGTGGTTGGTGGGAATTGGTGGAAAATTGCCTGGCCCGCTGACAGAAGATTAGTGGCGGGAACAGTTGCCGAGGTATCCCGCGGAGGGCTGGGGCTGGGAGGGCGAGTTTGCGGCAGGAGAAGGTCTAAGCTTTCCATGTGGGGCCCAGAGGAGCACTCCTGCTGCTCCTGGCCTCACAAGAAAAGTAAAATTAAAAACTTACCTTGTTGTGCTTTTTAATGCCCAGATCTTCTTCGTCGCTGGGTTGGCCGAGCAGGGAACTCACTGCCGCATATGCTCAGTCAGTTAGGTCCTGATGTCATCTGGATGCCTATATTAATAGTGGCTTTGGGCAGCTGTTCTTGCTGCCTGCTCAAGAGAGCAGGTGAAAATCAGAACCCATCAGCACCCAGCGGCTCCAGGACAGATAAGTAACTTGAGCGATTTGAACTGCCCACCTGCCTGGTTTGCGCCAGGTGAGTAGGGTTAAAATCGCCTCCAAAAGTTTCATACAAGTTGCGTTTCACGCAGAGTAATTGTAGTCAAGTGGAAAGCTAAATTTAAAAGGATTGTGCATGGTCCATTGGGTACTTCTTAAGCTTAATTTTAATACTTTTAATGTATGCAGAGAATTTACGATCCTGCTAGCTCTTTGAGAACATTAAAATGTAACCACTGTTCAGAAGCTGGTGAATGGAGTTTGGCGGCTGCTCGTTAGTGCACAAGCACACAGCCCCACTGTTGCTGGGCACAGTGTGATACAGGAGCCAGCAGTATAACTCCGAACTTCCAGTTCTGCGTCACACTTTATGGATAACAAAAATCTTTCTTCTTTTTAAACCCCTCGACATCTGGGCGCTGTTGCAATGCAATTGATCATTCTGGGATTGATTGTCATTTGCCTTTTCAACTTTAGGCCCCAATGTCGGCCCACACCTGAACCAACATCTGCTCTCGGCAGATGTAGGGCTCACAGGGCCAACGCTGGTAGAAATCCTGAGGAAGTCCAGGAATACGCCTGTAAAGACCCCCAATTAGCAGCATGACATAAAGGAGACGGTGCAATTTGCTGGGCAGCAATTTTTTGACCCTTACCCCACCCCACCCCACCCGGGAACGACCTTGAAATGATTGCACAATTCCAGGACTTGGATATTTTGATTTTAGCAAAGACACCTGGAGGCTGGTCCACAAAGGCAGAAGGCACAGAATTTCAGGGGAAGCTTCTAGAGTGAATCAGAAGCAAAGTCCTACAACCCTCCGAGATCTCTGCACTCCTCCAATTTTGGCCTCTTGTACATCCCTGATTTTCATCGCTCTGCCGTTAGCAGCCATCCCTTTGAGCTGCCTTGGAAATAAGCTCTGGAATTCTCTCCCTAAACCTCTCTCTCCTCCTTTAAGATGCTCCTTAAAACCTACCTCTTTGACCAAGCTTTTGGTCACCTGTCCGAATATCTCCTTTTGTGGCTCGGTGTCAAATTATGTCTGATAATGCTCCTGTGATGCTTCTTGGGATGCTTTACTACGTTAAAAGTGCTACATAAATGTAAGTTGTTGTTGCAGTTGTACATAGAACTGAAACAGAATGGACAAATATAATTAGCAGGGTGCCTCAGGAATCATATTTGAGCCATTATTATTTACATTATTTGGAAGTGGGGATAAAAGGGGAACTGTCTATACAAAGTGGGAGGCAGGGGGACTGGAAATAAGCAGAGAACAAGTGGACCATATATGGGAGCTCCTGGACTGTGTGGAAGATAAATGGGCAGATGCAACTTAATGTGGACCAATGCAAGGTCATGAGACTACAAAAGAGGAATTATACAGTGCAATACGATAAACTGTAGTAGACAACAGGACACAAAATGAGACAGAGATCTGGGGGGTGCTGGTATATAGCTGTATGAAACCATCAGACTAGCATACAACAGCGGTAAAGGTAAACAAAACCTTAGGATGAAATGCCAGAGAGATAGAACATAATCCCCATAAGATAGTAGCAAGCTTGTATAGAGCACTCATCAGCTGGAGATCGGCAAACAACTTTGTTAACCATGGGGACCGTTTGGAGAGGGTAAAGAGGAGGGGAACTAAGCTCGATCTGGGGATTAGGCACCTGAGCTCCAAGGAGAAGCTTTGGCAACTGGGAACATTTACACTGGAGAATAAAGGCTCATGGGAGACGTAAGTAAAGCTTTCAAGATTTTAAGGGATGTAGAGAAACTAAACTCTAATAAAAATTGTTCAAAATATGCACAAATTCTGTAATCAATGGGTGCATACTAAAGCTCAGAATAGGACAAGCTAACACAGTTTAGATGCAAGTACATCACACAGAGGGTGGTGACTGTGCAGAAGGCTGTCTAGGGAGATGGTGAGGCAGATAGTTTTTTGGGTCAATGTCGTGCCTGTTTTAGGCCCAACTGGAAAAAATCTCCCATAGTTTATTACTGAACTTGGAGACCAGCTAGTTAGATTGCCATGCTCATTTCCAGTCCTGCTCATTCATAGGTTCTGTCTATCAGGGAGGACAATAAAGACAAAAACAATGATGGTCTTCAAGATACAGTTGGATGTTGTGATGGACAAATTAGAGTACTAGAAGAACAAGCTTTCATGGGTCAAATCCATCAATGAATTTGCTGATATTATGTTTGGGATAGACTCAAATATTAAGTAATTTTGGCAGCAAGCTTTGAGATAATAAATCAGATCCTGATATGTAAGTTACAATTGAGACTCACTGGAACCATATTGGGAATAATCACTAGAGATATATTACCAACACACTCTCAACAGTAACTGTTATCATTAGCTTTGGGTTTAGCAACAAAAAAACACAAGGGGCGATTTTAACTTTCCCCAATCGGCAGGAACGGAGCAGGGAGCAGTTAAAATGGAATGGCTCCATTTTCCGCTCCATTCCCACCGATCTACAATTTTAACGCTGCTGGTTTTGGCGGAGGTTAAGACTTCTGCTGAACTCTGGCGGGAGCCTCGTTAACAAATGTAATCGGAGTCCCATATATGTACATGGGCCACCGATGGAATTTCAATCAGCTCTTGAGGGTAAACCTGGCATGAAGCCAGCGAGCATCACGGACATAAGTTCAGATAAAATTTCCTTTATTGGGGCCCGAAGGATAAAGAGCGCTCCTCTGGGCCCCACAAGGGATGTCTGGGCCTCTACTGCCCCAGGCCGCAAAACCCTGCAAACAGCCCGCCCACCGGGACTTACCTTGTTGCCGGTGGCAGCCTTCTGGTGCCAGCAGGCGGCCTGGCCTAGGGGCTGCCCGATTTTCGTCCTTCACCGCCGGCCAGCCTCCATTATCTGCAGAGCAGCTGAGAAGCAGGATTCAGCTGAGGCCCGGACTGTTAAAATCGGTCAAGCCTCTACCATTTAAAAGTCTGCAGTTACAAACTTATAAAAACTGCAACAGCCATTTAATTTAGAAAATTTAACGAAGTAGTAAATATTCTATGGCACTGTACACAGCTGATCATACAAATTCACAAAGCTATTATTGCACATGCTGTGTAAAGTTTGCAAAAAAAAATGTACATTTTGAAAATTGCCAAGTACATGATAATATGAATGCTGCAGTTTTTATAAGTTTGAAACAGACATATTACTTCAGACCTTTAAATGGTCAATGAATTAAGCTTGTGGCTTAATAAATGCTGTTGATCAAATTTGTGGTATAAAAGATTAAAATCGAGCCATGTCAAATGTCAGCATCCAATTACAGCTACAGCATTATTTTGATTTTGCTACATATTTACTTTGCAAAGTATTTCATCTGATTGCAAGAGTAACATGGTCAGTACAATCTGTGGAAGTACAAATAAGTTATTCACCACCCCCCAATCACCTACCCCAACAATGAGATTATGATCCTTGTTGTGACATGAGAATGAGAATTAATTGATCTGCTAGACCAGACCTCCTCTTGTTTCTAACAGAGAGTAAGAATTGGTGTAGGGGAGGAAAAATAACTTTAAAAAATGGTCTGATATAAGATGACATTTGTAAACATTGTGAGAATATAATCCATCTCTCTTGCATGGACCGTTCATTTAGTGAGGCTTGTTTTAGGTACATGGCCACCAGCGATAAATTTGCTGATTCTGAGGTGTCGGTCACAGATTTCCAACTACATTTATGGTTTGCTGTTTGACCTTATAGCTAACTACTTGTAGTAAAGGATTAATCTTTTTTTATATTTACAAAAATGAGTTTCTCCAGTACTTGAGAAATTGTACACCTGATTTTATCTCCCAGAGGAAGCGGATGGCAATCTAGCAGATCAATCAATCCAGGCACTAGATGATAATTTCACTCGGTGACTCATGCACTAAATTTTCCAATGTCCCAGTGTGAAACTGCTTGACCTCCAATAATTCCCTCATTCTCGTGTCACAAGGATCAGGATCTCATTGTTGGGGCGGGGGGGGGGGGGAGTGTGAATAACTTATTTGTAATTCCACAGATTGTACTGACCATGTTACTCTTGCAATCAGATATGAAATACTTTGCAAGTAAATATGTAGCAATTTATTCAGTCTTGCAGCAGGGTGTACTTATGTAACAAATCAAAATAATGCTGTAGTTGTAATTGAATGCTGGCATTTGACACGGCTCGATTTTAATCTTTTATAGCACAAATTTGATGAACAGCGTTTATTAAGCTACAAGCTTTAAAGTACACGTGTACTTGGCAATTTTCAAAATGTAAATGTTTTTTTTTTTTACAAACTTTACACAGCATTTGCAATAATAGCTTTTTGTGAATTTGTATGACCAACCATCTTCAGCTGCTTCATCAATGACTTTCCCTCCATCGTAAGGTCAGAAGTGGGGATGTTTGCTGATGATTGCACAGTGTTCAGTGCCATTCGCAACGCCTCAGATAATGAAGCAGTCCATGCCCGCATGCAAAGCTTGGATGACATTCAGGCTTGGGCTGATAAGTGGCAGGTAACATTCGCGCCACAGAAGTGCCAGGCAATGACTATCTCCAACAAGAGAGCGTCTAACCACCACCCCTTGACATTCAATGGTATTACCATCGCCGAATCCCCCACCATCAATATCCTGGGGGTCACCATTGACCAGAAACTTAACTGGACCAGCCACATAAATACTGTGGCAACAAGAGCAGGTCAGAGGCCAGGTATTCTGCGGCGAGTGTCTCACCTCCTGACTCCCCAAAGCCTTTCCACCATCTACAAGACACAAGTCAGGAATGTGATGGAATACTCTCCACTTGCCTGGGTGAGTGCAGTTCCAACAACATTCAAGAAGCTCGACACCATCCAAGGCCAAGCAGCCCGCTTGATTGGCACCCCATCCACCACTGGCGTACCGTGGTTGCAGGGTGTACCATCTACAAAATGCACTGCAGCAACTCGTCAAGGCTTCTTCGGCAGCACCTCCCAAACCCGCGACCTCTACCACCTAGAAGGACAAGGGCAGCAGGCGCATGGGAACACCATCACCTGTAAGTTCCCCTCCAAGTCACACACCACCCGGACTTAGAAATATATCGTCATTCCATCATTGTCGCTGGGTCTAAATCCTGGAACTCTCTCTGTAACACCACTATGGGAGTACCTTCACCACACGGACTGCAGCGGTTCAAGGCGGCAGCTCACCACCACCTTCTCAAGGGCAACTAGGGATGGGCAATAAATGCTGGCCTTGCCAGCGACGTCTACATCCCATGAGCGAATATAAAAAAAAAATGTACACAGTACCATAGAATATTTACTAATTTGTTATATTTTCTAAATAAAATGGATATTGCAGTTTTTATACGTTTGAAACGGACATATTACTGCAGAACTTTAAATGGTAAATTTACTCAAGTAAGAACAAAGTTGTGTTTTTTTGTTTGTTACACAAGGTATGAATGATATCTTGTGTTAGTGGCATTCATCAACATTTGCTGGGTGAATTTGTGACTTGGATGGATGAGAACCACAATAATATCAGTTTATTTTAATTCTTGGGATAAAGCAGTTAAAGGCATGGGTGAAACAAAACCATTCTTTAAGCGTTGGATAATTAATGGGGAGACTTTTTGTCCATTGCTGAAGTTCATGGTCTTAATTTGGTTAAGATGGGAACAGCTTGCATGCTTCAATCTTGATTAGGGTCAAAATAGGATTGTACAGAAGGTACATGTCAAACTTAAACATTTCTCTATCATTCTTAAGTTTCTATAAATACATTTGATATAATTAGTCAGGGAATGTAGAATTGTAACAAATATTTCGGTTTGTGATCAAACCATCTCATTTCTACACCCTAATTCAAAAAAGTTATTAATAGAAAAGCAAAATATTGCGGATGCTGGAAATCTGGAAAACCCCCCAGAAAATGCTGGAAATACTCAGCAGGTCAGGCGGCATCTGTGGAGGGAGAAACAAAGTTAACGTTTCAAGTCAATGACCTTTCGTCAGAACTGGAAAAAGTTAGAGATGTAACAGGTTTTAAGCAAATGCAGGGGCAGGGAAAGGGGGGAGGGGAGGAAAGAACAAAAGGGAAGGTCTGTGATAGGGTGGAAGGCAGGAGAGATTACATGATAAAAGGGATGATGGTGCAAGGCAAAAGGAGATGGTAATGGGACAAGTAAAGAAACAAAAGATGGGTCTAGAGGAGGTGTAAATGGGAATATCAGAATATTTACCAACACCTGCTGTCTGAAAAAATGGGAGCAGTGGTTATGATCTGAAATTGTTGAACTCAATGTTGAGTCCGGAAGGTTGTAAAGTGCCTAATCGAAAGATGAGGTGCTGTTCCTCGTGCTTACATTGAGCTTCATTGGAATAGTGTAGGAGGCCGAGGATAGAGAGGTCAGAGTGTGAGCAGTTAATATAGTATACTAAATTGAAAGTAGTACAAGTTAATCGCTGTTTCACCTGGAAGGAGTGTTTGGGGCCCTGTAAGGTGGGAAGGGAGGTGGTGAAAGGGCAGGTGTTGCATTTCCTGTGCTTGCATGGGAAGATGCCACAGGTAGGCGAGCGGGTGTTGGAGGTGATGAAAGTGTGGACCAGGGTGTCGCGGAGGTAGCGGTCCCTTCGGAATGCTGAAAGGGGAGGTGAGGGGAAGATGTGTTGGTGGTGGCATCACGCTGGAGGTGGCGGAAATGGCGGAGGATGATCCGTTGAATGTGGAGGCTGGTGGGGTGGAAGGCGAGGACAAGGGGAACCCGATCGTGGTTCTGAGAGGGAGGGGAAGGGGTGAGAGCAGAAGTGCAGGAAATGGAACTGACACAGTTGAGGGCCATGTCAACCACGGTGGTGGGAAATCCTCGGTTGAGGAAAAAGGATGACATATCGGAAGCACTAGAATGGAAGGTGGCATCGTCAGAACAGATGTGACGGAGACAGAGAAACTAGGAGAATGGAATAGAGTCCTTACAGGAAGTGGAGTGGGAGGAAGTGTAATCAAGGTAGCTGTGGGAGTCAGTGGCCTTGTAGTGGATGTTGGTTGACAGTCTATCCCCAGAAGTGGAGATAGAGAAGTCAAGGAAGGGAAGGAAAGAGTCAAAGATGGACCATGTGAAGGTGAGGGAAGGGTGGAAATTAGAAGCAAAGTTGATGAAATTTTCCAGTTCAGAGCGAGAGCAGGAAATGGCACTGATACAGTCATCAATGTACCAGAAAAAGAGGTGAGGGAGGGGACCTGAGTAGGACTGGAACAAATAATGTTCCACATATCCCATGAAAATACAGGCATAGCTAGGACCCATACAGGTTCCCATAGCAACACCTCTTATTTGGAGGAAGTGAGCTGAGTCAAAGGAGAAGTTGTTCAATGTGAGAACAAGTTCAGCCAGGCGGAGGAGGGTGGTGGTGGATGGGGATTGGTTGGGCGTCTGTTCAAGGAAGAAGCGGAGCGCCCTCAGGCCATCCTGGTGGGGGATGGAAGTGTAGAGGGATTGGACATCCATGGTGAAAAGGAGACCGTTAGGGCCATGAAACTGGAAACTGTTAAAGTGGCGGAAGGCGTCGGAAGAGTCGCGGATGTAGGTGGGAAGAGACTGGACAAGGAGAGAAAAAATATAGTCTAGATAGGAAGAAATCAGTTCCATCAGGCAAGAACAGGCTGAAACGATGGGTCTACCAGGGCAGTCGGAGAGACTTTCCCTGCCTATATACTTGCTTAAAACCAGTTACATCTCTAACTTTTTCCAGTTCTGACAAAAGGTCATCGACCTGAAACATTAACTTTGTTTCTCTCTCCACAGATGCTGCCTGACCTAAGTATTTCCAGCATTTTCTGTTTTTATTACATGTTATTAATAGAGCTGTTTTGCAAAGAGTTGTGATTGTGAATTAGTTTATTAAACTGATGCAGCAGAATCCTATCTTGATGGAAAGAGGAACTGCACAACAGTGACAGACTAATTACTGAATGTAGAAAGTAAAAGTTGTGCGTAACATGGGGTTGTCTGCTCAACTCATTCTAAAAGCAGGTGTCAAATTCTCTCTGTTGTAATATTGCAGTAATGAAATATGATATTAATTCAGGAAGAACTGGTAGCCAGGTCATAGTTAGGCAACTATTTCTTTCAAAAAGGAGCATAAAATGAAGTAAGGTTATAGGTAATTCATAAGGAACCACCAAAATACAGAGACAAATCGATGTGATTGAATTAAAAGATAATCAGAGTCCAAAAGTTATAAATAGGTCAAGACTTTTTATGATAGAATGACATTTTAAATTGTATAGGTTTTAAACATTTAAACATTCATGTATTACTGAAACACATCACCTTGCTCAACATATTAATGCTTTGCCCTTATTTTTAATCAGACAGGTTTTTTAAATAAGTAACACAGGTTAATATAAAACTCGAGTTAACATAAGAAAACAAATGTTTGGTGATGGAAATGTGTGGGGTCTACACTTCATTCTGCAAAAGGATATTAATAATAGGATGAATTGTGTAACACTAGACTTTTTTGATGGTTGAATACACATTGGGGCAGAAATTGAATCTGGTTGTATCTGTTTTACAGGCGTGAAATGGGCACAACGAAGATCAATTTTAGGGACCAACATCCCACGCCCAAAGGACACCCGAAAGACGTCTAACCTGATATTGGCTCAAGCCATTTTTCAGGTGTCAGGCCCCTTATTCATGTAAATGGAGACCTAAAGCTTGATTTAGGTCCCCTTTGCTAAACTGGATATCGCAGAGCAGTAGCAGTAGCCAGGCCTGTTCCGTTTTGGATTCTTAAGCAGTCGATGGGCATAAATTTTAATAAGTAAATTTTTTAGGTAATAGGTAAAATAATTTACAAAATTAAGGGGACATATTTGAAAAGCTTTATTGAAGCAAAGTTTATTTGAGTTATTTTTAAAAAGCAGGCAGGGTGTCTGTGAATGTGAAAAAAGGACAGTGTTCTGATTAGACATGCATCGTAATTTTTTAATTGTACTCTATAAACTTCAGAAAGTATATAAAATTGAGAGAGTGAAAAAGAAAGCGAGAGCAAGTGTGTCTTTCTTCATGTTAGTGTTTGCAAAGAAAAGCAACAGAGGGGAAGAGGAGGGTGGGTGGAGGGTGGCAAGAGGCGAAAGGGGAGAGTCAAGAAGGGAGAGGTAAAAGGGTAAGGGGAGGGTGAAGGAGAGAGGGGAGAAGGAAAATAGACAGGGGTAGGGGAGAGGAAGGAAAGGTGAGAGGGTAGGGGTGACAGGAAAAAGGGGAAAGGAGAGGGGAGAGGGCCTCTGGCTTCTCGCCACCGATCTAAGGTGGAGAAAGTAGGAGTTTGGAGGGAGAAAGTAGGAGTGCAGGGAGTGGATGAAGGGTGAAGTGAATCACAATAGAGGAAGGGGGAAGAGGAGGGGACAGGGGTTGAGGAAAGGAAAGAGGTGGGTGTAGTGTCGGAAGTGAAAACGTGGCAGGAAGCAGAGGAGGAACTGGGAAGGTGAAGGGGCAGGATAAATGATGGGAGTGAGAGGGTGGGGGAAGCACAAGTGATTTGAGGAGTGGATGGGAAAGGAGATACTGAGGGCCACAATCCCCCACCACCTGCTCCCCGCAAATGCAGTCTGCAGTTTTTGGTGGATCCTTTCCCTCCAAAAACATGACATGCCATCCATCAACTCCCATCCAAAAAAAAAAGAAAAGAAAAGGACAGAGAGGGAAAAGGACAGAGAGGGAAAAGGACAGAGAGGGAAACAATAAGAGTTGGAAAGAGGGAAGCAGAAGAGAGGCAGAAGAGGAACAACAGGAAAAAAAGCAACACAAAGACATGAAACAGATAGACCAAATCATATTACAAAAGCAAAATACTGCAGATGCTGGAAATCTGACGAAGGCTCATTGACCTGAAACGTTAACTCTGTTTCTCTCTCTACAGATGCTGCCTGACCTGCTGAGTATTTCTGACCATATCATATTCTCTGATTTGCTGTGTGAAACGTCACGGGAAATAAATATGTACATATATCAATTTCTTTTATTTTGTATCAAATATGCCTGTCATTTTAGCACAAAATGAAATTTATTGAAATTGACTAGTTCATTTCGCTTAAAGCCCTATTGGGCTGATACTATGATGTCATGTGCCTAAAGCACCTCAGCACTTTGCACTGGAAGATCAAAGGCCTACTACACACACAGGCAATGTGTAGCACACTGGGAGCCATGCACAAACTGTACTAGGATTAAGGCCCAATTTGAATGCTAATTAGGGACGCCCCCCCGCCGCCTTCCCATGATATGGCGAGAATGATCAGCAACTGTTTGGAACAGGTTCTTCAGCGGCGACCTTTGCCTCCTGCGTGGTCCTATCCTATCAATAGAGCCATATTTTGTTCCAACACCTTGCCTCTTTGATCTCCAAAGGCCAATCGATCAAAGCGGGCCGCCGTGCCTCAGATGGATTTTCAGTTGGAAAAGATGTGTCACTTTGAAGTCAAGCAACGATAACTGGATGCAGGGAGGATGTTTCCCCTGGCTGGGAGCTCTAGAACGAGGGGTCACAGTCTCAGGATACGGGGTAGGACATTTAGGACTGAGATGAGGAGAAATTTCTTCACTCAGAGGGTGGTAAACCTTTGGAATTCTCCACCACAGACGGCTGTGGAGGCCAAGTCATGAATATATTTAAGAAGGAGCTAGATTTCTAGACACAAAGGCGTCAAGGGGTATGGGGAGAGAGCGGGAATATGGTATTGAGAGGGGATCAGCCATGATCATATTGAATGGTGGAGCAGGCTCGAAGGGCCGAATGGCCTACTCCTGCTCCTATTTTTCTATGTTTCTAACTGCTGTCATCTGACATTCTGACCATAGTGGTGCTCCCAACCCATCATGCACCAAGTGCCAGAAATCTCTCAAAAATATTTAAATGAGCTAACCTTGTATTATCAAGTCAGATCAGCTCAGTGGGGTGCAGGTGCACGCAGTGCCTGAGGAGCCGATATCCCAGCGGTGTTTCACCAGTACCGCCTCATTCCCCCCTATATTTATCTCAGCTAACTTTGAACCCAAGCCCAGGAGTTGAAAGCAAAATACAAAAACCCAATGGCTCCCAAGTTCCAATACCTGTTATTCCTGAAGACACCCTGGATATTTCCAATGAACGGGGTTTCTTGGTGACTGCTGTAGCCAAGAATTCATAAGGATTGTCCTCCTCTTCTGGGGGGAAACTGTCCAATGACGGAGACAACCTTATGTCCAGAGTCTGGTCGTCTTTCTTTGTTTCTGATTCCTGCAAAATATCACAAAAGGAGGTTTAAAGATTTATATCTGATTCTGTTGTACAGTCACAAATAAGCATTCAAAGTAGTTTTCTTCGCTCTGCCAAAATAAATGTTTTGTTATCTGTGGTATAAATATGCAATATTTCAAAAAATACATAATGGCCCTGAAATTGCGGTTGGAGGCTTCCAGTGGGCGAATGCCTCCGATCCACAAGAAAAGTTCATATCTACCTGGTGCCTCCGTATCCTTGGACTTTTGCGGTCCTGGGCCTGTAGGCGTACGCCTCCGTAAAGGCCCACGTATCCCAGGGGCGCAGGCGGTTCGCAAGCGTCCCTGGGATCACGTGGGCCGGCCCAACCAATCAAAAAGGGGGATTCCCATTATGCCTATGGAATTCCCATAAACATATAAGGAATGACATAAAAAACACACTTTCACACAACCTAAATAAAAATAAATCACTACAGGTTTAAAATTAATAAAAATACAATTTAAACAAACAAAAATTTAATTTTTTGAAAAATAAATGTAAACATTTTTAAAAGGGCCAAAAATAACCTCTTATCTTAAAATAATTTTAAAGCTTTTTAAATGTTTAAATGATTTTTAAAAAATTATTTTAATATTTATTTTCACCCTTTCGCTGGTAAAAGAAGACCCCTACGCCTGCTTTTACCAGGCGTAAGGGTTTCGTGGGCATTCGCTGGGCGGTAGTTGCCGCCAGCGAATGTCCATTTCCTGCACATGCGGATGATCTGTCGAGCTGAAACGTGACAGATCGCAAGTAACCTGTTTTCGCGCATGCGGAAACCTGGAACTTGTGGGGCACTTACGGCCGCGTATGCCGTCATAGGCCCTGTAAAATCCGGGCCTGTAAGTCAGATTTATTTCTTGTTTATTTACAGAATGCAATTCTTTGTGTTGCATTTATTGGTGCTGTATCTTTGATGTGCTATATAGACCATTGCCATCAAACAGAGTAACACAATACTATTTGGCAAAGATAACCAATTTCACATGTCCACAAAGTTTTAAACAAATTAATAAGTTCTACAATACCGAACAAATCCTACTCTGGGCTGCATCACTAACTTTACAAATATTTCACATGAGGCCCATCCATTACCTTTCAACATGGGCTTGATTACTGACTGATCCAAATAAGTGGAATTATATTACACCTGCTCCAGTCTATAAAGGAATGTGGCAAAATCACAGATAGTTGGTAATCTATAGGCATTAGCAATTAATAATTTATTCAATCCTATTTTTAACCTTTCCCCTTATGCTGTGAAATCTGTCTTTTCTATAGCGGTTACATCCTTCTTTAATAATAGTACAACTACTCTACCTCTCTTCATAGGTCTATTCTTGAAAAACATTTTATATCCTCTCAGCTCCAACTGTTGGCTATTCTCCGCCTCAACAGACATTGGCAGTCCATGAAACTGAACAAAACATCACTGTTTTTAAAATGTTTAATTTATGCAGCTGTTACAAAGTACAGACACGGGAGGGAATTCAGCTCATCCTTCCACAGCATCCACTGCCTCTTGAATTACTTCAAAGTTTGTGCCTCCATCATCCTTCAAGAAAGGAAATAGGAATGACCCTGGTAATTATAGGCCGGTTAGTCTTACTTCGGTGGTTGGTAAGATAATGGAAAAGGTCCTGAGGGATAGGATTTATGACCATTTGGAAAGGGGCAACTTAATCAGGGATAGTCAACACGGATTCGTGAAGGGTAAGTCTTGCCTAACAAATTTGATTGAATTCTTTGAGGAGGTAACTAAGTGTGTAGATGAAGGTAGAGCAGTTGATGTCGTATACATGGATTTTAGTAAGGCGTTTGATAAGGTTCCCCATGGTCGGCTCATGAAGAAAGTAAGGAGTTGTGGGATAGAGGGAAATTTGGCCGATTGGATAAGTAACTGGCTATCTCATAGAAGGCAGAGGGTGGTGGTGGATGGAACATTTTCGGACTGGAGACCAGTTACCAGCGGTGTGCCACAGGGGTCAGTGCTGGGTCCTCTGCTGTTTGTGATTTTTATCAATGACTTGGAGGAGGGGACTGAAGGGTGGATCAGTAAATTTGCTGATGACACCAAGATTGGTGGAGCAGTGGATGAGGTGGAGGGCTGTTGTAGGCTGCAAAGAGACATTGATAGGATGCAGAGCTGGGCCGAAAAATGGCAGATGGAATTTAACCCTGATAAGTGCGAGGTGATTCATTTTGGTAGGGCAAATTTGAATAAGGATTACAGGGTCAACGGCAGGGTTCTGAGGAACGTGGAGGAGCAGAGGGATCTGGGGGTTCATATCCACAGATCTCTGAAGGTTGCCACTCAAGTGGATAGAGCAGTAAAGAAGGCCTATGGTGTGTTGGCGTTTATTAACAGAGGGTTTGAGTTTAAGAACCGTGAGGTTATGCTGCAACTGTACAGGACCTTGGTGAGACCACATTTGGAATATTGTGTGCAGTTCTGGTCACCTCACTATAGGAAGGACGTGGAAGCATTGGAAAGAGTGCAAAGGAGATTTGCCAGGATGCTGCCTGGTTTGGGGGGGAGGTCTTATGAGGAAAGATTGAGGGAGTTGGGGCTTTTCTCTTTAGAGCGGAGGAGGATGAGAGGCGACTTAATAGAGGTTTATAAGATGATGAGGGGGATAGATAGAGTGGATGTTCAGAGACTATTTCCTCGGGTAGAGGCAGCTGTTACAAGGGGGCATAACTATAAGGTGCATGGGGGGAGATATAGAAGGGATGTCCGAGGTAGATTCTTTACTCAGAGAGTGGTTGGGGTGTGGAATGGACTGCCTGCTGTGATAGTGGAGTCGGACACTTTAGGAACTTTCAAGCGGTTATTGGATAAGCACATGGAGCACACCAGAGTGATAGGGAGTGTGATAGCTTGATCTTGGTCTCGGACAATGCTCGGCACAACATCGAGGGCCGAAGGGCCTGTACTGTGCTGTACTGTTCTATGTTCTATGTTCTAAGGTCATTCCAATATTAATCACTTTTTGCTTGAAGAAGTGTTGCCTGACATTAGTCTTGAGCTAATCTTTTACCAGTTTGTACCTATGTCCCCTTGTTCTACAATTCTGGTTTAACTTGAAAAAAGTGCTGAGGATTAACCTCTATTTATCTTATGTACAAAAATGAGAAGTCGCACAACACCAGGTTATAGTCCAACAGTTTTATTTGACATCACGCGCTTTCGGAGCTCTGCTCCTTCGTCAGATAAAGTGAAGGAATTTCCTTCACTTCACCTGACGAAGGAGCAGCGCTCCGAAAGCTCGTGATTTCAAATAAAACTGTTGGACTATAACCTGGTGTTGTGCGACTTCTCATTTTTGTCCACCCCAGTCCAACACCGGCATCTCCGCATCATATCTTATATACCTTTACAAAGTCCTATCTTCTTTCACGGCTGAAGAGTTCAGGTCTTTCGAACCTTTCCTCATAACTCAGTCCTCTGACACTAGGGTTGGGACTCGTGGCCGCTCTCTGCATTATTTCTAGAATTTAGATGTTTCTGTTGTGTCTCAGTGAGTGACCAGAACTGAAAACAGTAATCAAGGTGCAGCTTGATCAGTGCACTATACAGCTGCAACATGAATATGTCAAACTGCAGCTCTATTGACTTGGCAATAAAGGCCAGCATTCATTTTGCTTTATTATTTGTTGCTCTGCAATGACTGGACAAAGGCCAGTGCTGAGTCTACTATTACTCCCAAATCTCTTTCAGCCTCGCCTTAGCCAGTTCAATACCATTCATTCATTATTGTCCCATTTTTTCTTCTTCCAATGAGTAAGACCTTAGCGCAGTACACAAACCACAGCAATGGGGAAAAAAAATCAGCTGAGCAGTGGAATACTCACGCTTCCAAATCATACACAAAGAAATAGTGGATTTTATATATATTAGATACTGCCATGCTGGTAAAGGCTTTGCTCGTCTCATTTACAGGTTATAAGGATGTAGGAAATAATAAGCCATACTTTTGGCAAATAACAAATCAGCAGCGCAGCATTTTTAACAAAGTGAGTTTCAATAAACCAGTATCTTCTAAGATCCAAAGTCAGCAGTATGGTAGCAGATGGGATTGAAGCTCTAATTCACAACACCATGGAGTGTCAGAAATTTGCTAAACAGAGGTCTGGTGCTTCCACACAGGGGTAAGGGATGGAAAGGAAACTCAAGCAAGAAAAGTCAATCAGCTGCTCTCCAAGCATGCAAGAGGAGGATTGGGAGCAGATCACACGCCCACCCTCTCAGCTGCAGTTGACACGTGGCCTGAGTGGCCAGGAAAAGCAGAGGGGGTCCGAGGAGAAGAAAGCAACTAAAATCTCAAGGCCCATAAACCCGATCAAAAATTAAAATGTAATATGAGCCACAGACTTCATCCCACCTCCAGACCGAGGACAGATCTGCCTTTCTTAGCTACCTGGAAAGATTCCCTTCAATTCTGCTGGTACTTTTCTGCAAATAAAATTGAGATGTACCTTGAACCTCAGCATTACGCAATAAAGAGGCTGATCCAATCCTAGCCCATTAAGACAACACTGTATGTCCCCTTCCTTTTACAGGAGGAGGAACACCTTCATTCTGCACCTATTATGTCAAAAAACAACAGATAGAAGGGGAGATTTCCCTGTGTCTGTGCCCAGATGCATTGGATCACCTGGGCACAGTGAATATCAGAACAATGGATGCGTTGGAGTCATATGCCTGTAAAGAAATTTCCCCAGTTGTCTGATATTCGTTGCTCCCAGGTGGAGAATCAA
This sequence comes from Squalus acanthias, assembly GCA_030390025.1. Lineage (NCBI taxonomy): Eukaryota > Metazoa > Chordata > Chondrichthyes > Squaliformes > Squalidae > Squalus > Squalus acanthias. The sequence continues at coordinate 96,686,501 of CM059434.1, forward strand.
AAAATGAGTTTGTAAGGATTATTTGTGAAGGTCTGTTAGACTGTGTGAGCATAGCATTGAAGGGGGGGGAGAAGGCGATATTAGTATCAGCTCTCAGTTGTATTCATGTGCTGAGATTCAGAGTGGTATTGTTAGTAAATCATTCACATGAATATGGAAAGTCGTGAAACAGAGAGTCTTACTGACCCTATTGCTAGAAGAGGAAGTTGTGCTGGGTTTTTGCAGGCCTAATAGCCCTGTGATAGTTATACTGGTGCAGTGGTCACTTTTCTTCACCAGCACCATTTGGGATCATTCTCATGGTCTGCTGACTCCTGTAACACATTGGAGTATTCGGACTTGTTCCCCCAAAAACAGATTACCACCACACACAAGATCAACTATCTTAGTCTGAGTATCCTGCAATATCCAGGAGCCCAATTTGAATATTTCACACCATGCATTTCAAAAGTTGTATGGAGTCTCGAGTAGAGAGATCTGCAAGACTTCTGAGTTGCACTGTGACATTTTGAATGGTGTCCTCAATATATGGAAAGTAGTTTCTTTAGCTAAGGGCTGGAGGATGTGAATGAAGCTGTAAAGGCTTTCCAACAAATGATAAGGATAATTCTGTGAAAGAGATTAATAGCAGCAAAATACAGCCAGAGAAAAATGCAACAAACTAGTCATTGCCGAGAGCCTAGAAATTGTACTTGGTACCAATGGGCAAACTACAGATTCCATGCTCCAGGAATCATGATTCAGCAAGTCATGGTTGTCCCAAGTTTGCCCCCTTGCACAGTGACCACAGGGTTTATTGCATCTTGCAGTTTGGACTGTAAAGACGTGACAACACTAACCACACCTGCTTCTTGTGTGTTTTACAAGGAGACACATTCCCATTTGAAAAACAACCTCTATTGCATTGAATAATGATGCAACACAGCAGTGGGGTGGGTTGGGGTGGCGTTGGTCAAGCGAGGCCTCTGCCCAGCAGCAACAGTTTGTCTTTAGTCTTCAGCCCTGTCCCTTCCAAACCCAGGTGTGGCACATATTATGTTTCCTCCTCTAATTCACAGAAAGCATCTGAAGTGTGTACATGTGAGCAAGGCTCTGCTTCAAATTGTGACGCAAAATGCAATGTATTCCCAAATGTTCAGCTTGCTCCTTATGGGGTGGTGACATTTCTATGAAAAGAGACAGTGGTGCATGATGTGTATGAGTGTAGTTAGGCATGATGTTGCTGCACTTCATACGTTAACCACGTCACATGCACTGGCTTGGCTAATATATGTAAATAAAATTGGCCAAACCAGGAGTGTTGTCATTTTTTCCAGGTTGTGCAGCACTCAAGCCCTCTACAGCCTTCCAAAGCTATGATTTTCAATATGGCCTCCTCAAACCATGCAAGTGATTTTTTTTTCTGCTGTGTGCCACCACCTGTACTGAGACACGCTCACTTATTGTAGGCCACGTTATGCATAATACTTTGGATGTTGGTCTTAGATAGCCTGTTCTGATACTTCTCAACAATCTTCATTAGTTTCCTTTGAGCTGCAGTTCTACCACATCAGTGGATAAATTCAGGTTAAGTATACTATTTGTACAGCTGGTCAAACAAACCCGTTTGACACCTGCAATATACATTAATACCCATATGTGGCAGACTCAGATTATTCACATTCATCCTTATTGTTCTCCTCTGCATTTTTTTTCATGTCAGACACCTTCTTGCTCACACTTTCCCATGTGTGGCAGTTGGGAGAAATCATGTCCAGTGCCTGCTTGATTGCCTCCTATGTGTGGTGCAACTTTGTATATAAGTGGGTTGCTCTTCCATCCTTTGCTGTGTCATCACGTCATTTATCATAACATGCAGGGCCTACTCAGTAAACTGGGCTTTGTACAGTCTGGATTCTCACTCCATGACCACTCAATATAACATGATCGAAAGTTGAACTGTTCCACTTTGTCCTATTTATACTGGTAGAGTGGCCATTTGCTAGTTATAGGTCATTCTGCACCATTATTGCAGCTGTTTTCTGGTTGATTACTCAGTATGTGTTGGCCTTATTGGACTCAATCTTGCAGAAAGCATACACAGTAAAGCTGTAATTGCCAGAAAGTATATTAAAACAAATGCAAGAAAGCTGAACTCACATTGAACACATTCTCAATGCACTAAGAGTATTTTTTTTCTTATTCGTTCATGGGATGTGGGCGTTGCTGGCAAGGCCAGCATTTATTGCCCATCCCTAATGGCCATGGAGAAGGCAGTAGTGAGCCGCCTTCTTGAACTGCTGCAGTCCGTGTGGTGAAGGTACTCCCACAGTGCTGTTAGGGAGGGAGTTCCAGGATTTTGACCCAGCGAAGATGAAAGAACGGCGATATACTTCCAAGTCAGGATGGTGTGTGACTTGGAGGGAGTGGTGCTCCCATATGCCTGCTGTCCTTGACCTTCTAGATGGTAGAGCTCTTGTTGCCATAGTATTTATGTGGCTGGTCCAGTTAAGTTTCTGGTCAATGGTGACCCCCAGGATGTTGATGGTGGGGGATTTGGCAATGGTAATGCCGTTGAATGTCAAGGGGCAGTGGTTCAACTCTTGCTTGTTGGAGATAGTCATTGCCTGGCACTTGTGTGGCGCGAATGTTACCTGCCACTTATCAGCTCAAGCCTGAATGTCGTCCAGGTCTTGTTGCATGCGGGCATGGACTGCTTCATTATCTGAGGAGTTGTGAATGGCACAGAACACTGTGCAGTCATCAGCGAACATCCCCATTTCCAACCTTATGTTGGAGGGAAGGTCATTGATGAAGCAGCTGAAGATGGTTGGGCCTAGGACACTGCCCTGAGGAACTCCTGCAGCGATGTCCTGGGGCTGTGATGATTGACCTCCAACCACCACAACCATCTTCCTTTGTGTTAGGTATGACTCCAGCCAGTGGAGCGTTTCCCCCCTGATTCCCATTGACTTCAGTTTTACTAGGGCTCCTTGATGCCACACTCGGTCAAATGCTGCCTTGATGTCAAGGGCAGTCACTATCACCTCACCTCTGGAATTCAGCTCCTTTGTCCATGTTTGGACCAAGGCTGTAATGAGGTCTGGAGCCTAGCGGTTGTGGCAGAACCCAAACTGCGCATCAGTGAGCAGGTTATTGGTGAGTAAGTGCCGCTTGATAGCACTGTTGATGACACCTTCCATTACTTTTTTGAGAGTAGACTGATGGGGTGGTAATTGGCCGGATTGGATTTGTCCTGCTTTTTGTGGACAGGATATACCTGGGCAGCTTTCCACATTGTTACAATATAATCTAACTTCCTGCACCAAAGTAGCCCTTTATACCTGGATGTAATGCGGAGATGCCGGTGTTGGACTGGGGTGGACAAAAATGAGAAGTCGCACAACACCAGGTTATAGTCCAACAGATTTATTTAAAATTACAAGCTTTCAGAGCTATCGCCCCTTCGTCAGGTAAAAGTACAATCTTTACCTTTACCTGACGAAGGGGCAACAGCTCCGAAAGCTTGTAATTTTAAATAAATCTGTTGGACTATAACCTGGTGTTGTGCGACTTCTCATACCTGGATGTAGGAAGAGATCGATGATACCACCTCCTTAGCTGAATGAAATATAGAATGATTTGCAGAATATCAAAGGAGTAAGACTGACTGAAGCTGGTTATTTAATAAGAGCTACAAGGCAGATATTCTCAGGAGCTGGTTCAGGTGAGTACTGGGAATGTTAAAAGTTAAGCTACCGGGTAATGTTGGTAATTCAAAATAAGTGAGTTAATGCCAAAGTTAAAGGTTAAAAAAAAGTTTTAGCTATCTTATGAGTTGCTGTGCAGCAGAAAGGATCAACTCTCTCGAGGTGGGCCTGTATGAAAGGAGGTGCGTTATACCTGTGTATAGTGCACTAATTAGTTTGTGAAATGTATATCCTGGGAGTTTTGAGGCATCACTCAGGAACAGAGTTTTTGAAAGTATTGTGCAAAATGAAATGCAATGCCCACACATTATTATTTTGTTCTATTATTTTTCCAGCATTTACAACCTATTTGGCTGATTGCACAGGTTGTGTTTTCTTTAGTAGTCATAGCAACCACACTTCTTTTGAGTCTACAGACTGTTCTTGATTATAATGCATACTGTGAATACTTTAGACCCTTCACCACTGGAAAGTTGCTGTCTCAACTTAGTGGAAATTGCAGGACAGTCTGTATATATCTTTGGTATGGTACAATGGTGAGTTCAAATCCCATCATGGCAAGTTGTGAAATTTAATCAATAAATCTGGTAATTTGTGGGATAGCAAGAGAGAAAAATGATCATAAAAGCTGCTGGATTATTGTAAAAACCCAACTTGTTGAGGGAAGGGGACCTGCCTTCCCTAACTGGTCTGGCCTACATGTGACTCTCATCCACACAACATAGTTAAAACCAGGTATCTGTTCGTGACTGATATCGAGTAACTACTTGGGTCTGACTAATAATGCTATGCTTTATAAATAGAAAGTTAATTAAATCAAAGCATAGAACATTTTTTACTTACTTTTCCTTTCTGACTCTTTTCTCTCTCTTTCTTAATACAGTCTTTCTTTCCCTTTCTGGCTCTGATTTGGCTCTAATGCATTTGGGGAGGGCTAACAAGGAAAGGGAATACACATTAAATGGAAGGACACTGAGTAGTGTAGAGGAACAAAGGGACCTTGGAGTGCATGTCCACAGATCCCTGAAGGTGGCAGGCCAGGTAGATAAGGTGGTTAAGAAGGCATACGGAATGCTTGCCTTTATTAGCCGTGGCATAGAATACAAGAGCAGGGGGGTTATGCTTCAACTGTATAAAACACTAGTTAGGCCTCAGCTAGAGTACTGCGTGCATTTCTGGTCACCACATTACAGGAAAGATGTGATTGCACTAGAGAGGGTACAGAGGAGATTTACAAGGATGTTGCTGGGAGTAGAGAATCTTAGCTATGAGGAAAGACTGGATAGGCTGGGTCTGTTTTCCTTGGAACAAAGGAGGCTGAGGGGAGACCTTATTGAGGTGTATAAAATTATGAGGGGCACAGATAAAGTGGATAGAAAGGACCTATTTCCCTTAGCAGAGGGGTCAAAAACCAGGGGGCACAGATTTCAAGTAATTGGGGGAAGGTTTAGAGGGGATTTGAGGGGAAATTTCTTCACCCAGAGGGTTGTGGGGGTCTGGAACTCACTGCCTGAAAGGGTGGTAGAGGCAGGAACCCTAACCACATTTTAAAAGTACTTGGATGTGCATTTGGGATGCTCTAACCTGCAGGGCTACGGACCAAGAGCTGGGAAGTGGGATTAGGCTGGATAGCTCTTTGTTGGCTGGCGTGGACACGATGGGCCGAAATGGCCTCCTTCCATGCTGTAACTTTCTATGATTCTATCCTCCTTCTCCATCGTTCCTGTTTCTTTCTCAATCCTTAAACCGCATGGGTTAAGGAGACACATTGTTGGTCCCTTCGTGCACTGAGGTCCCAGATGCTCTGTTGTCTCGCCGCACCATTGTCAGTTTGCACTTTCCAGCAAGTTAAGGCACAAAAAAAGATTTGAGCTGAAGGGTGCAGAAAAAAAATCTTACAGCGCTTGCGACAAGATGCCCCGCTCCAGCAAGACTTGGCCCAGGATCTTTATGACCACCCTTTAAATCATCCTGTCTCATTTCATCTTGATTGCAGCACAGAGAAAGCAGTATTATACCATTTGCTAAAGAAGCTGTTGTTAAGTGACCATGACCCTTATCAAAGCACAGCAGTATGAGTATCAAACTAGGACATTTCATTAATTGACTTGAGGAAAAACATTTCTAATGTAACTTCCAAGTATTCACTTCATTATAAACAGAAATTGATAACACTGTTAACACATCATAAAATTCATTTTGAACACTAGTCTGGTGTAGCTCAGAAGAGTAGAATGATAGGTGAAGCAGCTTGGTATTGATTGGGATGGTAACTTCAGAAAAATAAAAGATTTCCGTTAGTCATGGGTTCAGAAATTGAGGTCATGGTCTATAATAGAAGGAACAGTTCCATGACAATCACAGCATCCCTAGACCAATTTTGAATTCCAATCAATTTTCTTTTTTTTCCCCTACATGTAGCTGTATCACAGTTGCTTTCTATGCTTCCTGAGCTTAGTGACTGGCTTATCCATCTTATTCAAAAGATCTTACACAATCGCCAGACAAACCTTCCTAGTAATAAATTGGCGACCTTATCACTGCAAGATCTATTTTGACATATGTTCAATAGCTTTGAAGTCACTTCATCTATAAAGCAATAGTCTTTTTCAGTAAGTACAATGGAGCATGATTCCGATGTTGATGTCCAAATGTCACATCTCAGAAGATCAAATGTGTCGATGAATGTAACTTATTGACATTTTTATATTTTTCACACTGACTCGCCGATCAGAATTTTTAAGATGCTGCTAATATCACTGATAACTCATGCGTCAAGTCCCAGGCTAATTCTTCTCCTAAAAATTAATTAATTTGATCAGATAAAGACATAGAGGCTGAAAATTTCAAAAGTTACGGTATGCAAAATGGTTAATGCCAAAGCTACTTTGATGTAGTTACTGCACATAAATTTGCAGAAGTTAGAATATTGCTAATGATTCCTCCATAATCAAAATAAAGTATAAGGGGTAGCTTCAGTTAGCTTCAAGTATTAAATGTGCATCCAGGTTATCAACCTCCTAGGTTTCTTGTTTGAGGAGATAATGTGGCTCAAGTGATTAATCCATCTGCCATATTAAAAATAAAATCTGAGGTTTCACAATCTTATGATGCATTCTTTTTTAGAATGCAGAGCCTGATCTCCACACAACATTCTCTTAAACAGAGCAGTATATTTTTCTCCAGAGTGGAAAAATCAATGTTATAATTCAGATGATTGGCCAAAGGAAAACATACCCAGTAACAATTTTCCTTTTAAAAAAAAAAAAATCAGGCATTTTAATTGTTAAAGACCCTAAGTGTCAGTGGTAACTCAGTGGTAGCACTCTCTCGCCTCGGAGTCAGAAGATCATGGCTTCAAGCCCCACTCCAGAGACATCAGCACATAATCTAGGCTGGCACTTCAGTGCGGTACTGAGGGAGTGCTGCACTGTTGGAGGTGCCATCTTTCAGATAAGACGTTAAACCGAGACCCCGTCTGCCCTCTCTGGTGGATGTCAAAGATCCTACGGCACTTTTCGAAGAATAGCAGGGGAGTTCTCCCCGGTCTCCTGGCCAATATTTTCCCTCAACCAACATTACCAAAACAGATGATCTGGTCATTTATTTCATTGCTGTTTGTCGGCCCTTACTGTGCGCAAATTGGCTGCTACGTTTCCTACATTAGTGACTACACTTCATTGGCTGTGAAGCATTTTGGGACGTCCTGAGGTTGTGGAAAGCACTATAGAAATACAAATCTTCCTTTCTTTTATCCAGTAGTCCTTGATGGAAAGCACACGTGGACATTGGTTGAAGACAAATCAGGCTCAACTGCAATGTCTGGCACGATTTAAAAAAAAAGCCAAAATGATGGAGGTCACTTTGGCAAAGTACCAGGGAGGGGCAGTGTCTATGGAACCATAACCCAGTGAAAGTTGGTGCTCTCAGGAGACAACAGGGTGAAAAGAACATTAGAAAACAAGCTGATAGATAATTGAAATGTTGGTTTACCGATGTACTGACTGAAATCTGTCAAATAGCCCAGAAGCTGTGAGTAATAGCATTACACTTTACTAGTACTGTACAACAGAGGCTAAATTTTCCTGACTACCAAAGCAGCATGATGACTGAGGAAAAAGATGAATGACGACTGACATCGGGACTGGTTAGTGTTTTGAGTGAGCAAAAAGCTAGACCTAATAACAACCAAAACACCAACACAAAGTGGGGTATAAAGAGAATGTTCCTGGAAGTCTTGGCAGAACTCATGCCCGCCAGTTTGCCCTGGCATTGACCCCGTCTCACATCCTGGGGATGGGTTCATTTGCATAAAGGGGCTGCACACCATAAATGCCACTTCCTGGGGGGCTCGGAAGTTTGGAGCGGCACCTTGAATAGTATCTATCCTAGATGAGACTACAGTTGGGCTCCAGGAACAGGTAGTCAGAAGGACACTGGGAAAGGGAGGAGAAAGAAAAAAAAATTCAAAAAAGTAGAAAATAACGAGAAACAGATGTAAATACAATATTACTGGATCTGATTGGTCCAGGTGACCAATTAATGTATGGCTAACATGGAACATTTATGATGCCCTACAATTAAGAACATAAGAATTACATGAATTCTTACAGAAACAAAAGTTTTAATATGGATATTTGTATAATAAATGAAAGCCTTGCGTAAACATCTGATTTCTCCAAGTGTCACATATACTGTTGGTAACATTTTTCTTAGTCACATACATATATATATATATATATATATATACACACTTGTACATAATTGTTCTGTGCTGATAATATCTGTTTCTGGCAGTGTATCAAATGGGAAATTTAGACCAGAAAGCAAGGTGTCACAAAGTCACAGTGGTGCAGTGGAAACTCAGATTGCAAATAAAGATAATATGGGGATTAGCTTGACGTCACATCTGATTTGTGTTGCAAATCATCTAGTCATGTTTGATGCTGTCACTACATACAAAATACTAAATATTTTCTGAAACAAATGAAGATTAACACTGTTAATTTAATCTCCAGTGAAAGGGATTAAATCTCCAGTGAAAGGGATTAAATCAACAGAGCGGTCAAGTGCTGGGAGATGTGGATTCGAAGTCAGACGAACTGTCCATCCAGAATGGCGCTCAGGCATACTACTCCAAATTGAGACAATAGAGGTCATTGAGCCATTTCCGTAATCAATATGTTGGGATGGCCTATTGATCTGAGAATAGCAAGGGATAGTTACAGCGAGCACTTGCCTGTGCCAGGGTGGGAGGGGGGGGGGGATGTGGGAGTAAGGGGTTTATTAAGCAGCTCAACTGGCCAGTCCCCAACCATAGAGAGGAAGGGGGATCAGAAGTCAAGCCCTTAGCTTCCCGTCCAGCTAAGAAACAAAAGGACAAATAAATGCATGGCTCTGGTTAGATTGGAAGAACTGGTAAAGACGACAGGCACAGGGATTCAGAATGCCCGCCTTATGATAGAATTGACCAGGTTCAGAGGAACTACTGATCAGAAAAGTTATATTTAGCCTGCTAACAGAGACAGTGTGACAGGTTTCATGTTTTATTTTCCATGTTACAGAGTGTTACAAAATAAACTATAATTTGTTGCAATGGTTACTCTGTTCATTTCATTCAATGTTTGTAAAATAAATTAGCTTGTCAATTCATATATTTGGCCTCGTCTTACTAAAGTTTTAATCAGTTCCACCTTTAGGAAGATTGGAGAAGTGTACGTGGCAGCACATACAGAATTCCAGAATCCAGTTCATATTGCGAAGTTTTTCATTGTTACAGCATGCAGGTCTCATGGTCATATGACAAGATACTGGGCAGTAAAGGTAAACTCCTGATCATAAGGGATGCAGGGTCTGCTTACAGGAGACTGAATCTGGGGCAGGCTCAACATTGGTAACTTTTTTTTTTGCTGTTTTTGTATTCTCTGTTAAAAATATTTTCAACAGCTCTTAGCCACTTAGAACATATTACAACATAAACAAGCAATGTAAAATCTTAAATGCGAAGTTTCAATTATCACACGGGCAGGGTACATGACTTTAGTTCGTTAAACTCCAGTAATGTTCCAATCCACAACTGGGGCCCTAAATCTTGACTCTGTGAACCTGCGCCTAAGCTATCTGGATTTAGGTTGGTGTGATGTATTCCTACAAGTGAGAGTATGCTCTCTGCTCAAGGAAAACAAAATCTTTACCTGTGTGCATTTCTCAGTACCTTGGTTTGGAGATTCTTAAACATGCTGATGGGGTTTGCCACATTTTTGAAATCTGGCTGATCAACAAAAAAGTGTCATATAAGGAAAGTGAATTACGTGCTTGACCACATTCCCGTGTTAATACAGGAAAACATTCATTCCACTTTCTTGATTATCTGACAAAATGTTCATGGGACAAAGCCTTGTGCGAGACGTATCACTGCACGGTTCACCAACACTAATGCCTCTGGTCTGATATAAATCAACCTCACTGCACAACAAAGATTAAACTCAGTTTATGTTGTTTGATTGTACTTGTCTGCATTCCCATGCCATGATTATTGCTGTACCATATGTGAGAGTCCAAAATTTGGGGACTCAGTTATCCACAAATGGTTCCCTCCAAAAAGGCAGATAATGGCGATGCCACTGTAAACTGATTTTATTTTCCTGATTACATAACATTTACAGCACAGAAACAGGCCATTTGGCTCAGCCAGTCAATGTGCGGTGTTTATGTTCCACACGAGCCTTCTCCCACTCTATTTATTTCAGCTTACCCCATCACCATATCCTTCTATTCATTTCTCCCTCGTGTTCTTAACTAGCCTCCCCGTAAATGCATCTATGCTATTCACCTAAATCACTCCATGTGGTAGTTAGTTGGGCAACTTCAGGAAGATAGCCATGGTAAGAGTACACAGCTTTTGTCTACACAAAGTATATTGCCACAATATGCATGGCACAAAGAGTTCACTTTCAAACTGGCGCAGGTTCACCAGACAGCATGCAAACAACCTCTGAGCTCTTTCACATATACACAGGCATGTCCATAACACATGTGGCATTGAAATATGCAACAATTGGCACACACAAATTTTGGAAAGCTTAGTTTTGAGAAAAGATAGGTGCACGCTGCATGTTCATTCATTCGCACGCAAGTGGGGATGTAAGGTAGGCACTTGGATGTAATTGACTCTGCTTTTCAAAATTCCAACATTTCTCCACTTTGTTTCTGCATGCAGGAGATGATGGCATACGAAAGACATGAGCAATGGTGCACAGAGAGGATGGGAGCTCACAAATTTTGGCCCTGAAGTCATTCAGACAGTGCACTGAAAATTCTGGGGCTGCAGTCCAGAGAGCTAGTGGGTAGGGAGAGGTCGAAGATTACCAATCGTACCATCCTTTCTTGTTATCCTTCCTTCTTCTTACTCAATAACATGCAGACACACATTGGACTCCATAGCATATCGTGCCATGTGAACACTGTTTGAAGATGTGTCTTGCAAACATACAGAAATCTAGGAAGACACAGAAGCAGATGGCAGTTGTGACAATAAGCCCAACACCTCATAACATCCTGCATCACTCACTCTCACAAGCACCAGCCCAGGTACACTTACTCCAATGGACATAGGTCGTAAGTTTCAGGAAGTAACATTAGGTGAAGTTACGAGTGTGAGTGGCTTTCCATAGGGCAAGTTCTGAAATTGCAGCTCTTAGATATCCAAAGATGGAAAAGCCGACAAAAATGGAAAACAATTCCAAAACAAATGCAGGAAAGCTAAAGCATAAAGCACAATTCCAAGAAGCAAATTCCAGGAAGAAAAGCGCCAATCTCTCAAAGGCCAGTTTGTGCTTTCCCAGCACAAAAATATGCAGAAATATCACCCTCGGGGAATTTGAACATATTTCAATAAATTTCAGCCCTGTAACGGAGCTCCTGCACATTTCATGCAAGAACACTCTAGTGCACATAGATCCAGGCAGGATTCAAGCTCAGAGTGAAACAGACTGGGAACGGATGCAAGGGAGTTACACGTCACGTCCCAGCCCATGACTGCATGTTCTGTGCTGACAAACCTCAGATCGTGGGAAATTTGGCCCTACTGTGGCAAATAGTTTAGCTGCTTTACTGTTGATTTGACTTCAGCTCAGCAGGTGAGCTAATTTCAATCTTGTCAATGTAATTCCCCCTGAAAATAAACTGCCAGACCTTTTTCTGAAAGCTCATTAACAATGCTTTAACAAGCAATCATAGATTTTTCAATTTCTTTTTAAACCAATTTAAATCGTGTTTATTTATTTATTTGTGCTCGAGTGTCGGGACTGGGATTCGAACCCCGCTGCCTTCACGCTCGGAGACGAAAGCGCTGCCCGCTGAGCCACGGCTGGGCTGCTCAATCATGTTTATTGAGTGCGTAACGGGGGGGGAAAATTGTGGTTTCTGTTCATCTTTTGGTTTTCTCCATGGTTGCTGTCATTAAACAACATTAGAAAACAGGCCGCACAACCAAGTGAAAGCAATATTTTTGGATCTTCACAAAACCTGGCCAGTGGCATCAATCCTTAAAAATACATGCAAGTTTTGTGATCCATACATTTTCTGCATTTGAACATTTTAACTTAAAACAGAAAACTTGAAGAAAAGCAGGTATTATTTGGATTCTTAGGTTCCTTTCAATATTAGATCAGTTGGAAACTACAAACTACATCTATTTATCTATCTGTAAACACTGGCTTTGGGTAATGGAGTTAGAACTAGCCGAGTGACAAAGTCAAAGTTACGGGGAAGGAAGCAGGTAGTTGTTGGGAGCAAAGACTTATTTATAAAACAAGAAGTTCAAATCCCTATTGCTGGTGAGTGTGAGGGTGTTTGTTAAACATTATTTTCATGAGTGGGTAGCTGGATGACTCACAAAAGATCTCATGAGCTACAGACAATACCATAAAAGGAAAATATTTTTCGGCTACCACTCATTCCATACAGTATTTGGTTTGCTCCATTAAATTTACTATTATTTCTAAATCTTGTTTGTATTCATTATAATGTAGACACATATTAGAGCAGAGGGCTATTTTAAGTGGCTCTTTGAAAATCTAGTCTCTGGAGTCTAATTTGAAAGTGTACAACGACACAATATTAAATATTACTTATTTGTGACAGAACCACATACAAAGTTTCTAACTTGGATTATTACCCAGTTTTTAATGTGATAAAAGTTAAATAGTTAAGGATTGCATTTTTATTGGAATTGTTAACCCTAGCTTTGTCTCATAGTTCATGCAGTCCTCTCATCACATACATATTTCACTGTCCACTGAGCAGAAAAATACAGAGCATGAATTGCGAATATTGTAGGATTGTGATCCCTTGATATTCAGCTTTATCATGTTTAAAGATATATTTTGCTGAGGAGGAGACAGCGAGTTACCGAGCTAGAATTCAAACTCGCCTTTTGACGAAATGTAATATTGGGGATGAGAGTGCAGTTGGTCACAGAGACGAGGAAGGAATTAGAACTCCCACTCCCTGAAACTGATGTTGCAACGATGAGTGCCACTTTCACCTTTCCCACACGTTCTTTCAATTAGAATTACAAATTATAATACAAACATGTGAAAACACTCAATCACTTCCTTGCAATGTATTATTAAATATATCCCACAAAAAACGGAGTTTCCCTCCGTGCAATTACATCACAAGAAGAAAACTGACATTGACACCAACTACACAATTGAATCCCAACTTATGAATGAGTAAATAAACATGCATCATGAAGGTAGGTTTTGTTGGAAGCTTGCTTTTTAGACACAACTCCACAGTAGACAATAAACACCGTTATTAAAGCGTGACTGTAGTTTATTCTTTGGGGGAATTTTAATCTAACCCGACGGGTGGGAAAGTGACAGGATCGGATCGTCCACCCGTTTTACACCCTGCCCCATTGTACTCTCGATTGATTTGGAGATCAATAGTTCTGCCGATTGGCCGATCTGATCCAATCAGTTTCTCGCCAGGCAGGTCAGGTTAAAATGAGCCCCTTTGTTAGTTATTTCAAAACTGAGGTTGATTACACACAGAAGAGCAAATAGCTTGCTTCTAATACCTTGAGATAAAAATCCAGAAATGACCATCAGTGAGACAAGATGTAGAAATTCACTGTTCTGCTTGATTTCCTACAGTTTTTCACATCCTTGTCTATTACTTGACCAGTTAAACTACTTGAAAGATGCAAAATTGATATTATTACAGATGAGTCCTGATTGGCCAGGTTTCTGCCAGTATTGCTAACAAACTCTTGTTAAACAAACGTTGTACTTCTATTCACCACTGCTAACATACAACAAAAATTTCTAAAAGCAGAAAATATAGCTGAGATGCCACATTACTTCTTACAACATGGAACAGGGGACTATGAAAATTCCAGCCTGTCTGCTTCTAAAGAGCAAGCTGAGGTGATCAGGATAGGACTTGCCAAATATAGTTAAAATGTGACAAACTTGCTCCCCTGATGGCCTAGTAGGTAATGAGGGACTGCCCGACTTAACATTAAGAAATGCAGACCAGGTGGCCTCAGGTTTGATTCCCAGTCTGAATGGAGTTAGCAGATTTCAGCTGGTGCCTCAGCATCTCTGGGCTAGTAAGGAAAAAAAAAAATCAGACAAGATACCTGTTCCTGATAGCTATCCAGTGACTACTGTTGGAAAATATGCGTGTATGGGCCCTTTGTTGTGACACCCTCTACGGTCACTTACTGCTTAGGCTTACTTATGAAGGATGGGCACTGAGGCAAGGCACTGCAGGGCTTCTGGTATCTGGTTAACTGAAATCCAGAAAGAGTCTGCATCTTAAGACAAGGAGGGAAGAAAATTGGAAAAAAATTGAATCTTTTACATCTAAGATAACAAATTATATCCGACACACAGAAAATATAGCACTCCCCACACAGACTTCTACAGATGAGAGGGGAAATTGAAAGGGAGAGTCAACTAAGTACTAAAAGCATCATATTATCAATCTAATTTGCCTTACAAGTAAGGTTATGCAGGAAACCACCAAGGAATAAATAGTGCATTGACAATCTGACTTCTGGTCATGTACAGTATAGCTGAGTCGATTTTCACTCTTCGAAAGATATCAAGAACATACTTGGAATAACAAAGGGAGCTACAGTGTGTAACTATTGATCTCCAAAAAAAATCTAACCATGTCTAAAATGTAGCACTATGAATTTTACAACTTGTTCAACATATAACCAAATCTTGTTGTATTGTTGAAGATTTATACCATAAGCTAGAGGGTAGTATAACCTAGGCAAGACATTACAGTGATTGATATGTACCTCCTCTACTCTATTGTATTGACTCGTTGTTCTCATCCACACTTGGAAGATTAGGTGCAGTTCAGGAAATCACTTTACCACTCTGACCAAAGTATGTTCCTGCCTACTTGCCAGTTCAACTCCCCTTCCCATTTTTATTTTCATCTTTCTATCTTTGGCCTCCTACACTGTTTGAATTAAGTTTCACTCAAACTTCAGGAACAGTATCTCATCAACTTCTTGTGCACTTCAACTCACTGGACTGAACACTCACTTCAACAACTTCAAACATTAAGGGGGAAAAATTCGGTATCGCCCATTTTGGGGTGCAAATATCAGCCGGGCGCAAAGTTTAGCGCCCGGCGCTAATTATCGCCTCCGACTGCAAAATTCGCCTCTATCGCCCCCTGGAGGGGATTTGAGTGCTAAATCAGGCGCTACACACCTCTCTTAAGGCGCAAACATCAGGGAGTGAGGCGCTACCTCAGAACGCTACCGAAGCTCAGACAATGCCAGTCACCATGGAAGCCAGACAGACTGGCACCGTCCAGTTCTTAAAGGGGAGGGGCCATCTTGCTGGCCAGCCACACCCTGCTCATTGCAGCCTTGAATCTCGGCCTGGAGAGACCTCAAAAGCAATTGTGTTGGAAGCACTAATGGATAGGTCCAGGGAAAGAGCTTAGCGCTTAGGAACCTCAATAGTGGTGCTGAGGGCCAAAACTCCTTAGGACAGCATTAAAACCAAAAATTTTGCCAACAAGAAAAGGCAGGAAGCGCCCGCCTTTAAATAGCGCTCCCCCAGCCCCTTCCCTACTTGAAAACGTTCCCCTCTACCTGTCGTTCCTAGTGGCAGGCGCTAAGGTAGGGGGCGCGATTCAATATCTGGTCTGGGGCGCTACCGGGGCGTTGCACACTTGACTGATGTCATGATCTGCGGGCGCAGGAGATCATGTCGGTAATGTTTAGCTCCACCGCAAAATGACTGGTCAATTTCGCGAGCGGCGCTAAAATCGCTGCACTCGGGCGCTAAGTTCCTAGCGCCCCCCCAGAGGCGCTAACCAACCGAATTTTTCCCCCTAACAATCTACCCAACTTCCCCACTGGATTTCCCTATCCACATTACATCACTTTCTCTTGGATATGGAGTGGAGATTAATTTACCCTTTTGTCTTCCCAAATGTCTTTTCATATGACCGAATTGATCTTTGTACAGTACACGACACTTTATACCTTCTTTCCTGCATTTTGATACATATTTACAGGTTGATAATTCTATTAGGTCCCTCTTTGTGAAATCAGTTACAGTCTCTGTGCTCAAGAGCTCTCTTCTGGTAAGTTCTATAACAAGGTTTTCCCTTTACCATGTCACTTCTCATGAAGAATCTCACCCAAAATGTTAACTTGTATTTCTCTTTCGATGGTGACTCGACTGTTATATATTGTCTGGATTGTTCTGCTTTTGTTCTACATTTGAGCATTTATGTTTTTCTCTCTGAAAATCCTGCTTGAATGCAGAGATAATAAACATGGACAGAGGATTACTATTGATAATATTAAATGGTTCTAAATGAATACATCAACTAGACTAGCTAATCAGAGCTTGGACAGAATGCTAGTATGTTCAACAAATTGGCCACCTTTCAAGCATTTAAGGATTGATGTTGAATTACAATGAGATCTCCAAATACATCACAGCAAAAATAATCATGGTTCTCAACACACAATTCATTGTGAGGCTGTGAAAGTGTGAGTGAGCCAACAAATTTTGAACACTGTAGAAGGAATAGAAGCTTCCAGCATTCAAAATTATGCAATTACAAAAATATATTTACCATCATATAGAAAGCTTGAATAATAAATGAGATGGTCTTCGGAAAGTAAAGAGATGAGGATAGGGTTCGTCCCCGAGATTCCTCTCACGGGGAGAGGGGAAGTGGGGAGATTTCCTCTGTGGGTCATGTCTAACAAAGTCATAAACCAGTTTATAAAGAACAGGTTTATGATTTTACTATACAGTGCACAGAGAAAAATAAAGAATGTCCTCAGAACATCCCAAAGTGCTTCACAGCCAATGAATTACTTGTGTAACTGTTATGTAGGCAAATGCAACAACAAATTTGCACACAGGAAGGTCCCACAAAAGCAAATGAGATAAATGGCCAGGTAAGCTGTTGTGGTCATTTTGGTTAAAGGATAAATATTGCCCAGGACAATGGGAAAACTTCCCTACTGTTTTTCAAATTGTGCAATGGAATCTTTTATGCCCACCTAAACAACAAATGGGGCCTTGGTTTAATGCCTTTCAAAAAGCATCACCTCCGACAAAGTAGCACTCCTTGAGTACTGCACTGAAGCATCAGCCTAGTTTACCTGTTCAAATTCTGGAGTGAGGCTTGAACCATGACCTCGTGACTCAGAGGTGAGAGTGCTACCACTGACACTCCTCTGCTCTTGAAATTTTCCCTTACAGTGAGTTACCAGTCAAAGCCATACCATCTCGGGGAACTAGAAATTGGAGGAGATGTGCTTCCCTGTGGGTAGGGAGCATCAGCTTGGGCTGCTCTTGCAGCTCCATCATTTATAAAAACACCATTAAGGGAGGCCTGAGCGCAGATTGGTGTGAGGAAATAAATAATACGTACCAGGCGAATAAAGAATTGTTACTATGGACTGATAGTAACAGCTAGGCAATGGGTCAGGTAAGAGAGCAATAGACCAGCCACACAATGCCAATGAACAATGCAAAAAGACCAATTAAAGGTTGCTGGACAAGAACTATTATATACTGGAAAGCTGTGGGATTGAATGGAATGGCAATGATGGAGGGTTACATTGAAATCCATGATGGCGTTCCTCTCACAAAAAGATAATAAAGATGAGAATTTTGAAAATTAATACGTCCATTATTCCTGAAATTTATGAAATCTTTCACACTGGGTAATTCTACAGATAACTGGACCTTGGCCTCCCCATATTTTTTATAATGAAGCATTTGTGTGGCTGAGTCCAGTGGAGTCTCATTATCTATAGTGATTGTTATACAAGCTTCGGCGATTATACTTGCCACCTAAAGG
Organism: Squalus acanthias; assembly: GCA_030390025.1. NCBI lineage: Eukaryota > Metazoa > Chordata > Chondrichthyes > Squaliformes > Squalidae > Squalus > Squalus acanthias. The sequence continues at coordinate 96,704,566 of CM059434.1, forward strand.
GCAAACTATTTTAAGGTTGTCCTTTTCTATAGCTTTCATCTAACATATATATATGTATGCCACAACAAATGCCATTTTATTTCACCTTATTTTAAGAGCACAAATTACTAGTCTTACGGTGAATACTCAGTGCCTGTCCAAAAATGTAGCAAATATGAATTCAGTTTAATGAGAGACCAGGAACGGGGATCTGTATAATTTTGCCACGGTTGGTCTTTACAGTGCTCACACAGATTAAATTTGCAGTGATTATGTGGAGAGCATTTCCTAGGCAACGAACTGCAGTTTGTTTTCACAGCCTGTTTCTTCTTCTATTTCCAGAATTAAATTTACTCTGAAAATTCAGCCACTGCATGAATTCTTAAAACCAGCTTAGCACCCTATATCTGCCATTCAGAGTGTGACAGTGTCTGATAAGGCTAAAATTCCTGTTGGTATGCCTGCAATGTTCAAACCAAAATCTTAACACAACTCATCCTCTCTATCCCCTCCTGATTAATGCTTTTGTGCTGTAATAGTCACGTTACCTCAGCTTGGAAGATTACACCAGAAAATTTCATACGCCCAGAGGCAGATTATATTACACATGATGACATATCTAAAAAGAAACCGAATCTGCCGAGTGGCCCCAATCTCCGATTCTCCACACAAAGGAGTCGATTTTAGCTTGTTTCGCCTGGTGTAACGGCATCAAAATGGAGTTGGTAGCCTTACCGCCCCGTTAACCCCAACGATACGGCTGCCGACATTTTGGAAGGGGCCAACGGCTGGGCATCCAAAGCACCCGCAGTTTCAGGCGGGAGGCCCCTTTTAACATGCAAATCAAGGTCCCAGGATCCCAATTGCTATTTTATTGCTCTGCCAGTTTGTTGCCCAAAAGTCATAATCAACCCCAAGCAGTGTGTTTGGGTGTTACTGCTACTCATTTAGCGTTTTTGCTTGTATCCATTTTCTTCATATTCCAGGACATATACATATTTAAAATTCAGCAATAATGTGGATTTTGACTTATTCCCCATTTTGTGGTGTGCAATTAGCTGTTGATCAAACAATCCCCCTAACTTTCTGAGACATCATTTCTAATCAATGAGCCAACAAACCCTAACCCTCTGACAGTGCAGCGCTCCCTCAGTACTGCATTGGAGTGTCAGCCTAGATTCTGTGCTCAAGTCTCTGGAGTGGGACTTGAACCCACAACCTTCTGACAAGGTTCGGACGAGAGGCGAGAGTGCTACCACTGAGCCATGGCTGACACCACTCAGTGGATACTGGAGCTTTAAACCATATACTATACAGTATAATTGATCTCCTGTGACTTTATTCACAGTGAAAATATCAATTTGAAATATTTAGATCCACAGACCAATCACAGAACTCAAAAGAAATGAAGGCGTTGGTTCGAAGGCTTTCTTTAAAAGATGTGTTGTATGATTCTATGATCTAGTATTGTCACGTCTCCAAGTAGTTCACATAAAGTAAATTACCTTGAAGTGTAGTGACTATTGTTATGTGAGCAAACATGTCAATTACTTTGAATAAAGAGGCCTAAATCACAGCCTTTTTATCCAAGAGCAAGAGGACGACCAACTGAGCCAGGCTGACCAATGACATGAACAATATACCTAAATCTGCACAGCTATTTTAAATGCTGAATAGTCAAGGACCAAAAGACAGCAGTTACCTTGGAAATAGTCATGTGTTTAACAGGGCTCAATGAGCTGTAGTTACCATGGAAACAATCATGTGGTTACTAAGGACCAATGAGCAGCGGTTACCAAGGCCAAGCGATAGATAGGAATTTTCAAACATATTCTTGCCACAAACCAATCAGCTCTTTTGGGGACACTGAACACAGTCAATTTATTTTATAGATATAGACACCAACAGACAGAAATGCGTCACAAATCTACGGGAAACATCCACTGAATTAAATAGATTTTATTTACATTCATTTTACTTATAATAATTTTACCTGTGATTTGGCATATTTTATCAAAGTTTAGAAAAGAAAATTTCATAAAATGTATCTTAATATAAAATGTGTTTTCTGATCTCCTCTTGGTAAAGGTGGGCTGAATCCAGCATAACATTGGAGAATGGGGGAAAGAGAAGGGCAGCATAGCATCCGGGAACAGAATGTCAAAAAATAGGGAATGGGTGCAGTAGCAACTGCACAACATCGAGGTGTGGAACCGGAGAGGAGTATCACAACTCGGGGAACTGGGTGACAGGAGCAGCTAAACATTAAGGAACAGGTGGGAAAGGAACAGCACAACTTCAGGGAACAGGGAGAGAAGGGAGCAGCATAACATCAATAATTTGGGCAGAGGGAGCTGGCATTGAATGTTAATCACAGCTGTTGGGCTCTGTATGCACGATTGAGGAATCTTTTCCAGCCCAAAAAAAGAAGCAAAACCTAAGTCAATAATTGAAGTTCCAGGCAAGTACTCAAAATTGGGCCCCAGGTTGCTGACATTAACCTCTACACAAAAATGTTTTCCAAGAATTTACAACACTGTACAGGTGACTCTATGAATAAGAATAGGTGTTTATCCTCAATTGTCAATTACAATAGATTCCTTATGTTAGAACTATTACCTATAAGGGCATATATTCAGCTAGCTGAAAAACCAAGGTGGTGGCTCAAAACATATTGACAGTATTAGTTGGGTGATTTGATTGGTTGGTGTCTGCAACTTGCCAGTTTGGGAGTGGTAGCTGTGGAAAAAAAAAGATTGGCCTATTTGGTTGCTCAGTGTTCTGCTACTTACTCATCCCTCATTGGTCACTGAGTTAATCAGAGGGGGAAATTTTAACACCCCGGGTGGGAAGCTGGAGAGACACATGGGCTGCCCGCCCTGAAACAGTGCGAGGATTCCTGCTCCTCTGGGCCCTACAACGGCAAGTTTTACACTTGCCTTACAGAGCCTCTGGGTGTCCGCTAGGCTTTCCTGAGTGGATTGTCCATGTGGGGGTCCTACGTGGCAGTTAAAATAGTATTGTGTCCTATCTAAGTGATAGCATCTGATTTGCATTTTTAGGAGGCTGCCTATTAAACACTATGCCCAATTTTCCTTTCCATTGGCTTCAACAGAAAGAGAAATCACGAGGGTTGTATAACAGGCGGCTGATCCGATAGCACCTGTTTTACACCCAAGCTGAAGTTTAAAGTTTCGATATTGGTAACATAAAAGATAAGTGCTTTTTTCAGCAAATTACTATTTTTCCCATGGATGAGTGATGTTTTGTCAGATTACACCTGAGGCTAGACTTTCAGGTATGACACCTTTGAAAGAAGTTATGTCACAGACTGACGATAGATGCAATGCTGTTAATTATATATAAATTTTTGACAAAACAGTAACTACAGTAAACTCTTGTTTAAACGGCACTTAATCATCCGGAATACTTTAATAACCGGCAAAATAGATAGCCGGTAATCTTGCCGAATCCATCCAGCACTCGTTTTGCCGAGTCCGAGTCTCCCGCGGTGGCCGAGTTAGTCAGTGGTTTTTATTTTTGTTCGTGTTAAAAATTGCCTTGGTAGGTATACCTCTCTGTTATCCAGAATTTTTCATCAACCGGCACCATCCTGGTCCCATAGGTGCCGGATACGAAAGAGTTTACTGTACTTGCATTTACATGGTGCCTTTAACGTAGGAAAATGCCACAAGATGCTTCACAGAAGCGCAATTAGACAAAAAATTGACACCGAGCCAAAGGAGGAGATATTAGGAGGGGTGACTGAAAGCTTGGTCATAAATTTAAAGAACTATCTTAAAGGAGGAGAGAGATGTGGAGAGGCGGAGAGGTTTAAGGAGAGAATTCCAGAGCTTAGGGCCTACACGGCTGATGTCATGGCTGCCAATGGTGGGCAAAGTGAGTGGGGGATGTGGAAGCATATCCAAAAACTGATTGGAATATGCATAAAAAATACAATATCACAAAACACATGAAGCCCTAAATTAATTCAAATTAACCTTTCACGTACTGCAGTGCCTATGAACCATTGCTAATATATCTTTGCAGAAGGTGACAATGATCTAGAAGGCAAGTTACCAATAGAGAATACAACTCCTATCGATGAAGCAATACAAGGTCCTGGTAATACAATGACCAGTTATTAGAAACTTAATGTAATACAAGCACAATTAAGATACTGATTAGGCCACCATCTAGTTCATAGCTAGCTCCTTTTCTGTTTATAAATATAAGAGGGCTCAGCAGGAATTTGTATTGGTTACTATCAATTAAATGTGGAAAAAATAAATGTTTTGTGCACCAAGAACAGGTAATATGATGGATGCTTCAGCTGATGCCTGATATTTTGGAACAATCTTGCCTCAGGCTATTGCAAATTGAAGTCTCGATACAGACATCAGTAAATTCAAGAAGATACTGCTCGACTATGTCTACGCCCCAGCACTTTTTATGGACTGATGATAGACGGCCTTCTGACAGTTTTACAATGGAAACATGGCTATTTACCTAAATGATGTAATTATCCACTCAATTGTTTTTAATAGTTTAGTGAAGTTTATTCATCACTTCTGTGATCTCATTCAACTCGATCAATGTCACAGTCTTTGCCCTCACTGTAAAATCCCTCCACAGTTTTGCCCCACCCTATCTCAGGAATTTACTCAATGCACCGTCCCTCCGAAACTGGTTTACAACAACAACTTGTATTTATACAGCGCCTTTAACGTCGTAAAACATCCCAAGGCGCTTCGCAGGAGTATTATAAGACAAAAAAATTGACACCGAGCCACATAAAGAGAAATTAGGGCAGATGAATAGAGGTAGGTTTTAAGGAGCGTTTTAGAGGAAAGAGAGGCAGAGAGGTTTAGGGAGGGAATTCCAGAGCTTAGGGCCTAGGCAACAGAAGGCACGGTCACCAATGGCTGAGCGATTATAATCAGGGATGCTCAAGAGGGCAGAATTAGAGGAGCGCAGATGTCTCAGGGGGTTGTGGGGCTGGAGGAGATTACAGAGATCGGGAGGAGCAAGGCCATGGAATGATTTGAAAATAAGGATGAGAATTTTGAAGTCGAGGCGCTGCTTAACCGGGAGCCAATGTAGGTCAGCGAGCACAGGGGTGATGGGTGAATGGGACTTGGTGCGAGTTAGGACACGGGCAGCTGAGTTTACCCCTTGTTCTCTTTCAGTTGCAATGCCTCTGCTCTCTGGAACTCCCTCCCTAAATCCCTCCATCCTGCTACCTCTCTTCCTACTTTCAAATGCCTCCTTAAAACCGCTCTCTTCAACCAGACCTTTCCCTTTCTGCCCTGCGATTTAATGGTTTCCACCACCTTGTAAATTGCTTGAAAACATCTTTCTATAGAAAAGGGCACTATAGAAATGCAAGCTGTTGTTGTCTTGCTAGTTTTTAAGATTAAAGGCAAAAGGACGAACTGGATCAGTTGCCTATGCCATGCTGTGGAAACCACAGATTTGGTGATGTAACTGTCTACTGATGATTAAAACAATATATTCTGATAGTGGTACCATATGCTGCCATGGAGTGGAAGCATACAAGTTTGTGCCAGCAATTCCTGCATATAAAACTCTTTTAATTGTCAGCTTGGCCCAGTGCTGGCACTGCCACCTCTCAATCAGAAGTATGTGGGTTCAAGTCTCATGCACGGACTTGAGCACTTAATCTAAGCTGATACCTGAATGCAGTAGAGGGAATGCTGTATTGTTAGAGGTGGTGGCTTCCAGATGAGATGTTAAACCAAGCCCCATTTGCCTGTTCAGGTGGACATAAATGATCCCATGGCACTATTCCAGATCTCTGGCTAACATTTATCCCCTAATCAGTGCCTCCAAAGAAAGATTTCCTGCTCATTTATCGCACTGCTGTTTGTTGGACCTTGCTGTGTGCAAATTGGCTGCCGCATTTGCCTACAAAATAACAGTGATTATAGTTTGAAAGCAATTCATTGGGTGTGAAGCATGTTGGGATGTCCCGAGGATGTGAGAGGCTCTATATAAATGCAAGTTCTTTCTTTTGGTTCTTTTTTTCTTTATTTTAGCCGTCCAGCTGAGACACCCAGAGTTCAATCACTTCCTCACATGGAGAAAAAGTGAAAGCTTTATCTCAGGCTACTTGTGTATACCTCTCACTGGTCAATTGCACGGCAGTATTGGCAGAGGGCCACTAGCTGGACACCTGCCCACCTTGGTGTGTGGTGCAGGAAGACCAATAGGAATTGAAGAAACAAAAGGGAGCCTCATCTTTGTATGTAAAAAATGAAATATTCTGACATATTGAGTACTGGCTTTCCGAGCAGCTCTATTTAAAAAATAAAGCAGCTCAAACCCTAACTAAATAGATTTGTTAAAAGTTTTTTCTTCCACTCCCTTTCAATTTACAAAACTTCCAATTTTGTGAAGTAAGCCTGTATTTTAGCTGTATGAAATCAATGACAACATTCCCACACAAGAAGAAAATAGGGAATAAGCGGTAATTCTGTGCCTCTAGCAGGGAGCTGCAGTCACAGGGTCGAGAAATGGGGCTACAATGTTTTTGCCGTAACTGTGATGCATACTCTATGCAAAATCAGCTTCTGCCACTGGGAGTGAAGAATCACAGAATCATCCCTCTGTAATTATATACTCAGACATTACTTTAGAATGGTGGGGATAATCAAGCAACTAACAGGAGGAGGAAGCTCCATGAACGTCTTCATCCTCAACTATGGTGGCAACATGTGAGTGCAAGAGAAAAGCAAGCAACCTCAACCAAACATGCCAACAACAACTTGCCTTTATATAGTCCCTTTAACATAGGAAAATATCCCAGGGTGCTTAACAGAAGAGTAATCGGACAAAAGTGGACACCATTGCCCACATCCTGATGAAAAAAATATTTTTTTAATTACTCTGTGATGAATTTTTTTCATGGACTATCATTGTTCTGCAGGCGTTGTAGGCCATGTTTTGGTCAGAATATCTCAAAGAAATTTTATTTTTGGGCACGAGGATGGTGATTAAATCTACTTGGCAGCATGGCTGAGATAGGGAACCCGTCAAAATTAAGGAATCAAACCTACATCCCCCTACCTCATGCTATCGCACATTGGTGTTTCTTTATTCTAATGTTAATTTTAAAACCCAGTACCCAATCAGGTATGTATTTTATATATGGTCGTATTCCTATTTTATTGCTCACAATCAAGCCATATGAAAAACAAACATTTTGAAAAGAAATGGAAGCTACATTTTTTCCCCCAAAGTTAAATGGTTCACAAAATAATTTTGCATATTACCAATTTATACTGGCAGAGGAAATGCTACTGAATAGAATGAACTATAATTTTCTACATAACAACAGAAAACGCTGGAAAAACTCAGCAGGCCAGACAACATCCGTGGAGAGAGAAAGGGTTAACGTTTCAGGTCGATGACATTAATGTCTCTTCATCTCCCCCTTTGTTCCTTTATCCCCTCCCCCTTTTCCCAGCTTTACCCTGGCCTTAAATCTATTTGATTTCCGGCTCTTCCCAGTTCTGACGAAAGGTCATCGACCTGAAACGTTAACTCTTTCTCTCTCCACGGATGTTGTCTGGCTCGCTGAGTTTTTCCAGCGTTTTCTGTTGTTATTTCGGATTTCCAGCATCCGCAGTATTTTGCTATCGTATAATTTTCTACACTTTGTTTAATTGAGATTTAAAAAGTTTAATTAACATTTTCAAAAAGGTTAGAAACTTCTCAAATTAGAGTCACAAGATTAGCTCCATGTACAATACCTGTTATATAATCTTGGATCAAAGTGGTGTCTAAATGCATTCTTCAAATACCCTGCAAAACTGAATCCTCAAATATAAACCTATCATACAGATGTTGGAACCTCTTGGTTAAACGTGCATTCAGTGCACACTAGTGTATGAACTTTAGGATGACTGAGCACATGCTCATTGAAGTTAGCTATCTTCAGCAAATATTTATGTCACTCGTCAAGCTAATAACATAAAGACCTAAAATGCATTTCAGTATTAGTTATAAACTGTATCACTTGTCTTCTGCAGTAAACAACATATGTGTACCGTACAGCACCACACCTAGATCAACAGGTTCAATAACAAGCCAATCAGTAAATTGGTTACATTTCTGTCAGCATTTTTCCTTGATTTAAGTTCATTAATTGGTGGAGTTCCACCATCTCCCCCATGTTTAAAACCTGATTTCTCTGGCCATTTTAGGACTGCCTCACTAGACCCAACTCCCCAAGTGAGAGAAGAAAGCAGGTTAAGTATTGATCCAAACCGCAACTAAAGTTACTCTAGAGCTGGCTGTTGGGAAATGCACGGGAACAGTGTGGGTTAATTGATTCTCTGATTTCCTGCCCTCTCTCTGAAGAAGTTACTTGGTTGTTTTCCTGTATCTCCCTGAGATAGCCCAGCTGATACCAGGAACGCACTGTGTTGAGACACACAGGGCTTGCCCTCATTATAACATTCTACAGCACAGCGCGTCACTGCAGCAGTCTGCTGCGTCAGTGGGCTGTAAACCAACACATCTCTATATCTGCCAGTAAAAACTTGAGTCATTTTTAAATCCAATTACTGATGTTGCAATTGGTACAGTGTGATTTCTTATTTTAATGCACGTCATATAGCCTAAATTTGCCAACAACTAGGAACATTGTGATGCTCATTAGGGGCTGATGAGCATACAGTAGGAACTTTATAAAAATGATTTGCACCTCTGATTCAGCTTTATTACATAGCTGCGTGGGAAAACTAGGACAAACAGTGCTTGACGCAGTGAGAGTTTTTCCCCACCCATGCACCTTCCGGATTTGATGCATCCTAGCAACTGACGCAAGTCTTTCAGCTTCATAGCATTCTATTCATACAGGGACATGCTTTAAATCAGCTCTTCAGGTGGCTGGGGGAACCCCACTCTCATTACTGTATCACTTTTATTAGTTGAAAAATAAAATAAAAACCTAATCATGCCCAAGTTAACCAATTAAAAAGATATGATAAGGTAATAAAATGTTCAAAACATCTTCTCTTCCCCCAGGAAAAGCTCTCCATCAGTTTCTCCCACACTCTGCCTACAGGCAGTACAGGGCAGAATCCAACATTATATTCAGTTAACTATTTGACAGCTATGGAATACTCGCTTCAAAATATTTCAATTTATTTACAGATGCTGCCCAGGAAGAATATTCTGTGGACCTAGCTTTGTTTCCAACATATCAGCAATAATGTTTCGAATGCCCACATGGATTGACAGGGGCAACACGGTGGCATAGTGGTTAGCACTGTTGCCTCACAGCGCCAGGAACCCAGGTTCGAATCCGGCCTCGGGTGACTGTCTGTGTGGAGTTTGCACATTCTCCCCGTGTTTGCGTGGGTTTCCTCTGGGTGCTCCGGTTTCCTCCCACAGTCTAAAGATGTGCGGGTTATGTTGATTTGGCTATGATAAATTGACCCTTAGTGTTAGGGGGTTACGGGGATAGGGTGGGATATGTGTCGGTGCAGGCTCGATGGGCCGAAATGGCCTCTATCTGCACTGTGGGGATTCTGTGACTTAGCACCAGTCTTTCCCTCGGAAGCCATTAGTAATTTAGTGAAGGACACATACTGGCCTAAATTACAGTGGCACAGCAATTCAAGCAGACATTTAACTACTTCCCCTTCTTGCCAGTACAATACCCACAGCACAGATACGTTTAGACAAAAGCTTTTCTTTACTGATTCAATGGATTTCAAAAATAGTGAAAATATGGACTTGTGTCTACAGTAAGACAAACTAAAGCATGCTCCTGAAGTTTGAATTTTAGAAACAGAGGGCTATATTTTCTTTTCTATGCAAATTTTAGTGAAAATGTGGATGAGAGTATGAAGTGGGAAACAAAATAGAGATAAACATCTCTGTGCGCATGACTCTTTTTCCACTGAGAATGGAGAAAAATATACCCCCAAGTTCTTACATCTCAAGAAGTCCCTTGCTGTTTTCAATCATTAAGGCTATTTGTAAGAGTTAGCCAATAACATGCAGATTCATTCACCTTTCCCAGGAAAAAATGAAAAATTACCTGTTTTAAGAATTTTGTGCCAGAAATTAAACAAAAACCGCAGAGGAAACCAAAAAAAAATCCATAAATTCCCAGTCAAGCGAGTTCTTGCCATGAATGTGGCCCAACTAATTCCATTCAACTGAAAGATTCACTCTGATCTTTACCTGTAGCACTTATACAGTAGGATCCATTTTTGTTTACTTCAAAACTTTAAAAAGGAAATACAGCTTACATTAGATCAACTATTTGAAAACCATGGTACACTTGTTACAAATGTAAACCAATATGTTTCAGTTTATTTATACACTGCTATAATAGAGTTCAGTGTGTATTCAGTAGCTTTTTCAGAGAACAATTTCAGAATTTCCCATTTCCTTGTTATTTAGCATAAGGATAATTAACGACCTACACATTGAATGTGCAGGTCATTAATTATCCTTATGCTAAATAAAAAGGAAATTATCAGTCAAAAATGAAATCAAAAAAAGTGAAATTATCAACTTGGAGATTACAAGTTGATAAACAGCTTTCTGAATATAGGTGCAATATGTGATTATTGCTAATGACCAAAACAAGCAATGAGTAGCAACTTTGGAAACCAGTAATCCATGGTAAGAAAACTTGTAATTAGTAGGGGAGTATATGCGGTTGTGCAACATGTCTCTCCATCCTCATCTCTGTGGAAATGGTATATGTTGCAACTGTCCTTCTGTTTCAGCTCTGTACTTCCCACTTTTCCAGTCTTTTAGTTTGTCTTTAGCTCTCCATTTGCTGTTCTGCTCAACTCTCTTAATTTCACTGCTTCTTTTAGTCCTTGCTATTTCTTTCCATGAATTTTTTGTTGTTCTCCTTCCCATTCTTATTTTATTTTCTACAGGGTTAGACATTTCATAAGTGAGCTCAAAATCTGTGGAACAAAACCCCATTGAACAGCAAGGTCTGCAGTTTCCTGCCCCGATGTCAGTTCACAATGTGGCTCCTGTCTGTAGATCTGGGAATGTTGAACTAAAGAACAAAAAGTACAGAGTTCCAATCTCCCATAGTGACAGAAGTGGAAAGTGATATACAGTAAAAGTATCTAAGTAAATGTTACAGTATTGCAGCACAAGATGGTTTATATGTTATTATTTCACTATCATGTCAATTATGCTCTAATCTATGTCCTAAAATTGTATTAAGAGACTACATAGCTGGGAGATTTCTGTGATTGCATTTATTCAAAACCTATGCCATACCTTAAACCCAGAGTTTCTTTAACTTATAAACGTTTACAGATAGATATGCAAGATTTGCTGTGGACTTTTGAGGAAACACATCTGGCAATACTGATGCAGCCTGAACTGGAGCAGCTTGCTTTAATTCCAGTCAACTAGTCAAATATAAAGACAATGATTTATGTTTAGAGTATTTGGCAATATAACATTTATAAGCGCACTTTTCTGAGCATAAAAAAACTGTTAAAGTTAACAGTAAATCCCCAATCTAATTGAATAACTCAACATTCTCAAAAGTAATGTAAAACAACACATTCAAAGTTTAAAATCTTGAAAATACGTTTAGGTTTGTTGTTGAATTTCCCCTGTTCTTAATGGACTGTTTGACTGAAAGAGCCATGGTCTAAATCTGAGCTAATTCAGTTGCGGATACAAGATTTTCTTTCTGAAACTGTTGAACACTTGGTCCTAGTAAGGGACCAACTAGCTGCCAGAATTGAAAAGTGCATGATGTTAGGTCAAGGATTTAATTTAAACAATTAGAATGCCTTTATCTATGCAAATTAACCTTGGTTATTTCATTGATGCATGTAATTTAGTTATACAGAAGATATTACATTAGTGATGTTTCATTACTGGGTTTATTTCATGACTATGAAAACCCCATAATTCATGAGCATGACAGATGCAAGTAAATTGCAATATCTTTCTCATGAGTGATAAATCCAGTGATCCACTACTGTGATTTATTCATAATACATCCACTATTGTTTCAATTTTGATAATGACAGCAGAAAACTATAACATTATAAAATGCTATAATTTAATCAAGTCCTTTCGCCTTATGGAATAACGTTAATAATAGTTAACATTGATGTTTCTTCGATGCATAATAATTTTTGCAATTGAATTCAGCAAAGTTTACACACTTTCTTTGGTCATGGTAATTTAAGAAAGGCAGACATTTATATAACGCCTTTCACAACCTCAGGACATCTCAAAGTGCTTTACAGCCAGTGAAGTACTTTGTGAAGTGTAGTCACTGTTGTAATGCAGGACATTTAGATGTTACATGGCAACGGTAGATATGTAGATTGAGGACTGCATATAGTTCATGGGGCTCACTGGACATGGGTGAAATTTGGATAACATGTAGTCAGTGGGGATCATTATGTCTGTATTGGAGAGCTGATGGCTTCTGTCTTTTTCCCAAGCTCCCAATATGTTACATCTCTAAGATATTTAGCTTATTTTGGATACAACATTTTTAGAAGTATAAATGTACTATATTATGTACTCTATATAAAAAGCAAACATTACCATTACGCCTGCAGTATGGCGCAGCAGTGGACAGCACGTGTCAGTATGTATTCTCCCAATTAAGTTAATGGGAGTACAAGGATGCAAAAGGAAGTGATCTTGTCCTGGGACTGAGTGCATTTCTTTTGGCCCCTCATAAAACATTGGCCTGGACCCCTCACAGCTGCTCTCGCTCTGCTGCTGTCACTTCACCAGAAGTGCGGCGGAAACCTTGGCAGAGCAGGAGCAGCTCCAAGGAAATTCCCGACCATTATTTTGCAGGGAAGTGTGAGAAAATGGTTTAAATCATAAATCCTCAAATAAACCAAGGGGTGTTATTATGCAGGGTTTTTTTTTCTTTTACCAAGAAAGTTCTCATGTGATGTCACATAACCTTAGGGCGCATGGGATTTAGTCTCACAACAGCCATTACCCACAGGAACAGTTGGAAAAGGATCAGAGGGCAGTTTCTCCCAGGCCATTCTTATGCAACATCTAATGGCAAATAAGGTGGCAGAAATCTACAGTACAATACAATGAGAGTTGCCTTCAGTGCTCCCCTGGCACTTGGCTTAGCAGAGGATGATGAGCAGGAGCAGATAAGAGCTGCCAAGAGTCAGACGGCACCAGATGCATACTGTCAACACCCATTACATCTACAGGCTGAGGCACAGCTACCTGACAATAACTGAACAGTACTGCCCCCAGAGGCTCAAGTTTAGCAGGGAGTCAGCTACAGAGCTATGTCATCTATTTCACAAAGACCTCCAAACAACCTCAAACATAGGGACAGCATTGCCAGTGGCCAACAAGGTGACCACAATCCTCAATTCTTAAGCCTCTGGTGCCTTCCAGGCTAATGCAGGCAGTGTCAGCCAATGTGGTGTTTACAGATGTCCAGTAATAAGATGACTAATGCTTTATTCAGGAGTAACAGTGTTCTAATTTCTTTCCCGACTGAACAGCAGCAGCAGTATGACAGGGCTGCCCAATTCCACCAGATGCAAGCTTTCTGAAAATATATGGAATGATTGATGGCACCTCAGTGGGCATCTGGACCCTTAGCCATAATGCAATGGCCTACATGCATAGAAAGGAGTTGTATTCCATCAATGTGTAATTGGCCAGTAATGAGAAGTCGCACAACACCAGGTTATAGTCCAACAGTTTTATTTGAAATCACAAGCTTTCGGAGCTTACGTGGCCCCTTCCTCAGGTGAAGGGGCCACGTAAGCTCCGAAAGCTTGTGATTTCAAATAAAACTGTTGGACTATAACCTGGTGTTGTGCGACTTCTCATTTTTGTCCACCCCAGTCCAACACCGGCATCTCCGCATAATTGGCCAGTGACTGCTAACATTGGATCATTTAGTGAACAAACTTAAAAAAAAAGTTAAATCTAGATCTCATCTGCCTGTTCCAGTGCTTCAGGTGGACTTAAAGATCCCTGTGGTACTATCAGAAGAAGAGCAGCCAGTTTTTTTCTAATGTTTTTTGCCAATACCACCAAAAACAGATTCACCTCACTTAGGTTTGAGGGATCTTCCTGCACCCATAATGGCTGCTATGTTTGCCTATACATCAACATGCACTACAGCATAATTCTGGTTTCAGGCATTTGAGAGAGAGACATGATAAGGTAAAATATAAGTGAATGCCTTTAATCCGAAGAGGCTCATGATACATTGGGCCAGAAATTCGGCTCCCTGGCTTCCCGCGGGTGCAAGGATCGCGCGCGCACCTACCTACCGCGCCTGCCGTTGACCCCTGGGCCCGCGGGGGATTCCGGTCCTGGGCTTCCTCCAACTGCCGATGCGCAGTGCTTGCGTATCCCAGGGGCGTAGTTAGTGCGATGCGTCCCCTGGGATCACGTGGGCCATGGCGAGCCAATGGCAGCAGACCATCTTTCATTCATAGATTTGACAGGAAGACCTGTCAAATCTATGAATACAGATCGGCCCCAAAACATCCCTAAAACTACCAATACATTTTTTTTTAAATCACATTTTTAAAATAACTATAAATTACATTAATAACTATTTTAAACAAAAATTTTAATTTTTGAAAATTAATTACACTTTTTAACGGGGCTAAAACTAAACTTACCTTTCTTTAAAGTAATTAAAAAAGATAAATCTGTGAAAAAATGTTTAAATTTTAATAAAATCAACACTTACCTTGTTAAAAGGCCTTGCGCCTCCTTTTTCAATGTGCATCTTCTCCGTGCTTACCCTCACGGAGGAACCTGTAAAAACACCCGAAGTGCGAGGCGAACGCGTGCGCGTTCGACCTCTGAACCCCTTCCTTCAGGGGAACGGAAGTGCCGGTTTCCCGCGCATGCGCAGTGCATGCAAGAAACCGGCACTTTCGTTCCGTCCACGGGTGAGTACATAGTGCGTACTCACCCGTGGCGAGCCTAATTTCTGCCCCAATATGATATCCTAGATGAAGGAATAGAGAGCCGTATATCCAAGTTTGCTGATGACACTAAGTTAGGTGGCACAGCAAGTAGTATAGATGAAAGTTAAAAAGGGACATTGATAGATTAAGTGAGTGGACAAAACTGTGGCAGATGGAGTTTAAAGTGGAGAAGTGTGAGGTCATCCACTTTGGACCTAAGAAAGATAGATCATGGTATTTTCTAAACGGTTAAAAGCTAGGAACTGTGGAGTAGCTGAGAGATTTAGGGATCCAAGTACAGAAATCACTAAAAGTTAATGGACAGGTGCAAAAAATAATTAAAAAGGCTAATGGAATGTTAGCATATATCTTGCCCCTCTTTTCTACAAGCTTAACTTAAGTCAGGTGTAATTCTGATGCATATGGCATAATTTCTAGGACAGCAACTTTTACCCTCAGTATCCTCAGTAATTTGCATACCTGCACCACTTTGGGGGCTAGCAGCCAATTCTATCGGAATTTAACCTCTATTTTAGGATAGCTGTAATTCTGGTGTATCTGACAGGCGCCTCAAGTTCCAGTCTCCTACGCCAACACCACTTTTGCATCACACAAACTTTGGGCTCCATACGTTTATGTTAGAGCTCAGTTTCTATGTTCTATGCATATCTGAGACTTTATTGCACAGCATCATCTGCAATAAAGAACGAGATAATTTCTGGTAATTTACAGATCGAATAGAAACAGAGGAGGATGTGGGTTTAAGTTGAACTAAACAATAAGGGTTTCAAATGAAACCTCAATCAAATCAGTTCAACAATCCCAGTTAGCTGCTTGGTCTTCAACTCTTTTAATTGTTGAATTTTATGAAGAAATAAATATATGTGACTTAAAATACTGAAATTTAGAAGATGTTCCTTACAGACTCCATTTTCAAAAAATAAAATATATATAATCAATCTTTTAACTTAAACACTGTACAACTAAACAGTTCCATACCAAAATACTAAAAATCTATAGAAATTGGACTAAATGACCAGCATAAAAAGATAAATGTACTTAGTTTTTAACAGCACATGCATATTTAGGGTGTCAGCCTTGGCTCAGTGACAGCATTCTCGCCTCTTAGTCAGAACATCTTTGATTCAAGTCCCACTCCAGAGACTTAAGCACATACTTTAGGTTGATACTTCAGTGCAATAATGAGGGAATGCTGCACTGTCAGAAGTGCCATCTTTACAGTCAGAGACGGGAGAATTTATAATGGGGAATGAGGAAATGGCAGAGAAATTAAATAAATACTTTGTTTCTGTCTTCACGGAGGAAGACACAAAAAACCTCCCAGAAATACGAGAAAACCAAGGGTGTGACGAGAATGAGGAACTTAAAGAAATTATTATTAGTAAAAAAACAGTACTAGCAAAATTAATGGGACTAAAAGTCGATAAATCCCAAGGACCGGATGACCTACATCCTAGGGTTTTGAAAGAGGTGGCCATTGGAATAGTGGATGCATTGCTTATCATCTTCCAAAATTCTATAGATTCTGGAACGGTTCCTGCAGATTGGAGGATAGCAAATGTAACCCTGCTATTTAAGAAAGGAGGGAGAGAGAAAACGGGGAACTACAGACCTGTTAGCCTCACATCAGTAGTTGGGAAAATGCTGGAATCTATTATAAAGGATGCAATAACTGGGCACTTAGAAACTATTAGTAAGATTGGGCAGTCAACATGGATTTATGAAAGGGAAATCCTGTTTGACAAACCTATTGGAGTTCTTTGAGGATGTAACTAGTGGAGTAGACAAAGGGGAACCGGTAGATGTGGTGTATCTGGATTTTCAGAAGGTCTTCGATAAGGTCCCACACAAGAGGTTGGTGAACAAAATTAGGGCACATGGAATTGGGGGTAATATACTAGCATGGATTGAGAATTGGTTAACAGACAGAAAACAAAGAGTAGGGATAAACGGGTCTTTTTCAGGATGACAGGCTGTGACTAGTGGGGTACCGCAAGGATCGGTGCTTGGGCCCCAGCTATTCACAATCTTCAATGATTTGGATGAGGGGACTAAATGTAACATTTCCAAATTTGCTGATGATACAAAGCTAGGTGACAGTGTCAGAGGATGTGAAGAGGCTTCAAGGGGATCTCGACAGGCTCAGTGAGTGGGCGAGAACATGGCAGATTGGGGAATGCAGATGCTCAAAGGGACCTGGGTGTCCTTGTACATGAGTCACTGAAAGTGAATGTGCAGGTGCAGCAAGCCATTAGGAAGGTAAATGGTATGCTGGCCTTCATCACAAGAGGATTTGAGTACAGGAGTAAAGAAGTCTTACTCCAATTATATAGGGCCTTGGTGAGACCACACCTGGAGTACTGTGTACAATTTTGGTCTCCTTACCCTAAGGAAGGATATACTTGCCATAGAGGGAGTGCAACGAAGGTTCACGAGATTGATTCCTGGGATGGCGGGACTGTCGTATGAGAAGAGATTGAGTAAACTAGGCCTGTATTCTCTTGAATTCAGAAGAATGAGAGGGGATCTCATTGAAGCATACAAAATTATTACACGGCTTGATAGGATGGATGCTGGGAGAATGTTTCCCTTAGCTGGGGAGTCTAGAACCAGGGGCCACAGCCTCAAGATAAAGGGTAGGCCATTCAGGACTGAGATGAGAAGAAATTTCTTCACACAGAGGGTGGTGAATCTTTGGAATTCTCTACCGCAGAGGGTTGTAGAGGCTCAGTCATTGGATATATTCAAAACAGAAGTCGATAGATTTCAGACTAGTAAGGGCATCAAGGGATATAGCGATAGGGCCGGTGAATGGAGTTGAGGCAGAAGATCAGCCATGATCTCATTGAATGGCGGAGCAGGCTCGAAGGGCCGAATGGCCTACTCCTGTTCCTATTTCTTATGTTATGTTCTTTCAGATGAGACGTTAAACCAAGCCCCCATCTGCCTTCTCAGGTGGACGTAAAAGATCCTTGGCCAATATTTATCCCTCAACCAGCACCAATAAAAAGAGATAATCTGGTCATTTATCTATTTGCTGTTTGTGGAACCTTGCTGTGTACAAATTGGCTGCTGTGCTTCCTACATTACAACAGCAACTATGCTTCAAAAGAACTTCATTGGTTGTAAAGTGGTTTGGGACGTTCTGAGGTCGTGAAACATGAGATAAATGCAAGTTCTTTCTTTTCTTTCTATTCATGGTAATTTAAATGTAAAAGCAGTAGCAAAAACACAGCCATGTGCATTATCACCATAGATTTCACTTGTGGTCATGCTCGTGATTGTGAAGGGGATGGTTGCAAGTTTTAACGTATGTGATCAATTGAACATCTTGACACTCACCAATAATATTGCATTTATTTTGGTCACAGAGAAAAACCTTCAAAAGAAATCGCTAAAGTGCGTGATGTTGACAGTGCCTGTAGACTTGCAATTAGCTTTGAGAAGACAAAGTTGCTGACAGTCTTCAATGAACATAAACATACACAAATAAAACTCTGAGAAGAGATACTAGAGGATGTCAACATGTTTATCTCCCTCTGCAGTGACTGTGTAGCAGACATGAAGCAACCAATCAACAT
Organism: Squalus acanthias; assembly: GCA_030390025.1. Classification (NCBI taxonomy): domain Eukaryota; kingdom Metazoa; phylum Chordata; class Chondrichthyes; order Squaliformes; family Squalidae; genus Squalus; species Squalus acanthias. The sequence continues at coordinate 96,723,116 of CM059434.1, forward strand.
TGAGATTCTAAATTGCCCGGAAGGCAAGACATGGCACAGGAAATTCTATTTTATAATTAATTGGCCATCCTGTCATTCCTAATGATAGGGGGATGTATGCGCCAAGAAGTGACCAGCAATGCTTGAACACACTTGAATTCCTTCCTTTTGTTGTAACCTTGTGGTGATGAAAGCACAGATTATGCAATGACAGAATGAGCGTACTCCGTGATCGCACATTGACATTATAGGAAAAGACTAAGAGCGGACCTCATAAGAATGAATGTGCAACTAAAGACAGCACAAGTAAAACTTTGGCACTCCATGGCAATACATGCTTAGTGGTCCCAATTGTGGCTTCACTGCATGTCTTAAATTACAAATACCAGCAAGAATCATTTTAGAAAGGTTTGGTTATCTTTGATTTCAGATTGCTAAAAATAATGGGGGAAAAAATTGGACATCGACAGACACCTGCCGATGTCACCGCAGCCTCGGATTTACGGCCACTGAAAATGTCCGCAGTGCTACCTGGTGGCGTTAGTGGAGGCATCCGACCTGACGTTCCCGTCCAGGAGCGACGTTGCAGCTTCTTACAGCCTCTGGGAGCGAGGCTGTGGAGTTCGCAATGAATTGTGGGCAATTAAAAGGGCTACGATTTAAAGGGGCACTGCGTTCCCAACAAATAAAAATTAAAATCAAGTGAAAAAATGCATTTTTCAGCCCTTACAGCCTTTCAAAAAAAAAATGAACATTAAAAATAAGTCCCAAATGGCAGCCTTCAGCTCGACCTTCTTCTTAGGCAGTCCCTCGGAACCGAGGATGACTTGCTTCTACATTAAAAATGAGTTCGCAGGTGACTGATGAGTCCAATGCAGGGCCTACAGTCTCTGTCACAGGTGGGGCAGACGGTGGTTGAAGGGGCAGGTGGGTGGGGTGCTTGGGTTGACGTGCGCTCCCTTCCGCTGTTTGCGCTTGGCTTCCGCTTGCTCCCGGCGAAGAGACTCGAGGTGTTCGGCGCCTTCCCGGATGCTTCTCCTCCATTTTGTGCGGTCTTGGGCCAGGGATTCCCAGGTGTCGGTGGGGATGTTACACTTTTTCCAAGGAGGCTTTGAGGGTGTCCTTGAAGCGTTTCCTCTGCCCACCTGGGGCTCTCTTGCCGTGTCAGAGCTCCGAGTAGAGCGCTTGTTTTGGGAGTCTCGTATCGGGTATGCGGACAATGTGATCCGTCCATCGGAGCTGATCGAGCGTGGTCAAAGCTTCGATGCTGGGGATGTTGGCCTGAGCAAGAACACTGACGTTGGTGCGCCTATCCTGCCAATGGATTTCTTAAAGCTGAATTGTCTTGCGCACCTAAAAAAAAATGGTAAAAGTGCTTCTGCACTAAAACAAATGGCTCAGCAAGCCAGGGAAGGGCACCCAGGGTCTCGCACGCTGCACTCCAGCTTTGTGCAGGGGGTCAACACTGCAAGAGAGGTCCTCTACCCACAGAAGCCTGGATGCCCTCCAGAAAAAAAGATGTGGGATCACATCACTGAGGCCATCACTGCCAGCAGTGTCGCTCCCACCACCTGGCTCCAGTGCCCAAAGAAGCTTCATGACCTCAGACCCGAGGTCAAGGTCAGTGAATGCATCTTCAAGAGTAGTCTCCTACCAACTGCACTACTAGCCTCACACACTGCTCCATGCACAACCCCGCCACCCACCCCCACCCCAACAATCATTCACCTACCAACAATCTGTACCAATCACAAGGCACACCTCCCATTCCTACCCTCACCTCACCCTCTTGGATAAGACAGTGCAGAACATTCTTGGCAGGGCCAGCGGCGGGGCAGAAAGAATACAAGATGCTGGTATCCTCATACGTTATCCCCTTTCTGGCATGCAACTCTTGCTTAACCTACATTATAAAAGTGACTACACTTCAAAAAGTACTGTAAAGCGCTTTGGGACGTTCGGTGGTCATGAAAGACGCTATATAAATGCAAGTCTTTCTTTTTTTCCTACCCTTCCCTCGCCACAACTCCACCCTTGTGCCTTCCTCATTTCACACACCCAAGAAATGCAGCCTGCCCAGCCAGTGGTTGGTCAAGAAGAGGGAGAGGAAAGTGATGAAGATGATGATTGATTTGACACTCCCAGCCACCAGCTCCTCAAGGTTGACCAATAAGGCCATTTGCAGTGGCCCCCACTGAAAGTCAGCAGCCTTCCACCAGCCATGCTGCAGCCACTGGGGTAGCACTGCGTGACATCAGTAGGAGAGGCAAAGGCACACACAAGACAGTCACTAAGGGAATGCATAATGATGAGTTGATTTCTTTGTGTCATATTGGATGTTTAGATGTATAAAGTTGGATTGGAAGTTTTGCTTTGTGGTGGCTTTTATTTCAGCATTGTGGCCAAAAGGACGCTGTGATGGTCAGTAACAGATGGAAGGTAAGGTAAGGTATGGGACTAATGTTGAAAGAGGAATTGGGGTTGTGGTCACTGGGACCGCAGGCGGATGATTCCATCTTGGATACCATGGCCAGAAAGGGGCTGTCTGGGTTGCATCCTTCCTTCAGCTTCCTCCTCCCTCTACGAGCGGATGCTGTAAATCTGAAATGACAGCATAAAATGCTGGAAATACTCAGCTGGTCAGGCAGCATCTCTACCTGATACGTAAACTCTGTTTCTCTCTCCATGGATGTTGCCTGACCTGCTGAGTATTTGCAGCATTTTCTGTCTTCTCAGAGACCTTCCTTTACCATCCAAAGCCTTGCAAGCATCCAGCAGAACTCCCTACACACTTAAAACTTTTAACGGCTATCGCAGCAAGCCACTACTTCAATAAAATTTTAAAAAAACAGTCCAAAAGGTTAAATGCGGACTTACCGGAAAGATGTGTGCGTCCCTAAGAGGTGCTGACAGCACCTCTGTCAATGTGCTTGCACGCTAGGTTTACCTGGCGTGTTTAGGACCCAGTGCTGAACTCAGCGCTAAGGTCGAAGTTCGCAGTGATGACGTTAAGTCGGCATGCGTCACCACTCCGCTATATTTTTTTCAGGGCACTACTTAAGAACAGCAGCGCTACCAGGACGTTGAAAATGGAGGATGCCGCAGGACCCACCACCAGCTGGCAGAAGAGCGGTGGCTGCCGCTTTCTTGACTTAACGCCGTGCTAATGGGTGGTGCTAAGGTAGTGAATTTCTCCCCCAATGGCTTTTGTTCCTTTAAAGAAAATACCATTGTAAAATATCACCCCAAGATTTATCCTTATTTATTTCAATGCCTTATTGTCCAAAGCATGTCATTATTTTGGCAAATATGTAATGATCATTGATTCCAGCAGACTCAGTAACTAGATACAATCTGGCTTCAGATCAGAACATTTCAGTATTAAAAGCTCTCACATAATTTATTCACCATATCTCATCAGAGTTTGATTGCAGTTTAATTGTTGGCCAAGTCTTTTGTGACCTACATAAGTAATTTAACACATTTGAATATAAACTGCTGCTCAAGAAGCTGAAATTGTTTTAGGTTTGATCTCAAGAAAATGTGCTTGTTATCTAATATCAGAAAAAGATATCAAGTGGTATAGATAAAGATGGCATATTGCTCAATATTTACCATTCTAGATAGCACATGCCTAGTCAAAGCTTTTGAGTAAGAAAGGAGTTAGGCCCCACACCCATATGTGGAGTGACTTATCTGCCTTCTTTCTTTTAGCATTTCCCTTTGATCACTATTACACATTGGCTTGGATTTTGTGTTAAGAATAACAGTGAGGCCATCAGGATAACTGTTGTTATGGAGTAAATCCGACAGCAACTTCCGGTGTCTGCACATGCACAGTTAACCACGGAAATCACAAAGTTGCTGTCTGAGTTGCCCTGCTCCTCCACAAGCTTTGCTTATCAGTACCTTGCCGAAAGACTCGGCACACTGAAATACATGATGGGCGTGGGGTTGCTGTACTTACCCACTAGTTACCCACTAAACATGCCAGAAAAAGTTAGGGCCTGTGCATTCAGGTGTAAGTGAATTTTTAACGGCATGATAAATCTTAATTACTGCCAAACAGCCTCTCTGGCACTGAAAATGTAATTTTACATGTGTGGAGTCTCATTCCTTCAGATTTTAATTATTGTTGGAGAATTTTTTTTTTATTAAAAATTAATTTTTTTAAAATCTTTTTCTTTCATCTAACATCTTTATTTCCCTCTCTTTATTGAACTTTCTGCACATGATTTTACATGGAATTAAATATTCTAATTTATATTTCCTGGTTTAGACTCTGCGTGTCTCAGTGAGAATTCTTCAACTTGATTGGTTGAAGCGACAAGCTGTTGTTTGTCCTGCTCACACACGCCACAGATCCCCTGTAGAGGTGCCGGACTGTAAAGGATCTCTAGTAACTGCAAGTTGCCGCTCAAAAGCCCACGAAAAGTCTGTGGCAGCTGTAAGCGTAATGAAGGCGAGCGCCGTTCCTGCGCCGCTGACCGCAAAATCTGGGCCATTGTGTTTAAATATATGGGTCCAGAACTGATTCAGTTGCTGTGCACCGACTGGAGACAGGCTGCACTGACTACAGTTTAACTAGATAGAAGACTGACTGACAGTATACATGACTCATCCAGTGGCTAATCCAAAAGTAAAACATGGCGCGTTAGTCCTTGGTACTAACTCTCTACTTGGATAATTTTCTCCCCTGTTTGGACAAGGGTGGAAAGACCGTTGTCAACCAGTTATTTCTGGCAGCAGTGTGGACCTTTTATAACATAGCTATCCAAAAGCACATGCATTCCTGTGGCTGCCAATGGTCCTCAGGCTGGTGCATGGAACTACTTGCATTTCAGTTCATGTCCTCCCTGCTCCATCTCTCTATCTCCCTAGGCATTGCCATGACATCACGGCCACCAATAAGCCAAAACCCAGTCACCCTCAACAGCAACCTATCCAGTTCCTCAGCCTCTCTCAATACCATAGTTCATGCATAGACCCCTGTCACAAACTGCCTCGCATTTCTGAAGGTTAATGCTTACCAGCCATGTTTGTATTTCATCCACCGTCTGCACAGAACACAATCACAGCCTATACATTGCATGAAAATTGAGCCCTAAGGAGCCACGCCCAACTCCAGAGCTTCCACTACACACCCAGAGAGATGTGGTTGTCATGCTCTGCAGCTGTACTCACCATGCATAAAACCGCATGCATAAAGGCCACATCAGTTGCCTTGAAGTGTAAAAACTTCATACAAGTTGTGGCCTATAGTACTAAAAAATATGGTATACAAGTTATGAGAAAGCCTGTTTGGTGTTCCTTAATGAACTCGAGATTCAATCTGCTTTAGAACTGAATATTCTATATTTGCCAGTTTATTCAACGTATTTATTATTGGCTTGCTTGTTTAGAACATTTATGCACAAAAATTATAAATGGCATTTTGTATGAAGGATCTTTATTTCCTGATAACTCATCTATTAAATACTGAGACTGGACATGATTAAGCTCTAAGCTTGATGACAGGTACTTATCTCAGAATGTTAAAATGATAAATAGCATCTTACTTGCTACTCTGAGAAAACCCATAAAAGTGCACTTGTCAAGCAACAACTTGAAAATGTTAATTCAATGAAATATTTGTCAGTTCAACCATCATTAAGTTTTATCGTTGACAACCACGATATTGGCACAAGTACATAACAAAGATCACAGATGAGAAAAGACCACCGAGCTCATCAAAGTTCACCCCTATCCAGTGCTTAGGTTTATTTATGGCATATATAATTTATGGACCAGTGCAAGTGATTTTATGAAGTTTGGCACAAAGATTATGGATACAACATTTACCCGGATTTTTATGGCTCTACAGATATGCTAACACTGTACTAAAGAATCAATTTCTTCCATACTAGAGGTCTTTATTATTAGCTTGATGTTGCTGCTGTGCATTAAGCTACCTTAAGACTGGCAGCATCTCTTCACCAGATGTGTTAAACTTTCTTCTTATTTATTGCTGATAACCACTACTTCTGGTTGAGTTTGAATTCCACTCAGATCCTCTGATTGAGAATGCAGCACACTGGTGTGGGAGGCTACAGATCACATTGCAGTAGCCTTATCTAAAATGAAAATGAATGTGGCTATTCTGTAGTAATAAGTGCATTAAGAATTTTTCATTAATATTTGAATTATCATAGCCACCAGAGTTATGATCGCTACATGCAATTCACACTATGATCCTGATTTGTAGTGTAATATTCTTTTGGTCCACTCTAAACTCCTTATGCATTTTTCTTTAACCAGGGTGGTAAACTTAATGATTTGGATGAGGGTATAGTAAGTAAAATGGTAAAAATTGCAGATACCAAAATAGGCAGCAGGGCAAATAATGAGGAACAACACAAGCACAGTCAGAAGGATTTAGATAACTGGGTTAATTTGTGGCAGATACAATTTAATGTGGATAAATATGTAATAATTAGTATGGGAACAAGTAACCAAGAGAGGAAGTATGCGTTAAATGGAATAGTACAACATGCTCATAAGAAAAGTGATATAGAGTTTATATGGATAAATCTATGAAACCACCAACATAATGTTTAGTGGCAATAATGTATTAAAAAACAAATAAGGTACTGGATTACAAGTAAACACTGACTTTGATGAAACATACCAAAGGGAATTGCATTCATTCATAATTCTTAAACATACAAAAGAATTTTGGATCTGTCCTTAATTCTGTCCTACCAGTCCAAGGCTTCTTCCTGGAACGGGTTGGATATAACCTGCCTCAGGATATTCAGCATCAACCAATGACTTGGTGCCATGTAATATGTTACGAATAATTAAGGCATATTTTCATGTCCATGAGCAATAGTGAATGAGCTATTGCATTTTGAACTTTGTTTAATTCTTTGTCATAAGTTGATGTAAACATTGGATGCAGGGGCAGTATTTGTGTTTGCTCACGGCCGATGGTTATAAGGGAACACTAATTCAGGTTAAAACTGAACTTCGGCGGTGCACAAAACAGGTGGTAAACACATTCAAAAAACTTCCTCTTCGACCATGCCTTTAGTCCCCCATTCGCTATTTTTCCCCATGTGCTGTTTTCATTGTGCCTCTTTCCTTCTTATTGCAAAGTTCTCTGAGATTTTTACCGGGAGAACTGTGGAGATGCAAGTTATTTTATGTGTGTCCTCATAATGCAAGCTTTTTTAAAGCACTTTGGCCAGTGCCAATCAGTGCTGATGTCTGGAATCTTAAGATGATTGTTTGTTTCTTTGTTTGAAATGCATCAGCTCATACTGACACCCTTGGTCCGAAAATAGAAACTTGAAAAGAAAAGATACAAACTGTGCTAAATCCTATCTCTTCTGACCTACAAGCAGCGATAAGTTAAAGAACTGATCCAATTTGACATTGGGTATGTGACTTTAGGAGCAAAGAATCCAATATTTTAACTGGGTAAAATATGCTATCAGAACTGAGAGGTTATAACTATCAGGAAAAACTGAACAGGCTGCGTTTTTTTTCTCTTAATCAAGGTGTTTAAAATTATGAAGGGGTTTGGTAGGGTAGATGTAGAGAAAAGGTTTCCACTTGTGGGGGAATCCAACACCAGGGGTCATAAATATAAGACAGTCACTAATAAATCCAGTAAGGAATTCAGGAAAAACTTCTTTACCTAGAGAGTGGTGAGAATGTGGAACTCGCTACCACAGGGAGTGGTTGAGGTGAATAGCACAGATGCATATAAGAGGAAGCTAGATAAACACATGAGAGAGAAAGGAATAGAAGGTTATGCTGATAAGGCGAGATGAAGTAGGGTGGGAGGAGGCTCGTGTGGAGCATAAACACTGGCAATGACCAGTTGGACCAAATGGCCTGTTTCTATGCTGTAAATTCTATATAATATTGTGCAGTCCTGACACTTCACAGGCTTTGGGAGTAGGAGACCACACTAAGTGCCGCCAGTCTCTGACGCATTTTTTTTAGTGAATGCTACATTCAAATAGTTTCCCCAGAAGCCATCAAGCTAGGCCTAGCTTTTGTTGTGCATGGACGATGGTAAATAAAGAAGGATGTACTTTACTCATTCTACTCTTTATTTTGTTGCTGCTGACATAAAGCAGCATGGCCAAGAGCGAGCTAAAAGTAATTAATGACAGCAGCCAAGTTCAAATGCTCCTCAGAGGGCTATGGTTCAAACTGCTGCCCTCAAAATGGGAGTCCAGCACAGCCACCTCTGATTTTATAATGTAATTAGAGTGACAAGTAATTCTGGTAAACTAATTTTTCTTCATACCAAACCTGCAGTAGAGAGTTCACTACTAAATTAAACGAAAGGGGCAAAAAAAAAATTTACTTCCTAAAACACTTAAAAAAAAATATTTTCCAGAAAATTAAAGTATTATTTTTCCTGATGAATAGCTGGTAACGTTTAATTTTAAATATTTTATCATGAATATTTATGATATATATTGTGATTGAAACTTATTACTTATGAGTTAATTACTGATGCTGCTGAACTTCAATATAAATTAGTCTTGTAAGCTATTTTTCTCTCATCTAAAAATACCCAAAGATGTTCTAGACTTAAATAAAATGTCGGTATCGAGGCTGAGAGAATAATGCAAAGATAATACGGTCGGCTTCAGCAAGGCATTTTGAAACTGTACATGTGTTGTTTTGAATTTATTTTTATCTTTGCAATGAGCGTACAAAAGTTTAAAAAAATCTGGTATCTAAGGTGTTTGTGTTGCTAACAGCAACTCCTGCTGTACAAATAAATATGATGAATTTTCTTTGAGGAAGAAAATGCTGAAAGGAAACAGGATGTGTACAGCTTCTCCTGCCTTTGTTTTGTAAATTAAGGAAGCACAGACATATGCATTTAAAATATCAATAATCTCTTCTTTCATCATCCAGATACAAGAAACTCGGACAATGACATTAAAAAAAAGTTGCTAATGCACACTTCCTTTTGTGTTTCTTTTTAATATGTGCATTTAACATCAGTGTACAGCAGGGTATCATTAGCTCCTGCTGATTACTCATCTCCTGAATACGTATTAGAGTCTCTTATGCATTCACTGCAGTGTGACTGTGTGGGTGTGATGTTCTTGACATTACTAATGAATCTTTCGCTTGGCAAGTACTTGATGAAAAGGCTAAACGTATTTTAACACCCTAACTGTTATTACGCATCATAAGTGAAAGAATAGGTATTTGGCCACCAATTCATTCACCTCAAATTCTGTGCACTGTTTGAACTCATTAGACAGCCCCTTGTCTCTTCCAAGATATGCACCTCTGTTGTCTGATAGTCTCCACCAATCTTATATAAATCTGTAATGTTGATTATGAAGTAAAATTGGAGAAATGTACAAAGACACAGAATATGTGTTTGTTATCAGTAGAATCTGAATAAATTGAAATGATTTAAGCAAGTTATTTTTTGAATTTTAGTGCATAAATTCTACGACAGCATTCAAAGAGTTAAAAAAGATTGTCCTGTGCTTTTTGAATTTTTATAGACACAATTATTCCTACGTCAGACCTGGAGGTTGTTCAGCTTCACAGTTTTTGTTCATTACCATAACACTCCATCACTACAGACCAGTATCCTTCTGTACCCAAATATAGTCCTTCCTTCCTTCCTCTCTGCTCTTAGCTTGGTCGTCTGTTTCTAACTTTGAACACTAGGAATTAGAATACGAGGCTATCATGACGCCTGCAGCTCAGCAGTGATACACTGGTTAAAATGTCTTTACTGTCTAATAAAACACTACTCATAGTCGATTATATCTTTATAAAAACAACTAAGGATAAAAGGAAACATTTATAACAATTGTATTTTATAAGTGGTTAGACTTCGGAAAAAAAGTGAAGAAAAGGAATCTAAAACAACATTTCCTGCCATTTCTAGGTTTTTTAAAATACTAAGACCAGTATATTCAGTGCAGCAGGATGAATGCATGAGCTTCCAGGATTTTAGAAAATTTCACACCAGGTTAGAAACGATAAAATAACAACTTGGAATTATATGGTGGCCTTAACATAGGCAACATATCCCAAACACCTCATGGGATGGGGGGGGGGGGGGGCACGGATACTGCACAAGAATTAGGGCAGAGTTAGGAGAGGTCACTAATGTGTGGTGGAAGATAAGTTTTGGGGAGACATTTGAAAGGGTCGAGAGATGTAGCGAGAAATGGAGGCGGGGGGGGGGGGGGGGAGGGTAGGAAGAAAATAGAGCTTAAGGGTGTGACAGCTGCAAGTTCTTGCCACTAATGGTGGAGCAGGAGGGCAGGAGGAAACACACAGTAGACCAGAGTCAAGAGAGTGGAGGCGTGACTGGGACACAGGGCTGGAGAAAGTTGCAAAGGTAATGTGGGGAAATACCATGTAAAGATTTATAGACAAAGAATAGGATTTTAAAATCAACATGCTGGAGTTGAGGAGCAGGTGAATGAGGACAGGGGTGATGGATATGGGGAACTTTATACCGGATAGGATGCAGGCTGTGAAGGGGCATAGTTAGAGGAGGCTGGTGAGGAGAGGGGACAAGTGCATTATGGAATTTTCAGTAGCAGCATGGGTGGGGTAGGGTTGGAGGCAGGCGATGTTATGGAGGTGGAGTTAGGTGGATTTGGTGGTGACCGGCGTTTGAAGCTAGCGGAGTGTCCTAGATCGCGCACCATCAGATGCAGCAACATTTAAACAGAATAAGGTAATTGCTGCAAAACTACTCCCAGTTTGCACAGGAGAACCCATGAGTATGTATGACTCACAGATGCATGAGACTAATCTTTTTGAAACTTAACTGCAACGTGTTAAATTCATTCAAAATTAAACTCCTTCTGTTTTGAACTCAGAATATTCCTATCTGGACTGTTACTTATGAACAAAGAGCTTCTTTAACTAGAACAGCTATCTATTTGATGGATATGTTATTCCAGCAGAAAAGTATCATACAGAAAGTAAAAATGTCAACCTGTGTTAAAATTGGGAAACCAAGTGGTCGGCAGCCATTACAGGGAGTGAAAGCTTCCCATAGTCTTGCTGGCCCACAGCTCTTCTCTCCTTCTTCTTCCTCATCTGTCTGTGGCAGGTTTATTGGAGGAGATGGACGGTCTCGCTGTTGGAAAAAAAAGTAATTTAGAAAGAATATGCAAAATAAACCCTTATATTATTCAAAGTAGTAACATACGCCATATACCAGCACCAGGAGATGGTGAGAAGGCAGGAACAGCAATCCATCAAAATCAATTAGGAGCAAAATATTACGATTTTTTTTGTTAAATAATTTATGGAAGCAGAACAATTTTCTCTCGGGGAATTTTAACCAATCATACAAAAGCGTTGCTGGTTTTCAATATCAACGCCACCACTATAGGAAACCGATCTATATATGAATTAAACAAGTGAAAGAATTTAGTTCCGTACCCTTCCAGGATATAAAGTATACATTTTAACTATTACCACACCAGTTGTAGATAGAATTGCTATCTTGATGCTTTACTTTTACAATTGAACTATACATACTGCATCTATCCTAAATAAGTTAATAAACTCAGGCAGGAAAGCCCATCAGTAACAAGAAAACAAACAACTACTGCTTTATGCTAACTTCTTCTGACCAAAAGAGCGTCCTCCGTTTTGCGCTATATATTGAGTGGTCTGTGTTATATAGCAAACTACATCTGTAAAAATCCTCAATCATAATGTAATGGTTCTCAAAACATGGGCTGTGCCCCAATGGTGAGACACAGGGCATGACATGGGATACATATGAAAATAACTGCCAGCTCCTAATTTGCCACTACCTTTGACCAGCTGCCTCCCACCGGTCGCAGCCACCTCCTGTCCAAATTTCAAATCCTGCTGCCTTCTCTCTCCCGACTCTCCTGTCCTGCTGCCTTCTCTTTCCCGGCTCTCCTGTCCTGCTGCCCTCTCTCTCCCAACTCTCCTGTCCTGCTGCCCTCTCTCTCCCGGCTCTCCTGTCATGCTGCCACCTCCCATCTGTTTGAATTTGAAACTAAATGCTAAGCATTCCATAAATATGGAAGAACCTTAACCTGCTCTGAGATTGAAGAACCACCAATGAGAGGACAATGAAATTGAGGGCAAGGGAAAAAGTGGAAGAAACAGGATTCATAAAGCCCTATTAGTGGCACTATGTTCCATCCCAGTAAGAATTAAAAAAAAAATCTTTAGAAACTTTACTTGTACATAGATCAATACAAATTGTCACATCAGAATTATTATAGGGCAGCTCCAATTACACTGACTGGAGATCACTCTGGTGGGAAAGGGTGGGGGGGATTGCAGTGGTAGAAGAGTCTCCTGTCTGTAACATTCAGTTTGTGCCTGTTTTATTTCACATAAGGTGTACAGATATCTGTGTAACATCATGGAGATCATATATATGCAGTGAGATTGTTGTGTAATACATAAAGATAAAAATAATTTTAAAAACTTGCATTTATATTACATAGAATTCACAGCACAGAAACAGGCCATTCGGCCCAACTGGTCTATGCCGGTGCTTATGCTCCACAGGACCCTCCTCCCACCCTACTTTAACTCGCCCTATCAGCATATCCTTCTATTCCTTTCTCCCTCACGTACTTATCCTTAAATGCATCGATGCTATTCGCCTCAACCACTCCACGAGTTCCACATTCTAATCACCTTCTGGGTAAAGAAGTTTCTCCTGAATTCCTTGTTGGACTTATTAATGACGTATCTTATTTTTATGATCTCTAGTTTTGGACTCGCCCACAAGTGGAAAAATCAAGTCTTTTGTTTGGGAAAGGTATCGGGAAATGTGCTGGGATGACAAATTTTGACAACTATGGCGTGATCCCTTAGCAATAAAGGAGCGACCTACTGTATGTTACAGAAACCCTTGCGCTGCTTCCTCTCCATCACCCAGGATGGAATGTAATGGTTCCAAGGACATTTCAAAAATTACTCCCTGCTCAACACCAAGGCATCTTTAAGCTTCTCCGAATTAACACTTTGCCCGAAAGAAAAACTTGCTACAGATATATGCAGAGCTTTCAAATGCAGAAACACCCAGGGGAGAACATCTAGGTTGGATCTGCAGTTGTGAGCGAAGCATGGATGAAAACCATTAAAGCAGTTGGCCACCTGAGTACAGAATTATGAAGGAGACAATTCAAAAGACCCTATGTTTCCTGCGAATTCTCCTGGAGCACACTGCACTGTGACAGATAAAAAATAAATGGCTAATTGAAAGAGCGGGAAGGAAAGTGATCGGTGCACAAGAAGTAAAGATTGTTGACGGGTGTCTGATGTAGGTGTCTGAGGGGGCAAGTATAGAAACAAGTGTGGTGAACAAATAGTAAACAAGAGAAATTAAAACAAGAATGGGAATGGTTAGTACAAAGAAAGAGTGTTAGTAACTGAAACCAAATTAGGTTCATATGGAAGAAAAATATAATAAAATAAATGGGGAATTTGCAAGAACAGATCAGAGATAAGGAAAAAAAGGAAAATATTTTGCTAACGATAGATTACTATAGTACACATGATTTATCACTATAGTTGATTTCTATCCAGCTCAGTGGGGTATATTCTTTTATTTTAACACTAAGCTATCTCATATGAAATAACAATAGCAACTCATACTTATATAGCGTCTTTAACACATAAAACATCCTATGGGGCTTCACAGATAAATTGAATCATAAGTTTTTTGAAAAATTGCACATCAAGGGACACTTATATGAAAACTCAACTTCAAATATGGAAAATGCATCAAATAGTTAAAATTCCAAATTTCGTGAGGCAGGGAAGAATGCTGCCAGAACCCAACGCTGGAAATATTTATCCAACATCTTTTGCCCTCTCCAGCTATTTCTAGAAACACTATCCATAATTAGTGGGATTGCAAAAGGCTTTAAGAATTTTTTGGTGGTAAACATTTGTGAACCACTATAGTAATGGAACACCAACTTTTATAATTGGGTCTACTTCAATTCTCCCTTAATGCAATGCTACTATTTCAATCCATGAACATGAGATACAGAATGTAAATGTGCTAATTAGGAGAGCTGTGATCTAAACCATATATTTTATTTTTAACTCTATGCCTTTAGCTTTACTGCTCCCCGCTTATTTTTGACTCTCCAACTTAGTTTTTTATTTCTTAGTGCAAACTTTCAGCCCTCCCTGTACATCTGGGGAAAATGTTAGGATCTGAAGTTATATAGGTAATCAGAATGCAACAGTCCCTGAAGCAGAATGAATACACTATGACTCACAGATAGTCAAAGAAACATAAAAAGTATAAATTGCCCTGGTAATAAACAACTGCACAACACTAAGCGGAGGTGGAAAACCGAATTAGATGATATGTACAGAGATTGGTAAAAAGTAGATTACTTAGTATTACGTATATTTACTTTCTATGCATAAAGGAGGTCATGCAACAGAGAAAATCATATATTTATAGACTTAAATCAGAAATAACATGACTACATCCGACAAGAACATTTTGCCAACTGCCATCTTCGATCCCTTTGACCAGAGGAAGCACAAAGATCACCATAACATTTGGCAATGCAGCAAATGCATTTCATTTCTTAAATCAGTGTTTTCCAAACGAGGCAAGATTTTTAGAAAAGCACATTGTCTATAATTCCAAACCATAGAGCTCTGACTGTAAACTTCCACACATCATGGGTTAACTGTTGTGTGGCCCTGGTAATTTTAGTGCATGTTTCAATTCTCAAGGTAGTGTATGCTCTCACTTTTGGCACTCAGCAGTCTGGCAAGTGCTGTATTTTGTCACTTTTAAGTGTCTCGTTTTAACTTTACATTGGGGGTAATTTTACATGTTTCAGATCCTCGATTGAATGGCAAAATAATGATAGCATTCCTATATCTTGGCAGTCAGAAAACTAATTTATTATTGAATGACATAACTTGACAATCATTTCCAATCACAGCCACATTCATTAGTATTGTAATTTTATTTACTGATACGTATTTGCTTATGTTTCAAAGAAATTAAGTCATGAAATATAAAATTGACGTTAGATAACAATATACCCATCTTGAATTCTCCCACAACTGAAAATAAATTTAAGAAGTGGTTGATAACATAAGAACGTAAAAGAATTAGGAGCAGGAGTAGGCCATACGGCTCTTCGAGCCTGCTCCACCATTCACCAAGATCATGGCTGATCTTCGACCTCAACTCCACTTTCCCGCCTGATCCCCATATCCCTTGATTCCCCTAGAGTCCAAAAATCTATCTACTTCCGCCTTGAATATACTCAACGACTCAGCATTCACAACTCTTTTGGCTAAAGAATTCCAAAGATTCACAACCCGCTGAGTGAAGAAATTCCTCCTCATCTCAGTCTTAAATGGCCAACCCCTTATCCTGAGACTATGCCCCCTAGTTCTAGACTCTCCAGCCAGGGGAAACAACCTTTCAGCAACTACCCTGTCAATCCCCCTCAGAATCTTATATGTTTCAATGAGATCACCTCTCATTCTTCTAAACTCCAGAGAGTATAGGCTTAATCTACTCAATCTCTCCTTATAGGTCAACCCTCTCATCCCAGGGTTCAAGCTAGTGAACCTTTGTTGCACCGCCTCGAAGGCAAGTATGTCCTTTCTCAGGTAAGGAGACCAAAGCTGTGCACAGTACTCCAGGTGTGGTCTCACCAAAGCCCTGTACAATTGTAGTAAGACTTCCTTACTCTTGTACTCCAAACCCCTTGAAATAAAGGCCAACATGTCATTTGCCTTCCTAATTGCATGCTGTACCTGCATGCTAACTTGCTGTGTTTCCTGTACAAGGAGACTCCTAAATCTCGTGAACACCAACATTTCATAATTCTCACCATTTAAAAAATATTCTGTTTTCATATTCTTCCTACCAAAGTGAATAACCTCACATTTCCCCACATTATACTCCATCTGCCACCTTATTGCCCACTCACTGAATCGGTCTATGGGGGAAACATTTGGTTGATTTATGCCTCTCGTTAGCGCCTAGGGCGCTAACGGGGTGCAAAGCAACTAGCGCCTTAGCGCGGCGCCGCCAACACCTCTGGCGAAATTCAGCGGGAGGTTAGCGGCGGCAGTAACCGTTAGCGCCCTGCGGCGAAGTCATCGCCATGCACAGCGCCCCGCTCGCGATCTTCAGTAGCGCCCCCTGACTTACCGCCAGACGCTATGTCCGACAGGGTCAAGGGGGCCTACCTGCGGCCAGGGCAGTGCAAATTAAAGGGGAGGTGACAGGCGGCCATTTTTGTTGCTGGCCGCCTGCCAGCACCTGCCCTTGTTGCCTTTCCCGACCTCCTGTGAAGCTCCCCCGCGGGCTGCCGGCTGCACTCTTAGCACCAGGCTCTTTTGCCAGCACTCCAATCCCTGGTGGCCCAGCTGGGTCCCGGGTTGCGCTGCGCAAGGCCCCTCCCCTTTAATAAGGGGAGGAAGGCCTGCAGTACCACGGCACGTAGCGCTGCAATATTCACTTGTAGCGCCCCAAGAGGGAGGCGGGGCGCTTCCAGTAGTGCCCTGCCTCCTTCTTGGGGCGCTACCAGTGAAAAGTAGCGCCCCGACGAAGTTAGTGCCCCAAAGGGGGCGCGACCCAATTTTGCCCCCTATATCTCTTTGCAGGCTCTTTGTGTCCTCCTCACAGCTTACTTTCCCACCTAGCTTTGTATCATCAGCAAACCTGGATACATTACACTCGGTCCCTTCATCTAAGTCATTAATATAGATTGTAAATAGCTGAGGCCCAAGCAATGATCCTTGCGGCACCCCACTAGTTATAGCCTGCCAACCGGAAAATGACCCGTTTATCCCTACTCTCTGTTTTCTGTCCATTAACCAATCCTCTATCCATGCTAATATATTACCCCCAACCCAATGAGCCCTTATCATGCGTGGCAACCTTTTATGTGGCAGCTTATCAAATGCCTTTTGCAAATCCAAATATACTACATCCACTGGTTCCCCTTTATCCACCCTACAAGTTATATCCTCAAAAAACTCTAATAAATTTGTTAAACACGATTTCCCTTTCATAAAACCATGTTGACTCTGCCTAATCACATTATGATTTTCTAAGTGACGTGTTACCACTTCCTTAATAATGGATTCCAGTATTTTCCCAATGACTGATGTCAGGCTAACTGGCCTGTAGTTCCCTGTTTTCTTTCTCCCTTCTTTCTTGAACAGTGGGGTTACATTTACTACCTTCCAATCTGTTGGGACCGTTCTAGAATCGAGGGAATTTTGGAAGATCACAGCAAATGCATTCACTATCTCTGCAGCCACCTCTTTTAGAACCCTAGGATGTAGCCCATCAGGTCCAGGGGATTTGTCGGCTTTTAGTCCCATTAGTTTCTCAAGTACTTTTTCTCTACCGATATTAATTACATTAAGTTCCTCACCCTTGGTTCCCCACTATTTTTGGTATGCTGTTTGTGTCTTCCACTGTGAAGATAGATACAAAATATTTGATTAAAGACTCCAATTTCTTTATTCTCCATTATAATTTCACCTGTCTCAGCCTCTAAGGGTCCAACGCTTACTCCTGCTACTCTCTTCCTTTTTACATACTTGTCGAAGCTAAAAACATTTACACATAAAAAATCCCCATGGTCAAATGGGTATTCTTGGTATAATATATAGTAAGAACGCTTACTATACTATATTTTACTCCTTGTTTAAATAAAAAGTTAATACTGAATATTTATATAGAAGAACAAATTTTCTACCTTTTGAGGAAGTACATATGACAGGAAAATGGCTATTTGCTCTTAAACTGATGCATTTTTATCAGCTTCTAGATTTTGCAGTCTCTTACTTTTCTTAGATAATCTTCCAAACAAATTATATAATCTCCTGCTTGGGACTAAACCTCAGGGGTAGCAGATGGTCTTATACTTGGGTCATATCCTCCCTCAGGTTTTCCTCCTGGCTCATTTGCCGTCTGGCAAACAGGGGCAAAAATTATCCATTTCACAATGCTATGCCCTGGGCCCCAGGGAAGCCTGAAAAATATCTGATGCCATATTGGGCGTGGAGCATTTTTAGGCCTGGAGGATTTTTAGGCCTCTGGCTGCCTAAAACAGGCATTTGGACCCTCATTAGCATATGCAATGGGCCTAACACCCCTATGAGGAATTGGCCTACTCTGAGCAGCCTGCTCCGCTCAGCTTTTCCTGGCATGGATGCAGCCTTGGAACCTGCTGCCACCAAAAAGGTAAATATACATGAAAAAAAAAATTCATGTGGATTCAGGAGGAACAGGAGTGCTCCTCCCGACTTCACAACAGGCCCACCCCACCACCCAACCTCCCACTGACCTCCCTCCCTATCCCAGCAAGGCAGGCAGCCTAAATTTCACGTGCTGAAATGGGCTAACTGCCTACAAGTGCCGGCAGCTCGCCTAAATGACTGAAACGAGGCCCAAAGCCAAATTTAAAGCCATCTTCGGGGCCTCCCGTGCTGGGGTGCTAATTCTAGAGAGAGAAAAATGGGCCCAGACGAATTTCTACCCCCAAGTATCGCTCTCAAAGAGATTTAGAAACTGATGTAGGCAAATGCTATCGCACAAAATTATAACAGAGGCTAAAATAACTTGTTCTGTTCTTTTGGAGTTAACACACCTAGTTAAGATAATGTAATGTTATTTATAAGTAGAGAAATATGAAGGAATCAATATGAAATGGCTGGGTTTAAGAAAATTGTTGCTAAATTAATTTCAATATGCATTACTGAGTTGTGTTTTGAAGCAATGCATGGCTTCAGAGAGTAAAAATTAGAGTTCAATAAAGTGATCCTGTAAAGTTACGTTGTGTTTATGATTAATTATAAAATGTGTAAAGCCTTTATCATTTGCGAAAGGAGATATCACATCCATCCTTCCTGATAGGCTCTATTATGCTATAGGTTCTAACTGTGTGCGCTGTCCAGATGTAGAATCTTTTTTTTGGAAAAGGCAGCATTTTTGAGCAGTTAGAATCTTTTCAATTTACAAGAATCATATATAATTTATAGCATGCCACATTTATTGGATTCCAATTTATTTTGACAGCAGGGATTTTGGTTGGTGATCCACAAATCTGGATTGAATTTCATTATTGTTCTTTTTTTAAATTCGATGTTACCTCTGCATCTGTTAAAGGGAACTAATAATATTTAAAGTTAATGTTTAAGATGGGTATATTACATAATGTTTTCTAGTCCTCTCCACAGCAGCAGACGTACTGTATAATGGTGTGATCTGATCACAGTGTTATATTTCTCTTGCTGGAAGCTAATGCAAATAACAGTAACAAGATACAGAATCAGGCTTCTTACTAGATTGGCTTTTTGATATGTACAGGAAACTCTTTATTAACCGGCACCGACGGGACCGGCGTGGTGCCGGTTAATCAAAAAGTCCGGATAATGGAGAGTTATATCTCCCAACGTACGAGAGCCCCGTACACACTGACATGCGCCTGCATTCGGAGCTCCGTCTCCCCGGGGACCACCAGCTGACCATCTGTCGTGTCCGCTGCCTACCCGGGCTGCACATTTCCCTCCCAAACGCCTCGGGGTTTTTTTTAAAGTTATTTTTTAAAGGAGAGATGAAGGAAAACCCCGGTTACCTACTCAAGAATTTTGCCGGTTAAGAGAGATTTCCGGTTATTTGGGTGCCGGTTAAAAGAGAGTTTCCTGTATTGTGAATAGTAGAGATGGACACAATGGGGAGGGAGGGGGGAGTGATGTAACATGTGAACCAATGCCAGAATATTTTTGCTAGGTCACACCATTATCGCATTGTGAATGGATTTAGTGGGAAAGTGTGCCCAAAATGCACAGGTTAGAGGTTACAGTTAAAGTTTCTGATAAGATTAATTTGCTTAATCACAAATGTAAAATCTTCAATGAACCAGCGCAGCGTAACAGAAGGTATTTGTTTCTTTTTTTTTCTTTCCTTTAAAAAATATTCCTTGATGTATTTAAGAGTGGTGACCTGGTACAGTTTTATTAACACAACTGAAAATGGGTTTATCACCAAAAATAAACATTTCTAATAAGAGGGTTCAGTCCTCCACCTGTGAGTAACCTGATTACTGAACCATTCAATAGTTTCATTGGTGAACACTAGCCAGTTTCTTAGCAAATTAAATATTTTTGACATAAAAACACTTTAAAATGTGCCTACTCCTGCCTGTACGCCTAAGAAACTGAGCGCGATTTGAAGAGCCTTCCAGAGCCAGCACAATCAGTGGAATCATTCAATTTCAACCTGGGACGCGGCCAGTTTTGTGGGTGGGGCCTGACTCAAGTGAATTGAATCTTAAACCAGGGTAAAAGATCGCGGAGAACACGAGCGTAAGTGGTTTTGGGCGTAACTCACTTATGGTTAAAATTCTCCGATCTTATGTGCTGGTTCGGCTGAATCCGCCCGGATTGCATTGATATTACTAACAGTTAGTTTAGAGAAAATGGTTTCAAGCTAGTTAATTAGGACATAAATGAGCAATTATGCACTAACTTGATAAAAGGCTCGCTTTGAGAGACATACAAAAACACACACAAGAAGCAAATAGAAGCCTTTTTGTGTGGTTTCTCATTCAAGAGGGAGCCTTAAACTTTGCAACTATAATCACAGAAGGGTTTGGTATTTGAAAATCACACAGAAATAATGAATAGCACTATCTCTAAAGTATTTGCCTTTATTGTAATAAATTAGATTGCTGCCAGAAATGAATAGCCAGTATTCAAAGGATGTATAGTCAACACAAAGGGTATGAGGAGTTTTCAAAATTGTATAGGAATCCCAATGAGTTCCCTAGTTTTTGACACTCCGCACACCAGGGATCACCTCAGAAATTTAATCTGAGGAGATCTATAAAGTGAGTCAATTGGGAAAGGTTAAATGCTTCAAAACAAACTTCAAACTTGTGAGGTATAAAATAATTAAAAATGCAAAAAGGCATGAGTAAAATCTGACTCATGGCATGACAGATCACATCGTCTAGGGCTGGTGTTCTGAATGATGAGATCTAATAGGGCGACAGGCCTTCTTCATCCAAACCTATCTTGTGATTTTGTGATCTCCTGCACTTTTAATTGGCCAAATAAAATTGCTATTTGATGCTTTCCACTGATTTATTCTTTTCCTAATACAGGAAACTCTTTATTAACCGGCACCGACAGGACTGGCATGGTGCCGGTTAATCAAAAAGTCCGGATAATGGAGAGTTATATCTCCCAACGTACGAGAGCCCCGTACACATTGACATGCGCCTGCATTCGGAGCTCCGTCTCCCCGGGGACCGCCAGCTGACCATCTGTCGTGTCCGCTGCCTACCCGGGCTGCACATTCCCCTTCCAATCTACATGCTCCGATACAAGGCAAACGCCTCGGGGTTTTTTTTAAAGTTATTTTTAAAGGAGAGATGAAGGAAAACCCCGGTTACCTACTCAAGAATTTTGCCGGTTAAGAGAGATTTCCGGTTATTTGGGTGCCGGTTAAAAGAGAGTTTCCTGTAATGGGTTAATGACTTAGCACTCCTGGAAAGGGCCTCATACAACAGGAGCCCAGATCACTAATTTGGCCAATTTCCAACCTACACAATTTTTCTTAAATAAGACAAAATCATCCAAGCTAAATTGGGCACACTGACCGCCAAGCCCGAACAGACGATGTGTTCTCGTTATATGGCGCTTCACACCAGAAACACTAAATCATAAAATTTACATTTTTCAACATTCTGTGCAAGAATATTATTTCCCTCTGGATAGTACTTCCAGGTTGGCTGTTTAGGGATTAGATTGCCAATCAAAGACTGCACTCTTAAATTAATAAGATGTATAAAAGACTATAGAAAACTGTGCAGCTTTCCAAAACGGCCACATTTTGAATTATCTCATTTTAATTTATCACATATTTAGCAAGAAGTTATGTTTGGGTAATAGAGATGTCTATTTTCCAAATAGTTGTCTGGAGAAAGAATTGTTAGAAGTTTACTTTCAGTAACCGGAATGTGCTGGAGGATAACAAATCCATTACAAATATAAACAGAGCACTCTTGATGCGAGATAAAATATCTCAGAGGACTCAACAAGGTAGTAAAGGTAGATACTGAGCACAAAGAAGAGAAATGTGAGGTGGGGAGTGGAAAGAATGACTGCTCAAAGACAATGGTTTTCAGATGGCTTTTGGGGGGAAGGCTGTAGTGAGGTAAAGTGATCTGAGGGGAGAATGCAGGTACCAGAGAGTAGTTACTGAAATAATCATCTCCCATGGTGGATGAAGAACAAATAGTATCATAGGAGTGTAGAGTGAGTGTTGGACAGACAGATGGAGAACATCATTCAGAATGCAGTGAGGCCATGGTGGGATTTGAAAACAAATATGAGAGACTGCTACCAGGGAGCCAGTAGACCTTGGAAGAGCAAGGGTGATGGTTGTGGAAGACTTTGTGCAGTCACAGGATACAGGCCATGGGATTCTGAATAACTTAGATTGTATATATGGTGAAGACAGGGAGATTGGTGATAAAAGCTTTTGAGAAGTCAACAGTCAAGGTGATGTAAATGTGGCTAAAGATTTTAGAAATGGTGA
This sequence comes from Squalus acanthias, assembly GCA_030390025.1. Lineage (NCBI taxonomy): Eukaryota > Metazoa > Chordata > Chondrichthyes > Squaliformes > Squalidae > Squalus > Squalus acanthias. The sequence continues at coordinate 96,745,713 of CM059434.1, forward strand.
GGGAGAAGTTGAGGCATAAGCAGACAATGCTAGGTAGGTGAAAGAGAACAGTAATGGCAACAAACCAGATCTGGGGGAAGGAAGCTCAGCTCAGGGTTGAACAAAATGTTGAGGCCGGGCACATTCAGATTTAATCTGAGTGCAACCAAGGAGGAGACAAGGCCAGAGGCACGTAAGTGCTGGCAGATGGCCAAGACGATGGTTTCAGTCAACAATGAATAGAAGGAAATTTTGACTCATCTAGGCCTTGACGTTGAATAGGCAGTCAGGAATTATAGTAAGAGTTTGGAATTCAATGGTGGAAGCAGATAGGTAGAGTTGAGTGTTGTCAGCATATATATGGAAGTTATTTCTCCTCTAATCACCTTCTCACTCACGTCCCTGCGCATCCCTTTAGCTCTGCTTCTCTCCTCCTCTCCTTGCTTCACTTTCTCTTCTCTTCCCCACATCTGTCTGCTGCTGCTCTTCTTTTTCTCCCCCACTTGTGAATTTGTGACAGGATGCTCATATCTGGAGGGGGCTGAGATGGAAGGAGTGGGAAGCAAAGAAAGAAGAGAGTGGCAGTCATATTGTGACCTCAATTTTTGATGCAATGAGTTCCTCACACTTCGTATCCAAGGTGAGGATGGAAGACGGAGATGGAAGTGAGAGCTTGTGGCGGGAGTGGAAGACAAGTCTATGGACAAGGATGTCATTAACAGGGGCAAGTCTGCTTTGCAGCAGACTGATGGAGTTGGAAATAGGAGGTGGAATTTGTGAGGGAGTGAGGGATAGATTTTCAACAGGAAAAAGGAGGTTGGAGGCAGTAGAGGCAGGCAAGCGATTTTATAATAATAGAGATAAGAAAATGGCTGGAAAAGCTAGTGAGGCTTTGTGTAATGACAAAGCCAGGCGTGTGGTTGTGGGTGGAGGAGATTGTGAGAAGAATAAGCTTCAGAAAGGGGAGAAGGGCTGAAAAATCAGAGAATATTCAACTGAGTTTAGGTGCAGGTCAAAATCACCAAGGATGAGGAGATGCACAGTGTGGAGGATGGGGAAGATGATTTAATTGAGCAAGGTGATGGGAGACCTGGTTCGGAGGGGGTGTAAACAATGATGACCTCAAAGAATTAGCAGTATGGGATTAGTGTCTAAATGAGTGTATATAGTCGGCACCAATTCACGTCCAATGCATTTTTGTTGTGATAGAATTTTATTGGCAAATAAAATCTACCTAAAAGCACCAACTTGTACGTTTGACTTTGCTTACAGATCATATCACATCGTGTAATGTAAGGCAGACAAGATATGCACATTTTACCAGCACTCTCAACTGTCCCAATCTTGTTGACTCATGGTGATGTCTTAATAAATTGTGCATCCAGCTTCAATTTCACATAAATGATTTGTTTATTTATAACAGAGAAATATATCCATTTCTCTCAAGTGCAAATGGAAACGGGGTCCAGAACCACTGATTACATTTCCCTCACCAAAAAGTAGATTTTTAGCAAAAGTAGAATCTATCTCCACCACCCTAAGCTATTTTACAAATTGACATCATGAGTGCACTATTTCTTTTTTTATTCGTTCATGGGATGTGGGCGTCGCTGGCAAGGCCAGCATTTATTGCCCATCCCCAGTTGCCCTCGAGAAGGTATTATAAACTTGGTCATGTAGTATACTGGGTGGCGTATTGAGGATATGCAATTGACAAATAAAGACCCTGAATTAAAATTTTTGACATGATTAGAGACTTTGGGATTAAATAAAGCACAGGGTTTAGATTTAACAGCAGCGCTGCTGGTTACTCAATCTCTGTGCAGTTTGGGCAAACAAGTGTGTTACAAAACACTGCTTCAATCTCTTCTTTTGAATTAACTATGCTAATCGGTTGTCTTTGTAATTGACTGCCAGAAGATTCGGGTTTGTCATCCTGCATTATGAGACAATTTGTAGTTGTGGAATTAACATTACAGAAATGTCTATTTGCATTACAATCAGACAGGATTTGGTGTGACCTAAGGGTATAACAGCACATTAACCTCAGAGTAACATATATCATACATAACAAGTAAAGCAATTAAAACCAAAAATTTCACAACATCTCAATCCACAGCAAGACATCTTAGCCTAGAAATTGTTGATAGCGTGCTCGATATTCAGCGGATAACGGTGGGTTATGGAAGGCTTTTGTGAGTAAAGCCTGCTGGTTTACAGGACATTGCTGTTTGTAATCTGGTGGCTAAAAGCAGCCAACACCAGCCAGCCATAAAATGTGGCTGACTCACATGAAGGGTCAGTGCAATGCGGAGCCCAAGGAGGTCAAGGACCACCAATCCTGGAACGGTAGCATAGTGGTTATGTTACTGGACTAGTAATCCAGAGGCCTGGACTAATAATCCAGAGATAACAACAGAAAACGCTGGAAAAACTCAGACGCGAGTTCAAATCCCACCACGGCAGCTGGGGAATTTAAATTCAGTTAATTAAATAAATCTGGAATAAAAAGCGAGCATCAGTAATGGTGACCATGAAACTACCGGATTGTCATAAAAGCTCATCTGGTTCACTAATGTCCTTTAGGGAAGGACATCTGTCATCCTTACCTGGTCGGGCCTATATGTGACTCCAGACCCACAACAATGTGATTGACTCTTAACTGTCCTCTGAAATGGCCTAGCAAGCCACTCAGTTGTAAAAAACCACTACAAGAAACAAAATAATAAGAATAAAACCAGATGGACCACCCGGCACTGGCTTCGGGCACGAAAAAGGCACACCCACCCAACTGCAATGTCCTCCTCACCAGCATCTGGGGACTTGTGCCAAAATTGGGAGAGCTGTCCCACAGACTAGTCAAGCAACAGCCTGACACAGTCATACTCACAGAATCATACCTTTCAGCCAATGTCCCGAACTCCTCCATCACCATCCCTGGGTATGTCCTGTCCCACCGGCAGGACAGACCCACCAGAGGTGGTGGCACAGTGGTATACAGTCAGGAAGGAGTGGCCCTGGGAGTCCTCAACATTGACTCCCAACCCCATGAAGTTTCATGGCATCAGGTCAAACATGGGCAAGGAAAACTCCTGCTGATTACCACCTACTGCCCTCCCTCAGCTGATGAATCAGTACTCCATGTTCAACACCACTTGGAAGAAGCACTGAGAGTAGCAAGGGCACAGAATGTACTCTGGGTGGGGGACTTCAATGTCCACCACCAAGAGTGGCTCGGTAGCACCACTACTGACTGAGCTGGCCGAGTCCTGAAAGACAAAGCTGTCAGTCTGGGCCTGCGACAGGTGGTGAGAGAACCAACACGAGGGAAAAACCTACTTGACCTCATCTTCACCAATCTACCTGTCACAGATGCATCTGTCCATGACAGTATTGGTAGCAGTGACCACCGCACAGTCATTGCGGAGACAAAGTCCCGTCTTGACACTGAGGACACCCTCCATTGTGTTGTGTGGCACTACCACCGTGCTAAATGGGATAGATTCAGAACAGATCTAGCAGCTCAAAACTGGGCATCCATGAGGCGCTGTGGGCCATCAGCAGCAGCAGAATTGTATTCCACCACAATCTGTAACCTCATAGCCCGGCATATCCCTCACTCCGACCATTACCACCAAGCCAGGGGACCAACCCTGGTTCAATAAGGAGTGTAGAAGAGCATGCCAGGAGCACCACCAGGCATACCTAAAAATGAGGTGCCAACCTGGGGAAGCTGTAACACAGGACTATATTCATGCTAAAAAGCAGAAGCAGCATGCTATAGACAGGGCAAAGCGATCCCACAATCAACAGATCAGATCAAAGCGCTGCAGTCCTGCCACAGCCAGTTGTGAATGGTGGTGGACCATTAAACAACTGACGGGAGGAGGAGGCTCCATGAATATCCCATTCTCAATGATGGTGGAGCCCAGCACGTGAGTGCAAAAGACAAGGCTGAAGCGTTTGCAACCATCTTCAGCCAGAAGTGCTGAGTGGATGATCCACATCGGCCTCCTCCTGATGTCCCCACCATCACAGAAGCCAGTCCAGCCAATTCGATTCACTCCACGTGATATCAAGAAACGGCTCAGCACACTGGATACAGCAAAGGCTATGGGCCCTGACAACATCCCGGCTATCGTGCTGAAGACTTGTGCTCCAGAACTAGCCGCACCTCTAGCCCAGCTGTTCCAGTACAGCTACAACACTGGCATCTATCCGACAGTGTGGAAAACTGCCCAGGTATGTCCTGTCCACAAAAAGCAGGACAAATCTAATCCAGCCAATTGCCGCCCCATCAGTCTACTCTCAATCATCAGAAAATTGATGGAAGGTGTTGTCGACAGTGCGATCAAGCGTCACTTACTCACCAATAACCTGCTCAGTTTGGGTTCCGCCAGGGCCACTTGGCTCCAAACCTCATTACAGCCTCAGTCCAAACATGGACAAAGAGTTGAATTCCAGAGGTGAGGTGAGAGTGACTGCCCTTGAGATCTAGGCAGCATTTGACTGAGTGTGGTACTAACGAGCCCTAGTAAAACTGAAGTCAATGCAAGAGTTCCTCAGGGCAGTGTGCGAGGCCCAACCATCTTCAGCTGCTTCATCAATGACCTTCCCTCCATCATAAGGTCAGAAGTGGGGATGTTCGCTAATGACTGCACAGTGTCAGTTCCATTCGCAACTCCTCAGATAATGAAGCAGTCTGTGCCCGTATGCAGCAAGACCTGGACGACATTCAGGCTTGGGCTGATAAGTGGCAAGTAACATTCGCGTCACACAAGTACCAGGCAATGATTATCTCCAACAAGAGAGCGTCTAACCACCGCCCCTTGAAATTCAACGGCATTACCATCGCCGAATTCCCCAACATCAACATCCTTGGGGATCACCATTGACCAGAAATTTATCCTGACCAGCCACATAAATACTGTGACTACAAGAGCAGATCAGAGGCTGGGTATTCTGTGCCGAGTGTCTCACCTCCTGACTCCCCAAAGCCTTTCCACCATCCACAAGGCACAAGTCAGGAGTGTGATGGAATACTCTCCACTTGCCTGGATGAGTGCAGCTCCAACAACACTCAAGAAGCTCGACACCATCCAGGACAAAGCAGCCCGCTTGATTGGTACCCCATCCACCCCCTTAAACATTCACTCACTCCACCACCGGTGCACCGTGGCTGCAGTGTGTACCATCTACAAGATGCACTGCAGCAACTCGCCATGGCTTCTTCAACAGCTTCTCCAAAACCCACGACCTTTACCACCTAGAAGGACAATGCAGCAGGCACATGGGAACACCATCACCTCCAAGTTCCCCTCAAAGTCACACACCATCCAGAAATATATCGCCGTTCCTTCATCGTCGCTGGGTCAAAATCCTGGAACTCCCTCCCTAACAGCACTGTGGGAGTACCTTCATCACACGGACTGCAGTGGTTCAAAAAGGCGACTCACCACCACCTTCTCAAGGGCAATTAGCGATGGGCAATAAATGCTGGCTTGCCAGCAGCGCCCGCATCCCAGGAATTAATTTAAAACAAAATCCCTCTCACCACCGCAACCCCCCACCCCGCCCCAACCCCCAGTAGCTTGTCAATGTAGCCATGCAGTCAGCCAGTAAAAGGAGTGACTGGTTAGGCATACATAACCTAGAAAGACAGCAAAAGCTGACCTAACTGCCCCCAAAAAGCTGACAACATAGGAACAGCCCTGGTTATAAGCCTGTGACTTGTGAAGACAAGTAGTTATACAGGCTTTATCATTTAAACTATAGGTATACCCAATATTCCTTCACTTGTTTTGGTAAAAAAAAAGTATATTGAAACCTGATGGGCAAATGCAAAAGTTGAAGGGGCACAATTGGTGGTGCATTTCTAGGGATCTCTGGGGCATGCTCCTCTGGAAAACTTTTATATTAAAATAATGTATTCTGGTTAACGTTAAGCATTTTTGTACTTCACAATTGAAAGAAGGAAAAACAAAGTGACATTTGGACTTTCAAAAGACCAACAATACTATTACTTCCTCAAAAGTTATCTACCTTCAGAAGGGGTATGGTAGCATAGCAATTATTTTACTGGACTAGTAATCCAGGGAATGCGAGTTCAGACACCCAAAGGGTGTATGCGAACATCATCACCTCCAAGTCACACACTATCCTGACTTGGACACGTATTTTTGCTGGGTCAAAATCCTGCAATTCCTTACTTGGCAGCACTGTGGGAGTACCTTTACCACATGGACTGCAACAGTTCAAGGAGGAGGATCACCACCACCCTCTCAAGGGCAACTAGGGATGGGCACTAAATACTGGCTTTGCTCGCAATGCTCATATCCCAAGAATGAATAAAACAAACAGTCCATTAGTAATCCAGAGATTATTACCTTTGAGGTTTTGCTTTCTAATTTGAACCCTAGCTCCTCAAACTCCCTCAGCAGAACCTCATTCCTCGTTCTACCTATGTCATCGGTTCCTACGTGAACCACGATAACTGGATGCGGCCCCTCCTGCTCCAAGTTCTTCTCCAGCTACGAGGGAATGTCCTTAACTCTTACAGCAGTCAGGTGCCACAGACTTGGGGACTCCCAGTTGCAGCTACAGAGAACAGTACCTGTCCCCTTGACTATACTATCCCCTAACACATTATAAATCAGCAAAGGATGACCAAGAAATTGCTAAGGAGGGAGAAAATAGAATGAGAGTAAATTAGCAAGAAACATAAAAACTGATTATCAGAGCTTCTACAAGTATGTAAAAAGGAAGATATTAGCAAAAGTAAACATGGGTCCCTTAGAGGCTGAGACAGAAGAAATTATAATGGGAATAAGGAAACGGCAGAGACGTTAAACAAATATTTTGTACCTGTCTTCACAGTAGAAGACAAAAAAATACCAGAAATAGTGGGGAACCAAGGATCTAATGAGAGTCATAGTCATAGAGTAATACAGCACAGAAAGAGGCCTTCGGCCCATCAAGCCCTGTCTATTCTAATCCATTTTCCAGCACTTGGTCCATAGCCTTGTATGCTATGGCATTTCAAGTGCTCATCTAAAGGCTTCTTGAATGTTAAGGGTTCCTGCCTCTACCACCCTTTCAGGCAGTGAGTTCCAGATTCCAACCACCCTCTGGGTGAAAAAGTTTCTCCTCAAATCCCCTCTAACCTCCTGCCCCTTACCTTGAAACTATGCCCCCTGGTTATTGACCCCTCCACCAAGGGGAAAAGTTCCCCTCTATCTACCCTATCTATGCCCCTCATAATTTTACACACCTCAATCAGGTCCCCCCTCAGCCTTCTCTGCTCTAAGGAAAACAACCCCAGCCTGTCCAGTCTCTCTTCATAGCTGAAGCGCTCCAGCCCAGGTAACATCCTGGTGAATCTCCTCTGCACCCTCTCCAATGCAATCACATCCTTCCTATAGTGTGGCGACCAGAACTGCACACAGTATTCCAGCTGTGGCCTAACTAGCGTTTTGTACAGCTCCATCATAACCTCCCTGCTCTTATATTCTATGCCTCGGCTAATGAAGGCAAGTATCCCATATGCCTTTTTAACCACCTTATCTACCTGTCCTGCTGCCTTCAGGGATCTATGTACATGCACACCAAGGTCCCTCTGATCCTCTGTCCTTCCTAGGGTCCTACCATTCATTGTGTATTCCCTTGCCTTGTTAGTCCTCCCAAAATGCATCACCTCACACTTTTCAGGGTTAAATTCCATTTGCCACTGTTCTGCCCATCTGACCAACCCGTCTATATCGTCCTGTAGCCTGAGGCTTCCCTCCTCGCTATTTACCACTCCACCAATTTTCGTGTCATCTGCGAACTTACTGATCATACCTCCTACATTCATATCTAAATCATTAATGTACACTACAAACAGCAAAGGACCCAGCACCGATCCCTGCGGTACACCACTGGACACAGGCTTCCAGTCACAAAAACAACCTTCGACCATCACCCTCTGCCTCCTGCCACTAAGTCAATTTTGGATCCAATGCGCCAAATTGCCCTGGATCCCATGGGCTCTTACCTTCTTGACCAGTCTCCCATGTGGGACTTTGTCAAAAGCCTTGAAGTCCATGTAGACTACATCAACTGCACTACCCTCATCCACACACCTAGTCACCCCCTCTCAAAATTCAATCAAATTGGTTAGACATGATCTCCCCCTGACAAAGCCATGCTGACTATCCTTGATTAATCCTTGCCTCTCCAAGTGGAGACTAATTCTGTCCCTCAGAATTTTTTCCTAATAATTTCCCTACCACTGATGTTAAGCTCACTGGCCTGTAATTCCTTGCTTTATCCCTACTACCCTTCTTGAATAATGGTACTGCGTTAGCTGTTCTCCAGTCCTCTGGCACCTGTGGCCAGAGAGGCTCTGAACATTTGTGTCAGAGCCCCTGCAATCTCCTCCCTTGCCTCACCCAGCAGCCTGGGATACATCTCGTCTGGGCCTGGGGATTTATCCACTTTTAAGCCCGCTAAAACTGCTAGTACCTCCTCCCTCTCAATACTAATTTGTTCAAGTATATCACAATCCCCCTGCCTGATTTTTATGCCTACATTGTCCTTCTCCATAGTGAACACAGATGCAAAATATTCATTTAAAACCTCACCTACATCTTCCGACTCTACACGCAGATTGCCACTTTGGTCCCTAATGGGCCCTACTCTTTCCCTGGTTATCCTCTTGCCCTTAATATACTTATAAAACACCTTGGGATTTTCTTTTATTTTGCCCACCAGTGTTTTTTCATGCCCTCTCTTCGCTTTCCTAATTTCTTTTTTAAGTACCCCTCTGCACTTTCTATACTCCTCTACGGCTTCCACTGTTTTTAGTCCTTTGTATCTGCCAAAAGCCTCCTTTTTTTCCCCTAATCCATTCTTGTATATCCCTTGACATCCAGGGTTCCCTGGGCTTGTTGGTCCCACCCTTGACCTTTACAGGAACATGTTGGTGTCGTACTCTCTCTATTTCCTTTCTGAAAGACTCCCACTGCTCTGATGTGGATTTTCCTACAAGTAGCGGATCCCAGTCCACTTTGGCCAGATCCTGCCTTATCATATTAAAATCGATCTTGCCCCAATTTAGAACCTTTATTTCCGGTCCATCTTTGTCCTTTTCCATGACTACCTTAAATCTCACCGAATTATGGTCACGGTCACCAAAATGCTCTCCTACTGACACTTCTACCACTTGCCCGGCTACATTCCCTAGAATTAGGTCCAGTACCGCCCCCTCTCTTGTAGGACTTTCTGCATGGTGGCTCAAAAAGCTCTCCTGGATGCACTTTAAGAATTCCGCACCCTCTAAGCCTTTCACACTCTGACTATCCCAGTTAATATTGGGGAAGTTGAAATCCCCTACTATTATTATCCTATTATTTCTATACTTCTCTGAGATTTGCCTGCATACCTGTTCCTCTATCTCCCCCTGACTGTTTGGAGGCCTATAGTACACTCCCAGCAAAGTGCTTGCCCCCTTTTTGTTTTTAAGTTCTACCCATATGGCCTCATTAGAGGAACCTGCTAAGATATCATCCCTCCTTACAGCAGTAATTGACTCTTTGATTAATATTGCGACACCCCCTCCTCTTTTACATCCCCCTCTGTCTCGCCTGAAGATTCTATACCCCAGAATATTGAGCTGCCAGTCCTGCCCCTCCCTCAACCATGTCTCTGTGATAGCAACAATATCATACTCCCATGTGTTCATCAATACCTTCAATTCATCTGCCTTACTCGCAAGACTCCTTACATTAAAATAAATGCCATCCAGCCTTGCCATACTCGCTTGTGCCGTTACATATTTGCTCTGCCTTCCAGGCTAACTTGTTTTTTCCTCTATATTTGGCTGTGCAGCACCCCCTACTATAGCTCCACTGCGTATCCCATCCCCCTGCCAAGTTAGTTTAAACCCCCCCCCCCAACAGTACTAGCAAACCTCCCCGCAAGGATGTTGGTCCCGTTCCGGTTCAGGTACAACTCGTCCGACTTGTACAGGTCCCACCTTCCCCAGAAGCAGACCCAGTGATCCAGGAAACTAAAGCCCTCCCTCCTGCACCAACTCTTTAGCCATGCATTCATCTGCTCCATCCTCCTATTCCTATACTCACTAGCACGTGGCACCGGGAGTAATCCAGAGATTACAACCTTTGAGGTCCTGCTTTTTAATCTGCTACCTAGCTCCCTAAATTCTTGTTGCAGGACCGTATCCCTCTTTCTACCCATGTCGTTGGTACCAATGTGAACCACGACCTCTGACTGTTCGCCCTCCCCCTTCAGAATGCCCTGTAGCTGTTCAGTGACATCCTTGACCCTGGCACCAGGGAGGCAACATACCATCCTGGAGTCAGTCTGTGGCCACAGAAACGTCTATCTGTTCCCCTTACGATAGAATCCCCTATCACTATTGCTCTCCCACTCTTTTTCCTCCCCTCCTGTGCAGCTGAGCCACTCGTAGTGCCACGGACTTGGCTCTTGCTGCATTCCCCTGAGAAACCATCTCCCCCAGCAGTATCCAAAACGGAAAATCTGTCGGAGAGGGAGATGGACCCAGGGGACTCCTGCACTACCTTCCTAGTTCTTTTACTCTGTCTGGCAGTCACCCATTTCCTGTCTGCCTGTGCACTCTTTACCTGCGGTGTGACCACCTCGTTAAACGTGCTATCCACGAAGATCTCAGCTTCGCGGATGCTGCACAGTGACTCCAGCCGCAGCTCCAGCTCCGAAACGAGGATTTCGAGTAGCTGCAGCTGGAGACACTTCCTGCACATGTGTTCGCCCTGGACACCGAAAGTGTCCCTGACTTCCCACATAGCACAGGAGGAGCACTCCACGCTGCCGAGCTGTCCTACCCTTAATTTACTCCCTTTACTTCCTTTAAATTAAAGAATATTAAATACACTAGGGACCTTACTTCCCTTTAAACATTACTTACTCTAAACTAGAGACCTTACTTTTACTTTAACGACTGGACTGTAGAAATACTCACTAGGTCTGGAAGCTGACAAAGATAGAAAAAGAAAGGAACACCTCCCCCCCACTCCCCCACTCCCGAAACTCGCAGCTTAACACTCTGTTCCGAGCTGCACTCCGTGACAAACTGCACTCTAGCCTCCCTTATTTATACTGCTGAGATTTAAATAAGTGAGCTCTCTGGCAGTTGCAGAACCAGATTAGACCAGTTAATGAATTAACTACTCTCACCTGCTCTCCAGCACAGAGCTTGCTTAGCCCTGCCCATGCCTGGAAGAAACTTAAAACTTGAAACAGTAAGTTAAATGCTAATTTCAAGCACACAAGACTAGATTTTATTAAAAAAAGAGATTAACCTTTAAGATTCACTCCCTCACTCACCAAACTCGCAGCTTAACACTCTGTTCCGAGCTGCACTCCGTGAGTGAGGAATTTGAAGTAAAGAGAAATTACTGGAGAAATTAATGGGACTAAAAGCTGACAAATCCCCTGGACCTGATGGCCTACATACTAGAATTTTAAAAGAGGTGGCTGCAGAGATAGTGGATACATTGGTTTTGATCTTCCAGGATTTCCTAGATGTAGAACGGTCCCCATGGATTGGAAGGTAGCAAATGTAAACCCGCTATTCAAGAAAGGAGGGAGAGAAAAAAACAGGGAACTATAGGCCAGTTAGCCTGATAGCAGTAGTAGGGAAAATGCTATTATTAGGGATGTGGTAACAGGGCACTTAGAAAATCATAATATGATTAGGGAGAGTCAACATGTTTTTATGAAAGGGAAATCATGTTTTACAAATCCATTAGATTTTTTTTTTAAGGGTGTTAAAGAGGTTGTTACACAAGATTAGGGTTCATGGGATTGGGGTAATATATTAGCTTGGGTTGAGGATTGGTTAATGGACAGAAAACAGAGAGTAGGAATAAACGGGTCATTTTTAGGTTGGAGGTTGTAACTAGTGGTGTGCTGCAAGGATCAGTGCTTGAGCCTCAGCCATTTACAATCTATATCGATGACTTAGATGAGGGGACCGAGTGTAATGTATCCAAGTTTGCTGACAATACAAAGCTAGGTGGGAAAGTAAAGAAAAAGACTTGCATTTATCGTGCCTTTCACAACCACTGGATGTTCCAAAGCACTTTACAGCCAATGAAGATACTTTTTGAAGTGCAGTCACGTTGTAAATGCAGCAGCCAATTTGCACACAGCAAGCTCCCACAAACAGCAATGTGATAATGACCAGATAATCTGTTTTTAGTGATGTTGATTAAGGGATAAATATTGGCCAGGACACCGGGGATAACTGGCCTGCTCTTCTTCGAAATAGTGCCATGGGATCTTTTACGTCCACCTGAGAGCGCAGACGGGGCCTCGGTTTAACGTCTCATTTGAAAGACGGCACCTCTGACAGGACAGCACTCCCTCAGCACTGCACAGGAGTATCAGCCTAGCTTTTTGTGCTGAAGTCTCTGGAGTGGGACTTGAACCCACAACCTTCTGACTCAGAGGCGAGAGTGCTACCAACTGAGCCACGGTTAACAATTATGCAAGCTGTGAGGCTGCAAAGAGATACAGATATGTTAAGTGAGTGGGCAAGAAGGTGTCTGATGGAGTATAAAGCGGGGAAGTGTGAAATTATCCACTTGGCTCAGAAGAGTAGAAAAGCAGAATTTTAAAAAAAGCTGAGAGACTGGGAAGTGTTGGTATTTAAAGGAATTTGGGTGTCCTTGTACACAAATCACAGAAAGTTAACACGCAAGAACAGCAAGCAGTTAGGAAGGCAAATGGTATGTTAACCTTTATTGCAAGGGGGTTATAGAATCATAGAATGGTTATGGCACGGAAGAAGGCCATTCGGCCAGTCGAGCCCGTGCCAGCTCTCTGCAAGAGCATTTCAGCTAGTCCCACTCCCCTGCCCTTTCCCTGTAGTTCTGCAAATTTTTTATTTTCAGGTACTTATCCAACTCCCTCTTGAAAGCAGTGATTGAATCTGCCTCCACCACCCTTTCAGGCAGTGCATTCCAGATCCTAACCACTCACTGCACAAAAAAGTTTTTTCTTATGTAGCCTTTGGTTCTTTTGCCAATCACCTTAAATCTGTGTCCTCTGGTTCTTGACCCCTCTGCCAATGGGAACAGTTTCTCTCTACTCTGTCCAGACCCCTCATGATTTTGAACACCTCTATCAAATCTGCTCTCAACCTTCTCTGCTCTAACGTGAACAACCCCAGCCTCTCCAGTCTACCTACGTAACTGTTTAAGTTACTTTTATTGGATATGCTCCTTTAAGGGGGGGGGGCACTTGCTGCCTTTTGATTGGTGCAATCAATTAAGTTCCAACCAATAATAAATGAGAACTTCGCGCTTCAACCTATAGGCTCCACAGTGGAGCAGCCGGGGTGCGCCCAACAAGCCGCCGCGAGGAGGCGCACGTGCTCACTTACATCCGCCTGATGGGGGGGGAGGTAGGAGAGAACTTGACAGCTCCTCCCCCCTCCGGAACCCAAGGGCCTCGGCACCTTCCCACCCCTGCCGCTTGCGCGCTGGCGTTTGCCTAGGCCGTTGCCCGCATCGCTCCCAACTCAGACGACCGCCCCCCCGCCCCTCAAAATGGAGGCTTTTCTCCACTCTCATGGTGTCTTTGTGCCTGCGATTCGTTACCGTTACTGCTGCTGCTGCTGGGCCCACTTTCCACCGGTGACCCCCGCCCCACGTTACCATGCGCCACCTAACTCCGACTGAGCCCAGCCGAGCCGCCAATTCTCCCACGTGCTCAGACCCACAGAGTAAGGAAGGCTTGCTGCAATTATATAGGGCAATGGTGAGACCACAGTGTACAGCTTAGATCTCCTTACCTGAGGAAGATTATACTTGCCTCAGAGGGGGTGCAACGAAGATTCACGAGATTGATTCCTGGGATGAGAGAGCTGTTCTATGAGAAATTGAGTAGAATGGGCCTATATTCTCTGGAGTTTAGAAGAATGAGAGGTGATCTAATTGAAATATGTAAAATTCTTACAGGGCTTGACAGGGTTGATGCTAAGAGGCTGTTTCCCCTGGCTGGATAGTCTTTTTTTTTTATTTGTTTATGGCATCAGGGCATCGCTGGCAATGCCAGCATTTATTGCCCATCCCTAATTGCCCTTGAGAAGGTGGTGGTTAGCCGCCTTCGTGAACCGCTACAGTCCGTGTGGTGATGGTACTCCCACAGTGCTGTTAGGTAGGGAGTTCCAGGATTTTGACCCAGCGACAATGAAGGATCGGCGATATACTTCTAAGTCAGGATGGTGTGTGACTTGGAGGGGAACTTGGAGGTGGTGGTGTTCCCATGTGCCTGCTGCCCTTGTCCTTCTAGGTGGAAGAGGTCACGGGTTTGGGAGGTGCTGCCGAAGAAGCCTTGGCGAGTTGCTGCAGCGTATCTTGTAGATGGTACACACTGCAGCCACGGTACGCCAGTGGTGGAGGGAGTGAATGTTTAAGGTGGTGGATGGGGTGCCAATCAAGCGGGCTGCTTTGTCCTGGATGGTGTCGAGCTTCTTGAGTGTTGTTGGAGCTGCACTCATCCAGGCAAGTGGAGAGTATTCCATCACACTTCTTACTTGTGCCTTGTAGATGGTGGAAAGGCTTTGGGGAGTCAGGAGGTGAGACACTCGCTGCAGAATACCTAGCCTCTGACCTGCTCTTGTTGCCACAGTACTTATGTGGCTGGTCCAGTTAAGTTTCTGGTTAATTTTGAACCCCAGGATGTTGATAGTGGGGGATTTGGCGATGGTAATGCCATTGAATGTCAAGGGGAGGTGGTTAGACTCTCGCTTGTTGGAGATAGTCATTGCCTGGCACTTCTGTGGCGCGAATGTTACCTGCCACTTATCAGCCCAAGCCTGAATGTCGTCCAGGTCTTGTTGCATGGACTGCTTCATTATCTGTGGAGTTGTGAATGGCGCTGAACACTGTGCAGTCATCAGCGAACATCCCCATTTCTGACCTTATGTTGGAGGGAAGGTCATTGATGAAGCAGCTGAAGATGGTTGGGCCCAGGACACTGCCCTGAGGAACTTCTGCAGCGATGTCCTGGGGCTGTGATGATTGACCTTCAACCACCACAACCATCTTCCTTTGTGCTAGGTTTGACTCCAGCCAGTGGAGCATTTTCCCCGATTCCCATTGACTTCAGTTTTACTAGGGCTCCTTGATGCCACACTCGGTCAAATGCTACCTTGATGTCTAGAACTAGGGGTCATAGTATCAGAATAAGAGGGCTGTGGATGCTCAGTCTTTGAGTATGTTCGATAGATAGATAGATTTTTGGACACTAAGGGAATCAAGGAATATGGGAATAGGGTGGGAAAGTGGAGTTGAGGTAGATCAGTCATGATCTTATTGAATGGCAGAGCAGGCTTGAGGGACCGTATAACTCACTCCTGCTCCTACTTATGTTCTTGGGAGCTACATTGACTGCCTGCGACTGTACCATATGGATGTTACATGTTGTGTGGAGGTACCCCTGAAGGAGATGGCACAGTTGTGTTGATGCTTCCTTGTGCACATCATTATTGTCATTACCGGGTAGCTGTGTCTGATACGGAAGACCCATTATACAGCAGAGTAGCAGGACCTGACAGCTTGCGTTGCAAGCCATCACAGCCAGCCCTTTGGTGCTCTCACTGCTCTTCCTCTGCCAAGTCCAGTGCTAGTTAGTGCACACAAGTCGATAATGTGGAAAGAAAATTTGCAGTAACTTATCCTTAAATGAAAAATCCATCTTTCTCACTGGAGCCTCGCCCATCTGAACAAAATTAATTCAACAAGTGAGCATTGTTTTACTACAGCAATACACGATTAAGTATCTAATTTGCTGGGCTATTTCAGTTACTGCATGAATTGAAACTACAAACTCTGCTAACAATTATAAAATGGTGGGATGCAAGCGCTATATCGCACTCCTGAAATTGCTAACCACAATCGGACAGTTGCCATCGGCATCAAGCTTAAACCGGACAGCAATATCTAGGTTATTATTTCTCTTCCATTGTTTACTGCTTTTCTAAATCACAAGACAAATATAACGCTAAAGCCATCCCATAGCAAAAAGCTACACTTGGGTGAGAAGAACAACTGCTTTCTCCCCAGCACAACATCACGCATTCCTGGATCTCAAGTGACTTCAGGAAAATAGAAAATTATATCATCATACAGTACATTTGTAACTGAGGTCAGCTGTTGGCCACACACTGACATTAATATCCTCTGGTATCAGGGAGTTTCTGTTACCTGGTGTACTGAGCAATACAAACAAAAAAAAATGAAGACAGCAGGAAATTTGGTACGTTTTAATATTCTTAAAACTCTTGCAACATTTTCCATCCCACTCCCACACTACCTCTTTATCGCCACATTGAAAATATCCACAGGGATTTGCAGAAATTCGTTAGCGAACTCTAACTCAAATACAGAAGGGGGTCACAAAAATCTGCAGTGGCTATACCTGAGCTTAAATACCGGGCTGTGCCCGCCATGAATCTCCAGCACTGAGCATGGCGGACTTTCTGCGGTTGGGGGGGGAAGTTCCCTCTTTTACCTGATGTAGATGCCAGTGGACGTAGATGCCAGTAGGAACGCATCTGCCATCGAAAGAGGCTTCAAACTGTGGCACTCTTCACCAGATCTTGGTCTCACCCAGCGCACTGGCTGCCAATGATCCGTCCAACTACTGAGAGGCCGGGGGACGCAGAAACTTGCAGCTTTGGGATTCCCTGTCCACTACCTCCCTGCCTCCTCCTACATCTCTGGCCCTGTTTGAGGAAGGTGAAGGTACCGCCCCTTAACAGACCCCATGGAATCCCTAAAGCTGGATCCAGTGTCACTGGGTCCCAGCCTAAGTTGTAGCACTTGTGGCGCACTCCTGCTGAAGTTATAGCACGAATGCGCCAGTAGGGCTGCAGATGTTTGGCCCCAACATACAGGAACACTGAGTTATGAAGCAAGTTTTAGCTTTCTGACTCAGTATGCACTAAAAAAAAGTTAAAACACCTCTTAATATCAGTTGGGCTGTGAAAGGAATTGTAGTGATAGTGGTATATTTCATTTCTATCGACTAGACCAATCTTGATCTTAATAACAATTTCATATGATTTGCTACTTGTGAGCAGATGTTCTTAGAATGAGGAATAAACTTTGCATTTCTCAAGCCTCCATTAAGTATCCTTCAAATTGGTTTTGAAAGGGAAGTGAACATTTTGAAGACTATTGAACAAAACGAACAATGTTTACTGATGCATTGTAATCTGATTTAGAACAGGTTGTGAGAGATATAACTGCAGACAATTTCAGATCGTCTTTGTCACTGGCCCTGTAATGCAACTGGATGTCACAAACAGGATGAAAATCGTTGATCTGAAATTTATTCAGTTCACCATTTCAAGTTACATAGAAACTGGTGAACTGAATACAAATTTGAGCTAGACTCATTTAAATTTAAGCCGTAGAACATTAAAGTAAAATTGTTAATGGCAGCATGTAATTGGAAATCAGAACTTAATGCAGGAAGCTACACCAGCAAATTAAAAAAAAAGTAAAACTGACAAAAATAAGCTTCTAAAGAAGCTTATTATTAAATTATCAAATTGTAATTTTGCTGTAGTTGGTTCAACATTTCAGTCCTTGTGCTTAAAACAAGCTGGAGTATTATTTATCCATACAATGGGCCAAAAATTCGGCACTTGCCGGGTGAGTACGCACTGTGTACTCACCTGTAAGGCCTCCTGAAGTGCCGGTTTCCTGCATGCACTGCACATGCGCGGGAAACCGGAACTTCCGGTCTCGTGAAGGGAGCGGTTCATAGGTGAACCGCGTGCGCGGTAGAGGCTGCGCGCACGCAGCAAACTTAGTTTTTTTTTCAGGTTTCTCCAGGAGGGTAAGTATTGAAGAAGCTGCGCTTTTAAAAAGGAGGCGCAGGACCCGTTTTCAACAAGGTAAGTGGTTAATTAATTATAATTAAAAAAAATTTCAACAGGTTTATCATTTTTAGATACTTTAAAGAAAGGTAAGTTTATTTTTAGCACTGTTAAAAAGTTTTTTAATTTTTTCAAAAATTAAAATTTTTGTTTAAAGTAGTTAATTTATTTAACTTAGTTATTTAAAAATGTGATGGTTTTTAAAAAAATTTATTTGAAGTTTAGCTGTTCTTTTGGGGCCAATTTCAATTCATAGATTTGACAGGTCTCCTGTCAAATCTATGAATGAAAGATGGTCTGCTGCCATTGGCTCTCCATGGCCCACGTGATCCCAGGGGACGCATCGCACTAACTGCGCCCCTGGGACACGCAAGCACTGCGCACCGGCAGTTGGGGCAGGCCCAGGAGCTGAAGTCCCTGTGGGCCAGAAGCAGAACGGCAGATGCGGTAGGTAAGTGTGCGATCCTTACCCCCGCGGCAAGCCGGAGAGGCGAATTTCTGGGTCATTAGCTAACCCTCTATAAAGGTGTATGGTTTCAAGAGAAAAATATATATTTTTCTTATTCGTTCATGGGATGTGGGCATCGCTGGCAAGGCTAGCATTTATTGCCCATCCCTAATTGCCCTTGAGAAGGTGGTGGTGAGCCGCCTTCTTGAACCGCTGCAGTCCGTGTGGTGAAGGTACTCCCACAGTGCTGTTAGGGAGGGAGTTCCAGGATGTTGACCCAGCAACAATGAAGGATCGGCGATATGCTATACTGCCAAGTCAGGATGGTGTGTAACTTGGAGAGGAACTTGGAGGTGATGGTGTAGCCATGCGCCTGCTGCTCTTGTTCTTCTAGGTGGTAGAGGAGTTTGGGAGGTGCTGCCGAAGAAGCCTTGGCGAGTCGCTGCAGTGCATCGTGTAGATGGTACACACTGCAGTCACGGCACGCCGGTGGTGGAGGTAGTGAATGTTTAAGGTGGTGGATAGGGTGCCAATCAAGTGGGCTGTTTTGTCCTGGATGGTGCCGAGTTTCTTGAGTGTTGTTGGAGCCGCACTCATCCAGGTTAGTGGCGAGTATTTCATCACACTCCTGACTTGTGCTTTGTAGATGGTGGAAAGGCTTTGGGGAGTCAGGAGGTGAGACACTCGCCGCACAGTACCTAGCCTCTGACCTGCTCTTGTTGCCACAGTATTTATGCGGCTGGTCCAGTTAAATTTCTGGTAAATAGTGACCCCCAGGATGTTGATGGTGGTGGATTCAGCGATGGTAATGCCGTTGAATTTCAAGGGGCGGTGGTTAGACTCTCGCTTGTTGAAGATAGTCATTGCCTGGCACTTCTGTGGTGCGAATGTTACTTGCCACTTATCAGCCCAAGCCTGAATGTCGTCCAGGTCTTGCTGCATGCGGGCATAGACTGCTTCATTATCTGAGGAGTTGTGAATGGAACTGAATGCTGTGCAGTCATCTGCGAACATCCCCACTTCTGACCTGATGATGGAGGGAAGGTAATTGATGAAGCAGCTGAAGATGGTTGGGCATCGGACACTGCCCTGAAGAACTCCTGCAAGAATGTTCTGGGGCTGTGATGATTGACCTTCAACCACCACAACCATCTTCCTTTGTGCTAGGTATGACTCCAGCCAGTGGAGAGTTCCCCTCCCCCCGCCGATTCCCATTGACTTCAGTTTTACTAGGGCTCCTTGATGCCACACTCGGTCAAATGCTGCCTTGATCTCAAGGGCAGTCACTCACACCTCACCTCTGGAATTCAGCTCTTTTGTCCATGTTTGGACCAAGGCTGTAATGAGGTCTGGAGCCGAGCGGTGCTGGCGGAACCCAATCTGGGCATCAGTGAGCAGGTTATTGGTGAGTAAGTGCCGCTTGATAGCACTGTCGATGACACCTTCCATCACTTTGCTGTTGATTGAGAGTAGACTGATGGGGCGGTAATTGGCCAGATTGGATTTGTCCTGCTTTTTGTGGACAGGACATACCTGGGCAGTTTTCCACATTGTCAGATAGATGCCAGTGTTGTAGCTGTACTGGAACAGCTTGGCTAGAGGCACAGCCAGTTCTGGAGCACAAGTCTTCAGCGCGATAGCCGGGATGTTGTCGGAGTCCATAGCCTTTGCCGTATCCAGTGCGCTCAGCCGTTTCTTGATATCACGTGGAGTGAATCGAATTGGCTGAAGACTAGCTTCTGTGATGGTAGGGACCTCAGGAGGAGGCCGATGTGGATCATCCACTCGGCACTTCTGGCTGAAGATGGTTGCAAACGCTTCAGCCTTGTCTTTTGCACTCACATGCTGGGCTCCAAAATCATTGAGGATGGGGATATTCATGGAGCCTCCTCCTCCCGTTAGTTGTTTAATGGTCCACCACCATTCGTGACTGGATGTGGCAGGACTGCAGAGCTTTGATCTGATCCGTTGATTGTGGGATGGCTTAGCCCTGGCTATAGCATGCTGCTTCTGCTTTTTAGCATGCATGTAGTCCTGTGTTGCAGCTTCCCTAGGTTGGTACCTCATTTTTAGGTACGCCTGGTGCTGCTCCTGGCAGGGTTGGTCCCCTGGCTTGATGGTAATGGTAGAGTGGGGGATATGCTGGGCCATGAGGTTAGAGATTGTGGTGGAATACAATTCTGCTGCTGCTGATGGCCCACAGCGCCTCATGGATGCCCAGTTTTGAGCTGCTAGATCGGTTCTGAATCTATCCCAGTTAGCACGGTGGTAGTGCCACACAACACGATGGAGGGTGCCCTCGGTGTGAAGATGGGACTTTGTCTATCAATGCTGTCATGGACAGATGAATCTGCGACTGGTAGATTGGTGAGGACGAGGTCAAGTAGGTTTTTCCCTCGTGTTGGTTCTCTCACCACCTGTCGCAGCCCCAGTCTGGCAGCTATGTCAGTTGTGGTGCTACCGAGCCACTCTTGGTGATGGACATTGAAGTCCCCCACCCAGAGTATATTGTGCCGTTCCAAGTGGTGTTGAACATGGAGCTGTACTGATTCATCTGAGGGATGGCAGTAGGTGGTAATCAGCAGGAGGTTGCCTTGTCCATGCTTGAACTGAAGCCATGAGATTTCATGGGGTCCGGAGTCAATGTTGAGGACTCCCAGGGCCACTCCCTCCATTGTATACCACTATGTTGCCACCTCTGGTCTGTCCTGCCCGTGGGATAGGACATACCCAGGGATGTTGATGGAGGAGTTTGGGACATTGGCAGAAAGGTATGATTCTGTGAGGATGACTTTGTCCCCAGATGTTTGTGAGAAGGACATTGCAGGGTCGACTGGGCTGGGTGTGCCGTTGTCGTGTCCGTAGCCGGTGCTGAGGTCGATGCCGGGTGGTCCATCCGGTTTTATTCTTATGGTTTTTCGTAGCAGTGGCTTGCTTGGCCATTTCAGAGGGCAGTTAAGAGTCAACCACATTGCTGTGGGTCTGGAGTCACATATAGGCTAGACCAGGTAAGGACGGCAGATTTCCTTCCTGCAAGGAAATTAGTGAACCAGATGGGTTTTTACAACAATCTGATAGTTTCATGGTCACTGATACTAGCTTTTTATTCCAGATTTATTTAATTAACTGAATTTAAATTCCCCAGCTGCCATGGTGGGATTTGAACTCACGTCTCTGGATCATTAGTCCAGGCCTCTGGATTACTAGCCCAGTGATATTACCACTATGCTGCCGTTCCCACTACCTCTCTTTCTTCCTTGCTACCTTCTGTTCATGTTCCCCTATCTTTCACTAAATTTTACTCATTTCCTTTTCATATCCTATTTTCGCGTCACTTTTCTTTTTGTTCTTACTCTTTATTTCTTTTACTATTTTGTTTCTCCTGACTTATTTTTAGTTCTCAGTCTTTCTATTCTATTTCTGTTTAATGTTGTTTATTTTTTCCATCTTCATGTAGATTTTTGTTGGTGTTCTCTTGTTTTTTTCCCTTTAATTAGCCCTGTCATCTTTGAGTTTCCACCTTTCTCCATTTTGTTCTTGCATTTTTGTGATCCCTGGATCTAGTTCTTCATTTTGGTCTCTTTCCAAAAGAGCACCCAATTCTGTCACGTCCTCCAAACCTATTGGTCAAAACCACACACCCATGTATATCCCCCCTACAGTTGTAACATCATAACATCTGCTGCTATTGCCACTGTAACTAAATAGTATTGATTTAAATATATCGTCATATAACATTTTGTTTATATTTCGTTAGAAATTATTGAGAATTGCCAAAATCAATACCAAAATATTTTATACTTTTTATACTGAGGGATCCTTTCACGTCTAATTGAGGTGTTTAAGATGATTAAAGGATTAGATAGGGTAGATAGAGAGAAACTATTTCCTCTGGTGTGGGAGTCCAGAACAAGGGGGCATAACCTTAAAATTAGAGCTGGGCTATTTGGAGGTCATGTCAGAAAGCATTTCTTCACAAAAAAGGTAGTGGAAATCTGTAACTTTCTCCCCTAAAAAGCAGTTGAGGCTAGGAAAATTGAAAATAAACAAATAGGTATGGTTGTGTAGAGTAAGAGTATGGGAGAAATGCTTCGGCCGAGTGCAAAGCTGGAGAACTCAGGGTGAACCAGCTCAGGGGGACTTGGGCAGCTGTCCGAGTGGAAACACAGCAACTGGAGTAGGTATCTGGACCAGGAATACAGCAATTATTCTCAGTTAAAAAAAGTTATTACTAATTCTTACTTTTAAACCTTGTTCTATAAAATGCACCGCCCTACTATATGAGTTAAGTCACAAATCAGCCAAGATCTCATTAAATGGCGGAACAGGCTCGAGGGGCTAAATGGCCTACTCCTGTTCCTATGTTCCTACTGCTGTAATGCAATTATGAACAATGCTTTGAAAATCTCACCAATACTGGTGGTGGTGGTGAAACTGTAAATACAATATTGTGTATTGAAGTCTGAAAATGTACTTCAATTTGGCTACTAAGTCTCTGATTATACGAAGTTTCTTTAAACTTGATTAAACCTGTGCGTTAAGACTAAATGCATTTTAATTTCTCTAGTTTTTCATATAAAGAATGTTCTATTTTTGACAAGATACTGCAACTAATTAAAATAAGGAACGGTTGGCAGGTTCTTTGCGCATAATCTCTCCTAAACTTAAAGAGATAAATTCAGAAAGCAATTACTGTCAAACAATCACTTCACAATGTTTTTTGTGATGAATTGGTGTGTTTCATTCACTGATAATTTATTGCTCAGGGGCAGATGATCAAGTTCTGTGTAGTCTGCAAGATGGTCTCACATTTTCTATGGATAGTTCCAGTGTTGAGTAGCTATTCAAATAATATCACCAATGATCACTCTCCTAATTCACTTCGAGTGAACAAAAATCACTTGAATGTAAATAAAAGCTGTATAGCTATCCTACTGCCCAAATGTTTCCGTTAACCAAAATATATCTATTGCCATTCTTCCACTCTTCAAAATTTCCTATGGTAAGTAATAATTTTGTAACAAAGTTTCAGGTGTAAGAGTACAATGACAAATATGGTAACTTATTATATTTGCTGCAGGTTGAAGAAAAATGCAATGAAGGCTCGGAGAGTGCCACTAGCCCCGATTTCAAGCTAAACCCTCCCGACGAGAACAGATACCTGAACTACACCCGGCAAGATTTCATGCCCATGGAGCGAGCATCCGACCCAAACCAGCCCCTTCTTGTCGGTCGGGTGGGTTAGGTTAAAGGGGCTATTATTTTACTGAATTTGCTTTCTTCCTTTGGAAAAGCAAAAAAAAGTTCTTGTATAACAGCAGCACCTACAACTACGTCTGTAAGGGTCACTGAAGTCCAGTAAAAAAAAAGTTTCACCATAAATCCACAGATTTTTTTCAGGTTGCTGAATTGATAAAATACCATTCCTGATTTAAAAAAACTAAACAAAATCTTCCCGCTCTTTGTGCTGAAAATCAGGTTCCAAGATGCATGTGCATCTCATTGATGATGTTATCACATGCACTGCATGCTGAAGGTACCATGTGTTGTGCACAACTAGTACAGCACGCAATGTGCGTGATGACATCACAAATCCAATGTACACGCATCTCGAGTCCCAATTTTCAACAGGAAAAGAAATGGAGGTTTTGCGACTTAATGGTTGGGAATGGATTACTGCGCACAGGTGCCTCAAACGGCTCTTCACAGGGAAGCTTCACAAATACCCCACCCATCACTCTTTATCTAAACAACTAGCTCCAGACCGATCTTTGGTGCCAACTAATAGCCGGGTCATTGCAAAGGATCCACCGCCACTTGAAAATCTAAAGATATATTAAGGATGGTGCTGTGGCCCAACACTGTCCCCCAACACTGTCCTTTCACCTCTAGCATGCGGCTTTGCTTATAGTTCAACAGTGCCTCACACAACTGGTCTAGAGTCTCAATAATTGCTTTCATCAATAAATGTGGAGATGCCGGTGTTGGACTGGGGTGGACAAATGTGAGAAGTCGCACAACACCAGGTTATAGTCCAACAGTTTTACTTGAAATCACAAGCTTTCGGAGCGCTGCTCCTTCGTCAGGTGAAGTGAAGAGATGTATATCGACACAGCATATATAGTCAGAGAACACTGCCAGACGATTACAGTTAATCTTTCTAACTGCCCTTCATCACACCTCGGCAGAGAGATAATCACGGCAATCAAAGGTGTGGATGGTGTCCAACCAGGTCAGTCAGGAAAACATTACATCAAAAACAATGAGGTGGGGTCAAATGTGGCAGATGCTGGGGTCTGTATGGAAAACAAAAAACTTTTTTTGTTGGAAATCACAGCAGGTCCGGCCGCATCTCTGTAGAGAGAACAAGCCAACGACGACTCGAGTCAAGTTCTGCACCCATGAGGACGGCCTCAACCGGGATCTTGGGTTCATGTCACGCTACATGTAACCCCACCTGACGTAGAGTCATCCAGACTCGAGTCGTCGTTGGCTTGTTCTCTCTACACAGATGCAGCCGGACCTGCTGTGATTTCCAGCAAAAAAAGTTTTTTGTTTTCCATAGAGACCCCAGCATCTGCCACATTTGACCCCTTGTGACCCCACCTCATTGTCTTTGATGTAATGTTTTCCTGACTGACCTGTTTGGACACCATCCACACCTTTGATTGCCGTGATTATCTCTCTGCCGAGGTGTGATAAAGGGCAGTTAGAAAGATTAACTGTAGTCGTCTGGCAGTGTTCTCTGACTATATATGCTGTGCCGATATACATCTCTTCACTTCACCTGACGAAGGAGCAGCGCTCCGAAAGCTTGTGATTTCAAATAAAACTGTTGGACTATAACCTGGTGTTGTGCGACTTCTCACATTCATCAATAAAGCAATGTTTTTTTTTTTAAAAGTCCCTGACTTTTTTTTTTGAGTTTCAGTGGTTTTCCAAATAAATATTTATTTTCTCTGAATTTACCTGGATTTGTTTGAGGTTTTTCTGTTTTTCCCACTTTTTGATGCTTAAAGATAAAATCTGAAAAATACCCCAAAACAGGTTTTTAAACTGGCAACAAAACCTGACTTTAATGATCCACAGTACAGAAATATTATAATATTTAGAAGACTAAGGTTGTTGGTTAGCTGGATTTCGTGAAAGATTTGGAAGCCTGAAGACCTCTGTTGCTCATTCTTAAAGGATATTTAAAGATTAATTGGGTTAGTGTGGAAAGTTTTCACAGGTTTAAATATCACCTCAAAGGACAGGCATATAAAAGTAGCAACAAAGCTAACAGTATCTTAAATCATTAGTAAGTACAGAGCTCTCTGCTATCGGATGCAGGGAGCTGAACACAAGATTCGTGATGAGAAGAGAGTCAGGGCGACCAACAGCTCCTTAAAGTATTCTAGACAGCCAGATGCAGCAACGACTCGATTCTTCATGAATGGGTGTGAAGGTGGAGTTAATGGGGAGTAATCAAGGTAAAGATGTCCTATTTCAGCAGTGACGTTCGTGGCAGCAGTGGAGAACTTATCTGCATTGTTTTGGAGGCAGTTGTAGTGCACTGGCTGACAGCACAGAGTCACAACGGTTCATTTTGGGAGTTATAATCAGCAATCTCATTTTGTTTATGGCCACCTCACACTATTTAGATAGGAATCGACCAACAGCCCGAGATCTCTTAACATTCCCTAGGCAAGTTCTATCCCACCCAGGGAGTACACATACCTGCTATTTTACTTTGAAGTGTCAGCTTGCCTTGGTGGTAGCACTTTCATCTCAGAGTCAAAAGGTTATGAGTTCAAGCTCCACCCACTCCAGCTCTTTAAAAATAATTAATTCTCGGGATGTGGGCATCACTGGCATGGTTGGCATTTATTGCCCATCTATAGTTGCCCGAGAAAGTGGTGGTTGGCCGCCTTCTTGAGCTGCGAGCTGTTTGATACAATTGAGTGGCTTGTTAGGCCACTTCAGAGGGCAGTTAAGAGTCAAACACATTGGCCCATATTTTCCGATCCCTTTGGGTGTGTACACAGCCGTAGGGACCTCTCAAGTGCCGGTTTCAGGCATGCGAAGCGCATGCGCTGAAAACCGGCACTTCCGATCTGTCAAGAATCCTCTTGACAGATCCTCCGCCTGCCCTGGAGAAGGGCCTCTGCGGGTGGAGAGTTCCGCTTTCTGCAGAACCTCCGCCTGCTGAAATCCCTTAAAAATCTTACGCCTGGTAAAAGCAGGCGTAAGGCCCGCTTGTACCAGCATAAGAGTTTAAAAAAGTAAAAAACATTTTTTCCCCACTCATTTATAATTTAAAAATACTTTTAACAAAAGTAAGTTTATTTTTAGCCCCGTAAAACACGTACATTTTTCAAAAAATTACATTTCTTTAAAATATTTAATTTAATGTAATTTTTAATAATTTTAAAAATGTGAAGTTTTTAAAAATTTATTTAATGTTTTGATGTGTTTTTGGAGTGATCCCCATTCATACTTTTGACGGGTCTAAGCTGAGAGACCTGTCAATAGTATGAAGGGGGATTCCCTTCTTTCATTGGCTCCCCATGGTCCAGGATTCCCAGGGACGCTTGCGAACTGCATGCGCCCCTGGGATACCTGGGCCCTGCGCATTTCGTAGAGCAGAGGCCCAGGAGCAGAAATGTCCGGACCCCTCAGGTAAGGGCATAGATTTTTTCTAGATCGGAGGCCTCCGCACGCAGGAAGTCTCCGATCTGAAAATACGGGCCATTGTTTATCACATAACCTAGGGTGACATTTCAGTGCAGTACTGAGAAAGTGCAGCATTGGCAGCAGTGCCAACTTTTGCAGGAGACATTAAACTGAGGCTCCGTCTGCCTTTTCAGTTGGATGTAAAGATCACATGGTGCTGTTCAATGAAGAGCAGGGGAGTTCTCCCGATATCTTGGCCCATATTTACCTTCAGCCAACATCAACAAAACAGATTAACTGATCATTTATCTCACTGCCATTTCTGGGACCTTGCTGTGTGCAAATTGGCTGCTGTATTTGCCTACAAAATGAGAGTGATTGCAGATAGCGATAAATAATTCTTGGGGTCCTGGGAACCAACAACATTCGGGGTAACAACACCCCCTCCCCCAGATCCATTAAAACGGTAACAAATAGTAAACTGTATGAAAAAATAGGCTCATAGAATGTTGACACTGCATTAATAATAAAGCAGTATTTTTAAATGTTAGAATATTTTCATCCAGTGGTTGTATGCAGTTGTTTTGCGTTCCGATGAGTTACATAGAATATACAGCACAGAAACAGGCCATTCGGCCCAATGAGTCTATGATGGTGTTTATACTCCACACAAATCTTCACCCATTCCATCTACTTCATCTCAGCCTTTCAGCATTTCTTCTATTCTCTTTTCTCTCATGCGCTCGTCTAGTTTCCTTTTGAAAGCATCTGAATTATTTGCCTCAACCACTTCCTGTTGTAATGAGTTCTACATTCTAACCATTCTCCGAGTAAAGAAATTTCTCCTATTTCTCTTGGATTTATTAGTAACTATCTTGTATTTATGGCCCCTAGTTTTGAAATCTCCCATAAGTGGAAACATTCTCTCCACATCTACTCTGTCCAACCCATTAATAATTTTGAAGACCACTATCAGGTCTCCTTCTAAGTCTTCTCTTTTCCCTGTTCAATCTTTCCAGATAGCTGTAATCTATCAGTTCTGGTACCATCCTTGTAACTCGATTTTGCACTTTCTCCAGTGCTTCTATGGCCTTTTTATAGTATGGAGACCAGAACTGTGCACAGTACTCTAAGGGAAGCCTGACCAGGGTCCTATACAAGTTTAACATAACTTCACTACTTGAATTCCAAAGCCCTAGAAATAAATCCCAGTGCTTTGTTAGCATTTTTAATTGCTTTGCTCACTGAAGGGGTTAAAAGTTAGATTAGCGGCTTAACTGACTAGCTGGCTGATGTAATAAAGGAGAAGTCTGGCTGAACAAAGACAGTTGGAAAAAGCATATTACACGATGATTGGGGGAGTGAAAGAAGGCAAGGAGGCCATACATTGAACAATGGGCCGCTAATGTGATTTGCGAAGATGTGGTTAAGTGTACGAAATTGGATACGAGCTAAAGAGTAGAACAATGGCAGATGTGGAAACAGGGCAAATGAGATAAATAAGATGTGTTTTGTGGAGATGTGATTAAGTGTACGTGACTTGGACAATTAATTGGCCAAGTCTCGAAGATGTGAAGGAAATAAGATGTAAGATTGTATATAAGCCAACTGCTCGAATGTAAAAATTAGACTCCCGTCTCAGCTCAGACTGAGAGGGCCTCTCCCTGCACGTGCTTGAATAAAGATCGTCTGGAACCAGTACACGCTCGTCGCCGTCTGCTTTGGGGCAGAGAGAAATCCCACAACAACTTGGCGTAGTCGGCAGGATTCCCAGGACGCAGTCGAAGGACCAACCATAATGGGACCGCAAGTCGGGTGAGTACTTTAGATTACCACCCAGTTAGGTGCGGAACCCCAGAAGGCTGGATGTGAGACTGTAGGGAATCCGAACAGGAGACTAGTGGGTACTGGAGTGATCTCTGCGCAGTAGAACCACGAGCCGCCGTAGGTAACCAGAACCACGTTGTAGCAGGAAGGTCCGAGTTACCGTTTGCGTAGGCCAGAGGTATTAAAAAAAAATGGCCACAGGAGGGGAAGACTGGGGACCGGAAGGGTCCATAACCAAATTTATAGCAGGAAAAATAAGAAACTAATTGAGAAAATGGAAAAGGCTGGAGTCCGAACGACAGTCCGGACAGGCAAAGGGAATGGTGGGGCGCCCAGTGTAAGGGTAAGGAAGAGAAGGGAATACTTATAATTATTAGCAGCTACTTAGGACTCAGTAAACATGTACAAAGTTATATAGGAAAGGAAAAGGTTAAGGTCAGTGCGGTGCGGGCACCGGGGCCAAGGTTTAGAGCGACAGATGATAATGATGACGTTGACTGGGGAGAATTAGAGAAGGAAGCCGCAGATTATGACAGACAGGACGATGACGGGGTTTGGGAGCCCCCACCTAAATATGACGCAGAGGGACCATCGGCTCTGCCACTGCCCGAAACCAGGACGAAGGGTGTAATGGCCATGGCCCCTATTATGACGGAGATTAGCCAAGTGGGAAATGGGCTGGCTCAGACTACAGTATAATATGTCCAGTTCACCCAGCCGAGAAACAGATGGCGACGAGGGACCTCCCGACCCCTAAAACAAACCATGCAAACACCGACTTTCGGAATAAGTTAGAGGAGATGATAGATGTTCACTCACTTCACCCGGAAGATATACTCGTCCTCGTAAAGTCCAAGGTACCCCGGCAAACCTGGCTAGGGATGCCCAACTTAATCCTTAGTGGAAATTGGAAGGATGCACGGGGATTGGATCAGCTAGGAAGATGCAACCGTTTTAAGCGATTGGTAAAGGGAGGACTAGGGGAAGCCCGATCTAACTGGTCAGCGGTGGTGGGACTAACCCAGAATAAAGGCGAAAGGGCCCATGAGTACGCGGAGCGAAAATACACCACGTATTGCAACTTCTCGGGAACAGATAACCCAGGCAGAGACGATCCAGTGTTTCTAAAAATGTTGAAGGAAGGACTTAGTGCAGAACACCAGAAGATCCTTGAATTAGGAATACCGGTGGGAACTGACTTTGAGGAAGTTGTGGAGTGGACCACCGAGGTAGACACGAGGAGACAGTAAGGGAATTGGTCGAGGCAGCACAGCTGCCCAGACAGGCATCAGTAATAAAGGTCAAGGCACACCAGCAAGTCCAGGATGATATCCAAAGGAGAAATCAGTGGGCAGACGAGGCAGCAAAGGGGGCTGTGGAGATGGAGGCCCTGGAGCCGGTGGCAGCTTGTGCCATCGGTCCAGAGGAAGTAAATGTGCAAAAATTACATGAGGAAATGACTGAAACAGAGAAGGAAGGGTGGAAAAGAAAGGGGCAGACAAGGATGAGCATGGAATTTGGAAAAAGGAGGGACGAGTAGTAGCCCCTGAATGCATACGGCAAAACCTGCTCAAAACCTATCATGGGAATCAACACTCCGGAAGAAATGCTATGCACTGGAGTATAGAACGGTGCTGGTGGTGGCCGGGGATGGGCAGGGACATAGCAAACTATTGCCACAGATGTATTAACTGTGCCCAGTACAATACCGGCAAGGCCGTAAAGATCAGGTTGTCCCACCAGCCTCGGTCTAAGGGGCCTTGGGAGCAGGTCCAGATAGACTTCACCGGACCTCTGCCCCCTAGCCAAGGTAAAACGTAATTGCCGAGTGGTGATAGACTAGTTTACACGATGGGTAGAAGCATTCGCCACAAGCGATTGCTCTGCTACCACTGTTGCAAAGATTTTTGCAGAGGAAATAGTACCCCGATGGGGGGTGCCACTGCAAATAGACTCAGATCAGGGAACACACTTCACTGGCAAAGTCATCAAGCAGACATGCGCCCTATTAGGAGTAAAACAGAGGTTTCACATACCATACCACCCACAGAGCTCGGGAGTGGTAGAGAGAATGAATAGAACCTTAAAGGTGTCACTCGCAAAGGCCATTGCCGAGACCGGCAGGGGATGGGCGGACCTACTACCTAGCATCCTAATGCGGTTGAGGGCTACGCCCAATCGCACAACCGGACTAACCCCGTTTGAACTAATAACTGGGCGGGCCATGAGACTGCCCGAGGGCACAATCACGGGTAGTGAAGACGTGGGACCAGCCCAGGACAGGATTGGGCAGTTTATGAAGGAACTATGCAAACCACTGCATGATCTGAGACAGGCAGTCAGGAACCAACAAATAGTCAGGGATATGGAATTGGAGGAAACAGAGGAAGAACAACATTTACCAGTAGTAGGGGACAGGGTGATGGTAAGAGTCTTACCCGCCAGACCAGGATGGGCACCTCGCTGGCAGGGACCCTATGAGGTCCTAATGACCAGCGACACTTCCGCATGCGTAAATATGAAAGGAAAAGGTCGGCGGAAACACTGGACGCAACTTAAGAAATTCAAAAGCACAGTAAACAATAAGGACTAAACCGGTGACGACCGGCGTCCACTGTTTATCTCCCTGTACAGGACTCAGATACGGATGACCTTACTGATATGCCTGGCCATGGCGACCACAGAAGGAGCCACATCGATCGACTGAAAGGAGCAACGAGGCCTGTTTTACTAGAACTCGAGCGACGTCAGTTGCGATCGGGAACGTGGGGTGTTAACTGTCACGGTTGATAAAACAGTGTATTTAAATTGTAGCTCTGGGTTAACGGGCGTAAGCATATTTGACAACAAGCCAGGCGATACAGGGGATAGGGGTAACACAGGGATGGCTGTTAAATGGACAAACATGAGCACAGTATGCTTCGGGAAGAAAAGTGATGATACATTAACATGCGTACAGGGAGGAACTATGCAAGTAAGATGTGGGAGGGATTTGACTCAGGTGCCCAGGGTACCCCAGCAGGAAGGAGGAGGGTGGGAACTATGCCCAACCTCCAAGTGCACCAACTCTGATGATTGGTGTTGGAAGCTGAATCCCCGGGATACTCCCACCACCACAACCACACCGACCACCCCAGTAACAGGAGCTCTGAAGCCCACCACTTTGACTACGGAGGAACCCTTGAGGTGTCCGCAGCCTAGCTCAGGACCCAAAGGGGGATTGTGATCGGCGTTTATTTGAGAATGTACACCATGAGATAGTTTCGGTTGTCCTCAATATTAGCCAGATGGGGTTACCCAAATGGTGCGAGTGGCGTACAAGGTCATTTTACCATCGGCTCCTCGACATGACAGTTACTGATGCCCTCCGGGCCTCTGGGGGACGCATGCGGTCGAGCCTATCTCACCGCAAGAGGAACCTGGTAAATGACATAGCCACTGCTTACAATGCAGGGACATCCACAGTTAATTCCCTGGATAGGAATGGTACTATAGCTGTACCCAGTCTGCAGGAAAGGGAATCCAAGCCCCTCTATGAGGTAGAGAATGTCGGGATCATAAGAGATGGCAATTGGCTCAGGGACCACCACACACCCAGTTATGCAACCCAGAAAGGTTCCTTCTTGACGGGGATCTTGCTAGAGGGATGCAGAAAAAGGGGGAGTAATGTAGTCTGCCCACATCCCGTGGGGATGGAGCCAGAAGCGGCTTCAACACCACCCTAAACTGTACCCTTGAAATTTCCAGCGCCCGCCATAAGCCAACGTGAGCAGCACACCGGGAAAAAGGAGAATACTGTGTGACCACCAGTGAATCTCAATACCAGTATGGGAACATCCAGTGCCCAGTGACCAGCTCAAGTTTCTGCTTCCGCCTCCGGGCTCCAACAACGATCGGACATGCAACCATAACCTACCTACGGTCGCCCCGCGAGGAACAGGTGAGTCGAACTGAGGACCTAAAGGACAGCATGCTCAAATCTGTACTCCCTGATGGGAAGGACATCCTGAAACTACCAGAACACCTACTGGAACTGAGGAAAGAGGCCGGGGCGATAATTAAGCAGCATCACCGAATTGAATAAGAGGTCAAACAACTGAGGAAGGATGTGGAAGCCAAGCTGGAAGATGCCTCATGGTGGCAGACACTTTGGGACTGGGGTATTAGGGTGGACATACACCCCTGGATCAGAATTGCATCTCATGTATTGGTGGTGGTGCAGTTGCTAATTGTCATCATACTTATGTTTAAGTATTGTACTCTATGTAAATGACCCCGTAACCGACCCATTGCTAAAACCGTTGTTAAAACACAGTATAGATTGGGAGAAAAGCAGGGAATGTTAGAGGTAGTTTAAGTAGCCACACCCGTGCGAATCCAACCAGCTGCCTGGCCAGCAGTGATGGGGCGAGGAGCACGGGCAGGTGAAGTTAGTTGGTCATCTTGGGCTAACACCAAGGGCCAAAAGGGGGGACTGAAGGGGTTAAAAGTTAGATTAGCGGCTTAACTGACTAGCTGGCTGATGTAATAAAGGAGAAGTCTGGCTGAACAAAGACAGTTGGATAAAGCATATTACATGATGATTGGGGGAGTAAAAGAAGGCAAGGAGGCCATACATTGAACAATGGGCCGCTAATGTGATTTGCGAAGATGTGGTTAAGTGTACGAAATTGGATAAGAGCTAAAGAATAGAACAATGGCAGATGTGGAAACAGGGCAAATGAGATAAACAAGATGTGTTTTTTGGAGATGTGATTAAGTGTACGTGACTTGGACAATTAATTGGCCAAGTCCCGAAGATGTGAAGGAAACAAGATGTAAGATTGTATATAAGCCAACTGCTCGAATGTAAAAATTAGACTCCCGTCTCAGTTCAGACTGAGAGGCTCTCCCTGCACGTGCTTGAATAAAGATCGTTTGGAACCAGTACACGCTCGTCTCCGTCTGGTTTGGGGCAGAGAGAAATCCCACAACACTGACCTATGATGTTGCTTTTAATGCTTTGTTCACCTGTATCCCTAGATCCCTTTGCTCTTCTACCCCATTGAGTTTCTTACTTACTGAGGTGTAGGTAATGTTTCTGTTATTCCTACCAAAGTGCATCACCTCACATTTATCTATGTTAAAGTTCATTTGCCAGTTAACTGCCAAGTCTGCAAGTTTTCTAATGTCTTCTTGTATTATGTTGCATTCTTCCTCAGTCTTAGTTATACTGCCCAGTTTGGCATCATCTGCAAATTTTGATATTGGGCCAAAAATTCGACCCTTGCCGGGTGAGTACGCACTGTGTACTCACCCGTAAGGCGTCCTGAAGTGCCGATTTCCTGCATGCGCGGGAAACCGGAACTTCTGGTCTGGTGACGGGAACGGTTCATAGGTGAACCGCGTGCGCGGTAGAGGCTGCGCGTACGCAGCAAACTTAGGTCTTTTTTTCAGGTTTCTACGGGAGGGTAAGTATTGAAGAACCTGCGCTTTTAAAAAGGAGGCGCAGGACCCGTTTTCAACAAGGTAAGTGGTTAATTAATTATAATTTAAACATTTTTTCAACAGGTTTATCTTTTTTTAGATACTTTAAAGAAAGGTAAGTTTATTTTTAGCACTGTTAAAAAGTTTTTTAATTTTTTCAAAAATTTTAATTTTTCGTTTAAAGTAGTTAATTTATTTAACTTATAGTTATTTTATAAATGTGATGGGTTTTTTAAAATTTATTTTAAGTTTAGCTGTTCTTTTGGGGCCGATTTCAATTCATAGATTTGACAGGTCTTCCTGTCAAATCTATGAATGAAAGATGGTCTGCTGCCATTGGCTCTCCATGGCCCACATGATCCCAGGGGACGCATCGCACTAACTACGCCCCTGGGACACGCAAGCACTGCGCGCCGGCACTTGGAGCAGGCCCAGGAGCTGAAGTTCCCGTGGGCCGAGAGGTCAACGGCAGGCGCGGTAGGTAAGTGCGCGCGCGATCCTTACCCCCGCAGCAAGCCGGAGAGGCGAATTTCAGGGCCATTGAGTTACCTATTCCTAAGTCCAAATCATTCATGTAAATTATGACTAACAGTGGTTCCAACACTGATCCTTGTGGAACACTGCTTTCTACCTTCTTC
The DNA here is from genome assembly GCA_030390025.1 of Squalus acanthias. Lineage (NCBI taxonomy): Eukaryota > Metazoa > Chordata > Chondrichthyes > Squaliformes > Squalidae > Squalus > Squalus acanthias. Next base: position 96,780,661 of record CM059434.1, read on the forward strand.
CAATCTGAGTAACTACCCTTTTTACCCCTACTCTCTGCTTTCAATTTTCAGCCAATTTGCTATCCATTCAGCTATTTGTCTCCAGACTCCATATGCCCTAACCTTTGTTATGAGCCAAGGGCCTCATATTTGGCTGGGGTCCCTGGGCATGCCCAGCTGACTGCAGTTCAAAAGTAATCCATTGGCTGTGAAGCACTTTGGGATATCCCAAGGATGTGAAAAGAGCAGCATAAAAGTAAGTTATTGCTCTCTTTTTTCCAATGTGCAGTATCTCTTCAAACACCTTTAGGCTCTCTGTAAAATCTTCGAAGTCTACATTACCCCTAGCTTGATCTTATCTGTGAATTTAACTGCCTTGATTCCAGGTCTTTTATGTATACTAGGAACAGAAAGCGTTCTAGGAGTGTCCCCTTGGGCAACCCACTCAACCGACCCACCCCTTCATTTCGGCTTACCTGCCTTTTTGACTACCCTCTGCTTCCTTCCTTTTAGCCGGTTGCTAAATTGTATCATTATCTTATCCTTGATAACCACTGATCTTAGTTTGTAAAGCAGTCTGATGTGGTACTTTATCAAAGGCACCTTGGAAGTCAAGGTACACCACGCCCTATGGCTTCTGGTCATCATTTTCGGATGTCACTTCTCAAAAAGGTCTATGAGGTTGATCAGGAAAGGTCTAAAGCTGTGTTGGCTGTCATTTATTTGGCTATTTTTCCATTTTGTTCCTAATTATTGAGCTCAGGCTAATGGGTCGATATTATGAAGTTTATCCTTGTCACTCTTCTTAAATATTTTGAACTACATTTGCCTGTTCCCAATCTGTTGGAACCTCCACAGTGTTCATTTCTTGAAATGACCATTAATGTTTTCCAAATCTCCTCCTTTTTCTCTCGAAGTATATTGGGATATAGTTCATCAACCCCAGATATTCTATTGGTTTTCAGCCTATCTAAAACCTTTACTTCGCTAACATCAAAGTCTTGATGCGGAGATGCCGGTGTTGGACTGGGGTGGACAAAAGTGAGAAGTCGCACAACAGCAGGTTATAGTCCAACAGCTTTATTTGAAATCACAAGCTTTCGGAGCGCTGCTCCTTCGTCAGGTGAAGTGAAGAAATACATATGGGCACAGCATAAATAGTCAGAGAACAATGCCAGACGACTACAGTTAATCTTTCTAACTGGGCAGTTAGAAAGATTAACTGTAGTCGTCTGGCATTGTTCTCTGACTATTTATGCTGTGCCCATATGTATTTCTTCACTTCACCTGACGAAGGAGCAGCGCTCCGAAAGCTTGTGATTTCAAATAAAGCTGTTGGACTATAACCTGGTGTTGTGCGACTCATCAAAGTCTTGGAGCACACAGAATGTGTTTGATATGGTTAGTATCCTGTCTGGTAAACAAAAGCCAAGTAGTAGTCATTTAGCCTGTTAACTATCTCCTGCTCCTTTTGTCCAAATCAATATGACTTCTTCAGAGTTTCAACCCCAACTACCCTCTTGCTGTTAGAAGATTGGAAGATTTTTTTTTGCTATTATGGTTTACCTCTGTAACTCATCGTCAGTGATTTTTTCACAATGACCAGGCCCCCTAATCATCTGAATCTTTCTCTACAGACCCTCTGTATTGTCCTTCGGTTCGCATATTTGTAGATATCTATTGAGACAATATCATGGTCTGAAATCCAGGACTTTTAGATCATTATCCTTATTCCCTTCTCCATTTCTTGTGACTTTAAGAACAGTCCCCATACTAAAAGTTTTTTAATAAATCTAATATAAAATCTTTAAATAGCCTTTTTAATTTAATGTCTCTCAACTTACTATCTTGCACTATACAACAGAAGAGGCTGTTGACAATAAATAGCATTTCTTGTTTGATGTCACAGGCACATGGCAACAGATGCTTGAAGTGCAAAATTACAGGAAATTTATAACTTTGGAGATTACATTGTTTGTTTAAAAATATACAGGCTGACAAAGGAAGTTGAATATAATTATATTATGATTTTCAGTGGAAGTGATTTGTGTAGTCAGTCACCAATAGCACTATAACTGACTGAACACATGTTGCCCCATGGCGCAGTATGATGAATGTATAGACATTAAATTTATCCTTGTATATGTTTAGAGATCATTTAAAAAATGTCCAATGCCGATAAAATTTTCATTCAGTCTGACAATTGAAATACTGGGCCTTACAGCATGCTAGTGAATTACACCGTTTAACACCACTTATAACAGCAATTTTTAAGCGTGATGTTCAATTTATAATAATATTCAAATATTTTGACCTGAAGATCAAAGGACGATAACAAAAGGCCAGCTTTGCATTTCACAAGATGCACCACATATTATTCCAGATTTTAATTTGCATTGACATCATTCATAGGGTCTGAGAGTAGACGTGGTTACCACATAAAACAGTAAACCAGAATATTAATAGATTGTAGGTAAGTCAGTTCTGACTTAACAATGCTACTAGAAGAAATAATATAACAATACAGCTGAAAACTCTATAGTGTTACTATTGACGATTGTACTTTTCAATTTTGTGCTCATATTTTCACCGAGAAGCTTGCAGCTTATGATGATTCTGTTGGCCCTGTGGGAAGTCCTCCTACTGATTGCATCTCCTGGAGCTGCTCATAATTCAGACACACAACTGTTCAGATGTAGCTTTTTCTTTTCAACTGTAAAAGATTTCTTGGTAGATATTATTTCACCAGGAACACTGCATCAATCATTCAATGGCATTTGTAGTATAGACTGCACTATAATGCCCTTACTCTGTAATCTCCCCACAGGGTATACCGATTGCAACTACAAACAGTACTGGCAGCCGTGACTAAAATCCATTTATTCACAATTGTACATCCAACATGTATCTTCGTGAATTAAAGCACATTAACGCAAGGTAAGTCATAGAGAGTCTTGCCAGCCATTCTATGAAAGTCCGATTGTAGTAAACCAAATGAGAGCATTTCACTCCAGTTGTTTATTGTGTCAGTGTTTTAGATTATGAACAAATCTGCAGATGGGGCAACTGTGCGACACTAAAGCTTTAATCGTTTTTTATTCTGAGCTGATTTTTCTATAGTTTGGCGGCAAGATAAATTCACACTTTTTACCACTAAAGATTAAAAATTAAGATTTAAGATTCCTACTTTCTGAAAACTCTGATCATCTTGGATGACAGTACTCTTGAATTGCTGCAGAGCAGTCCTCAAAGGGTTGAATTTTCTAAAAACCCATAATTTGCAATGCAGTTTTACGGCGAATGTGTCACTGGGCTTACCATGTGTCTGCAGTCAGATCTATTATGCGTCATGTTCACTCTCTCATGTATTATTAAATGTATTAGTCATACAAGCAGTGTCACATTTATATATCTGTAGGTAATCTATGACTAACATGAAGACATTATACTATAAATTATAAATCATCTCACTCTTTTCCAATTCTTGTTAATTTGTTGGTCTTCATTGGACAGATGGAGAAATAAGGTTACAGTAAGACTTTCTACTATTTTTAAATTTATAATCCTTACAGATTTGTTGTATATTTCTGAATCGATCCTTTTTAAACTTCACGAATGTGCTTTAATCTCTGAAAGAGTTAATGAATTTAATATACAGTAATTTGTTGCAATGTGACTAAGATGGTGTGTGGTAGCTCGGAATAAATAGCAGTGAACTGAATTACACTTCGAAATACCAGCTCCTGCACAATGTTTCTTTTTGTGAATGTATGAATGTATTTTTTTTTAAGCTGCCTTTGTTTCCTATTTCTTCCTCTCATCTTCCCAAGCCTCTGAACCAGTTGCTAGAGGATGAGAGAGAGTGGCCCAGTGATAATTTCCCCTCACCTTAATAGGGGGATGGAAGATTATCTGTTTGGGGCATTTATCGTGATGCAGCTCATGAACTCAGTGGGTTGGGGACAGGAATATGTGGTAAACCTGCTGGTGACATACACCTTGTACCATTCTATAAAAATACAAAGAAAACTGTGATTGAATATTCAATATCTTCAATTCCTATGGAACAAGAAAGGAAAAAACAAAACAAAACTTAGTGTTCAAATCCTGCTCTACTATTAAGATACCAGGTGAACTGCTGAGATTGGGGTTGAAACAAACAGTTGGGGTAGAGATGTAGCTATAATCTTTGATTTAACTTGTGGTGTACCTGGCTTGGGCACGTTTGAGCCTGACGGGGATGGCAAAAGAGGAGAAACATTCCATTCCTCAGCATCAACAGCCTTCCCTTTGATAAGCATATTTTCTGCCCACACCCTAACAAAAAAAACAAAATGATTGAAAGAAGTGGAGAAATTGTACTCAACTTTGGACCGTGAGTGTTCAATGGCACAGTGGAGGCTGCTGCCTCAATAACCAGATGTCCAGGGGATTATTAGTGGAGACCAGTGGGCATGGGGTGAAGGGGGTAGTGTCAGGCGGGGTCATGACCCCCTCAATCATTTTGAGGTCGGCCGACGTGGCTTTGGAGGACCGCCTCTATATTGCTCCCAAGAACCTCTGTCGCCTGCTTTTGACCTCCAGGTTCACCCTGCAAGTCTGTGCAGTTCCTGGCTCGGCCTTCGGACTAGGTGTGTCGGCATTCCCCAGCTTGGTCCCCTTCCTGCCAAGTCGGCCAAATCTCGAGTTTGACTACCACCTCCCACCCACCGTGCGTCCCCAATCGGCTAAAACTAGCTATGCCACTGGTGGAGACTGCAGTGTCTCCCAGTAGAGGAAGTCAAAATTGGACATTGCAAACCTGCCTGGTCAGTATCTCACTCCTGGCAGCTGGCCAAAGAGGCATTCAGGGAGGTTGGAGTAGACAGCAGAGATATAACTCCAGGAGGACTGAATAAATTGCGATAATGGCCTTGCAAAAGACACACCATAAAAAATGCTAATTATATGAGAGCGCAGAAATTTTTTAACGTTGGCATGCCTTCTTAGCCTCTACCTATACATAGGGAATTTTAATTATGGACTCATTGAGGGGCACTGTATCTTTTTTGCAATTGCTTTTAACACTGATAAATCTATTGTAAAATGTTTTACTGAAAGTAATTCATTTTCTTCCATTTTATTTTTATTATTGCAGTAAGCATAACAATTAGTATATGCTTGCCAACATTTGTGTTCAATGTAATATATTCACATTTAAAATGTATACAATGATGGCTTAATATTTCATCAAATCCACTGTGACCTGCAAACAAATTAATTTTTTATAACTCCATAATTACTCACTTAAATGCCCTAACTAATCTCCCTATATGCGCTTTATCGGACAGAATTCTATTTTACCAATGGTTACTTACAAAAGGATAATAGAGTACAATCTTTAATTATATTTCCTTTTAATTTGATTCAATCCAGATTTTATAGTTTGAGTGCCTTGCTCTGTTTAAATCAAGCACCTTATGGTTTCCTGACGTGTGGCAGTGATTAATGTAATCGATTTCACTATTTTCCCTCAAAGTGTCAGTTAATACTTGGACAATAATATAAACATGTTAGTTGGAGCAATTCAAAATACTTTAAGACTCTTCTGTTATTTAAACATGCTCCCTGCTGGGCTATGCATACAAGCATCTGCATGAGACAAATTTATTTTAATATTAAACAAAGGCATGTGGGACCCCTCTGTTAAGCCACCGCAATGATGGTCTTATTAACTGCCAGGCCATGCAAAAATGGAATAAACTGCCAGCATCACATGCCTGCTGGTTTGGCCCTCACAGACTTAAAACCTTTGGTACAGCTAATGGCAAGGAACTGAAATTCTTTTTAAAAAGAGTTGAAGACTTGATTTAGTGCAATATGTGCCAAATCACTATGTGAATAATACTAACAAGTTATTGTGGTGTGCAACGGAGAGAAGGGAATTAAATTTAAACAGTTGGAAATCAAACTTCAGCTTTGATATTAACCATGGTATTTTATAGTACGTGATGCATTGAATGAAAATATGTTTGTAAGAGGGGATTCAGTATTTTCAGTTGTGTGTGTGTTATATAAATAAAATGATGCATTTTATATGACAAAATGGAGAACTTATGAAAGCTAAATTCCAAAAAGACATCACTTGCATTTACTCTACGTATCTTCATTGAAATGCCAGGCTACTATAGACTGTTTGCTAGGTTCTAGGAGAAGGCTGCCATCTGCTGACAATAAAAGATTAGTACAGAATTAATTCGCAGAAATACTGGGGTCCACTATTTTCCACATTTTCGACATCTCTTATTTGAAAGCTGTTTGTGTGCAGCGCAATCTAGTACAACCTCTCCTGTAGTAGAAAAATTAAGTCTCCTTTGCACAGGGGCAAAATATATTCAAATATGAGGACTGTGGAATTTGCAAGAATTGGAATCTACTTTGTACCTCTTTAGGACTGAGTGTCGTGCGTGCTCCATTAGCTGGCCCTCGAAGCCCCCAGCTGATTGTGTTGTATTTTCACACTCGTGCACATAAGTTTCTTCTGATGTCAGCTTCAGTGTTTTGAGCTTTTCAACCAGTCAAGGAGCAGCCTTGGCCGATCCTCTGGGCCTGGGAAATTCAAACACTGCAACTAACAGCAAAGGAAACTCCAACTTCAGAGATCTCATTCTTAATAATAAAATATAATTTATTTTATGGCAATGAGCCTAGACTAGCTTTTATCTAATATTGATTTTATTCCATCATTCTCTTCTTTTAAGTCACACGTAATTTCCTGGGGGATGAAGGGCAGGTGACTACCGTCAGTACCACTATGGGAGTGGCTGATAGGTGCACAGGTGTCCTCCGCTGTACATCAAACAATTCAGGTCCGGTAGCGGAGAGTTCATAGTACTGGGTTAGTAATCCAGAATTCAAATCCCACAGTAGCAAGTTATGAAAATGAATTCAATAAAACTGGTAATTTGTGGGTTGGCGCTGGGGGGGAAAAAAAAAAACTTATCATGAAAGCTTCTAGGTTATCCTAAAAACCCAACTGTTTCACTAATGCCCTTCAGAGAAGAGAATCTGCTACTTCTACCTGGCCTGGCCTACATGTGACTCTGGTCGCACACTATGGGCTGCATTTTACCAACCTTGGCAAGTCTGGGGCGGGTGACGTTCTTGGCGAGTCCTGACCCCGCAGCTGTGTCGATCCGGGCTATCGACATGATTTTATGATGATTGGGCTTGTTAAACCCACCCTGCGAGGTTGCCAGCCAATTAAAAGGAAGCGGGTCTGATGACGCGTCATCAGCCGGTTTCCTTAAAGGGACCATGCCCACATTCATTTTGACAGTTGTGCTGTCAGCGTTCTGCAGCATTGAGGTTCTGCAAACACTGACAAGCACTGTACAAAGGTGCACAGCTGTACCCAGGCTCTCCCATTAGGGAGTCACAGCACGTAGGGAGTTTCTCTTCACTTCCAATGGGCAGAAAAGACCTCCCCAGGAGACCAACGCAGCCTGGTTGCACACTCCATAGGAGGACACAAGCAGGATGTCGTCAGGATGACCTGGCTGCAGTGGCGCAAACCTTTCAATGATCTCAGTAGATCACGAAACGTTACTGCCAAGCCACACTCAGCCTCATCCTGCTGTGCCACTTATCACATCCCCATCACTCGGCCTTCCCTACCCTACTCCTGCACATCCTTATTCACACCAACTTACCTTGCACTTCCACCCATCCCTCTCTATCTACATTATCACTTCCCCATCTCACTAGCCACCCCTCACACTCACCCTCATCCCTGTCCAATCATACCAACTAACACACAAGGGTAGGCAGTTGGGTGTTATTGCCAATGTTCATGTAAAGTTTCTGTTAATGTGTTGTCAAACATTGAAATCTTTATTTTCAACACTTTGCCTTCTTGGACAGATTTGTGTGCACCTTTGGAAGTGGCTTAGTGAGTTGCAGTGAATGGTGAGACATAACGGTACACCCCCAATGGTGATGAGTGTGAAAGGAATGACTTGGTCATTGTAGGGATGCTTTATGGTGTTGGTGTGGGGTGATGCCAACCTGGCGCATCATGTGGCAATCAGGGTGTACATCGTCAAGTGAAGTAAATCTGGCTATGGTGAGGCCATCCCTGGCTTCCCGCGCAGCAATGTGCTCGGGTGCTGATGTCCTCTGTCCTGTGCAGTATCAGGTGATTGCAGAGAAAGTTGGTGATGTTGTTGGTGCTGCTGGTGTACCTGGTGCTGGGGCTCATCGTAGTGGGGTTCTGAGGACCAAGGTGAGATTTTTTCAAGGGCACCGATGCTGATGGAATAGATGGCAGCTGAAGTTGAGATGACAGAAGTGATCTGTCAATGGTGAGAGAGGTTGCTCCAGGGAGGTGACACTGGATAGAGAGTTTGCTCCAAATACTTCAAACCTCCACAAAGCTGAAAAGTGTATTCCAAATCCTGTAGGCTCTAGCTTCTAAGATTGGAAATTGAACAGCTGTTAAATGGTAGCTTTTATACCACATTTGCAGCTGTCAACTATTCACAGCAATGGAGAGTCATTGAGAACTTGACACACTTACCTGACGTGATCCCCGAGCGCCGGGAACTTTGTAAAAAACATGGAAAAATCGTCAGGACCTGGTAAAATGCTGCTTAAATGCCTTCAAGCAGCTTCTTAAGTATCTCAATTGCCTGACCCGCCGCTTAGTGCCAGGTCTGCAAACCGCAGGCAAAGTCGGCACTTGGGAAATTAACGAGGCGGTTTCAGAGCGAGCTTCCGCCCTGCTGTCAATCACTGCCATTTTGACAGCAGACCCGCCTCCAAACTCGCAGCGCCGGTAAGATTCTGTGATGTCTCTTAATACTCTCTGAAGTGGCTGAAAAAGCCACTCTGTTACCAAAGCAACCACTTACATCTCCTTCTCAGGTGGACTAAATGAGGCCTTGCCAACATCATCCACATCCAGAGAACAAATTAAAAAAATTGCCTGGCTGTTATCTGATGAAAGAAGAGACTTCACCAGCACTAGGGAGATTTCATTTTTACAACAGTATTTTCAGTGGCTTCATCTATTATAAATATGTTATTAATACCGACATTACAATTTGTTGCCAATGCAAGTAAAATGGCAGCTCTAGTTACTGGCAGTAATTAAGCAATAAACACAATCCCAGAAATACCAGGCATTAAAGGCTCCTGCACACCGAAAGTGTGGATGACAGCAAATAAAGTGATTTCTGTCAAATAAGCATAGATACCAATATTTTGGGATTACGCTGTATATTTGGGGTGCATTATTAAAAATATCATTTGACAAAAAACTGCAATAGGAGATTTCAATAGGAAAATAAATTCACTGCTTCTCCACTTCTGAAGTGATACTAGGTGCTAATTAGTGGGTCTGATGTTTAAATAGATGGATGTCCCCCTTCCTACACTGGGAAACACTGCCCCCACTGTTACATGGCAGTGCTTAATAAGCTACTGTATGTTCAATAGTGATGTTATTGGGCCAGATTTTGCTGTAGCGGGGATCTAACAGCACCTGCCGTTAGTTAGACTTGCCCCTGCACCCTTCAACTCAAAACATTTTTGCCCACAAAGTTGCTGAAAGTGCGAGCTGATAACAGTGCAACGAGAGAAACAGGGCATCCGGGACTCGAGCAATCAGGGCAAGCAACAGGCTAGCTCCTTACTTAATGAAATTTAAGGATTGGGAAATAAACAGTGGAAGGACTGAGAAGGAGGGTGAATTAAAGGGGGTGAATTCAACAACAACAACAACTTGTATTTATATAGCACCTTTAACGTAGTAAAACGTCCCAAGGCGCTTCACAAGAGTGTTATAAGACAAAATGACACGAGCCACTTAAGGAGATATTAGGGCAGATGACCAAAAGCTTGGTCAAAGAGGTAGGTTTAAAGGAGCGTCATAAAGGAGCAAAGAGAGGTAGAGAGGTAGAGGGGTTTAGAGAGGGAATTCCAGAGCTTAGGGCCTTGGCAGCTGAAGGCACAGACACCAACGGTTGAGCGATTAAAATCAGGGATGCTCAAGAGGCCAGAATTAGAGGAGCGCAGATTGAAAATGGGATTTGAAAACAAGGATGAGAATTTTAAAAATCGAGGTGTTGCTTAACCGGGAGCCAATGTAGGTCAGCGAGCACTGGGGTGATGGGTGAATGGGACTTGGTGCGAGTTAGGACACGGGCAGCCGAGTTTTGGATGATCTCACGTTTACGTGGCAGAATCTTACTGGCTAATAGTAAAATCTGCACTGAGTTCCTAATTCTAGAACACTAACCATTCATGGCTCACAGTAATGACCAGCGAGTGACTGTCCTCCTTGGGGGCAGGAAAGGAAGTAAGCAGGATCCCTTTGGGGTCAAGTTGACTCCAAGATTACATAACTGATGATGGAAGTTTTGGAACTAAGGCAGATTCAATAAATTTGATGCCTAAACTCTTTAGACTTAAATAAGTGGGCTGTGTCCCTAAGGGGAGAGTTTGTTCACTCTACACATGCAAAGAGGAACACTACCCATGTGGATTCCTCAGTAACTTGGCCTGGGGGCTTAAATATTTGCTGAATTTTCTACTTGTATCAGACACACAGCTGTCCAAAATTAACCGTGGCTTGTGTAAAAATAATGAATTACTTGCCAGATCATATTCCCATGTTAATACAGGAAAACATTCATTATCCATATTCCAATTACTCACCTCGATTATCTGCCAGAATTTTCATAGCAGAAACCCTTGTGTGAGGCAACAAACTTGGCTGACCAAAAAGAAAAAAAAACTGATACTCTGCAGCCAACACAAATCTTATTGTACAAATGCACATCTTCAGTAATTATTTCTGAAGTTTGATATATTACAATCAATCTGTGCTGATTTCCATGGCAGTGATGACAGCACAATGTGTTGTTTTTGGGGTAGGAGTATTTTGTTGTTTGCTCCCTTTCTCCATAATCCCCAGCTGAGATAGCGGGCAGCTGACCTACTGCCAGGTCAAATTCATCGCGTGACATGGAAGTCCATGGCTACAATAGTTATTCCAACATTCTTCCGCAATCAAAGTCCACGTAAAATTAGCATTAAACCACAGTACAGACACAGGTAGTGGGACTCTAAAAACAACTATTGAAGCCAGTTTGGAGCACTGCTGGGACTAAGAATTTATCACCAGAACCTACCAGATCAGTTAGTGGAAGCAGCTCTGCTACTCCAGGTAGATGCCCTGAAGGCAGCATTGAAAGAAACCACATTTTGGCCCATGAAGTGGCCACAAGATTAGACCAGCTTCCCCTTACAGTTCCTGCACTGCCAGCGAATAATGCATTCCATCACCCAATTCACCGTTGTCTGTCCAGTGATGGGTTTACCTTAGGTTTGGGATGTAGACAGAGCAGTTATTAAACCACATCCATCATGTTTGTGAAAAGCTGTTTGCATTTTACTCATCTGAAGAAATCGCAGTATCAATGTTATATCTGCCACCACCTTACATCTCTATTGAAAGAATACAATGCTTTGATGATGTGCAAAGAACATTGGTTTTTTTTGCACAAATAAGAATATTCACTCAAACTAGGCAACTGTTTGCTTCCTATGAGAACAAAGCCTGAGGTAAATTAAACAGAGATCTGCAAATTCGATAGCAGAGTGTACTGCTTTGCATTACTTCCTGTCAGCACAGCAACTACTGGGGGAAACCTGCTCTCAGTAACTTTGTAGTGGGTCATATAAGAGGGAGCTGGAATCCTGAGAATGTGTGAACTGAGGCCAATTCCACCAAGTCCAAAATGAAGCCCTTGCTACTGCTTGGGTCCTCTGGAATGTAAAACCCCAGCTGTGCAGAAGTTACAGTCATCAAAAGGAATGTAACTAAGTAAAGGAATGCTGAGGAGTGGTTAACTCTTTCTGCTGATGCTCTTCAAAGTATACTCCTGCCCACATAATCCAAACCAGAGAAGATGAAATGCTCATCATACAGTTATGAATAAAATCCATTGACTTCAGGAGAACTATTTAGGACTGCAGACCAAACAGCATGTAACAGAGGTAAAATAAAGCTGGAACCTCATGTTAGGACTATGACAGAAAACTTTGACATTTTTGTTACCATTTCAGGTACTCACTGGGGGTCATTTTCATCTTCCCCAACTGGGCAGTTACCTAGTGCAATGGATAGCCTGCCCATTGCATAATCTGCCAGATATTTGTTCCATTGATTTCAACAGAATGAAAATCGGGTGGGTTATTAAGAAGTCTTATTTTTTAATAAGAAATGTTCTTCTAATTTGCTAATGATATCAGTCACCTTTGGTCTCCTGGACTTGTTTGAGGAATTTCCCAGAGTTTTTCCTAAATTGGCTTAAGGGTCTTTCTGCCTCTACCCAGTCCTGCCATGCTTTAGTTAGTTTCAGTGTTGGGCATTACCAAAGTGACTGGAGAACCCCACTATTGACCAGTTCTTTAATTGCTAATGAAGCAAGTCTTGTGATCCCTGGCGGGTCCTGATGCCTTCCTCCCCCAGTATATGCACAGACCATTGATCAACCAGTGTACTTTTATGGCTTGCTGATGCGAGCACTCAAACTGGATCCTATTTCTGACCTGGAGCTGCAAGAAATGTAACTTGGCTTTGAAAGTATCAAGCTTGGACATTGTTAGTAGTACACAGCCTGCTAAGATATGGGGTGTTCTCAGCTCTGTGACTCTTCACTGCCTCTTGTATTTTAGAAATATTTAAAACATGCGAGTTCTACGCACTTCTTCATAATGAGATAGAAACAATATTCATAAATTATCCATTGAATAGCATGCCTTTATTGAAGTTGATTTGAAAATTTAGAAATGAAATGTAGTGTAAAATGGCACTTATCTACTATAATAAAAACAGAAAATGCTGGAAATACTCAGCAGGACAGGTAGCATCTGTGGAGAGAGAAACAGAGTTAATGTTTCAGGTCGATGACCCTTCATCAGAACTAGAAAAAGTTAGGGGTAAAAATTCACTTGGTTGCGCCACCCGTTAGCGCCTTAAGAGGGCGCTAATGGGGCGCAAAGCCGCTAACGCCCGGGCGCAGCGATGTTTGCGCCGCTCGAGAACTTAACTTGAGATTGTGCGGCGGCGCTAAAACTTACCGCTGCGACCACCTGCGCGCGCAGATTGTGACGTCATTCCATGGTGCAACGCCCTTGGGGCGCCCCGTAGCGGAAATTGAGTGGCGCCCCCTGCCTTACCGCCTGGCGCTTCCAACGACCAGAAGACTGGAACGCTATCAATCATTGTGGGGCTGGGGGGGGGGGGGCTATTTAAAGGGGGCCTCTTCCTGTCTTTTATTGTTGGTGGCATTTTTGAACTACGCATTCTGAGAGAGAGAGGGAGACTCTTCTGGAGAGATTCAACGTTGTGTGAAGGAGTTTTGGGTACTGAGCAGCACTTTGCAGGTTCATTTTGATTTGCCATTCCTTGTATCGATTTAGCAGAGACCGTGGGAGCTGCACTCTGAGCTCTTTGCCTGGTGCTCTCCATTGTTCTTTCCAGCACATTTGATGTGCAAGTCTCTCCAGGCCGAGATTCAAGGCAGCAATGAACAGGATGTGGATGGAAAGCAAGATTAACCATCCCCTTTAAGAACTGGCCCGTGCCATTGTGTGTGTGTTCCATTGCTGACTGACATTACATGAGCTTCGCCAGCGCTCCGAGTTAGCGCCTCACTGCTCGGCCTTTGCGCCTTAAGAGAGGTGTGCAGCGCCTGCTTTAGCGCTCCACTCACCTCCCGGGGCGGTAAAAGTGAAGTTTCCCGTCAGTGCCGATAATTAGCGCCAGGCGCTAATATTTGCGTCCGGACGATATTTGCGCCCCAAATGGGGCGCGACCTAATTTCTACCCCTTAGAGATGTAACAGGTTTTTAAGTAAGTGTAGGGGTGGGGAAAGGGAGGAGGGGAGGAAAGAACAAAAGGGAAGGTCTGTGATAGGATGGAAGGCAGGAGAGATTCAAAGACAAAAGGGATGATGGTGCAAGGCAAAAGGAGATGGTAATGGGACAAGTTAAGAAACAAAAGATGAGTCTAGATGAGGTGTAAATGGGAATGGCAGAATCATCAACAGCTGCCATGTGAAAAAAAAATAGGGGCAGAGTTTATGGTCTGAAATTGTTGAACTCGATGTTGAGTCCGGAAGGCTGTAAAGTGCCTAATCGAAAGATGAGGTGCTGTTCCTCGAGCTTACGTTGAGCTTCGCTGGAACAGTGTAAGAGGCCGAGGACGGTGAGGTCAGAGTGGGAGTGGAGCAGAGAATTAAAGTGACAGGCGACCGGAAGCTCAGGGTCACACTTACGGACTGAACGGTGGTGTTCCGTAAAGCAATCACCCAATCTGCGTTTGGTCTCCCCAATGTAGAGGAGACCACATCGTCAGCAGCGAATACAGTATACTAAATTGCAAGAAGTACAAGTAAATCGCTGTTTCACCTGGAAGGAGTGTTTGGGGCCCTGGACAGTGGGAAGGGTGGAGGTAAAAGGGCATGTGTTGCATCTCCTGCGCTTACACGGGAAGGTGTCGTGGGAAGGGGAGGGGGTGATTGAGGAGTGAACCAGGGTGTCGCGGAGGGAGCGGTCCCTTCACAATGCTGAAAGGGGAGGTGAGGGGAAGATGTGTTTGGTGGTGGGTTCACGCTGGAGGTGGCGGAAATGGCGGAGGATGATACGTTGAATGTGGAGGCTGGTGGGGTGAAAGGTGAGGACAAGGGAAGCCCTATCATGGTTCTGGGAAGGAGGGGAAGGGGTGAGAGCAGAAGTGCGGGAAATAGAATGGACACAGTCAAGGGCCCAGTCAACCATAGTAGAGGGGAATCCTCGGTTGAGGAAAAAGGAAGACATACCGGAAGCACTAGTATGGAAGGTGGCTTCGTCAGAGCAGATGCGACGGAGACGGAGAAACTGGGAGAATAGATTGAGTCCTTGCAGGAAGCGGGGTGGAAGGAAGTGTAGTCAAGGTAGCTGTGGGAGTCAGTGGGCTGAAAGTGAATGTTTGTCAATAGCCTATCCCCAGAAATGGAGACAGAGAATTCGAGGAAGGGAAGGGAAGAGTCGAAGATGGACCATGTGAAGGTGAAGGGTGGAAATTGGAAGCAAAGTGAATGAAATTTTCGAGTTCAGGGTGAGAGCAGGAAACGGCACCAATGCAGTCATCAATGTACCGGAAAAAGAGGTAAGGGAGGGGACCTGAGTAGGACTGGAACAAAGAATGTTCCACATATCCCACAAAAAGGCAGGCATAACTAGGGCCTATGCGGGTTCCCAGAGCAACACCTTTAATTTGGAGGAAGTGAGTGGAGTCAAAGGAAAAGTTGTTCAATGTTCACTTATCTACTATGGTTAGCGATAGGATTAGATGATGAATCAAACCGAAACACAGAAGTTTGGAGCTGGCCATCTCTCTTTCTCTCAACATAGAAGTTCCAAAGAAACAAGGGAGGAAGATTTTCTTTCGTGTGCTAAGTGTAGTGAAATCAAAACCTCGTTCCTTACAAATTATTTCACTACACTTAACATAGAGGAAATCTTCCCCAATTGTCCCTTTGTGCACTTGTGTTGCCTTTTTATCTATTTGTTATTGCATCTCCCATAAAGTATTTTTTTGCTGCTGAATTGTAAATCTTGACTGTGTGGAAGTGTGAGAATGTTTCCTGACATTCCCCGGAGGCTTATGCTCCTGAGCCGAGGATCAGTCTTCAGCTCCACAAATACCCAAATTCCCAGGACTCTGGGAAAGCCGAAAAGCCCTGATTGCTCATCTCCAGCTGCTCATACTAGCTACAAGCTCAATGCTTCATTAGGAAGATACTGAAGTATTGTTACAAAATGAACTATAAAGTGATTAAATCGATTTTTTTTTTAAATAACATAACTCCTACAGAGTTTTATTGAGAACTTTTGTGGAAATTAAAGGGATCACTGCTCCTTCTAAAAGTGTGTTAACATTTTTCACATCCAACTCATTACTTAGTATGAAGTTAAACAGGAAGGACATGTATGTTAGCAGATAAGCTGTAATAATCATAAAAATAAGAAAGTTATTCTCACAGTTGCAGTCAAGGCTTAATGGGTAAAATAATGAGAACTTAGCTTGTATTCTCTTGCGTTTATAAGGTTGAGGGATGATCCAATTGAGTTGTTTAAAATGATAAAAGGATTCAATAGAGTAGATGCAGAGAAGCTATTCCCTCTGGCTTGGGAATCCAGATCAAGGGGGCACAATCTTAAAACTAGAGCTAAGCCATTCAGGAATGAAATCAGAAGGCAGTTTTTTCACACAAAATGCAATGGAAATGTGGAATTCTCTTTCCCAAAAGGCTGTTGATGTGTGCAATTAACCTAAAGTCAGTACAATACACGATAAAGTGTTTAAACACACGATAAAGTTTACATCCGTCTGAGAGGGCAGACGGGATCTCAGTTTGAAATCTCATCCAAAAGACTTCTTCAGAGCTCCCCCAGCATAGAAACATAGAAAAATAGTAGCAAGAGTAGGCCATTCGGCCCTTTGAGCCTGCTCCGCCATTCAATAAGATCATGGCTGATCCTCCATCTCAATACCATATTCCCATTCTCTCCCCATACCCCTTGATGTCTTTTGTGTCTAGAAATCTATCTATCTCCTTCTTAAATATATTCAGTGACTTGGCCTCCACAGTCTTCTGTGGTAGAGAATTCCACAGGTTCACCACCCTGAGTGAAGAAATTTCTCATCTCAGTCCTAAATGTCCTACCCCGTATCCTGAGACTGTGACCCCTCGTTCTAGACCCCCCAGCCAGGGGAAACATCCTCCCTGCATCCAGTCTGTCTAGCCCTGTCAGAATTTTATACGTTTCTAGGAGATCCCCTCTCATTCTTCTAAACTCTAGTGAATACAGGCCTAGTCAACCCAATTTCTCCTCATAAGACAGTCCTGCCATCCCAGGAATCAGTCTGGTGAACCTTCGCTGCACTCCCTCTATGGTAAGTATATCCTTTCTTAGGTAAGGAGACCAAAACCGCACACAGTACTCCAGGTGTGGTCTCACCAAGACCCTGTATAACTGTAGTAAGACATCCTTACTCCTGTACTTAAATCCTCTTGCAATGAAGGCCAACATACCATTTGCCTTCCTAACTGCTTGCTGTACTGCATGTTTGCTTTCAGTGACTGGTGTACAAGGACACCCAGGTCCCTTTGTACATCATCATTTCCTAATCTATCACCATTTAAATTATACTCTGCCTTTCTGTTTTTCCTACCAAAGTGGATAACTTCACATTTATCCACATTATACTACATCTGGCATGTATTTGCCCACTCACTCAACTTGTCTAAATCTCTTGAAGCCTGTTTGCATCCTCCTCACAACTCACAATCCCACCCAGTTTCGTGTCGTCAGCAAACTTGGAAATATTACATTTGGTTCCCTCATCCAAATCATTGATATATATTGTGAATAGCTGGGGCCCAAGCGTTGATCCCTGCGATACCCCACTAGTCACCGCCTGCCACCCCAAAAAAGACCCATTTATTCCTACTCTCTGTTTCTTGTCTGCACTGAAGTATCCACCTAGGTTATGTGCTCAAGTCTCTGGAGTGGAGCTTGAGCCCATAACCTTCTGACTCAGAAGCCAGCAGGCTACCACAGCACCATAACTGACATTTACCATTGCAGATTGCTATGTCAACATTTCCTATTTAATTTTGCTATGTCAAGTCACAATATAGTTGCAGCCTCTGGCCACAAGGCGACAGTGTGGAGTATGTTTCTGAATTCCTATATAAACTGTGTTGCCATCTAATATATAATTATACAATATATTCATCAACCAACCATGAGCAAAACCATGGGCAATTTACTCATGTATTTAACATCTTGCTTATGGTGTGCACTTCCTGTCCACAAAAATTACTTCCTGTGTCACACTTTTATAATGGAAAACTCAAATGTCAACATGTCACAAAAGAAAATCTGTAAACATTTATAATGCAAAACTATCTAAATGTCAGACATTTTGCTCTCATAAACCAATCAAATCACTCAAAATGCTTTTTGTAAAAATGTTGTCAACCATTTTTTCTCAGCAACTAAAATTTCTAATGGCCAAAATAAAGTTTTGAACAATCTTGAAAAAAAATGTTGAATTACATATTTCATAATATTATTGCATTTACCCATTAAACAGTCTTTTGTGCTTTTTATAACACCTTCATTAAAGCTTTTAGTTCAAAACCTCAGCCTGTTTCAAAAGCCTGGGCTTTGACTGGATATTTTCTCCCTCACAATTGTTGAACAGAGCATTCAACCACATTTGTAAAATCTGAGCACGTGCAGTTTTCAGAATTTCCTAGCACACAATCCATGCATTCAAAGCACATACAGTTAGCAAAGTGTCCCAGCATGGAATCTGCATCAGCACGAGTTGAAATGGAGAGCTTCCCCTCATCAAGTGGAGAGTTTCTTTGCTTTTTCCAAAATACTTGCAAACAAACTAGATATTGAATTCTTTAAGGTTTATTTAGGCAAGTGATGACATTTATTTAAAAATGCTGTTTTCTACTGTGAACAGATAACACCTATGATTAGCAGCACCTGTTACCCCCCAGCACTACCAGATCCTTGCACCCCAAATACTGCTAGCCTCAGAACCTCCAGTTCTCTAAAACTGCCTCCCAATTCTGCTGGACATCTCAGAACCCCTCCAGACTTATCCCACTCCCAAATCTTAGGACCTTACTCAGTGCTCACAAACCTTTAGATTGCACACCCAGTGCTCTTTGATGCTAAAACCATCCCCAATGCTCCCAGACCCGGAGACCACCCTCCTCAATGCTTCCAGATCCCAGGACCCTCCCTCAGTGATCCTAAATCCCGGGACAACCCCCCAGCCCCCAACACCCCCGCTGCCAAAAGTGCTACTAGTTTCTAAGATCCCATTCCAGTACTATATAATCCTGGACCCCATCCAGATGCTCCCAGAAATGGTGGACTGGAATAAAATTCATAATAAGACATGTTCGTACATAGCCGCCATCTTCCGAACCACAGCATGGACATATACCTACGATAATTGAACGGTGATTGGATGTGCTGAACTTGTCTCCCTGCAACCCAATCATGACAAGCATTGACCCTGGACACATGAACGCTTGCTGCTATACATAATGCCTTCCGGCAGTTGTTTCCTCATCAGCTGTAAAATGCTATTTAATAAAAGTTGTGATTATCAAAATATAATATTCATGGTACTTATTTTTAAAATGTG
This sequence comes from Squalus acanthias, assembly GCA_030390025.1. Lineage (NCBI taxonomy): Eukaryota > Metazoa > Chordata > Chondrichthyes > Squaliformes > Squalidae > Squalus > Squalus acanthias. The sequence goes on from CM059434.1 coordinate 96,799,916, forward strand.
TATTCATTTTAGTACTAACCACCTGAACATCTTTAGTTAGGTACAGAACCAGCAGTATATTTTGGAAGGGTGGGGAGTTAGTAACTATGTGACAACAGAAAATTCTCATCATGCTAATTTAAAATAATAATTATTGTCTGATAGGAAGTTGCCTATAAACTAGCTTAAAATCCAATAATCGCCTTATCTAATTGATGCCATAAGTCTCGGTTTTAGTAACACTTAAACATCCCCAGATGCAGTTTCCAGCTCATAAAATACCAAAATGAACTAAGCATTTAACATAAGAAAATGTCCTCTGGGACATTTGTTCTTTATGAAGTGAGTTTCTTACTCTGTTGAACACTAACCTTGGAATGTTTAGGCTGGTTTTCACACTTCGCAACATCATCATCAGAAATCTTTGCACTGGTAAAACTGTCCATAGAACATGAGGAAACTGCTTGACACAAGTCATCAAAATCTTTATCCTGGCTCTCTCTGATTTCCAACAAAAGCTTTGATAGCTCCCCGGTTAGTACTTCACCTGCCAACAACAAATGAGGCAAAATTATTCCTGTGGAATTGAATATATTCAACGCTTTAATAGAGAAGTAATCATTAGAATGTCTATCCATATTAAATTCATTAGGAGTTATGTTTATAGATGAACTATAGTGGGACAGCTTTGGAAAAGAGTTTAACATTTAAACATACCCAGAGAATACATACTTCATTTGATAACTTAGGGTGATACACATCAGCACTGCTCATGACTTGCAGGTCTTGGTACAGCTCAACTGCGGTTTGTAAATCTCCAATAACTAGAGAAATTATAGCCACAAAGTTCTGCTTGATGTGATGCTGATTTAATTAGTATTACTGTATTTTGGTCCAAATACTAATGCATAAAGGTCACATCAGTAAGATTACGAAGACACTACTGCCTCATTGCCAGCATTAATGTGAGCTGTCTCGAACTCAACTGTATGGTTATTTTTTTTTAAATCCCAAACAATTTTGCCTTCACAACAAATAAAAATATGCATACGCAAGGTAAGACTAGGACCAAACTGTTCCCGTCACAAATATAATCAATGTCCTTAGCAAGGCTGCAGTTTGGAAGTCAGCATGCACTATGTCATATGGTTTGCCCTGTCAAAAAAATTCAATTAGGTTGATCAGGCAAGATCGACCCCTTCTAAAACCCTGCTGGCTGTGAAATTCTGCAAAAGTCTATCTTTAATATACTTAACAAGATCTTAAACAAAAAGGTAGCTTTTTCCCTCACTTTTCACTTATAGGGCGCAAAATTGGGCTCGGTAGCACCCATTGGCATCTTGATGTGTGCGCGCACACTTCTGCCGCAAATCACGCCGGATGCCATCTTGGTGAGGGCGTTAGCGCACGCGCAGCTAACGTCCGCTGGAAGTATGCAGAGCAGGCAGATCATGACATCAATAAGCGTGCAACGCTGATTTGACGCCAATGGTGCAATTTTGGAGCTCAACGCTCCAGCCAATGCCCTCTCTTAACATCGCATAGCTGAACACGTGTTAAGCAGCAGGAAGGACCCCACCAGCATTATTTAAAGGGATCAACCACCAATTACAGGTTAGCTGCTGGTTGATTTCTTCTGGCTGTTGCTCTGATTGTAAAAGTGTTTGGTGCTTTGCATAGTTTCTTCAAGTCTCCAGGGAGCGGTGTGCCAGGTGCTGAAGGATGTTTTCCTGACCTCAAGGCTTCTGCACAAGCCAGTTGCTCTCAGACATGGGTGCGGTAGTAGGTATTCCCATGGAATACAGCATGACTGGGAGAATGAGCAGAGGCCACGCAGAGCAGGGCAAGCTGCTAAAAGGAGGAGGAGGAGTAGGGCTCTCAGCAGGAGGCCATATCCGCACAGGGTGTTCAGGGAGCATTTCTCCTTGCCTGAACCTCAGCGAGGAACAATGTGTGAGACATCTGCGCTTCAATAAGGACTTCCTCCACCTGCTGCAGCCACAACTGCCACCTCAGAACAGGGCAAGGACCGCATTGATGAACTTTTACACGTCTGGATCGTCCCAGGCTGGATCTGGAGATATTTTCAACATCTCGCAGTTGGTCGTCCACTGTTGCATAAGGGAGGTCACTGAGGCTCTCTATTCAAAGAGAGCTAACTACATTTCATTCTCTCTAGCCAGAGACCAGCAGGCGAAGTGAGCACATAGCTTTGCTACGATTGCAAGCTTCCCCATGGTGCAGGGTGCCATTGACTGCATGCGCATTGCTTTGCGGGTGCCGCAGGTCAACTCTGCCATATACCGGAACCAAAAGGGATTCCACTCCCTCAACGTCCAGCTGATGTGCGACCATAGGCAGCGAATCACACAGGTCAATGCCCAGTATCCTGGCAGCAGTCATGATGCCTTCATTCTGCGCCTGTCCGCTGTGCCATCTGCATTTGAGCCACCACGGCAAACCAAACAGTGGCTATTGGGCAACAAGGGCTATTCACTGACCACATGGCTCCTGACTCCGGTGCGCAACCCACGCATACGTGCGCAGCATACATACAATGAAAGCCATGCTGCCACATGAAATGTGATAGAGCAGACCATTGGCATGCTTGAAACAACGCTTTCACTGCCTAGACCGCTTTGGAGGAGCCCTGCAGTACTCGCCACAGCGGGTGTCAAGATTCGTGGTGATCTGCTGCATTCTGCACAACCTCGTCATCATGAGGGAACAGCCCTTGCCACCAGCGATACGGCGAGCAGCTGAGGAGCAGGAGGAAGAGGAAGAGGAAGGGAGGAGGCAACCTAGACAGCCCCTTTCTGCTCGCGCTGTCCGAGAAGAACTAATTAGAGTGCAATACCAGAAACCGCAACTCCAATTCCCCATTCACCAACAGTCCCACACTTTACCTTCCCTCCATCTTTGACCATCTCAGCATCTGCTTGGCCGCAAAGCAAAAATAAAAGCCATCACAAATTAAACCTTCCAAACCAAATTTATGAATGAAATTATGCCATATTGCATACAAACATAAACTAATCATGCTTGTGATTTGGGATGCACTAACTGATAGGGTGGTGGATACAAATTCAATAGTAGCCTTCAAAAGGGAATTGGATAAATATTTGAAGGAGAACAAAATGCAGGGATATGGGGAAAGAGCGGGGAGTGGGACTAACTGGATTGTTCTGCGAAAGAGCCAGCGTAGACTCGATGGGCCAAATGGCTTCCTTCTGTGCTGTACTATTCTCTGATTCTATGATTGTGCATTCCTTTACTGCCTGTCTTCCGTGTGCCCTTGCCTATCCTGGTGCTCCTACGCAGTGCTACCCCAGTGGCTGCAGCATGGCTGGTAGAAGGCTGCTGACTTTCAGTGGAGGAAACGGCAGATGGCCTTGGAGGACAACTTCAAGCAGCTCTGGGCCGAGAAGGCCCAGCTGCAGACTGCACCATCTCGGCATGGGCAGCAGCAGTAGTCTGGGCTGGCTGGACGACAGGTAACAGCAGGGGCACTGATGGAGTGGCATTGTTGGGAGGACAAATGCTGTCATTCTGAGAGAGGACAGCAGGTTCGTGCTCCATGGAGCCACTGCCACTCCCCGGGTCAGCGCCTTAGCAATTCGAGTAATCTGTTGGAGGACAGATTGCTGAACTGCTGTGACACCCAGCAAGCCCCTTTGAACACTGTAATCCACAGCCATGATTGGTAACAGTCTGAGCTTGCATGGCAGCACTCAGATGTTTGGTGGCTGCTGCTTGTGCTGCAATGGAAGTTGCGATAACAGTCATCAGAGGCTGCATCATGGTTGGGTCGACAAGTGTGTGAACGTCGTTGGCCACCACTTCCATGCTGGAAAGGATGGGCTCCAAGCTCTGTGCAAAGCCCTGTGCCAAGTTGATGCTGGACTCCTCCATGCTCCTTGACATTGAATGCAAGCTTTCCGGCAGGCTTCCCAATGCACCAAGCATTTAGTTGTGCATACCCATAAACGTTCTTCTGTAGGCTGCCCCATTGAAGTCCTCATCAAAGACCTCCGGTGAGCCGGCACCTGCGTTATCCTTGCCCCCTGCCCTTGTGCCGGGTGTCTCACCACATGCAGAATCGCACTTCTAATCTATCCTCTAAGATACGCGCAGTGTCAGTATCTGAGCTGGTGGCTGCGAGCGTGAAACCAAGCGATGGTGCTGTGTCTTCATCATCACTCTCCTGTTGGCGTTTCTCCACTGCCTGGCCAGGTTGCATCTCTTGGGTATCTGAAAGGAAAAAGGCACACGAGTAAGGTGATGGTGAGGGGTGGGGGGGGCAGAAAGAGAGGGAATTAAAGGTGCATGCTTACACCATCTGCAGCTTGTTAATCAGAAGAGATTGTGGGATGAGGGGGAAGTGGGATGTGAGAAGGAGAATTAGGTATGAGGATACCGTCTTCTTCGATGGTTTCAACCACAGCCTCAGCACTGGCCATTCCAATAATGGCCAGCACAGTCTCCTCCGTGGGGGTGAGGCATGCAGGCGCGCTTGTCCCGCTTCAGTTAGCTCCTGCTGTCCATGGTTGTGCGCCACCTTGTCATGCAAGAGAGATGGAAGTGTGTCATTGAGTGTTGTACAATCTGTTTGGATGATGTGACTGTCATGGTTGAATAGCTGGCAGTGTGTACAACCTGTGAGATGTGGGTGTGAGGCTTGCAGCAGTGCTAAGTGTGTGTGGGTGAGGTGAAGCTATGAATATTTGGTATGAGTCCTGATTGATGGAGATTGTTGGTGGGTGAGTGGCGGGGGTGTGGTGAATTGAGCAGTGGCTGAGGCTAGTGGCGCAGTTGGTAGGAAATGGCATTTGAAGATGCATTCACTGACCTTGACCACTCATGTGAGGTCGTCAGATTTCTTGCGGCATTGCATCCAGGTCCTCAGGCTTGATTCCAGGCATTGAGCCTCCATAGCTATCTGCTCCCACTGCCTTTTGACTGTGCCTGGAGGGCCTCCGGGCCCCCTGCGGATACAGGACATTTCTCCTCCTCCTCCACCAAGTCCTCTACTGTAGTGTCTGAAAACCTTGGAGCCCGCTCTCTCCCATTTTGTGCCATTCCTCACTGTTTTCCCAGGACAGATTCACTTCCTGCACAACTCCCAGCACCTGCTGTAGCCACAATGCACCTCCCCTTTTAAGAGGTGCAGGCTAGCTTTAAGCAGTTCATGCTTGGTTTAAGTGGCGCTAGAAAGTTACTATTTTGGGCCCCCTGCTGATGCGTGCAGCCATTGGAAAGTGTGGTTAGTGCTGGCTGCACGCAGAAATCATTCTAATGAGCAGGTAGCACAAAGTTGGCATGCTGCCTGCATTTCAATCAATGGCCGCGAGTTAATTGCTCATTGCAATCCCCGCAACCGTTTTCAGGGACTATCCAATTTAGCCCCCATATTCTTTAGTCTAATTTTGGAAGTATATGAATTGGGCGGTAACTGAATTATCGCCAGAGATTTAGTGCTCGGTGCGGGAGTACCGAGCCTGGCTGCTAAATTCGGCTTACTGCCCCGGCGAGGAAGCGGACCACTATCTTAGGCGCTCCGCTTTCTCTCGGGGCGGTGTCGGGGGTGCCAAGCACGGTAGCGCCGGAGCGCTCTGCGTAGCCCTGACACGTTTCAGCAGCCCTCCCCTTCAGTTAAAGGGGAGGGACGCTGCGAGCTCTGCAGGGCCTCCGATGGGCCACACTAGTCCACCAAGGCGGCGTGGTGCCGTGGCTGCAGCCTGGCACTGAGATGCGGTGCCGGGCTGCGCGATGGCGGCCACGGACTATGCCAAGGGCCGCCATGGAGGGCTGACCTGGAGGTTGGCCAAAAAAAAATGGCAGCACGGGTCGCGGCCGCACCTCCTTTGAATTAGCGCCCCGCGGGCGGTGGTCGGCCTGGCTCGCGACCAATGAGGCTGGTGCTGACACCGCCCGCAGCAGCCTCGCGGGGCGCAGCCGAATTTCTGTGGCAGGGCGCTAAGGGGTCACGGCGCACGGCGATGATGTCATCGGCGGTGGCGCAGCGGCCCGGGGCACTACCGGCAGGGGCGTGGCGCTATAGGCTAGCACCTTAGTAGCACACCAGCGAATCTCTCAGGAGGCGCTATTCCCCGTCCAGGCGATTAGCCCTTTGCGCCCCGTTAGTGGCCCTAATCTCTCAAAACTATGGTGAAATCAGAAATTCTATCGAAGGGATTCCACACTGTGGGAGAATCAAGTGGGAGCCAGAAACAGTGGTGAGGGGTGAGCCAGCAGAAGAATTGGAACTTTTGCACAGGAGTTTGATTTTCGCAGGTGGACAACTTTTTGCCGATTTTGTGACAAAAAGACAGCTGCAATTTTCCAGTGGCTTTGCTGATGACTCCGTCAATATATGTAATACCGAGTTATAACAATCCTAGTTTGTGCTGGGTGAGCAGATCCCATCCAGGCAGAAGAGAGGGAACTCAGTGTCCCTGGGCAGTGGACGAGTTCCTACTCGTGATCATTATCGAGTCGTCTCAAAAGTGCACTTGTGGATCTGGAGTAGGAGCCCACCCCTCCCCCACATCGTCCAACAACCCACTGAGAGTACTGGAGGGCCATCAATTCACATGGAGCCGTACCCCAACATCAATCACCAGCTTTAGGAGAGGAAGGTAGAAGAGAGAAAACTGTGGATAAAGAATGCTATGGGGCAGCATGCCAAGCGAGTTGCCATGGTTACAGCTATCACTCAGTGCATGGCTGACTGAGCATTTAGAGCCAATTTTTCTAGTTAAAAGTACAGTAATATGCATGAAAATTCATTTTTATTTCTAATACAAGCCACATTGTTTTACAAAAATGGTACAACCATCAGCATGAGATATATATATTTCCATTAATGAGTAACTATAAGCCATATATTCATTTCATTATTCATGAGCAATCTAGTGATCCTTACTATGGCTATCATAATGTACTGTATTAGAATAGCCTCTTAATTATTTTATAATTATGCATTATAGCTGCAAAATAATTCTATTCTACCCTTCCGTGAGATACAAAACGATATAATTCTGGAGTTAGTATGTCGTAATTACTGTTCTGACAATTTAATGAATGGAATGTCTGAACTTGTTTTAACATAAGATCTCAGAGGAACTAGAGTAAACACCTCAAGTATTTGCACTGGCTGCATTGAAACCTTGTAATGCATTGCAACTGTATATTATGTTATATAGCTCAGCAGTGAGTTCCAGATAGTATTTAATTTCAGGGTCCAGGCTATATCCGTAAGCTGGTCAAACTGCAATATCGCTGATGCCATTGTCTCCTGGATGCCCCATTAAGTTACTAATTGATATCGTTCTCACTGTGGAGTCGTCACCACACAGCCATATGTTATTCTATATACACTGCCGGCTTGGATGCATCCCCCATGTTTAACACTAGTGTTCACCCTGCATTGATCCCAGCTTTTTTTATTTTTAGCTCCATCATGTTGGGGAGGAGAGGGGTATGTAGGTTTTCAGCAACTCCAGATGAAACCAGTTAATTTGGATAAGGCAGTGAATCAATGGGGAACTGATGAACCGGTTAGTTTCCACACTAACAAAATTAAAGTAAGCATCAGGATCCATTTACAAACTGCCATTTGAAAATGACCCAGCTCATACAATGCCATGAAAAGCTGATAAGTCAACTGACAGTTGCAATAAGAGCTGCTCAGCAATCATGCAGTGTAGAACATTAGAAAACGTGTTACAAATCCCAAAGACCTGTCCAAATAAAACACCCCAAGCAAAAAAAATATGCTGACTGGGATTTTTTTCAAAATTGTTGACAAACAAGTCTAAATATGATGACATAGAAACAAACCTGGAGACTTCAGTATCAGACACTGGAGGACAGAGAAAGGAATAAAATATAAAGAGTGATAATCCTGAGTTAGTACGTACATTTAAGCTGGATAAAAATGCTGCAAAGCATGTTTTATTGACTAAGGTCTGTCAGCACTTTTACAATAAAACTAGCACACAGAAATTTTCACAGGAGAAACAATGGCATCAAAATCTTTAATATTTTAATTTCTAGATGATTTATTAAGACAAACAACTTGTCACTTAAGAGTAGTATTTGGGGGTGAAACCAGCTGAGGGATGTGGTGAGTACATATGGGTGTCACAGTCTTTTCTCATCCTGGGTACATAAACAAAAAGAAACTGAGCTTAAACATTTTTCGTGGTGGATGTTGTCCTTTGTGCTGAACAGTTAAGCTGTGCCACAGAAGTGAACCAAAAACAAAAGCAATGTTAGAGAAACAAGATTATTCGGTGTGCAGTGCAGTGACATTTACTATTCCCACAGAGTCATGAAATGTCACAAAGACATCATCAGAAAACTTCGAATTGTTAATTATTTCCAAACATGTTCTGCATCTGCTACTGATCGTGACCACCACAAGGGGCAGTAAAGACCATTACGATATCATTCTTAGACGTCTCTGACACTATAGCATTGCAGCAGTCGTACTCCCTCTATCTGCTGTCTTAAGGTTATGATATTACAGTAATATCTTCCTTGAATCTTATGCCAGGTTTTATTCAGTTAGAATTATTTGCCAGTTACTTAAAATGTCCCCACAACATCCCCTATACAAACTATTTGGAGAGAGCTACTCATGACTTATAAATAAAGCACTGAAGAAAGTTATCCAGACTGGAATGTCAACAACTGATGCTAAGATAGCAGCATTTCTGAAAAGCATCTAGTGAGAAATTGATGCTGTATCATTCGGATGATTGCTCGGTGAATAATTTGAGCACTGGGATAATCAATTTTATGCTAAGAGTTCTCATACGCCTGAAGGACTAAATTTGAAAACACATTTCCCAAATTAAAAGCGATGCACAGCTGTATAATACCAGTGCTGACTTAACAGTCAACAAGGTCCCATCTTCTTTGTTTATATTATTCCCTGCGGCAACTGCAAGTTTCAATTGTAAATTTCTCTTCCCCTCCAGTTCCCTCCTCTTTTGTATTTAAATAGATAATGATGCCATCTTCTCTTTCTACTCCAGCCCACAATTCTCCCATTACATAATCATCTTCTTAGGCAGTCCCTCGGAACGGAGGATGACTTGCTTCCACATTAAAAATGAGTTCGTAGGTGACTGATGAGTCCAATGCGGGACCTACAGTCTCTGTCACAGGTGGGGCAGACGGTGGTTGAAGGGGCAGGTGGGTGGGGTGCTTGGGTTGACGTGCGCTCCTTGCGCTGCCTGCGCTTGGCTTCCGCTTGCTCCCGGCGAAGAGACTCGAGGTGTTCGGCGCCTTCACGGATGCTTCTCCTCCACTTTGTGCAGTCTTGGGCCAGGGATTCCCAGGTGTCGGTGGGGATGTTACACTTTTTCAAGGAGGCTTTGAGGGTGTCCTTGAAGCGTTTCCTCTGTCCACCTGGGGCTCTCTTGCCGTGCCGGAGCTCCGAGTAGAGCGCTTGTTTTGGGAGTCTCATATTGGGCATGCGGACAATGTGACCCATCCATCGGAGCTGATCGAGCGTGGTCAAAGCTTCGATGCTGGGGATGTTGGCCTGAGCAAGAACACGGACGTTGGTGCGCCTATCCTGCCAATGGATTTGCAGGATCTTGCGGAGGCAGCGTTGGTGGTAGCTCTCCAGTGCTTTGAGGTGTCTGCTGTACATTGTACATGGTCCATGTCTCTGAGGCATACAGCAGGGCAGGTATCACTGCTGCTCTGTAGACCATGAGCTTAGTGCCGGGTTTGAGGTCCTGGTCTTCAAACACTCTCTTCCTCAGGCGACCGAAGGTTGCACTGGCACACTGAAGGCGGTGTTGGGACATACTTGGGAATTGTATTTTTTTTTCGTTTATGGGATCAGGGCGTCGCTGGCAATGCCAGCATTTATTGCCCATCCCTAGTTGTCCTTGAGAAGGTGGTGGTGAGCCGCCTTCTTGAACCGCTGCAGTCCACGTGGTGTTCCAGGATTTTGACCCAGCGACGATGAAGGATCGGCAATATACTTCTAAATCAGGATGGTGTGTGACTTGGAGGGGAACTTGGAGGTGGTGGTGTTCCCATGCGCCTGCTGCCCTTGTCCTGCTAGGTGGAAGAGGTCGCGGGTTTGGGAGGTGCTGCCGAAGAAGCCTTGGCGAGTTGCTGCAGTGCATCTTGTAGATGGTACACACTGCAGCCACGGTACGCCGATGGTGGAGGGAGTGAATGTTTAAGGTGGTGGATGGGGTGCCAATCAAGCAAGCTGCTTTGTCTGGATGGTGTTAAGCTTCTTGAGTGTTGTTGGAGCTGCACTTATCCAGGCAAGTGGAGAGTATTCCATCACACTCCTTACTTGTGCCTTGCAGATGGTGGAAAGGCTTTGGGGAGTCAGGAGGTGAGACACTCACCGCAGAATACCTAGCCTCTGACCTGCTCTTGTTGCCACAGTATTTATGTGGTTGGTCCAGTTAAGTTTCTGGTTAATGGTGACCCCCAGGATGTTGATAGTGGGGGATTCGGTGATGGTATTGCCATTGAATGTCAAGGGGAGGTGGTTAGACTCTCGCTTGTTGGAGATAGTCATTGCCTGGCACTTCTGTGGCGCGAGTGTTACCTGCCACTTATCAGCCCAAGCCTGAACGTCGTCCAGGTCTTGTTGCATGCGGGCATGGACTGCTTCATTATCTGTGGAGTTGCGAATGGCGCTGAACACTGTGCAGTCATCAGCGAACATCCCCATTTCTGACCTTATGTTGGAGGGAAGGTCATTGATGAAGCAGCTGAAGATGGTTGGGCCTAGGACACTGTCTTGAGGAACTCCTGCAGCGATGTCCTGGGGCTGTGATGATTGACCTTCAACGACCACAACCATCTTCCTTTGTGCTAGGTATGACTCCAGCCAGTAGAGTGTTTTCCCCCTGATTCCCACTGACTTCAGTTTTACTAGGGCTCCTCGATGCCAGACTCGGTCAAATGCTGCCTTGATGTCGAGGACAGTGACTCTCGCCTCACCTCTGGAATTCAGCTCCTTTGTCAATGTTTGGACCAAGGCTGTAATGAGGTTGATAGTCGAGTGGTCTTGGCGGAACCCAAACTGGGCATCAGTGAGCAGGTTATTGGTGAGTAAGTGCCACTTGATAGCACTGTCGATGACACCTTCCATCACTTTGCTGTTGATTGAGAGTAGACTGATGGGGCGGTAATTGGCCAGGTTGGATTTGTCCTGCTTTTTGTGGACAGGACATACCTGGGCAGTTTTCCACATTGTCTGATGGATGCCAGTGTCGTAGCTGTACTGGGACAGCTTCGCTAGAGGCGCGGCTAGTTCTGGAGCACAAGTGTTCAGCACGATAGCTGGGATGTTGTCAGGGCCAATAGCCTTTGTTGTATCCAGTGCGCTGAGCCGTTTCTTGATATCATGTGGAGTGAATCGAATTGGCTGAAGAATGGCTTCTGTGGTGGTGGGGACATCAGGTGGAGGCCGATATGGATCATTCACTCGGCACTTCTGGCTGAAGTTGGTTGCAAACGCTTCAGCCTTGTCTTTTGTACTCATGTGCTGGGCTCCACCATCATTGAGGATGGGGATATTCTTGAAGCCTCCTCCTCCCGTTAGTTGTTTAATGGTCCACCACCATTCACGACTGGATGTGGCAGGACTGCAGAGCTTTGATCTGATCCGTTGATTGTGGGATCGCTTGGCCCTGTCTAGCATGCTGCTTCCGCTTTTTAGCTTGCATGTAGTCCTGTGTTGCAGCTTCCCCAGGTTGGCACCTCATTTTTAGGTAAGCGTGGTGCTGCTCCTGGCATGCTCTTCTACACTCGTTATTGAACTAGGGTTGGTCCCCTGGCTTGGTGGTAATGGTAGAGTGAGGGATATGCCGGGCCATGAGGTTACAGATTGTGGTGGAATACAATTCTGCTGCTGCTGATGGCCCACAGCGCCTCATGGATGCCCAGTTTTGAGCTGCTAGATCTGTTCTGAATCTATCCCATTTAGCACGGTGGTAGTGCCACACAACACGATGGAGGGTGTTCTCAGTGTGAAGACGGGACTTCGTCTCCACAATGACTGTGCGGTGGTCACTGCTGCCAATGCTGTCATGGACAGATGCATCTGCGACAGGTAGATTGGCGAGGACAAGGTCAAGTAGGTTTTTCCCTCTTGTTGGTTCACTCACCACCTGTCCCAGGCCCAGACTGGCAGTTATGTCCTTCAGGACTCGGCCAGCTCGGTCAGTAGTGGTGCTACCGAGCCACTCTTGGTGATGGGCATTGAAGTCCCCCACCCAGAGTACAGTCTGTGCCCTTGCTACTCTCAGTGCTTCTTCCAAGTGGTGTTCAACATGGAGGAGTACTGATTCATCAGCTGAGGGAGGGCTGTAAGTGGTAATCAGCAGGAGGTTTCCTTGCCCATGCTTGACCTGAAGCCATGAGACTTCATGGGGTCCGGAGTCAATGTTGAGGACTCCCAGGGCCACTCCTTCCCGACTGTATACCACTGTGCCACCACCTCTGGTGGGTCTGTCCTGCCAGTGGGACAGGACATACCCAGGGATGGTGATGCAGATGGAGGAGTTCGGGACATTGGCTGAAAGGTATGATTCTGTGAGTATGACTATGTCAGGCTGTTGCTTGACTAGTCTGTGGGACAGCTCTCCCAATTTTGGCACAAGTCCCCAGATGTTGGTGAGGAGCACTTGGCAGGGTCGACTGGGCTGGGTGTGCCGTTGCTGTGTCCATAGCCAGTGCCGAGGTGGATGCCGGGTGGTCCATCCGGTTTCATTCTTATTATTTTGTTTCGTAGCAGTTAGCTACAACTGAGTGACTTGCTAGGCCATTTCAGAGGGCAGTTAAGAGTCAACCACATTGCTGTGGGTCTGGAATCACATATAGGCCAGACCAGGTAAGGACGGCAGATTCCCTTCCCTGAAGGACATTACTGAACCAGATGGGTTTTTACGACAATCCGATAGTTTCATGGTTACCATTACTGATAGGAGCTTTTTATTCCAGATTTATTTAATTAACTGAATTTAAATTCCCCAGCTGCCAAACATATTGCAAAGTGATGGATCACAACAGACACATGGGTCTAGAAACTGGATTGTGTTTAATCAGGGCGTGAGCGCAGTACTATGCACGCTGTACGTATTAATGAGGCTGGTGGCAGAACCACAGTAAATTGGTTCACTAGCCTTACTCATATATTGCCGGCAAGCTGCAGGCCCCAGTCAAAGCCCCAGAGACAACTCGCTGGTCCTGGGAAGCACTAACAGCAGCCGGCTCGTAAGTAGAGTCCGAGGAGCACATGAGCAAATGTGGTGTGGGGTGGGGTGGGGGGTGTTCAGTAGCAACTCTTGATTTTAATATGGAGCCAAGAGGAACAACTCCTCTTCCTCCACAAGAAGGTTAAATTAAAAATAATTAAATTGCCTTTCCGAAGGCAGCCTACAGCAATCCCTTTGAAGACCATTGGATTGGCTGCTAAGTGCCTGCGAATACTGATCCCAGCATGCAAGGCACATGTTGTGGTCAGTCGCAAACAAATTTTTACAAAGGGAACCTCAAACAGGTGTTAGGCCCCTACTTACATATGCAAAAGGCCTAATGTGCCTGTTTCATATCCTCTCCATCACGAAGTGGGCCTTTGTAACATCACCCGTCTCCATCCCTACCTCTGCCCATCTGCTGCTAGAACCCTCATCCATGCCTTTATCACCTCCAGATTTGATTATCCAATTGCTCTCCTGGTTGGCCTTCCGTCTTCCACTTTCTGTAAACTTTAATTCATCCAAAACTCTGATGCCCGTATCGTATCCTGCACTAAGTTCTGCTCACTCATCACCTTCCAATAACACTTGAACTGTGGGGTACATCAGTACTAAAAATCTAATCAAGTTTAATTCAAAATTGAAAGTCCCCACTCTACCCTCCCCTTCCAAATTAAAATGTTAAGCATTACCAAAAATGATCTATTTTTCAGATTCTGAGTATGACTCGCACACCCAGTTTATTCAGTCAAAGCGACTTGGATGCCACTTAGAATTAGAAATGTGTGTGTATTACAAGCTGAAATTATTCATGATATCTGGATCGTGTCTTCCATTTCAGTATTCCTCTGCAGCTCAGAATAGAACTATCAATTGAGCGAGCAGCCTGCTAACATTACAGTGAGGGGGGAGCATTTTAAAGGGGCACACTCTTTGTCAAACATTGTTCGGCAAACTTTTCTTTGTTCACAAAGCATCACCTGCAAATAATTTCATTTTGACAAAAAACTTGTGGTTTCCTGCCTCTCCAAACAGAGAGAGGTTTTCATGCTCCTTTAACATGAAAGTGCAGTCAACTCTCATTATAACAGGCCCTTTGGCAGCCAGCCAAAAGAGTGCTAAGTGTCCCAGAAAATGCTGGTATTTGCAGTGTCTGCTATTTGGTACGAAAACATTACTTACATGCCAGTACTCTCAGGATCTGTATTTAGTACACATTACATACATGCTAGTATTTTCCAGATCTGTATTTAGTGCTGATATATTACTTACATAGAAATTACAGCACAGAAGGAGGCCCACATTACTCTGCTGGCTCTTCACTGGAATGAATATGGCAATTTTTCACTGTTTAAAATATTTATCCAATTTTCACTTTAAAAATGCAATGTTCCTGCCTTCTCCAATTCCTGTGGTAAAGCATTCCATGCTCCAACAAACCACTGCATAAAGTATTTTTTCCTAACTTGTCCTCACTTATTTAGTGAGGATTTTAAGTTGATGACAGATCATCACTAACTCCCCAAACAAAGGAAATAGTCTTTCCATATTCACTCTATCAAAACGCTACAGATTTTTAAAAAATTCCCCATTAAGTTTCCTCAGCCTCCTCTGCTCCAGTGGAAATAGTTCTAGTATCTCAAGTCTTTCCTCATATCTATAGTTTCCCACCCCTGGCATCCTGCTGAATCTACACTGTATACTCTCTATGGCTTTAATGCCCTTTCTATAATGGTGCACCAAAAACTGCACACAGTACTCCAACTATGGCTAACCAATAATCTTTGTACAAATGACTTCTTTACTCTTACACTCATTGCCCTTATTTATAAAAGGCTGTTGGCCTTTTTTTATGGCTTTATCTACTTGCAGTTCCACTTTCAGCAAATTATGTATTTGAATCCCTAGATCTCTGCTCATCTACTGAGGAAGACTGTGACAAAATACAAGACAACATTAACCAACTTGCAGAATGGACATGTAAATGGCAAATTAATTTCTATATAGTTAAGTGTAAGATGTTGCATTTTTGTAGGAGGAATAAGGAGGTCACCTACTCCTTGGAAAATAAGAGTCTAAATGTGGTAGAGGTGCAAAGGGATCTAGAGGTACAGATTTACAAATCATTCCAAGTAGCAACACAGGTTAACAAAACCATAAAAAAATGAAAACAAAATACAGGAAACTCTTTATTAACCGGCACCGACGGGACTGGCATGGTGCCGGTTAATCAAAAAGTCCGGATAACGGAGAGTTATATCTCCCAACGTACGAGAGCCCTGTACACATTGACATGCGCCTGCATTCGGAGCTCCGTCTCCCCGGGGACCGCCAGCTGACCATCTGTCGTGTCCACTGCCTACCCGGGCTGCACATTTCCCTCCCAATCTACACGCTCCGATACAAGGCAAACGCCTCAGGGTTTTTTTTAAAGTTAATTTTAAACGAGAGATGAAGGAAAACCCCGGTTACCTACTCAAGAATTTTGCCGGTTAAGAGAGATTTCCGGATATTTGGGTGCCGGTTAATAAAGAGTTTCCTGTACTGGGGTTCATTTTTGGAGGAATAGAATTCAAAAGCAGAGATGTGATGTTAAACTTATATAGAATCTTGGTTAGAGTACACTTGGAGTAATGTGCACAATTCTGGTTTCTATACTGCAAAAAGGGTTTGGAAGCGCTGGAGAAGGTGCAAAAAAGATTTACAAGGATGATCCCAGAACTGAGACGGTACAACTACCAGGAAAGACTGAACAGGCTGAGGCACTTTTCTCTAGAAAAGAGAAGTCCGAGAGGTGACCTGATCGAGGTCTTTAAAATTATGAAGGGGTTCGACAGGGTAGATGTAGATAAGATGTTTCCACTTGTGGGGAGTCCAAAACTAGGGGCCATGAATAGAAGATAGTCACTAAGTAATGTAATAAGGAATTCAGGAGAAACTTCTTTACCCAGAGAGTGGTTAGATTGTGGAACATGCTACCACAAGGAGTGGCTGAGGTGAATAGCATGGATGCATTTAAGGGGAAGCTAGAGAAAGTAAATGAGGGAGAAAGAAATAGAAGGATATGGTGATAGGGTGCGATGAAGTAAGGTAGGAGGAGGCGTGTGTGGAGCATAAAGACTGGCAAAGACTTCCCACATTACAACAGTGACTACACTTCAAAAAAAAGAACTTCATTGGCTGTAAAGCGCTTTGAGACGTCCGGTGGTCGAGAAAGGCGCTATATAAATGCAAGTCTTTCTTTTTTTTCCTTGATACACCTGTTGGGCTGAATAGCCAGTTTCTGAGCTCTAAATTCTATGTAATGTAATTCTATGTATACTCCCATTCCTTGTTTTTTCTCCCAAAGTGTATTACCTCACATTCAACCACAATAGATTGCATCTGCCACCTGTCTGCCCATTCTGCTAACCTGTCTATGTTTTCTTGAAATCTTTTACAGTCCTCCTTTCTGTTTACTAAACCACCTTGCATCATCAGCAAATTTCAAGATTATGCCCCATAAGCTCAAGTCCAGATCATATATATTAAAAGGGAACAAAACTGGACCAACCACTGATCCGTGGGGTACACCATTTCCAAATCTTCTGCAATCTGAGCAACATCAATTTACCCCAACTCTTGTTTTTTTTTTCCCCGGTCTATCAACCAACCAACCAATCCATGCTGCTTTGATACCATTTGGGTGAATTTTTCTAACAAACCTTTTGTGAGACACCTTATCGAACACATTTTGAAAATCCTTGTACACTACATCTAACTCATCCCTTTTATCAATGCAATCAGTCACGTCTTTAACAAAACTCTATTAAATTTGTCAAACATGACTTCCCTTTAACAGATCCATACAGGCTGTCCTTGATTAACCCATGCATTTCCGAAATGTTCACTTATTTTATCTCAGTATTTAACCAATTTGGATTTGATAGATACAGATTACAGAGATGCATGTTTCGTTGTCAAAGTAAAGTTGCATCAAAACACATCATTACATTACTTCCCCAGTTCGACAGAAATAACAATATCATCTTCTCCCCTCCCCAAACCAAAACAAAAAATGTCAAATATTTCTTTTATATAAAAGGTAAGGTGTCTTTAAGTCTGGATACTGAAATATTTTGTATTAGACAATCTAATAGGAATGGTATAAATAAGGCCGTCTGCACCTTAGGAAACAAGTATGTTGCAGATAAGACCGTGGTAAATAGAAGATATAAAGGGGAAGTAAGATGTAAAAGCAAAGAAATGAACAAACATCTGCAGTGTAGTTATGGTAAGAACACATTGTCCCAGATTTTGTGGTCAGCGGCGAAGTGACGGCGCTCGCCGCTCACCTTGAAGTACGCTACCCACAAAGGTTTAGCGGGCTTTGTGGTGTCGATTTCCCCCTTTTTGATGTGACTTTCCATCTGGCGCCATCTATAGGCGTTCTGTGGCATCCAGCAACAGTGAGGTCATCAAACCAGCTGAGCAGCTGATCACAGTGAAGATTTCTCACGGACAGCAAACCAGGAAGTAAAAAGCAGGTCTTATCATTCACTTTTTAATCATTTTACAGAATACAAAATAAAGATTGGGACATACAGATGGGATTAAGGTAGAAGCTGAACTATCATAAAAAACTTTTTAAAAAAAATAAAAATTAAGTTTTATAATTTTTAAAATCTATGGAATTTTAATCATGGAATGGAAGGAATGGTACTGCACAATATAAAATTAGTTTTTCAGGGCCAGAGAGGTTGTTCAGCAGTAATTAGACTTAGTACACCATTAAAAACTTAGTTAAACCTCATTCAACAAGGCTTAACTTTTTCAATAGCTTTTACAGTGAGAATAGTGCATAAAAGGTTGAAGTTCATGTCAATCAGTGATTCTGTGTTGATTCCATCGGCGAAGATTGCAACAGCGCACCCTGTGGAGGAGTAGAGTATCACTGACAGCAACTTTCGGATTTCCACATTTAACTGCGCATGCGCAGACGCCAGAAGTTGCTGACAGTTTTACACAGTGATAACAGCGAACGCTGACAGTTTTGCCGTCATTACAACCGCAAATTGCGGGCTATTGGTTATAATGTCCCATTTTAGCCACTCTGACTTGGTGCAGTCGAGAGACAGAACCGCTGAGATCACAAATCTCTATAGGTCACTGGGTGGAATTTCCACACTAGTTCTTCCGATCTCACACTGAAACTTTGGCAGAAGGTACAGCGGGAGATCGAGAGAACCTCCATGGAAATTCTATTCCCTCAATTCCATACTGTTGCAAGAATGCGATCCTGTGCATTTTCAATGTACTTTACAGGAACATGGCCTCAAATTAAGACTGCAGTAAAACATTAGTGTTAGTTATTCTTCAAGAAACAATTAGATTTCAAATATATAATTACCAATCACAGATATTTACATTTCTGTACAAATAATTTATGCCAAATGGTCTAACCTAGCAATCTCTGCAAGCTCCAAAGGAAAGAATTTAGAGCATATGTGTAAATGGCAGTAATCCAATCCTGTAGAGCAGTTAATCTTCACAATTTAGTGAATAAAAGAAAACAGGACTCTCTCCTGCTTCCTCTAGTTCTATGCTCATGTCCCTTATGCCATAATGAACAACTCACTCAGAAGCCACAAAACCCACTCAATAGATCCATCTCCTGACCATATAGGTCAAATGTTCCAGGTATGCATAGAGACACATCCATGATATTCATATGTGCATCTGCATTCTCAACCCTGGTTAGCACACAATTAGACAGTTTTTGGACCTGGGTCGATTAGTAAGCAGAGACAATGCAATTTTCTTATTCAGACAATATGATTTGGAGCTGGTTTATCACGGTGTTGAAGACCGATGTACCTTAGGCATTAATCAAAAGCAAATCTATAGCAATTCGACCACATCAAGACAGGATATCAAATATCTTCTATCTTGCGTGGATATTGACACAATATTTGCAGGGTAAAGTGTGCAGGATATGCAAATAGAATCCTGAATATTGCTGAAAAGTTGAAATGTTGCATATAGCAGACATTGAAGCCTCTTTATTCATGCATAATAAAAGCTTGCAACCACAGAATGCAAATCCATTGCAACATATGTCAGAGATTCTTCTATTTGTAATATGCAAACTGAACTGCTGTCCTTACATTATTACTTCATCATTCTGGGCCTGCAAAGATTTCTGGATAAGAACAGCTGAATGAACAGTGTGACACGGTTGATTTGCATACGAGTGTAAACACCAGTAATTTATTGAATTGAGTTTGACAACAAATAAGTGTTAAGAAATTGACTAATACTCCTTTAAATGGCAGTTGTGGAATCCATTCCAAATTGCTGTTAAACCACCTCAGAGGTGGTCATTAACAAGCAGAAGCTATTTATTTGGTTGAGAATTATTTTCAGGACAGTAAGAAATCCTCAATGTTTATGAAGTATCCACATTAAAAACTTTAATTGCAATGATGACCAAATCCTAGAATGGGGTTCACACCCACTATTCTTTATACACCAAGCTCCCATTTTGACTGGGAAAGATGCAAAGCAGAAGGGGGCAATTTGGACAAGGAGTGAAGATGAGTCAATTAGAGGAATCTGCTCAGGCCAGTTTTGCCTATCTCCAGTTGCAGCGAAGTACTGGTAGAGGTCGGAGAGGAGGTTGCCTGCATAGCCTCTTGGTAGTTGAGGGAAAAACTACATTTATATCAAGGCATGGATACTTTGCTATGAACTATTTTGGAAATGGGACAGTTCTTTCAAAGTCACAATTGATTTGTTGCAAAAGCATGCTTCTCAGACAGGATGTTTGAGAGATCGCACTACATTCTTATAAAGTCTGTGGCTCTGATATTTACAGGAGGTTGCGGAGGGAGCGGGGGGGTTGCAGTGGTGGGGGGAGAGGAGTTCCGGATGGGAAACCTGGAAGTAAATTAACAGCAGGACGCCTATTAAATTTGACAGGCTACCTGTCAGTCAGTCGGGAAAGCCTACGGCACATGACCGCAGCCGGGGAGCAGAGCAGAGAGGAGGGAGGGAGGGGAGCTCGCGGTCGAGGGGAGGGGAGGGGAGCTCGTGGTTGTGTGAGGGGGGAGGGATGGCGGTCGGAGAGGGATGGCGATCGGGAAGAGATCTCGGTCGGGGGAGAGATGGAGGCACAAAGCCTTACTAAAAGATTTTACCAACCGATCCACCTCCTGGGAGTGGATTGATCGGCCGACCCCTGACCCGACTTCGTTAAAACCAGAAGTGGGCGATTTGGGGTCGTGTTTGAAATTTTAACTTCTCACCCACACCCAAACCCACCTGTTCTTGGGGGTTAACATTATCCACCATGTTTCTAATATATTTTTTGACTTAGGTGTTGCCAAACAAATCAGTGGAAGGAAATCTCAGCAAGAGGTACATTGATAGCCAACATGGAGATTGAAGCATTGGTGAAAGTCTTTTACTTGAGTGAATATAACCTCAGTGTTACACACTGGGCGTTCGATTTCCATATATTAGAATGCAGCAAATTTTACACTGACTGATCAATAATATAGTACTTGAAGCTTTTCTAAATAAGCCACCTGCTCAATCCAGAGTGGCTAAGTTCCCTTACCTTTGACCTTATGGGAAGGCGAGGCTGCTGGGGATGAAATAGAGGTCCGAGGAGTTGGAACTGGACATTGCTTCCCTGGTTCTTCTGTTCCCTTTAGATCCATCTTTTGCATGGTATAATCTGTAGATTTGAAAACAAGCGACATGATAAACTGCTAGTGTATTTAGCTTTAACTGATAAAATCTGATCCTACACTTTTAGTTAAATTAAAGCATAAGCAGCAAGAATGCAGATAATCCATTCGGAACATTTGAATTGTCTGATTGTCTAGACACACATAGGACCCCCTCAGAACATTTTCATCTATCTCCTACCTTGGCACCAAACCGTAATCCTTTAACCTCCATTTTAGTTAGGAATCTATCCACTTCTCTTCTGACTGGCTTAAACCAAATCCACATTCACTGTATTATGTGGCAGTTTCAACCTATTTTATAAGCATACTCCAAATTTGTGCATTTCTCCCATTCTTAACTTAGTTTAAATCATGCTTCTTTTCCACTGAAAATATCTCTCCACGTCTACTCCTATCGTGATGTGAAAAATTACCATTGTCTCCCCTTAGTCTTGCATTTAAATATGGAACGAGAAAGACCAATCAGCCATCAAACACAAAAGGAGGGTCCCTTCAGGTGGCTCCAGAGACTTGAGCACAAAATCTAGGTTGACACTCCATTGCAGTACTGAGGGAGTGCTGTAGTGTCGGAGGTGCCATCTTTCAGATGAGACGTTAAACCGCCCCCTCAGCTGGACGTAAAAGATCCCATTGCACTATTTCAAAGAAAAGAGGAGTTCTCCCTGGTGCCCTGGCTAATGTTTATCGCTCAACCAACATCACTAAAAACAGATTATCTGGTCATTATCGCATTGCTGTTTGTGGAAGCTTGCTGTGCACAAATTGGCTGCCGCGTTTCCTACATTACAACAGTGACTACCTTCAAAAGTACTTCATTAGCTGTAAAGCACTTTGGGACATCCTGAGGTTGTGAAAGGCGCTATATAAATGCAAGACTTTCTTTCCTTGATGTAAAGTGATAGAGCAAGTAGACTGATTCAAAAAAAGAGTAAAATAACAGAACATTCCTGCATATCAGAAACCAGTGACCACTCATGGAGAAGCAAGGGGGACATCTGATACAAATATAAAAGTAGCACATTAGAAATGAGAAGTTAGAAATGTTGGGTAGCTATGATCATTTTCAAGGTCATCATAACACACTCTGCACACCTCCAACACAATATGAATATAAAACCGCATTTTTCTCTTATTGATATCAGCTACAATGACCAGACTAGTAACACAGGGACAGGTGGTGACAGCAAGCATGGCTACTCTTGTATTCTGGCTACTCCTTACTTTGTCACTAATCTGCTTACTATCTGACACTAAGTATAGCTCTGTAAGGTTAGCCCCAAAACTGTAAAGCCAAGTGCAGATCAGGATTGTAGGTCCGTGCAGACTCTGTGCATCACAATTTTTGGCACACAAACAAGTGGGACGACGTGAGGCTGTGTCAGCCTCCTTGTGAAGGAGTTATATTAATGAGATCCAACACCGAAAATCCAAATTCAAAAATTGGATTCTTAAAGTTTAATTGAAATGTATTTTTGCATTTTGAAAAATGCTGCAAGTTAGCGACACTTAACGTCCAAGAATATTTTCTTTTGATCTGAAGGAAACCATTTTTGCATCTTAACACTGTTTACTACACTTTCCTACAGTATTGCCGATTACTCTGGCAAAGTGCTGGCGATGGTAATGATTAGAGATTTTTATTGTGCTCCATGATTTGGAAGATGATGATGAGTTCATGAGAAGACAACAAAACGCAGGTGGAAATGAAAATCGAGTAGTTACTGGAACCACAATTCCACTTTTATGCCCAGGCAACAAGTTGAAAATATACCGCTACCGATGATTTGAAGCTACATCTATTGTGACCAAGAGGGTTGACTTTTTTTTTATTCATTCACGTGATGTGGGTATCGCTGGCAAGGCCAGCATTTATTGCTCATCCCTAATTTCCCTCGAGAAGGTGGTGGCGAGCCGCCTTCTTGAACTGCTGCAGTCCGTGTGGTGAAGGTACTCCCACAGTGCTGTTCGGGAGGGAGTTTCAGGGTTTTGATCCAGTGATGATGAAGGAACGATAATATACTTCCAAGTCAGGATGGTGTGTGACTTGGAGGTGGTGGTGTTCCCAAACACCTGCTGCTCTTGTCCTTCTTAGGGGTAGAGGTTGCAGGTTTGGGAGGTGCTGTCAAAGAAGCCTTGGCGAGTTGCTGCAGTGCACCTTGTAGATGGTACACACTACAGCCAAGGTGCGCTGGTGGTGGAGGAAGTGAATGTTTAAGGTGGTGCCAATCAAGTGGGCTGCTTTGTCCTGAATGGTGTCAAGCTTCTTGAGTGTTGCTGGAGCCGCACTCATCCAGGCAAGTGGAGATTATTTCATCACACTCCTGACTTGTGCCTTGTAGATGGTGGAATGGCTTTGGGGAGTCAGGCAGTGAGTTACTCTTGTAGCCACAGTATTTATGTGGCTGGTCCAGTTTAAGTTTCTGGTCAATGGTGACCCCCACCCAGGATGTTGATGGTGGGGAATTTGATGATAGTAATGCCATTGAATGTCAAGGGAAAGTGGTTAGACTCTCTCTTGTTGGAGATGGTCATTGCTTGGCTCTTGTGTGGTGCATATGTTACTTGCCACTTATCAGCCCAAGCCTGAATGTTATCCAGGTCTTGCTGCATGCGGGCACGGACTGCTTCATTATCAGAAGAGTTGTGAATGGAACTGAACACTGCGCAATCATCAGCGAACATCCTCACCTCACCTCATATGTTGCAGGGAAGGTCATTAATGAAGTAGCTGAAGATGGCTTAAGTAGCTGAAGATGGCTGGGCCTAGGATACTGCCCTGAGGAACTCCTGCAGCGATGTCCTGGGGCTGAGATGATTTTTTAAAAATTAATTTATGGGATGTGGGCATCGCTGGCAAGGCCAGCATTTATTGCCCATCCCTAATTGCCCTCGAGAAGGTGGTGGTGAGCTGCCTTCTTGAACCGCTACAGTCCGTGTGGTGAAGCTACTCCCACAGTGCTGTTAGGTAGGGAGTTCCAGGATTTTGACCCAGCGACGATGAAGGATAGGCGATATATTTCTAAGTCAGGATGGTGTGTGACTTGGAGGTGGTGGTGTTCCCATGCGCCTGCTGCCCTTGTCCTTCTAGGTGGTAGAGGTCGCGGGTTTGGGAGGTGCTGCCGAAGAAGCCTTGGTGAGTTGCTGCAGTGCATCTTTTAGATGGTATACACTGCAGCCACGGTACGCCGGTGGTGGAGGAAGTGAATGTTTAAGGTGGTGGATGGGGTGCCAATCAAGCGGGCTGCTTTGTCCTGGATGGTGTCAAGCTCCTTGAGTGTTGTTGGAGCTGCACTCAAAATGGAGAGTATTCCATCACACTCCTTACTTGTGCCTTGTAGATGGTGGAAAAGCTTTGGGGAGTCAGGTGAAACACTCGCCGCAGAATACCTAGCCTCTGAACTGCTCTTGTTGCCACAGTATTTATGTGGCAGGTTCAGTTAAGTTTCTGGTCAATGGTGACCCCCCAGGATGTTGATGGTGGGGGATTTGGCGATGGTAATGCCATTGAATGTCAAGGGGCGGTGGTTAGACTCTCGCTTGTTGGAGATAGTCATTGCCTGACACTTCTGTGGTGCGAATGTTACCTGCCACTTATCAGCCCAAGCCTGAACATCGTCCAGGTCTTGTTGCATGCGGGCATGGACTGCTTCATTATCTGAGGAGTTGTGAATGGCGCTGAACACTGTACAGTCATCAGCGAACATTCCCATTTCTGACCTTATGTTGGAGGGAAGGTCGTTGATGAAGCAGCTAAAGATGGTTGGGCCGATGACACTGCCCTGAGGAATTCCTGCAGCGATGTCCTGGGGCTGTGATGATTGGCCTCCAACATCCACAACCATCTTCCTTTGTGCTAGGTATGACTCCAGCCAGTGGAGAGTCCCCCCCGCCCCCCGATTCCCATTGACTTCAGTTTTACTAGGGCTCCTTGATGCCACACTTGGTCAAATGCTGCCTTGATGTCAAGGGCAGTCACTCTCACCTCACCTCTGGAATTCAGCTCATAGAAACATAGAAAAATAGGAGGAGTAGGCCATTCGGCCCTTCGAGCCTGCTCCGCCATTCAATATGATCATGGCTGATCCTTTATCTCAATACCATATTCCCGCTCTCTCCCCTTGATGTCTTTTGTGTCTAGAAATCTATCTATCTCCTTCGTAAATATATTCAGTGACTTGACCTCCACAGCCTTCTGTGGTAGAGAATTCCACAGGTTCACCACCCCTGAGTGAAGAAATTTCTCCTCATCTCAGTCCTAAATGTCCTACCCCGTATCCTGAGACTGTGACCCCTTGTTCTAGACCCCCCAGCCAGGGAAAACATCCTCTCTGCATCTAGTCTGTCTAGCCCTGTCAGAATTTTATACGTTTCAATGAGATCCCTTCTTATTCTTCTAAACTCTAGTGAATACAGGCCTAGTCGACCCAATCTCTCCTTGTACGACAGTCCTGCCATCCCAGGAATCAGTCTGGTGAACCTTCGCTGCACTCCCTCTATGGCAAGTATATCCTTTCTTAGGTAAGGAGACCAAAACTGCACACAGTACTCCAGGTGTGGTCTCACCAAGGCCCTGTATAACTGTAGTAAGACATCCTTGCTCCTGTACTCAAATCCTCTTGCAATGAAGGCCAACATACCATTTGCCTTCCTAACTGCTTGCTGCACCTGCATGTTTGCTTTCAGTGACTGGTGTACAAGGACACCCAGGTCCCTCTGTACATCAACATTTCCCAATCTATCACCATTTAAATTATACTCTGCCTTTCTGTTTTTCCTACCGAAGTGGATAACTTCACATTTATCCATGTTATACTGCATCTGCCATGTATTTGCCCATGTTTTGTACATGTTTGGACCGAGGCTGTAAAGGGGTCTAAAGACCTGTGGTCCTGGTGAAACCCAAACTGAGCAAGTGTCGCTTGTCAGCACTGTCGATGCCCCCTTCCAGCACTTTGCTGATGATTGAGAGTAGGCTGATGGGGCGGTAATTGGCCGGATTGGATTAGTCCTGCTTTTTATGGACAGGACATGCCTGGGTAATTTTCCATTTTGTCGGGTAGATGCCAGTGTTGTAGCTGTACTGGGACAGCTTGGCTAGAAGCGCGGCTAGTTCTGGAGCACAAGTCTTCAGCACTATAGCCGGGATGTTGTCAGGGCCCGTAGGCTTTGCTGTATCCAGTGCGCTCAGCCATTTCTTGATATCATGTGGAGTGAATCGAATTGGCTGAACACTGGCATCTGTGATGGTGGGGATGTCAGGAGTAAGCAGTGATGGATCATCATCTTGGCACTTCTTGCCGAAGATGGTTGCAAATGCTTCAGCCTTGTCTTTTGCACTCACATGCTGGGCTCCACCATCATTGATGATGGGGATGTTCATGGAGCCTCCTCCTCCCATTAGTTGTTTCATTTTCCACCATCATTCACGACTGGATGTGGCAGGATTGCAGAGCTTTGACCTGATCCGTTGGTTATGAGATCTCTTAGCTCTGTCTATAGAATGCTGCCTCTGTTGTTTAGCATGTAGTCCTGTGTTGTAGCTTCACCAGGTTGGCACGTCATTTTTAGTTACACCTGGTGCTGCTCCTGGAATGCTCTTCTACACTCCTCATTGAACCAGGGTTGGACTTAAGCATCATGGATGAGTTTACTTATACAGGTGTTGTAATGCTGCATAAGCTACCAAAAAGTATACTTGTCAGCAGCAGCTTTACAGCGTTTTCCCAATCTGGACTTTTCCTGGCAATTCACTGTCCAGTGTTACCTTGCCTTAGTTGATAGTATGCCAAGTTCCGCACTCATGAGGAGGGCCTCAATCGCGATATCGGGTTCATGTCACGATACAGAACGTGACTTGACATCATGGCCGGTCTTCCCAGGTGTTTTTTTTTAAAAAAGGCTAACACAAGAACCTACACAGATTGACAGGATATGCAGCCAGCAGGTGGTTTGACACGTTGGACCCCCTGGGACACATCTCATTGTCTTGGCTATGCTCTTTGATGTGGGAAAGATTTGAATATATTTTGTCTGTGTTTAAATTGTGAATTCTGGGAGATTCTCTCACTGCTAAACTTACCTGACGAAGGAGCGAACTGCTCCAAAAGCTTGTAAAATTAAATAAATCTGTTGGACTATAACCTGGTGTTGTGCGACTTCTCATTTTAGTTGATAGTAGTCTCAAATCTAAACACATAACATAATGCAGTACTGAGTGAGTGCTGCATTTCTGGAGCGGACATCTTTTGGATGAGCCTCTAAACCGAGGACCCGTGTACATGTTTTCATTCTTTAGGGTGGATGTTGAAGATGCTATGGCAGCATTCTAAAAAGGGCTGGGAGTTCCCCCCAGTGAGCTGACCAATATTCCTCTCTCAATCAACACCACCAAAAAATAATTGACCAATCATTCACCTCATTTGCTGTTTGTGGGACCTTCATCTCATTTGTTGTGTGTGAAGTGCTGTGTGGGATGGCACAAGGATGTAACAGGGCGCTATGTAAATGCAAGTTCCATCTTGCTTTAAAAGCCAATTTTCATCAATGGTAAATCAGTTTTTCTGAACAAAATTATGTAATTAGGTTAAGAAAAGGTTTAAAACTTTAGCTTTGCCACAAAAAGATTTAATGAAGATAGATTAGGCAGGAAGAAAGTGAAATGAAAGTTGAAAGATAAAAATTGGGCAGATGAAGAATGGAAAACAGAAGCCAGCAGGGTAAAATAGGACTGGCCGGCTGAGCAGAGTTAGTGTTTACTTCTTATTTTTAATTAAAATTGTATTTTTATTTTAGAACTTCATGAATAACACTGGAGTAATAAACTACTCCTGATATTTGAGCAGCATTATTAGATAGCTCATAGAAAAATGTCACAAAGTGCTTCACAGAAATGTAATCGAACAAAAATAATGGAGACCGAGCCAAGGAGGAGATATTTTGGAGGGGTGACTGAAAGCCTGGTCAGAGGTAGGTTTTCTGGAATGTTTTAAAGGAGGAGAGCGAGGTGGTGAAACAGAGAGGTTTAGGGAAGGAATTACAGAGCGTAGGGCCTCGACAGCTAAAGGCATGGCCACCAATAGTTGGTGATGCACAAGACGACAGAGTTGGAGGAACACAGACTTCCTGGAGGGTGAAATTTTGAAGCAAAAAGCCTCTAATTATCTCACCTGATTATTGACGGTTATAAAATATAAATATTTTAATTGCCAACAGTTACCAAACACACACACACACACACACAGACTTCCTTCATTTAATGTGTTTTCCCCAAGTAAGACCCAATTGAATTTTGAAATTATCTCTAATATTAAGATTATTTTCATCATCCTATTGCTAGCTTAAACTTACAAAACCAGTTTGCCAAGGAGACAAGTGTTCCCCTGAACCAGCCAGCAGTCTAAGAATAACTCAAATTTCATAGGTGAAAATATACAGACTCCCATCAAAGGAGCTTAACTTAAATATAATATTCAGATAGATTTAATCAAAAAACACTGTGTAAAATGATTCATTTCTGCTTAATCAGGTGGGCTACATTCACTTGACTTGTAATTACTCGATCAAAAATCATCGATGAACCAGAAATCTGTATTAGTAAAACCATGTGCTGTCACCTGTAACCACTTCCAGTGTTAATTGTGCCTACACTTCTGCTATATCTGGTGACGCCTGCCTGTCACAGTTTAAATGGGATTGTACATTTCATGTGACAGTCTGTGACTCAAGAATCATACTATAATTGCACAAACTGGCCACCAGGTGGCTTTTCGCCACAAATAACTTCAAATGCTTTCTGAAAATGTTTCCATCTAACAGTGTTTACTCCACCATTTTTATCAGGAACTAAAACTTCTAATGTCCAAAATAAGGGTTTAAACAACACAAGCAATGACGTATTTCACAATAACAGCCCGGATTTTGCATTAATAATAATGGTGCGGCTAACAGCGCTCACCGTTATTATGGAGCAAATTGGAGAGCAACTTCCAGAGTACGCACATGCGCAGTTAAACGTGGAAATCCGGAAGTTGTGGTCTGAGTTACCCTGCTCCTCCACAGACTGCGCTATAACAGAACCTCGCCGATAGACTCGGCAGTGAAATATATGCAATGGTGTGAAGTTGGGGTGCTTACCCACTAGTTACCAACTAAAGACTCCAGAAAAAGTTAGGGCTGGTGCATTTTGGAGTAAGTTAACTTTTTAACGGCATGGGAAGTGATAATTACTGCCAAACAACCTCTCCAGCCCTGAAAATTTAATTTTATAAGTGTGGAGTCTCATTCCATCAGAAGTTAATTAGTGCTTGAGATGTAAAAAAAATAAAAATAAATTTAAAAAAAACTTTTTCTGCCTATCTCTTTTATCTCTCTCTTAATCCCATCTTTCTTTCCCAATCTTTGTTTCACTTTTTGTACATGATTTAAATCTAATTTATACTTCCTGCTTTATACTTCCTAGTTTAGACTCTGAGTATCTCAGTTAGGATTCTTCAATCTCACTGGTTGAAGAGCCTGGCTGCTTTTTTCCCTGCTCACAGACATCACAGGTAGAGGGCGCCGTGCTGGATCACACATGGATTAGAGCAAGTCTCCGCTCAAAAGTACATGAAAACTTTGTGGGCAACTGTCAGCGTAGAGAATGGCGAGCACCATTCCTTCGCTGCTGACCACAAAATCTGGGCCAATATGGTTAAATGCATCCATCGAGTTGTCTTTTATGTCTTTTAATGCATTTTAATTCATTAAAGTTTAGCTGAAGGCCTTAGGGTCTCCCAAAAGCCTCGGTTGGATTTGATATTTTTTCCCAGAATTGTGACGCTATGAGCTCATTTTAAGATTGTGCAGTTTTACCAAATGCAGTGTTTCTAATTTCTCAGGATACATCAGTGCTGATCAATTATTGAAGGAATACTTTTCTTTAGCTTCTAGTACTTCTGTTCAGAAGGTAAAGTTTATATTGAGATATTTTTAAAAGGAAAAATGTGCGTGTCTACATGTACACAAGAGAGTAAGAAAAATGGCAATATTCTGATGACACACATATTGTAACTTTTGTTCTGTTTTGTCTTTCCTCAATGTAATTTGATTTTTTTTTTAAAATGCTTACAAGTTAAATTTTTAAACAAAACCTCTTAGGGAACCAGATTGCAATGAGGGTAGTGGGGGAGGAAAGGAGGGAAACAGGCTAGGGTTGAGGAGGCCTCTGGACTTCACCACCCATCTTGTGGGAGTAATGGAGGTGTATATGGAGGATGAGAAAGTGACAGTAAAGCAAGGAGGAAGCATGGATAGAGGGGTTGAGCAGGTAAATCAAGAGCGAAGAGGTACACTTAGTAATGGAAATGAGTAGGAAGGAGAGGAGGTAGGGGAGGAGGTAGTGGGAAGGTGAAGGGGTAGCAGGCACAATGGGAATGAGAGGATGGGGAAAGCACAAATGATGAGGAGGGGATGGGAAATGAGCCACTGGCCACATATTCCCACAGCCACCACATTAAATGCAGCCTGCAATGTTGGTGGATCCTTTCCCTGCCTCACCAACCCATGCCATCCACCGCTTCCCATCTGACAGGAAAGAACAAAAGAAAGAGAAAGAAGCAGATGATGAGAGAGAAATAGCAATATAAAAACAGCAGAGTCTTCCCCTTCTCAATACTTTTTTTTTAAGCGCGACAAAAACGTAATCTGCTGAAAGAATTCTGGTTTTCAAAAAGACAGGAAGCCGTACCATTTTATAACATATTTAAAAAAGAAAATGGTTTCACATCCCTTGAGCACTTCACGCACACACTGCAGTTATTGTCACAAGTTATTTCAAAAATAGCCAAATCAAACAGTAAAATACAAGTCAGAGGAAGCCTAGATCAAACTGTAGAGTCCTCTGGTCAGATCGCAGATTGGGCACTATATCCAGTTTTGGTTCCCAAGACACAAGGGAGACCTACAATAACTGGAGGCAGTGCAAAGAAGAGCCAAGAGGCTGATCCCTGGTGTCAAAGGTCTGAGTTATGAAGAAAGACTGGAGAAGCATAGGCTTTTTAGCCTGCAAAGTATCAGCTGAGGAGTGATCTTAGTTAAGTGTGTTAGTTAATGGGATGGAAATGGTAAATCCAGAATTCCACTGTAAATCAAATTAAGGGTTCAAACTAGCAAAAGGTAAACTTAGAACTGATATCAGGAAATTCTTCAGACAGAAAATGATCAACATATGGAACAGACTCCCAGATAGAGTAGTGGAGACAAAGTCCTGGAAATGTTTAACAATACTGCCAAGGGGGTACTTTGGGATCTTTCTGGATGGATGAATTTAGATGGCCCACATGGACTTCCTCATTCAGAAATGTCTCGTGGTTTTGTGAAATGGAAACTGGTAAGTTTATATATTAGATGTTACATTTTCAGTGACCTGGAAGGGAGAAGAGTATTTTTGCACTACAGTTGAATTCATATCATCGTCAGGCTTTGACAGACCACATGCTACCCTGCATAAGAAGAAAATCACATTGGTGCCAGCACGACTGTATAGTTCCAACAGTAAACAAACTGTAAATAGAATCTAACTGGAGAGGTGTGCGGCACTCATTTTGCTTCTTTGTCCCACCCCCTGAAAATACTCATCCAAGGAAGTATTTGAAATGTAGTGATCACCTTCCCATCAAATTAATGTCCCAGATTTATGGATTACAAAATATATTCAATCTATTGGCTATTGATGAAGATATTAAAATTATTATATAAATTATAATAAAACTATATGCTGTGGTGGAAGAGAAGTCATTTACGTATGAAAAAATTAAGCTAACAAGTATTATTGGCTTATTTAGTTGATCATGTCTATAGATTGATTTACCAGTTCTTGGGTCCTTTTTAAGATTAAACTCCCTTTTCAAGTCACTTTTACTCTGTCTTTGGATTTCCTGCAGGCACACCAACACAGCTGAGATCAGGAACTTCATGAGTGAGGAAATCACAGACACAGCCTATGCCCTACTACCGTGACACAGAGTCTTGAGAAGTCAATGTGATGTGTCTCTGTGCCACAGCAAGATGTGTAGATTGACATGAATATTTAGGAATTTTTGAATGACATCACATTTCTGCAGATGGGTTCCTTTTGCAGCAGTGCACCTTCAGTAGTTGTGTGATGTTAGGCAGATTTTTTAATATCACCACAGGAGTATGATACATTGTTTATTAATTGTACTAAACTTATCGCAGCTCACTGCTTTCTTAAATTTAATGAGTTTGAGTCAATAATACGCTACAATTAACATCCTCAGGACATTTTCTTAATTGTTATCAACAGCTTATTTTGTTGTTTTGGTGATAAGCAAAAAATAATTGTCAACCTAATTCTTCTTTTCCCTTTTTAGGTCCTCTGCAGCGTGTCCCAGCCTGGAGTACCGAGAAGTCATATACTCAGCCAATAAGAACATAATAAAAAAAATCAAGAGTGTGAAAAGCCGACTGAATCCATCAGAACCCATTCTTCTAGCTCTTCTCTTCTCCAACCTAACAAGCAAATGGATTTTAATTGTCTTTAATATCTCGGGGGGTGATTTTAACCCTGGGTGACTTACCTGCCAATGTCCTACCTGGATCCCACCAACTTCCATTTTAACCTGCTCATCGCAGCAGGTGGCAGATAGGAGCCTGATGAGATCATCAGGCCCGACATTAATTTTTACTCTGGCCTGAGCGGCTTTCCCAATAGGTGAAGACAGCAAGAGGAAGATCTGGGGTCAGAAGATGCCATTTAATGCAAGTTATTTTTTCAACTTCCCCTGTGGGGCCATGTGGAACAGAAGTAAAGTTCCACATGGCCCCACAAGCAAAGTTTAGGCCCGGCCTGCTCAGGCTCCCTTTCTGCCCACCCGTGAGACCCTCCCAAAAGCCCCCACCTCCTTGCTGGAGAGTTTCCTTTGGTGCCGACCGGTGGCCTCCTGCTATCCAAACCTCCGCTCCCGCCTGCTGGTGAGCTACTGCTTTCTGGCCGTTTCAGGTGGACAATTAACTGGCAGGATGCAAATGAGGCCCAGGAGTTATAATCACCTGGGCCTCATGCCGTCTCCCCCACCCGTCTCCACCCGCCCCCCCGAACACTCCCACTTAAAATTCCTCCTTCTGACTATTATTTCATTTGGTGTAACTTATTTTTCCTTCCTTTTACTATTTAATCATTATTAACATTCTACTTCTGTGTTTTCCCCTTGTCCCAGATCTATCCAGTTCTCCTATTACAGCTTGTTCAATTCAGTGACAGGCATACATTAAAATGTGTCTGTTATGATATTGTCAATCTCTCCCCACAGTTTAATCATACATATAATTAAAATAGGCTGACCTTCAAATTTTCTCCTTAGAGTTGCAGAATAAAAGGGATCATAACTTGCATAATGTCAACATCTTAAAACAGTTTAAGAGATAAGATCACCACATCACATTCTAATTAACAAACTATTTTTCCGTGAAAAATTAATTTGAAGTGAATGTTCAAAGTATAAACACTCCATCACACAACAGCTTAATTAATACTCACATGACCTTCAACTGCATGGCAACCAATTAAAAGGTAATAACATTAAACATGTTTAATATCGTTACCTAATTAATTTTGTTCAGCATCTAATGTATGGGTTAATATAATGTTGCAGGATACAGTATAAGTACAGTATACATTATGAAAGGCACATTGGCCTGAATTTTGCAGTAGGAATAACGGTGAGACGATCAGCGTCACCGTTATTATGGAATAAATCGGACAGCAACTTCCAGCATCCGCACAAGCAGTTAAGCGCGGAAATCAGGAAATTGCTGTCTGATTTACCCACTCCTCCACAAGTGGCGCTACACCGGTACCTCTGAGAGAGTCAACATTCAAACACACAAACGGCTGGAAGAGACTTGAGCAAAACAAAGCTAGGCTGACACTCGAGTGAAGTACTGAGGACGTGCCATCTTTCGGATGAGGTATTAAACCGAGGCCCTGTCTGCTCTCTCAGGTGGATGTCAAAGATCCCATGGCACTATTTCAAAGAATAGCATGAGAGTTGTCCCTAGTGTCCTGGCCAATATTTATCCCTCAATCAACATCACTAAAGCAGATTATCTAGTCATTGTGCTGTGCACAAATTGGCTGCCATGGGGATGTCCTGAGGTCGTGACAGGTGCTTTCTTTCTTCTTTAAACCCTATGCTGCACAATGAGAATTCTTCAATCTGATTGGTTGAAGAGAGACACACTGTTGCTGCACACAGGTCCCGGATCTCCTGTAGATGGCACTGTAATGGATCTCGAATTGCTGCAAGTTGACACGCAAAAGCCCATGAAAAGTCTGTGGGCAGCTGTAAATTAATGAACAGCGAGCGCCGTTTGTTCGCTGCTGACCGCAAAATCTGGGCCATTATTACGACTGCCCCCCAGTCTCCTGCACAGCTAGCTCCCAACCTCATCATTCTGGAGATTCTATCCCATCTCTCACTCTCCTGGCACCCATGCTAGCCAATATCGTTAATGGCTCCCGTTACTCAGGCACCCTTCCTCCACCTTTATTGCTCCCTCCTCAAGAAAAGCACTATTGCCCCATCCATGCTCTCCACATATGACCCCACTTCTAACCTTCCTTTACTCTCTAAGGTTTTCAAACGTGTTGTCACCATCTAGCTCTGTGCCCATCTCTCACAAAACCCCATTTGAATTACTTCAGTTTTGCTTCTACCATGCTCAAAGCACTGAGATTGCCCTTGCCAAAGTCACGAATGACATCCTGTGACCATGGTGCATTATCCATCATCATCATCTCTGCAGCATTTGATAATGACCACATTATTCTCCTCCATCACCTTTATCCAGCTCCAGAGGACTTCCCTCACATAGTTCCACTCCTACTTCTCCAAATACAACCAGTGCATCTCCAGCAATAGCTTCTCTTCTCTTCCCTGCACAGCTACCGCCGAAGTCCCCTAAGGATCCATTATCCTTGCTTCCCTGCTCTTCCTCATCTACATGCTTGCCCTCATGGCACCATCTATAGGCACGGGCACAGATTCCATATGTATGTTGATGAAAGCCAGCTTTACCTCCCCACTACCACCTTCGACTAAACAATTATCTCTATCTTTGTGCAGTCAGACTACCTATCTGACATCCCGTTACGGATGGGTGAAAATTTCCTGCAATTGAACATCAGGAAAATCAAAGCTATCATTATTCAGCATCAACTCCCTTGGTACTGATTCCATCACTCACTCAGGATGACACAACACTGAAAACCCTGGGGTGCTGTCTGACCCAGGTACAAACCCTATCCATCACCAAGACCCTTGACTTCCACCTCCCTTAAACCCTTATCCACATTTTTGTCGCCTCTAGACTCGACGCCTTCAATGTCCTTCTATACAGCTGTTAACATTTTCTGGTCTCCTCCCTGTGATCTCTCCTCCCTCCCCTCCCCAGCCTTGTGCTGCAGGCTTTGCCACCAGACTATCAATCAGGCTGGCTGTAGGGCAGGAAACATACAGAAAATTTTAAAAAGCATCCTGCTGAAATTCCCTTACTTCCGGATTTCCCGTCCAGAAATCCTCCCCGCCTCCACACTCTCGTCACGGCCCCGAGCAAATATGTCTTTCACACTTGCATGTGCATTTCTCCATTTATCTGGTAGGTAGAACAGATATGGATTCTGGTGGGACGAGTTAATGTAAAATCAAGAAAATGGTTTATTTTGCAGAACACATCTGACTGAACAGATAGTATTTCCAGGTTTTCTTTTAAAAATTCCTTTCTATAACATTTACCATAACACATGAAACAAAAAAAGCACTTACCACATACTGAATGGCAGGCAAAATGTTCACGCTGGAATTTCCCTCCCTTTCTGGTCAGCCTGTATCTGTAAAATCCATTCTTCTATCTTAATTTTCAGCCCAGGACAAGGCCTTCCTCTCCAGCCTTTATTGGACCTGGCCTTCTAACATGCATCTCTATTTCCTTTACCTCTGTGTTCAGAGGCAGTGGGTGTGGAAAATCCCTTAAATTTCTTTCCTGAACAGGGGTTGGCCAGTAGGCCTGTCAATTAAACTGGCTAGCTCCACCCCAAGGAGTGGATCCTCAGCAGACCATCCATGCTGGGTATACATGGCTCCTGCCCTTCCCAATTTCAGGTGCGAATACCTGATGGGAGTCTGAGGTGAACCCATGAATTACTAGTTGTCTCTGGTCATTGTGGATAACGCCATCAATCAATGCTTGGCTAATTCACAGACCAATCCCCTCTCTGTCTCAGTGGCTGCAGATATAGCTGTAGAAGGAAATTTAAACCTGTGCAAACACACTTCTTATAACTTGTTCCTTTATACTTTCCCTAGAAAATCCTGAAATGTGACAGCTCTACCATCTTCCTCCTTCCATAACTTCCAACCTCTCCAAAAATCAGCTAACCGTACCCTGTCCTGCACTATGTCCTGCTCGCCCAGCACATCCAACCTCACTGACCTACATTGTTTCCCAGTCCTCCAACACATTAAATTTAAAATCCTCTTCCTCCTCTTCAAAGCCCTCTGTAGCCTCAGCCTGCCATATCTCTGCTACCTTCTTCTCTAGCATCCTTCAATCTTCTGACTCTGACCTCTTGTGCAATCTGCTTCCCTGTCACCCCACCATTGGCCCTACTTGCTGGCACTCCCTCCCCAAACCCCTTCTGCCCCACCCCACCCCCCGACTTCCTTCTCCATCCTTAAAATCCTTCTCAAAATATCTTTTTGACCAAATCTTCAGTTAACTCTCCCTCCATGGCTCAGTAACAATTCCTTGTATCTATTTTACTTTTCTTTTTTATCTTGTGCCCTCTCCAACCCTGGTAAAGAGCCTTGGGATGTTTTCTACATTGAAGGCACTATATTGTTGCTGTTGAAGGTATCTGAGTTATGATTTATGTCCTAGCTCTTGCAGAGAGTATAAATCATTCACAATGTTGTCATTCATTAATGGTCAGTACAGTTGCAGAATATAAATCATATCCAACAGTGGCATTTACCTGACAATGTGGAAAAGTGCCCAAATGTTTCTTATCCACAAAAAGCAGGGCACATCTAACCCAGTTAGATTACCACCATCTCAGCTTCCTCCAATCAGCAGCAAAGTAATGAAAAGAGTCATCAACAGTGCCATCAAGTGATATCTACACAATAATAACCTGTTCACTGACGCTTAGTTTGGGTTCTGTCAGAACCTTTAAGCTTCATACCTTATCACAGCCTTGATCCAGACATGGATGCAAGGGCTGAATGCCAGAGGAGAGAGGAGAATAGCTGCCCTCAGCATCAAGGCAGAATATGGCACCAAGAAGCCCTGACAAAACTAAGATCAGTGGGGATAAAGGGGAAAACCCTCCACTAGATTTAGTTTTACTTGTCACAGAGGAAGATGGTTGTGGTTGTCGGCAGCCAATCATTGCAGCCCTGAGACTTTGCTGCGAGAGTTCCTCAAGGCAACATCCTAGGCCCAACCACTTTTAGCTGCTTCATCAATGACCTTTTCCCCATGCCAGCTTACAGCATGACTTGATAACATGTAGGCTTGGGCGAACAAGTGGCAAGTAACAGTCACTACATATGAGCGCCAGGTGACGACCATCTCTAATAAGAAAAGGTCCAATCATCTCCCTTGGCCCTCAATGGCACGATGATCATTTAGTCACGCACCATCAACAAATTGGGGGTCACAATTGACCAGCAGCTTAACTGGATCAGTCCTTCAATAATGTAGCTACAAGATCAGGGCAGTGGCTGGGTACTAAGCAATGAGTGGCTCACCTCCTGATCCCTCAAAGACTCTCCACCATCTACAAGACTCAAGTCATGATGCAATAGTCGACACTCACCTGGATGGATGCAGCTACAACAACACAAGAAGCTTGACGCCATCCAGAACCGAGCAGTCTACTTGATCAGCCCCTCTGCCACTGGACTCCATATCTAGCCCCTCCATCACCAATAGATTGTGGCTGCAGAATGTACTATCTATAGGATGCGCTGTAACAACTCAGTAAGTTTACCTCAACAGTACCTCCCAGCCCTATGACCTCGATCGTAAAGGAGGACAAGATCAGCACTCTTGGCTCAGTGATAGGACTCTTGCCTCTAAGTCAGAAGGTCTGGGTTCTAGCCCCACTACAGAGGCTTGAGCACATAATCTAGGCTGATACTTCTGTGCAGCACCAAGGGAGTGCTGCACTGTCAGAGGTCCTATCTTTCGGCTGAGAAAACAAATTGTCGCTTTCTCTCTCAGGTGGACATAAAAGATCCCATGGAACTATTCAAAGAAGAACAGGGAGTTCTCCTGGTGTCCTGGCCAATATTTATCCTTCAACACCACCAAAGATAGATTATTTGGTTCCTTATTTCATTACTGTTTGTGGGGCCTTCCTCTGCTCAAATTGGCTGCTACGTCTCTCTACATTGCAACAGTCACCACACTTCAAAATACTTAATTGGCTGTGAGTCACTTTGTGACATCCTGAGGTCATGGAAGATGCTACAGTAAACTCTTGTTTAAACGGCACTTTATCATCCGGAATACTTTAATAACCGGCAAAATAGATATATCTCAATACAAAGCAACACCTCAATAACCGGTAATCGTGCCGATTCTACCATACATTTAACGGAACATTCTGTAGGTGAGTACCCAATTACACAGTACATTTCTTGATTTTTTATTTTTGTTTGTGTTAAAAATTGCCTTGGTAGGTATACCTCTCTGTTATCCAGAATTTTTCATCAACTGGCACCATCCTGGTCCCATAGGTGCCGGATGAGAAAGAGTTTACTGTATATAAATAGAAGTTTGTTCTTTACATAGAATGTATAGCCCAGAAACAGGCCATTCAGCCCAACTGGTCTGTGCCAATGTTTATGCGCCACAAGAGCCTCCTCCCACCCTACTACATCTAACCCTATCCGCATAACCACCTATTCCTTTCCCCCTGATGTGTTTATCTAGCTTCCCCTATTTGCCTCAACTACACCTTGTGGTACTGAGTTTCACATTCTAACCACTCCCTGGATAAAGACGTTTCTCCTAGATTCCCCATTGGGCTGGAATTTGCAGTGGGTAACAACAGCGAACGAACAGCGTTCTCTGTAATTCCCCCTTTGAAACTGACTGCAAATTCAGGATGTAGTGCATGCGCATCTTAACGTGGAAATCCTGAAGTTGCGGTCAGTCATTCACTGCTCCGACACCAGCTGCGCTTTAACCCCCAACATCCCCCCCAACAGCTGGCAATCCGTGTAATCTGTGAAACCTGGGAAACTGACGAAAACTTTGGCTCTTCTGCGGTAATATCGCTGTTAAATACCCCATTACAAGTTAGACCCTTTTGGATTAGGTATAACTGGGGTTTTAACAGTGTATTGACTGCTGAACAAACGTTATGGCCCTGAAAAACTCATTTTAATTTTGTGGAGTGTCAAATTTATAAATTAAGAAACTTAAAAAAAAATTACTTTGTAAAAAGTTTGTTCATCTTTATTTCCAGTTTACCTTGTCCCCAAGTGAGAGCCCCAATCTTTGTTTTTCTCCCTATAACACTTTTTAAAAGTTAGAATCAAAGGACCTTCTTCACTTCCTGGTTCTGGGTCTGAGAGAATTCTGTATTGTGATTGGCTGCTCAGACAGCTTGTTGACATCACAGCAGCTCGCACTATGGGATTCCCACTAAACTACGCTGATTTCAATTGCATGTCGGAAAAGCCAAACTTCTCATCACAGAGATTGCGAGATCTTTGTGGGAAGCTTACTTCAGGGCCAGCGGCGAAGGCCTTTGCTTCGTCCCTGACCGGAAATTACAGGCCATTGAATTCTCTATTGAATTTATTGAATTCTCTATTAGATTTCTTTCTTCAGTCAAGATCGGGGGGGAAGACCATCCCCTTCATGGTACTCTCCATCCTGACATGGATTTATACTGCTGTTCCTTCATCGTTGCTGGGTCAAAACCCTGGCATTCCCTAACACCGTCATAGCAGCACCATTAACAACTATGGGATGGGCAATAAAACACAGCTTATCCATGGTCACTCACATCCTGAGAACATTACAAAAAAAAATATATGCTCTGTAACTCTTATTGACTAAACTAGCCACTTTGTTCCACCAATATCAAAATTGGAGACCTTCGCATGTCCTGCACATCATTGAAATGGAAGGATCTCTTGCACAATACATTTATATCCACTTTCAAGTAACACAGCAGTGGTTGTATCATTTTCTTGAGGCAATTCTGCATTAAAATTATTATTTCTCCTTGTTTTGAACTTGACAAGTATCGACATTCTGAAACATAAGCAGATAATTTGTAATAAATGCAAATTATTGGGACAGTGCTCACTCAAAAAACATCACTATGACTATTAAACTAAAAACCATTAATACTTAACAGTTAATCCCTCCCGTGAGCATTGTCTGAAAGATTGCATTGTTCAATGTGCCATTAAACCCTTCAGCTAATGTTTATCCTTCAGATTCATCATCACTTCTTGACTGTGCAATAATCCACTGTTAAATGCAACATAAATACATAATTATTCCAACTGTTTTTACAGGTGGAAGCCTTTACAAGTAATCTACTGAGCAAAAAAACAGTCCCTGAATAAAAATGTTCTTATTCAGCAATCTGTTCCATTATATCTTCTCTTGCATGCATTTCTTTACAGATTGCAACATAAAATAATGCTATTTTTCTGGCATATTTTAATTTATCCTTTTCATGCCACTACATAGTAAATTGGTAGAAGATGCATAGCAGCCTTAGCTGACTCACCCTCTTCTTCATAATGCCTCATTCCAACATTAGAAATGTTTGTGGAAAGCAATGGATAACTACAATTTTAGATAGTCTTATGTCATTTCCTCTGAAAGACCCACAACAGGCTGAGTTTGGTGAAGTATGACTCCTTTTCCTCAAAATAAATGAGCCCATTTGTTACCTTTATCAAGGATTTTTGGGAGCTGTTTCTGCATATCTATTCCATCTACTTCTTCAAACTCTAAAATATGCCATACGAATTTTATGAATACAATTTACAGATGATTTGTTTTTAAGTGTAATTTCTGCCAAAATTAGCATTCCCCACAAACCATGCTATTCATGACTGAAGAAGGCTCAAGCATTATGATGCCTGGCGTCTGCTAATGCTGCTCTGTTTCTAGCCACCAGGAGGTGTGCAGAGCAGGTTAGGGAGATTCACATGCTGATTTTGAAGAAATGACGCAAGTCATGACAATGCATCTAGTCCACAAACACGACCTCTTCAGAAGAGCCCTCTAACTGAAATAGTTGAAAAAAAGCAGCTAGTGCAAGTTGTATTTCAGACCACAACTGCATTGACTCCCCGTTAAACGGCCCAGAAAACAAACCGCTAGGAGTTTTTAATTTATTAGATTTATGAGTTAGAGATAGGGGTAGGCACTCTTAAGCACTCTTTCCAAACTACTTGCAGTTCAGGAACAGCACAAAACTATAATCAAACTGAACACTGATGTACAAAACTGAGACTGCAGACAAACTTAGGAATCACAGCTTGTGCAGTTTCTACAAACTTATCCCTCAATGAATTATTAAAATTCTCAACACCACCAAAAAGGACCCACTGGTCATTCATCTCATTGCTATATGCGACACCCTGCTATGTGCATTGGGTTAGGGTTGCAACATTTGCCTACGTTAAAACACTTGAAATAATTCATGCGAACTGTTTGAAATGTTTCTCAGGATGTGATAAGAGGCATTACAAATTTTAACGGTGCTTCATAAATTGAAGTCTTTTTAACCCTTTATATATTTGTTAATACCGTCTCTGTAAATTGAGCAAAAAAAGGTCATTCCCCCAAAAAATCCAATAAATCATATTCAAAAGTAACTACATTGAGAATTTAAACCTTTGTGTAATTCAGTAAACCTAATTCCTTCAGGGCATACATATTACTCTGTTATGTAGTGACACCTGATTTTTACTGGAATATATTTTTTGACTCTTTGCTTAATTAACTAAGCTGTTGACAGCATGCTGGGAGCTTTTTCTTGGAGCGGAGTACCTGCTATGGCAAAAGTTTGCTCATTGACAGTGCACACAGTATTGTATACAACATATTTCTACAGCGACATACGAGAACACCAGCGCAAATCCCAGCACCACTCCAAGCTCATAGCTGTGAAGGTGCTGTAAAACAAATGGTGCAGCTTGCTACAGAGAATAATAGGTACCTGGGAGTGATTACAAAGCAGTTATCTAATCAACAGGTTTAAGTTTCATCACAAACCATAAGTGGAGTTTCTAACCACCATCTGATACTTCATGGAATCACCCCGGGGCATCTTTTTCATTAATAAGGCTGTTCTTAATAGGCTGGGTGTATGCAGTTTTGGATTTGTTTTGCTTTTGTCAGGGTCTGGCATTGTAGATGTCCTAAGCCAGTGTCCTTCAGTTTGTTCATACTTGAGGTCCACTCTGACGGATTGGCAACTGCAATGTCATGACAGCTCTTTTGATAAATAATTTGGATGTTTTGGGCATCTCATCAGCTGCAGTACTGATAACAGTATGTGAAATCCTTTCAGGTTCAGCTTTTGAAAGACAACATTGCTAATATTTATTGCCTCCTGTCACTTATTTCCTGTGTGCTTTGAGTCAAGTTATGGCTGTGAAAAATAATTTTGTACTGAACATTGGCTCAGAGCTACTAGAAAACTGACCTTTTGTAAGAGCAAATCTGCGTGTTACTGGAGAACAATGGAGCTCGTCATAGTTTCAGAATGTGTCAAATCCCTGGTGGTCTAGTGACAAAGAATGAATCGTATCTCTGGAGTGTGCATTCAATTCCTTGTGGTGCAATTTTGATGGGTGGGAGGAAGAAAAGGAAATGCATGTCTATGTTCTTGGCAGCCTCATGTATGCACACATCAGTCTAGATTATCAGGATCCCTCAAATGCTCACATGAGCTAAAACCAGAACAAATCTGAAAGCTCACAAATACATCCCAAAGCTTTGTGCAATGAATACTTGAGTGTTGGAACCTGAAATTTGATGAAGAAAACTGCAGATGATGCTACATTGTGAAATGGCCGCTGCCAAAGTCTGACTGCTTATTTTTAGCATTTTCAGATATATAAATAAAGTGGGTAGAACAGTGCACAGATAACATTTTAATAAAGTTTATTAAAGTTTAATAAAGTTCCCGATCTGGAAACAGCAACACAACTCAAGAGCAAGAAAGCAGCTCTACAGACGCCTGAAGGCCGAGGTCCAACAAAAAGCTCACGACCTAATGAACAGATGGTGGGTGGAGAAAGTGCAGGAGATCCAGCAGCTAGCCGACAACCACGACATGCGTGGATTCTTTAGCGCAGTCAAGACCACCTCCAGCCCAAGCACCCAAGATCCTACCCCACTGCAGGCCAAGAATGGAGAGGTACTCATCAAGGACAGAGAGGCAGTCAGTGCCCGCTGGAAGGAGCACTTCGAAGATCTCCTTAACCGAGACTCTGTCTTCGACACGAGTGTGCTCAACTCCATCCCGCAGCATGCTACCCGCCACCACCCAGCCTGGCAAGAGGTTGAAAAGGCCATCCGACAACTGAAGAACAACAAGGCCTCAGGAGCAGATGGAATCCCTGCCGAGACACTAAAGCATGGTGGAGAAGCACTACTGGCGCGAATTCATTAACTCATCTCTCTTCTCTGGAAGGAGGAAAGCATGCCAGGGGATCTCAGACACTGTAATTGTGACCAGCTTCAAGAAAGGTGACAAGTCCGATTGCGGTAATTACAGAGGAGTTTCCCTGCTGTCTGCCACAGGGAAAGTCATCGCAAGAATCCTCCTCAATTGCCTTCTCCCAGTGGCTGAAGAGCTCCTCCCAGAGTCGCAATGCGGATTCCGCCCACTAAGGGGCACAATGGACATGATCTTCACCGCGCATCAATTACAAGAGAAATGCAGGGAACAGCACCAACTGCTGTACATGGCCTTCTTTGACCTCACAAAGGCCTGCGACAATGTCAACCGTGAGGGATTATGGAGTGTCCTCCTCAAATTCGGCTGCCCTCAAAAGTTTGTCACCATCCTCCGCCTGCTTCACGACAACATGCAAGCCATGATCCTGACCAACGGTTCCACCACAGACCCAATTCACGTATGGACCGGGGTCAAGCAAGGCTGTGTCATTGCACCAACGCTCTTCT
The DNA here is from genome assembly GCA_030390025.1 of Squalus acanthias. Taxonomy (NCBI): domain Eukaryota; kingdom Metazoa; phylum Chordata; class Chondrichthyes; order Squaliformes; family Squalidae; genus Squalus; species Squalus acanthias. The sequence continues at coordinate 96,844,122 of CM059434.1, forward strand.
CGATCCTCCTTGCTGCAATGCTCCATCTCACCCTCAGTAAGCTCCCCGCTGGAGCGGAGCTAATTTACAGAACAAACGGGAAACTGTTAAACCTCCGTCGCCTCCAGTCCAGATCCAAGGTCGTCCCATCCTCTGTCATCAAATTACAGTATGCAGACGACGCTTGCGTCTGCGCACACTCGGAGGTTGAACTCCAAACCATCGTCAACACCTTCACCGAAGCGTACGAGAGCATGGGCCTTCAGTGTGCCAGTGCAACCTTCGGTCACCTGAGGAAGAGAGTGTTTCAAGACAGGACCTCAAACCCGGCACCAAGCTCATGGTCTACAGAGCAGTAGTGATACCCGCCCTCCTGTATGCCTCAGAGACATGGACCATGTACAGCAGGCACCTCAAAGCACTGGAGAGGTACCACCAACGCTGCCTCCGCAAGATCCTGCAAATGCATTGGCAGGATAAGCGCACCAACGTCAGTGTTATCGCTCAGGCCAACATCCCCAGCATCGAAACTTTGACCATGCTCAATCAGCTCCGATGGACTGGTCACATCGTCCGCATGCCCAATACGAGACTCCCAAAACAAGCGCTCTACTCGGAGCTGCGACACGGCAAGAGAGCCCCAGGTGGGCAGAGGAAACGCTTCAAGGACACCCTCAAAGCCTCCTTGAAAAAGTGCAACATCCCCACCAACACCTGGGAATCCCTGGCCCAAGACCACACAAAGTGGAGGAGAAGCATCCGGGAAGGCGCTGAACACCTTGAGTCAATTCGCCAGGAGCAAGCGGAAGCCCAGCGCAAGCAGCGCACGTCAACCCAAGCACCCCACCCACCCGCCCCTTCAACCACCGTCTGCCCCACCTGTGACAGAGACAGTAGGTCCCGCATTGGACTCCTCAGTCACCTCAGAACTCATTTTTAATGTGGAAGCAAGTCATCCTCGGTTCCGAGGGACTACCTAAGAAGAAGGGTGCTCCACCGGTCAGCTTAAAACATTTATTTTTGTAATGCAAACAGATGATGTATAAGGAGTAAAACACTAGAATTAGAAGCTTGTGCAGACAGAGGAATGAGCATAATTGGTCATGTTTATGCTTCTCCAGTTTTTGAATAAACTAAATTATGGTTCATTTCAACTACTGCAGGCTAATTCAAAGAAGAAAGTTTATTTCATTATTAAATGTAAAAGAGTGCACAGATGATGTCTACACTACATCATTACAAACAGGAACACCTTACTGTAGTGTAGGCTTGAGTTAGATTGATTCCTTTAGTGGCACCAATTCATTTGAAGATTTGAACATTCTCAAGGCAGCACTAACCTATATCAGAAGATACTTTATTATAAACCTGCTGCAGGTTTGAGGGTGAAAACTTTTCCTTCTCCCAACCAAATACTCACACCTTAGACATCTGCATTATAATAAAGTCTCTTCTGGAAACAAATAAATCTGTTGATGATTTTGAGATATAGCCGGAGTAGAATAATTATATATACATTTTCTTCTTGGAAAATAAACCCTTATCATTTTCGCATGAGAAGTAACTTCAGTCTTTTGATATATATTTCCTCCCCAATGGTTTCTCAACTGTGTAATCATTTTACAAAATGAGCTCTGCCCTTAGACCAAGGTTTAGTTTTCCAATGTGTTGACTTTATTTGACATGCCAATTCAAACACTCCGCCAAAAAACTTGCCAAGTGCTTCCACATGACAGCAACTATTTTATTTTTATCCTTCAATTCAAGTAAGTTTTTTTCAGCTGTACTATACAGTGAGAAATCTGCGCAATTCTTCTTGGATTAAATCACCATACATGCTATAATTACCAGTGGACACTTGTCTTCAGTTTTACAAGAGGCAAATGCACTCCTCATAAAGTAACGCTGCTAAAAGTTAAAGCGCTGTTGATTTCTACACAATCAGCTGGATATTCTGGATGTACATCTGATTTCTGTTATACAGCAGGATAGCATTGTTTACAGAGATTGACAGAGGAGAGTGGAATGAACAAACTACATGACTCATGAGTAGGGTAACCACTGAAACATACCTTAAATCCTTACCTCAACTGAATTCTCAGAGTTTCCTAAACCAAACCTAAAGCCTTTTCTTCAGATTAGATTCAATTTGCTTTAAAACTGTCCCCAAAATAGCAGTTAGACACACGCAGGAATTTGCATATATGTGGTTGTTTGTTTTGGGGGCAACCTAATTTTAAAAAATTGTGCTGTAAGTATATGTATTTCACTGGCGAGGATGTCTTGCATTGATTGCTCATGGGTTTGCTGCTTTTGAGTTGTGAGCCCAACCTCACAAATGAAATCTAAATACCTATTTGGCATTTTCCCCCTTCAAAGACTGCCATCACCCTCTTTTCCAAAATCTATACCATAATGAATTTTGCCTCCTGTAAAAAGCATATCAATGCTAAAAATAGAAAAACATAGTATTGTGATATAATTTTCTTTCTGTCCGATCCCCCTCTCCATCTTAATCTGCAATAGCACTGGAATTCTTTCTGTGTCTGATCTTGTTCTGTTTGTTCTCTGCTGTAACACTGAAGAACCACCACCAGTGGAACTATGATCCATATGAGGCATTAACCTGAAAATATTGCAAGCAATGTAATTGTGTACAAATGCTTAATACGTTTGTCTGAAGTTCTTCACTATTAATTTAATAGTGGCATGGAGGCGGAAGCCGTGGGTATGGTTCTTAATGAATACTCTGAGTCTGTCTTCACAAAGGACGATGCAGACAGTAGCCCAGAAATTCCGTTCGCAGCCCTCCTGCGGGCAGAGGGCTGCGATTTGGAAAAATCTGCGCCTGGACCGGAGGGCTCCCGGGAGGCGCAGAATTCCGTTGCTGTGCCTCTTCAAACTGCCGGTGTGCAGGGCACGGGTATCCCAGGGGCGCAGGCGGATCGCAGCGTCCCTGAGATCACGTGGGCCACAGGGAGCCAATCAGAGCAGGGAATCTCCATTCATAGATTTGACAGGAAGACCTGTCAAATCTATGAATAGAGATCAGCCCCAAAACATAAGTAAAACTTCAAATAAATTAAAAAAAAACATTTTTAAAATGACTATAAATTACATAAATTAACTATTTTAAACAAAAATTTAAATTTTTGAAAAAAATAATTAAAGTTTTTAACGGGGCTAAAAATAAACTTACCTTTCTTTAAAGTATTTTAAAATAATAAATCAGTGGAAAATTTTTTTTTTTTACTTTCTTCAACTATTAGCCTGGTAAAAGCAGGCCTTGTGCCTGCTTTTCCAGGCGCAGCTGTTTCCGACTTACCTGGACTGAAGCAACTGTGAAAAAAACAGAAGTTTCTGCCGTACGCGCTGCCTATCTGGCGCAGGCGTTTGACCTGTCAAGCCCTTTCTTCACAGAACGGAAGTTCCGGTTTCCAGCGCATGCGCAGTGCATGCCTAAAACCGGCACTTCCGTTGGCCCCAAGGGTGAGTACACAGCGCGTACACACCTGTAGGGAATGGAATTTCTGGGCCATTGTAGTTAAAGAGGAGGTGCGTGAAAGATTAGAGGAGATAAACAAAGTGAGAGAGGAAGTATTAAGGGGTTTAGCATCTTTGAAAATAGATAAATCACCAGGCCCGGATGAAATGTATCCCAGGCTTTTAAGAGAAGCAAGGGAGGAAATAACAGAGGATCTGACCATTTTTCAATCCTTTCTGGCTACAGGTGTGGTGCCAGAGGGCTGAAGGACTGCTAACGTTATACCATTGTTTAAAAAGGGAGAAAAGGATTGACTGAGTAATTACAGGCCAATCAGCCTAACCTCAGTGGTGGGCAAATTGTTGGAAAAAATTCTGAGGGACAGAATTATTCGTCATTTAAAAAGGCACGGATCAATCAAGGACTGTCGGCATGGATTTGTTAAGGGAAGGTTGTGTCTGACTAACTTAATTGAATTTTTTGAGGAGGTAACAAGGCGAGTTGATAAGGGTAGTGTATTTGATGTAGTCTACATGGATTTTAGCAAGGCTTTTGACAAGGTCCCACATGGCAGACTGGTCAGAAAAGTAAAAGCTCATGAGATCCAAGAGAAAGTGGCAAGTTGGAGCAAACATTGGCTCAATGGCAGGAAGCAAAGGGTAATGGTCGACGTATGTTTGTGACTGGAAGGCCGTTTCCAGTGGGGTTCCGCAGGGCTCAGTACTGGGTCCTTTGCTTTGTGTGGTATACATCAATGATTTAGACTTCAGTGTAGGGGGCATGATTAAGAAGTTTGCAGATGATACAAAAATTGTCCGTATGCTTGATAGTGAGGAAGAAAGCTGTAGACTGGTGAAAGATATCAGTGGACTGGTCAGCTGAGAAAAGTGGCAAATGAAATTTAATCCAGAGAAGTGTGAGGTAATGCATTTGGGAAGGGTTAACAAGGCAAGGAAATACACAATAAATGGTCGGATACTGAGAAGTATAGAGGAACAGAGGGACCTTGGAGCGCATGTCCACAGGTCCCTGAAGGTAGCAGGACAGGTAGATAAGGCTGTTAAGAAGGCATACGGGATACATTCCTTTATTAGCCGAGGCATAGAATATAAGAGCAGGTTATTAAACCTACTGACAAGGGTGGCGCTGTAGTTGTTTGGCGAACCGACCTCTACCTTGCGGAGGCTGAGCGCCAAATCTGACACCTCCTCCTACCTTCCCCCTACCTCCCCCTGGACCAGGACCACACTTCCGAACATCAAGCCATCGTTTCCAAGACTGTCACTGACCTCATCTTCTCTGGAGATCTTCCCTCCACGGCCGCCAACCACATAGGCCCCAACCCCGCACAGCCCGCTTCTACCTCCTTCCCAAGATCCACAAACAGGATTGCCCTGGTAGACCCATCGTTTCAGCCTGTTCTTGCCCAACAGAACTGATTTCAGCCTATCTCGACTCTATTTATTCTCCCCTTGTCCAATCTCTTTCCACCTACATCCGCGGCTCTTCCGACAGGCACCGCCACTTTCCAGTTTCCCGGCCCCAACCGTCTCCTTTTCACTGTGGACGTCCAATCCCTCTACACCTCCGTCCCCCACCAGGACGGCATGAGGGCGCTCCGCTTCTTCCTTGAACAAAGGCCCAATCAGTCCCCATCCACCACCACCCTCCTCCGCCTGGCTGAACTTGTTCTCACATTGAACAACTTCTCCTTTGACTCCACTCACTTCCTCCAAATTAAAGGTGTTGCTATGGGAACCCGCATGGGTCCTAGCTATGCCTGCCTTTTCGTGAGATATGTGGAACATTCTTTGTTCCAGTCCTACTCAGGTCCCCTCCCTCACCTCTTTCTCCAGTACATTGATGACTGTATCAGTGCTGTTTCCTGCTCTCGCCCTGAACTGGAAAATTTCATTCACTTTGCTTCCAATTTCCACCCTTCCCTTATCTTCACATAGTCCATCTCCAACTCTTCCCTTCCCTTCCTCGACTTCTCTGTCTCCATTTCTAGGGATAGGCTATCAACAAATATCCACTATAAGCCCACTGACTCCCACAGCTACCTGGACTACACTTCCTCCCACCCAGCTTCCTGTAAGGACTCTATTCCATTCTCCCAGTTTCTCCGTCTCCGGCGCATCTGTTCGGACGATGCCATCTTTCATACCAGTGCTTCCGATATGTCTTCTTTTTTCCTCAACCGAGGATTCCTCTTTACCGTGGTTGACATGGCCATCGACCGTGTCCGTTCTAATTCCTGCACTACTACTCTCACTCCTTCCCCTCCCTCTCAGAGCCATGATAGCGCTCCCCTTGTCCTCACCTTTCACCCCACCAGCCTCCAGTCAACGGACCATCCTCTGCTATTTCCACCACCTCCAGCGTGATCCCACCACCAAATACATCTTCCCCTCCTCTTTCAGCAATCCGAAGGGACCGCTCCCTCCGTGACACCCTGGTCCACTCCTCAAATCACCCCCAACAACCCCTCCCCTTCCCATGGCACCTTCCTGTGCAAGCGCAGGAGATGCAACACCTGCCCTTTAACCTCCTCCCTTCCCACTGTCCAGGGCCCCAAACACTCTCTCGGGTGAAACAGCGATTTAGTTGTACTTCTTGCAATTTAGTATACTGTATTCACTGCTCACAATACGGACTCCTCTACATTGGGGAGACCAAACGCAGATTGGGTGACTGCTTTGCGGAACAACTCCATTCAGTCCCTAAGCGTGACCCCTGAGCTTCCGGTCGCATGTCACTTAAATTCTCTGCTCCACTTCCACTCTGATCTCTCTGTCCTCAGCCTCTTACACTGTTCCAACGAAGCTCAACATAAGCTCGAGGAACAATACCATTTCGATTAGGCACTTTACAGCTGTCTGGACTCAACATCGAGTTCAACAATTTCAGACCATAACCTCTGCCCCTATTATTTCAGATGGCAGCTGATGATTCTGCCATTCCCATTTACACCTCTTCGAGACTCATTTTTTGTTTCTTTGCTTGTCTCATTACAATCTCCTTTTGTTTTGTACAAATCATACCGTTTGTCATTTAATCACTCCTGCCTTCCACCCTATCACAGACCTTCCCTTTTGTTCTTTCCTCCCCTCCCCCCTTTCCCTGCCCCTGCTTAAAGTCTGTTATATATCTAACTTTTTCCAGTTCTGACGAAAGGTCATTGACTTGAAACGTTAACTCTGTTTCTCTCTCCACAGATGCTGCCTGACCTGCTGAGTATTTCTAACATTTTCTGCTTTTATTTCAGATTTCCAGCATCCGCAGTATTTTGCTTTCGTATAAGAGCAGGGAGGTTATGCTTGAACTGTATAAAACTCTAGTTAGGCCACAGCTGGAGTACTGTGTAAAATTATGGTCACATTAGAGGAAAGATGTGATTGCACTAGAGAGGGTACAGAGGAGATTTACAAGGGTGTTGCCAGGACTGGAGAATTTTAGCTATGAGGTAAGATTGGATAGGCTGGTTTTGTTTTCTTTGGAACAGAGGAGGCTGAAGGGAGACTTAATTGAGGTGTATAAAATTATGAGGGGTCTTGATAGAATGGATAGGAAGGACCTATTTCCCCTAGCAGAGAGGTCAATAACCAGGGGGCATAGATGTAAAGAAATTGGTAGAAGAATTAGAGGGGAGATGAGGAGAAATTCTTTCACCCAGAGGGTGGTGGGGTCTGGAACTCACTGCCTGAAAGGGTGGTAGAGGCAGAAATGCTCATCTCATTTAAAAAGTACTTGGATATGCACCTGAAGTGCCATAACCTACACGGCTACAGACCAAGAGCTGGAAAGTGGGATTAGGCTGGATGGCTCTTTCGGCTGGCACAGACACAGTGGATCGAATGGCCTCCTTCTGTGCAGTAAATTTCTATGATTCTATGATTAAACCATTTATTTCAAATGGGTTACCATTTCCATTGAATTTTATGAAAATGCATTAAATGTAAATGCATTAACATTGCTCATGATCATTTTCAGGCTAGTGTCTTTTGGATTGGAGTACGGGGGAAGCGAATTTAAATGAATTTAGGAGAAGAAAAAAAATTCTCAGAACACTGCTCTTTACTTTCTTGAATCCATCTTTGTCAGTTTCATTCTTAATCTAATTTCCTCTATCTCTGTTTTGTCATATCTCCCTTTTGTTCTCATTTTTGTATTAAAAAGATACAATCCCTTCAGTTACATCACATTGTGAGACTTCAGCAGCTAACACTTGAAATTTTGCAAATTAGAAAAGTCACCCGGTCCGGATGGGATGCATCCTAGGTTACTGAAGGAAGTAAGGGTTGAAATTGCAGAGGCTCTGGCCAGAAATTTCCAAGCCTACTTAGCTACAGGAGTGGTGCCAGAGGACTGAAAATGTTACAACCCTGCTTAAAAAAGGGGAGAGGAATAAACCCGGCATCTACAGGCCAGTCAGCCTAACGTCGGTGGTGGGGAAACTTTTAGAGACACGATGGACCGAATGACCTCCTTCTGTGCTGTATCATTCTATGATTCTATGAAAGGCAGCTGGAAAGTTGAACAAGATTTGGATGGATAGAGTCATATCTTAGTGAACAAGGAGGACGACTGTTGGAAACTGATATACTTATTAGCTCTCTACAGTTACAAAGATTATACACTGAAAAAGGACACAAATGCTCCAAACCCTTGAGATGTGGAGATACAAAAAGCTGCTCAGAGTCCTATGACTGTAAAGAGAAGCAATGAATTGGTGCTTCAAAAACTTCACACTACGAAAATAATGCTCATCAAGATAAAGAAAAGCAAACGCTAATATTTTGGCCAAAGGAGAGAGAGACCATCGAGGCAAGATGTTCAAGCTGAGAAAAATGAAATGCCAAAGCCCAGGAGGAAGATCAAGGAATAGATGGTTGGATGATATAGGGACCAAAGAGGAATACCAATCAAACTGGCAGTAGCAACAGTATCTGCCAGGTAACGTTAGCACAGGATTGTGCACATGTCTGTCAGACTCAAGACAAGAGAGCGACATTGAAACTAAAAGAGGAATTATCTCAAAGGTATATTTTCTTCTCTTTGATATTATCTACTAAAGAAAAGATGCTAGGGGTCAGTCTTACAGAAGTGAAAATTATAGTAAATGTAACGCATTTCACAGAGCTGGGTAATAGGAAAGAAAATATGCCGACTGCAAATGCATTCACTAACTTGGTCTTTGGACGTTTGAAGTCTCCAAATGGAAGGTTGTCAAGTCATCATCTATAGACATTATCTTTGGTCCATTCCACAGTACTGATTGGTACTGACAACAAGAATGAAGCTTGCAATGTCCTCTTTCTAGCTATGTTATTTCAGGTCAATTATATTGATTCCAAAATCAAACAACTCCTCAACAACGTGTACTGTCATATAGCCAGTAAGTAATTGATTGCAATAATAATTAGACTGGATACAAAAACATAATTTCAGCCAATCTAAATAAAAAAAACTCGCTTGGATACTGAAGTTCTTTGTGTCACTGATTTCAGCTTGACACAGTAGTGCTCAATATAAAATAGGAGTCATTTTAATTTATTCAAAATACATATATCAGATAATCCCACACAAATACATTACCTGCTTTTTTCCTTACTTTTATTGGTGTTGGAGCATCAATTTGTTAATGTGATATGGCCTAATGAACACTGCTTTAGTTTTAAGCATTGGATTTCCACTGAAATGGAACAGCTTTCCATTTGAATGAAAATGAGACAATTTTATAAAAATAACTATGTTCAAAGTCTTACACATTTAACAAATAAAACTAAATGTAAACATTGTGATAGCTATGCAAGCTGTGCAATCTCATACTTTGTACCTAAATGGCAACGTAAAGTGAAATTCAAAGATAAACAAAAGAACGTAGGATCAAATGTAAGCCATTCTACCCATTAAGCCTGCTTTGCCATTTTGTTCGTCATCTAAAAAAATTATATTGTTTTTACAAAACAGATTATATTTTTTTGCTTCCCATTTCTTAACCTTTCTCCTAAAGCTACATTTGCAGGACGTCTAACATGTTAAAATCCATTAGCGTGGGTGTGAAATAGGACATGCTTGTGATCTTAGAACATCACTTATTGCTTACACCAACTAATTTAGAAGTCAAAAGCCCAATTGGTGACTAGACGTCTAACCTTATCATATTTCTTAAGTGATATATGGTGGGCTTCACCAATAAAGACACGTTGAAAATGGCAGCTGTTGTGGGTTCAAGCTTGACCTTCATACAGTGAGTGCCAATGTTTTGTTGATGGCATTTTTATTTTGTATGTTACTGATGGACACCAGCAGTATAAGAGGCCCTATTCACTGACTCAGTCATTGTCTCACAGTGCCTGATGATATAATCACAGTGCGATACGTCCGATTTCTTAAATAGTCTTGTGTCAAACACCATGAATTGTTAAATGTTACTTTTTAATTCAATTTATTATTTTAGGTGGTTTTTTTGTGCTCAACAGCTTGACTAAAATGCAAGGAGAAGGAACACGGCTTTTTCAGTGTGGCACCCAATATTAGCCTGAAGCACTTCTGCTAATCGGATTCTGATTAACACCTCACTTTGTTCTGAGAGAATCTTTAGTTTTCTAGCATCTTGTTAAATTTGGACAGTCTGAAGATGGGAGTCACCACAAGTAGGGGATTATTTTGGATACCAGTCTACCTCCTGTGACATTGCAAATGATAAGTCAGAGAATATGGGCTCTCTCTTTTCTGTTGTTGTTTTTCTGTGTCCCTCCTCTTGTACTTCTGTCTTCCCTCTCTCCCTAATTATTATTTTGCTGCTCTCTGTCTTTTTCTCTTTCTTTCCTTCTGGGTGGGAGGTGATGGGGGCATGGATGTAGAAGGAGCCACTAAAAGCTGCAGGCTGTATTTGGAGTGAAGGCTTGCAGGGAAAATGTGCAGCACAGCAGCTCCCTTCCAAACCTCTTCCCCAATCACTCGTGCTTCATCCCATTGGCCCCCAAAAAACTGTCTCTCCCTTGCACTCTTTCTCTCCCCCATACCAAATTTCTCTCTCATACCCTCAGCTTAATACACTTTCCAGAGTTTATAGAACACAAGAGTTACAACAGGTGTATAATTAGTAGTCATTTTTTCCTCACTCTCTCACACACACAACTCTCTGTTTAAAAATTGTTAAATATAAACTTTTACTCAATAAAGCTTTGACATTAGTCCTCTTGTTCAAAACTATTTGAAGAAAAGCTACTGGGTAGGAACTGCTAGATGCAGAAGACAAATATTCCATCAGTACCGCTGACTTAATGGTATGGATGCATCCTGGGTTATTAGGAACCCCGTGCTAGTCTGCACAATCCAAATTAGGCTTTCCGTGTCACAGCTCTGGAAAAGTCCAACTATTTTTGGAGAGGCCAAGGCCTCCATGTAAAAACTTAATTGAAGGTGTTAAAAGACACAAAAGACAATTCAATGGATAAATGTATTAATGTTATTGTAAAATATGTATTTATGACTTCTTTGCTTAAATCTTTATTTGGGATAATTAAGAAATTTCAGTTATTGAGGAAAAAATGGCATTTAAAATGATTTGCAGAAAGTATTTTGAGATATTTGTGGGTAAAGGATATAATTTCTCTACAGGACACTCACTAAACAATGGGTGTTATGCGATAGAACATACCTGCACCTAGAGTGGGTAGCTGGCCACTTTCTAGTGAAATGAAATTTTCATTATAAATACATTTTTTTTTAAGAAATTGAATACAGGACTGAATTGCTGAACAAATATTTAAAGATAAAGCCATTCTTTTAACTGCAGAAGTGTGTCTGTAAGATCTCAATGTGGTGTTGTTCCATTTTATGACATAAGGTCACATTACCTTGTATGAGAGCGGTGATTTGTTGTGATTTCTGGGATGGGTGGTCCTTCAGGATGTCTAATGCAGTCCAATCTTGTGTGTCCTTAATACTTGCATCAATTTCTGGAAAAACATCACAAAGTTTTAGTTATCCAGAACTACAAAGAACAGAGTCAAAAACATTGGGGGCGTTCAAAAACAGTTGGATGCTAATATGGATGAATTAGGGTATGAGCAATTAGCTTTGATGAGCCAAATGCCTTTTCTTATCCTTGACATTTTCTTATGCTTGTCACAGTGAACTGTTAACCTTCATTTCTACACAAAATTTTACAGGAATCATGAGAACACAGGTTTTTTGAATGGGTTATTTAAAACAACTTTGTTCAGGTGTGAAATGCAAGAAGAAAATACATTTCTTGCTGTATATTCAGCATTATTAATATAGTGGAGTAAGACTATATAATGTTAATTCCAAGTAAAACAAAGTATGTATTCTACAGAGCATACTGCCTATACTACCTCTGAGAATGAACTAAGGCAGGAAAAACTTTATTTTGAAAATAATTTTATTTCCACTATTTCACAAGAACACTTTAAAGATGGCCTATTGCCAATCAGGGTCTAAGCTCACACATGAAAAATGGCTATTCGGATAAGGAGCAAAAGGGAGCCTGGGGCACACGGAACTTTACCCCGCCAAGGAGTCAAAGCTTTCAGGAGAGGAGGAGGGGAGCAGAAAGGAGAACGTTGCCAGAATAAGGGGTGGGAGAAAATATGGTTTTACAAATGGAGGTCATCTCATTCTGTACGTTGTGACCTACAACCCTAAGCAGTGCACAGGTGTGCGGTAACTATTGAGCCCCTAGCCTCTGGGTAATTCCTGACAACTGGCTTGCCTGCATTGTCTTCAAACATTCTGGTATCTGTAGCGTGACAAGAAGAAGTTCGATACCCATCCCAACTTTCTACTTCCTATCCCAGGGGTGCTGAGGCCAATTGCACCACCCCAATCGCAGCTTGTTTAGTAGGCCAGAGATTGAAACATTATCTTCCTGGTTATATGGCTAAGGTAGGCATTAGATAACTCAGAGTCATTGGGGGAACTGAATCCTTGTGAAGTATATTACATATCATCTTTAATCCAAACCATGTCACTTACTATTCCCTCAAATCTTTACAAAAACATGACAACAATAATTTTGCAAAGTTCCATTTCCAGCGCATCACAGAATCGGCCCTATAGTGTCACAGCCCTATCTTCAACCCGCGCTCCTATCTAACCAGGCTGCACACCAGTCTTGCCTCACAAAATTACACCTTACATTATCTCTTAGTCAATTGTTTGCAGCAAGAATAAATATTCTGCTGAATGATAATTTATTTAAGAGACCTTCAGGAGAAGAGTTAATATGCTGGTCTTATGGTTGATGATAGGAAATTAAGTGGCACAGATATCTGTAAACGATTTATCTCCTTTTGAGAAGTTGTTATTCCTACTTGTTGCAAAGACATAAATTAGTCCTGTTAGGTATATTATTGCTTAACTGCAATGAATATTACACAAAGGTGGTTGGTTTTCCGAGCCTTCGGCAATGGCTTCGCATTTAATCAGTGAACATTCTTAGAAAACTCCTGATAAATTTGCATTCTTAATTGAGGAATACGAGAAAATCTTGAGAGGATAATTGTTCAATTTATGAAATTAAGTTGCATTTGTTTTGGAATAAGATTCGTAAAATAAATCTTGCCCATGAATGCTCACCGTGGAAATTCCCTTAGGCCCGTTTTCAAGCCTGAAAAACGTGAATGCTCCAACTGGGAAGCCTGAGGTTGGTCTGAAACTGGGCCTCGGGCCACATTAACATTATTTGGGTGAACTGCTGGCACCAGTTGTACCTCCACAGGCAGCTCACCCATTTTATAAAGATCAATGTCGGACCGCTTGCCTCGTCGGCAACGGCCCGAGGCCCAAGTCCCGTCTGGTGGAGAGAATGCAAAAAGGGCCGATCACAGAGCAGCAGCAGCCCTCGGGATCGTTGTGGAGACTGGAGGAGCAGTCTTGCCTGGAAAACATGAGCAGAGCAGGCCTGACTCCTGCTCTTCTCAGGGCAGCCCAAGTTCTCGATGCAATGTCTGTTTTACATGATTGCCCCGAACGACTGAAAAATGGCCCGAGCCACTATCAGGTCGGACGTCTTTCAGGCGTCCTTTCAGTGAAGGACGTTCGTCCCCAAAATTGGCCTTTATTGCATCAATTTTGCACCCATAAAATGGGAGGTAAAGGTAATGCTCTCTGTACTCTGCCCCAAAAATGTGCCAATGCCTAGCCTCAAGAGAACCCCCAATTGTATCGGTGTGACATTTCGATTATCCACTCTTGTGGCTTCTCTTAAGTAATAATAAGGGCTTACTCGGAACTGAGTTCAGGCTGTTGAGGCTCACTTCAACCCTTAAAGGCAGTAGAGGGAAGAAAGTTTTATCCCATCAGTTTGGACTAGATTCCACCCCAGGTTCCAGAGTGAAAGGATAATATGTTAACACACTACACCACCCAATTCCTTCCGATATTCAATAGCAAATATATTTTAAGATGTTATGTTTGGGCTTGAAAACGGGATATTTTGTTTTGGAGTTTTTCCAGTTTCATGGGCCACGGTCTTCACATTTGTCCTATGGGGAAGAAATTATTGAAGTAAAATAATTAATATATGCATATCCACGATTATAAATTTCCATGTACCTCAAGAAGATAGCTGGAGTGCCCATGGATTGGAGGGTAGCTAACGTTACCCCACTATTCAAAAAGGGGGGTAGGGAAAAAGCAGGTAATTACAGACCTGTAAGCCTTACATCAGTTGTGGGCAAAATGCTGGAGTCCATCATTAAGGATGAAATAGCGGAGCACTTAGCAAATGGGGACAGGATAGGACAGAGTCAACATGGATTTACAAAGGGTAAATCGTGCTTGACTAATCTATTGGAATTTTTTGAGGGAGTAACTGGTAAAATAGATGGGGGAGAGCCAGTAGATGTGGTGTACCTGGACTTCCAAAAGGCCTTCGATAAGGTCCCACATAAAAGATTAGCATGGAAAATTGAAGCTCATGGGATAAAGGGGAAAGTATTGACGTGGATAGAGAACTGGCTGTCAGATAGAAAACAGAGAGTTGGAATAAACGGCTCATTTTCTGACTGGCAGGCAGTAACAAGTGGGGTACCGCAGGGATCTGTCCTGGGTCCCCAGCTGTTCACAATTTATATTAATGACCTGGATCAGGGAGTCGGATGCAGCATTTCCAAATTTGCAGACGACACTAAACTAGGAGGGGGGGTGGGCTCAGAGGAGGAGACCAGGACGCTCCAGAGCGATTTGGACAGACTGGGTGATTGGGCGGATAAATGGCAGATGCACTATAATGTGGACAAGTGCGAAGTTATCCACCTTGGGTGCAGGAACGGGAGGGCAAATTATTATTTAAATGGCAATAAATTGGGAGAGGGGGAAGTACAGAGAGACCTGGGTGTTCTTGTACACCAGTCACTGAAGGCGAGCATGCAGGTGCAACAGGCGGTCAAGAAGGCAAACGGTATGCTGGCCTTCATAGCAAAAGGGTTGGAATACAGGAACAGGGATACCTTGCTGCAGCTGTACAGGGCACTGGTGAGACCACACCTCGAGTACTGTGTACAGTTTTGGTCGCCTCATCTGAGGAAAGATGTTCTTGCCATGGAGGGGGTGCAGCGGCGATTCACCAGGCTGATACCAGGAATGGCGGGATTGACCTATGAGGAGAGACTATGTAGTTTAGGGATGTACACACTGGAGTTTAGAAGATTGAGAGGGGACCTCATAGAAGTGTATAAAATTCTGACAGGTCTAGACAGACTAGATGCAGAAGGAATGTTTCCCTTGGCGGGTGAGAACAGAACTAGAGGACATAATTTAAGGATAAGGGCTAAACCATTTAGGACAGAAATGAGGGGGAATTTCTTCACTCAGAGGGTGGTGAACCTGTGGAACTCATTGCCACAGAGGGCAGTGTACGCCAGCTCATTAAATATATTTAAGAGGGAATTAGATATATTTCTACAGGCAAAAGGGGTTAAGGGTTACGGAGAGAAGGCGGGGACGGGATACTGAATTGGAGGATCAGCCATGATCTCATTAAATGGCGGAGCAGGCTCGAAGGGCCGGATGGCCTACTCCTGCTCCTATCTTCTATGTATCTATGTATCTATGTATAATCTGGGACAGTTATTAGGTTGCAGTGATTTACAAACAACTTCATTTTTTTTTTGACATTTAGCCAAGAACAACAATAAGCTGCTTGCCAACAATCAACTAGTATCATAGCCCATTTATTTTGAGTGTTTTATGTATTTTGTGACAGGAGCTATTTTATTATAAACTGGCTAACAGATTTCCCGAGGATGGTTTTAACTTTAGAAAGCTATGCATGACCACCGCTGTGATTCAAAATGACATTAACAATGGCTTAAGACATGAGGAACTGATAAGACAAACATCCCTAAGCAGCAAACAGTATTGCTTTCTTGGCACGGCATTGCCAGCAACAAAATTCTAGTTTTTGAAATTTATTATGGACTTATTTTATATGTTGATATATTGGGTTTCCACTTCATTTCTCTCAATCTACAAACTGTTGCAAGACATCTCATCTCACTCCCTCAAGCTTTTCGCAGCTTTGCAAAACGCCATCAGGTTCAAATAGAGAGCCTCTCAGTTTCAGTTCCTGCATGATGGATGTTACTTTCTGTTTAAAACCTTTGTCATCTTGACATACGTCTTGCGGGTTTACTGGTACTGGCTTATGCAATGAGTGTGTTATGTACAGGTTCTCTTGAGATTTAAACCTGTAATTACTGGTTCAAAACTGGATGCTGAATTTTGTGATGTTTTTTTGTTTAGGACTTTTGCACTAATGTCAGTGAACTATATCACATTGTGTACAATGTCAAGGTAGAAAACTAGCAAAAGTGACCAACAGCATCAGAAAAACTGATGCACCTTAAGAAAGCTGTCAGCTCAAAAACACCGCTGATTGTAGGCCTCATAACACATGAAGACAAAGTGTTCGACTGAAAGTACAGTGGGACACAGGCTTGTGAACACTCAAGCTGCAGATTTACTCAACTTCTGATCACTTGTATTGAGGGAAAAAACCGAAAGCAAACAAAAATAAAGTTTGCAGCACTGCAGACTGAGAAATTAATGAAGGCGTATGTGAGTGCTGAAGGCATAAAATTTATTTCTTAGGACAGGTTTGTGGGTATATTCCCCCCCAAGACATTTTGTATTTTTGACTGCATTTTCTGGCATTTTGGAACAGATTGTATTTCTACCTTTTAAGCTAAAAATAATTTTTCCTGACAGGATCACAGATATTTTAATTATGAAAATAAAAGTAGTTTTATGCATTTTAATACAAGTTTACAGGGTTCAGCTCTTTCCATGATGAATTTAACCTCTGATAAATCATCTGAATGCGAACAAAATTTCTATATATAATTTTTTTTTTAACTATATGCACCTGCAATAATCCCAACCAGCAGTGCACTCTCCAAGACAAAACTGGATCTCTATCACATCCATCCTTGTCCAAGACCTTGTGGCAGCCCAGAGGTAGATGGGCATTCCTGTACCTCGATTGAAAGTTTGCTGATTTAATGTCAACCTGGCTTAGCTAGTAAGTAGTACTCTCATCTCTGAATCAGGTTGTGGGTTCAAACTCTACTCCACAACTTGAGCACATAATGTAGCCGACACTTTAAGCGGAGTGCTGCATTGTTGGAGGTGCCGTTTTTCGAAAGACGTTAAACTGAGGCATGGTCTTTCCTCAGGTGGACGCAAAAGATCCAATGGCACAATTTGAAAAAGAACAGGTGAGTTTTCCCAGCACCCTGGACACCATTTATCTTCAGCTGATACCAATAAAAAGATTAACTGTTCATTTATCTCATGGCTGTTTGTGGGACCTTGCTGTGCAAACATTTGCCCGTAAAACAATAGTGCGTAAACTACAAAATTAACTCACTGGTTGTGAAGGAATTTGGGGTGTCCAGAGGATGCGAAAGACATGATACGAATCCAAATTCTCTTTTACTTGTATTGGAAAAGAAAATCACTACACACCTCAATAGTTTAAAAAAGTCTAAAAAAGATGAAAATATGGTTTGTAGGAACAAGCAATGTTGTGCTCTGAGGTGCATTTGATTGACTGCCTCTATTATTTTCACTTCTCATATATTCCTGTATTGACGACTCTAATACAGATGGTGCAGGCTCTCTCCCTGGTTACTGAATGATAGTAAAGGGACCTTCATCACAAGTGTATAAACAAATTGAAAAAAACTTTTAAAATTATAGAACAGAACTCAGTGCTGCTTCACATACAAACAGGCCGATAGGACACATCACAGTAGTACATTGTAATCAAATCCTAAATATGGGAATCTCAGTGAAGCTCATCATCATTCAAAGCCCACTCTACTTTACTTCCAAACTCAGAGTAGCGCAGTGACAGGAAGGCTCAAATATAGTCAGTTAATGCATTCACAGTTAGAGATGAAAATTGAGATATAGTCAAGAAATCTATTTTACAATAAAAAATGACATGTATCCTTATACTGTATTCAATTTTAAGGTTATTTCTGTTATTAAAAACCCTAAAATTGAATAACTGCAAAAACCCCCACCGAGATATCTGCTCTCCTCTAATTCTGCCTTCTTGAGCATTCCTGAATATAATTGCTCAACCATCGGTGGCCATGCCTTCAGCTGCCTAGGCCCTAAGCTCAGCAATTCCCTTCCTAAACCTCTCCGCCTTTGTATCTCTCTTCCCTCCTTAAGACATTCCTTAAAACCTACCTCTTTGACCAAGCTTTTGGTCATCTGCCCTAATTTCTCCTTATGTGGCTCGGTGTCAAGTTTTTGTCTTCTAACACGCCTGTGAAGCACCGTGGGACATTTTACTACATTAAAGGCGCTACATAAATACACGTAGTTGTTGCTGAATTTCTTCCATTGTGGATGTGTTTTTTTCATTTCTGTGTTTGCCCGAACCAGTTTCCATTTGTAACAAGGACTAGTTTATTCAGGGTGATGTTCTCCATAGTCAAATGCTCTAATTTTCCTAAGGGCTGTTAATCATTCTGCTGGTAAAGTGACCTTAGTCTCACTATAGTGATCCTTGATCACACAACTGTGGAATGTTTTCTTTGCTCATCTTTTATATTTTTTCACTGTTCTTGCTGCACTTGTATATATTCTGGGGTTTATTGCAAATGGCATGTTTTCCTAACAAGAAAATATCCTTACAAAAAGAAAATACTGCAGATGCTGGAAATCAGAAATAAAAACAGAAAATGCTGGAGATACTCAGCAGGTCAGGCAGCATCTGTGAAGAGAGAAACAGAGTTAACGTTTCAGGTCGATGACCTTTCGTCAGAACTGGAAAAAAGCTGGAAATGGAACAGATTTTTAAGCAAGTTCAGAGGCTGGGAAATGGGGGAGGAGATGAAAGAACAAAAGCGAAGGTCTGTGATAGGATAGAAGGCAGGAGAAGTTAAGAGACATTAAGAGACATTCAAGGCAAAATGAGATGGTAATGGGACAGGTTAAGAAACAAAGGATGGCTCTGGATGAAGTGTAAATTGCGCTGGCAGAATGAAAGACAGCTGCCATGTGGGAGAGAAGAACAGAAGGCACAAACAAAAAGTGTGGATAAAAAATATATATATGATAGGGGTCGAGGTTATGATCTGAAATTGTTGAACTCTATTTTGAGTCCAGAAGGCTGTAAAGTGCCTAATCGAAAGATGAGGTGCTGTTCCTCGAGCTTACGCTGAGCTTCCGTGGAACAATGCAGGAGGCCGAGGATGGTGAGATCTAAGTGGGAGTGGAGTGGTGAATTAAAGTGACAGGCGACTGGAAGCTCGGGGTCCCCCTTACGGACTGAACGGAGGTGTTCCGCAAAGTGGTCACCCAATCTGCGTTTGGTCTCCCCAATGTAGAGGAGACCACAACATGAGCAGCGAATACAGTATACTAAATTGCAAGAAGTACAAGTAAATCGCTGTTTCACCTGGAAGGGGTGTTTGGGGCCCTGGACAGTGGGAAGGGGGGGGAGGTATAAGGGCATGTGTTGCATCTCCTGCGCTTGCACAGGAAGGTGCCAGGCGAAGGGGAAGGGGTATTGGGGGTGATAGAGGAGTGGACTAGGGTGTCGCGGAGGGAGCGGTCTCTACGGAATACTGAAAGGGGAGGTGAGGGGAAGATGCGTTTGGTGGTGGGATCACGCTGGAGGTGGCGGAGGATGATCCGTTGAATGTGGAGGCTGGTGGGGTGAAAGGTGAGGACAAGGGGAACTCTATCGTGGTTTCGGGAGGGAGGGGCAGGGGTGAGGGCAGAAGTGTGGGAGATAGAACGGACACGGTCGAGGGCCGAGTCAACCACAGTAGAGGGGAATCCTCGGTTGAGGAAAAAGGAAGACATGTCGGAAGCACTGGTATGGAAGGTGGCATCGTCAGAGCAGATGCGGCGGAGACGGAGAAACTGGGAGAATGGAATAGAGTCCTTACAGGAGGCGGGGTGGGAGGAAGTGTAGTCCAGGTAGCTGTGGGAGTCAGTGGGCTTGTAGTGAATGTTTGTCAATAACCTATCCCCAGAGATGGAGACGGAGAAGTCGAGGAAGGGAAGGGAAGAGTCGCAGATGGACCATGTGAAGGTGAGGGAAGGGTGGAAATTGGAAGCATAGTGAATGAAATGTTCTAGTTCAGGGCGAGAGCAGGAAACGGCACCGATACAGTCATCAATGTACCGGAGAAAGAGGTGAGGGAGGGGACCCGAGTAGGACTGGAACAAAGAGTGTTCCACATATCCCACGAAAAGGCAGGCATAGCTAGGACCCATGCGAGTACCCATAGCAACACCTTTGATTTGGAGGAAATGAGTGGAGTCAAAGTAGAAGTTGTTCAATGTGAGAACAAGTTCAGCCAGGCGGAGGAGGGTGGTGGTGGATGGGGACTGGTTGGGCCTCTGTTCAAGGAAGAAGCGGAGCGCCCTCAGGCCATCCTGGTGGGGGGCGGAGGTGTAGAGGGATTGTACGTCCATAGTGAAAAGGAGGCGGCTGGGGCCAGGAAACTGGAAACTGTTAAAGTGGCGGAGGGCGTTGGAAGAGTCGCGGATGTAGATGGAAAGAGACTGGACAAGGGGAGAAAATAGAGTCGAGATAGGAAGAGATAAGTTCCGTGGGGCAAGAATTTACACTTCATCTAGAACCATCCTTTGTTTCTTAACCTGTCCCATTACCATCTCCTTTTGTCTTTTAACTTCTCCTGCCTTCTATCCTATCACAGACCTTCCCTTTTGTTCTTTCATCCTCCCCCCCCCATTTCCCAGCCCCTAAACTTGCTTAAAAATCTGTTCCATTTCCTGCTTTTTCCCAGTTCTGACGAAAGGTCATCGACCTGAAACGTTAAGAAAATATCCTTCCCCATTTCATTCCAGTTTAGTGTTGATCTTCTCTGCTGTCGAGTTTCTCTTGGATTCTTCTGTACAATAGTGCCACAACCACAAAACAGAGAGTGAGAGAGAGAGTCTAAGTAAAACTTTTTGATTCTTCACACCACTGGCGTGGCCTTGCATGAAGAGCAGCCCATCACTGTTTGCAATCTTCTATCTTTGAATGGCAATGGACTGAATCACAAGCAATGCACCCATATTGTGGGGACTCAGAAAATTCTGCCCTCTGTCTCTAGGTTTGAGTGTGTCGCGTACGCTGGTCCCTTTCTTGTACGTATAGTTTTATACCATGTTAATCTGATAGCCTCTTGCATGATTCACTGTTATCTCAATGTAGATCGTTTGGACAATAAGTTGATACCACATTACAATAGATACCATTTTGAGTTGGGCAGTTTCGTTTTTGAGTGGGACTATCTATAAATTCCTAAAATGTTATTCAAAACACTTTTTAAAAAAAAAACAAAATAGGGGTCACTTTATTCCACTTACTTCTGTCTCTTACGACGTGGAAGCATTAGTTATTCATTTCATTAGTGTAAACACCAACACTCAAGTCATGAACCTGACCCCTGCTCTGTCTGACTTTGGATTTGGGAAAAGATGTCAACACTATTCTTCATGGACTGCTGTTGTGAATTTAGAGCAATTTTCCGGAACTTAAGGTATTGCACTGGTGTTTTACAACTGAAGATAGTGTAAACCTCACCAAAGTTAACAGCATGAGCTAGTTTAACCTCAGTTCTAATGTTCCATACATTTACTAAAAGTATGGTCTCTCTGCCGATTCAGAAACTTATTTTATAAATAAAATGGTACATCACACAAGTTTTCAAAATCTCTTGTGCTTGACATATGGTATATCATTTTGTATTACACAATATTATGGCTCAAAGTCAAAATAAGTCAAAGGTCTTTTAATAAAAGAGCAAATTGACACACTCTTCACGTGACTATTAAAATGCAATCATATCAAAAGAGCAGTTCCTTTCCTTAAATACATGAGGGTTAAAACCATACTGTGTGATATCAGTAATGAATGTGTTAATGGTTGTATTTTTAACAAGGGCATTAACCCATACAAAATAATCTATTTTTCACAGGAATTAAGAAATATTGGCAACCAAACAGTGCGCCACTGTTATTATCATCAGAAAAGGGGCGTCAGATTAAGTTTTATGCACTATCTAATACACCACCTGTAACAAATAAGAACATGACCACTACCATTTGAAATAACAACAGATGTGCTCTTGGAACTGGCTCCTTGTACATGCTGCTAATTATTTACATGCTCAATTAAAAAATGGAAAGCTGAAAGCCTATATTAACTAAATAATCAACTAAAATTTGCCTGTAAATTGCAATCACTGATATGTAAGAAAAAAAACTGACTTTTTCCCCTATTTGATTTTAACCTGTCAAAAGGAAATTCTAGTGGAAAATATAAATGTAACGAGAGGGGTAATTAAATCTTACCTGCTTCAATAGAATTCGGACAACATCCATTTTTCCGAACAAGGCAGCTTCATGCAGGGCACTTCCCTTCTCAGTCTAGGAAGCACAAATGTGGATCATTTGTAATGCTGTACTCAACACACAGCAACTGATAACAATAGATTGAATTTTTAATTAATGGACTAGGTTGACGACATCATTCACCCGTCCACTTTTGAAATGCTGAACTCTACTACAAAGCACATTCAAAGGTATTCGAAGATTTAAGTGCATATTTTGCTCATATTCTACTATTTCCGCAAACATTCAGCCTTTATCGCAAAAGTGTCAGCACTTGAAACATACCAATGCTAGTTTTGACCAAAAGCATTACCTCTTGCTCCTTCGGCATCGCCAGACTGTTTGCACAAATCAGATAAAGTTGGTGTCTTAAAAGTTGTCACAATGAGTAACCGAACAGAGTTTGAAAATGAGTGTGCCTGGAGTATTTTGTAGCTCAGTACATCACTTTGTGGTTTTGGTTATTCAGTCTCTTCAGAGCTTAATTTAGCAGAACCAGCTTTCTTAAACAAAAGTGGTTACGGAGATAACTGTTTTAAAAGAGGGCCAAACCACAGAAAGCTTTTACCAGCACATCGAAGTGTTGCCTTTTGTACAAAATGGATGCACAGGATGCAAAAGCCTGGCCTTATTCAGCAAGGTTCTTCCTGTCCAGTTTCCTTGAATGATTGGGAATTGATGATGTCAACAAAGGAAATCTCTCGTGTCGCATCATTTCCAGGAATTTAACTGGGAAAAAAGTGTGTTTGCTGCTCCTGGAGACCTTGCAGATAATCAGACCACGCAACATACTGAGGTCATTTTGTTTCTCAAACATATAATTCATTTCTTTAATTTACTGAGTTGTCATTTTCCCCATCAGGTAATACTGAATATAAATGTATTTGTGGTAATATGTCACAGTGAAATGTTTTAAAAGGTATTTTCAATAGTCTGTGTTAGACAGGCTGTAGTTGGCAGGTATTTAATAGTACTGTATCTTGATCTGTACACAATTTTTACATATAGAGATGGGGTAGATAGTTTGCCCAACTTTTGGATAAACTGCATAAATACCACAACATTGTTTTTATTTGTCAGATTGCCCATCACAGAAATTGTAGAGAAATTGAAAAATGTTAAATATTTCATTTGAAACTTTGATGCATGCAAATAAACTAAAAATAGGTAAACCTGAAACACCAAAATTGTCCAGTAAACTCTTGCAATGTTTAATTCAACACTCGAGTACATTTTTACCAAAAATGATCGAAACCATTTAAATCACTTCATGTCAGCTACACTAAACGTCAGAAACTATAATAAAATCCAGAAGTATAACAGTAACTATGACTGCAATCATGGAAATCAAGAACAGGGGGAAATACTTCAGAGAATTTACTGCATGTCTGGGATTTGGTCATTTTGTTTTTATTGTACAAAAGGACCGTTCCCCATTGCTGGTTAGCACAAGAGTGCTTAAAATCTGTCCATAATTTATACTTGAGAGGGAGATATTTGCAGGGCTATGCTGAAATAACAGAGCAGTGGGACTAATTGGAGAGCTCTTTCAAAGAGCCGGCACAGGCACGATGGGTCGAATGGCCTCCTTCTGTGCTGTATGATTCTATGATTTCTACGATGAGTTTGCGGTAGACTAGACTTTCACCCACCTGGCAGTTCACTTCCATGCCGGCGTCCAGCAAGACCTGGACCACAGCCTTGTGCCCATTGCGTGCAGCGAGATGCAGAGGAGTATGCTTTTTGGTATTGCAGCTCATCAAATTTGGATGTGCATTTATCAACATCTTGACCACCTGCAGGCGACCATAGAGTGCGGCCAAGTCAAGGGGTGTTTCAAACTTATTGTTCCTTATAGTGGGATCAGTCAGTTCTTCCAAGAGAACAGCAACCACGTCTGAGTGTCCATACTGTGCTGCACAGTGCAGTGCAGTTTCATTCTCGTTGTTCTGTTCGAGTTAAGAGTAGGAGAAGGAAAGACAATTAGAAGGTGGTCATCAAAAATGCACTGTTCAAATAAAGAAAGTGGTGAAGCAAAACACTTTTATTATTGTAATGTACTTCTGTAAAATATTGAAATAAAAGCATGAAGCATGAAATCAAAAGGTCATTAATTTAATTGCATCCAAAATCTTTTCATGAAATAGTTTGGATTCAAATTTGAGTTACAGGTAAAATGCAAAAGTGTCTAAGTAGTCAAAGGGTATATGATCCTCTTTGGACGTCCCATCAGGCTCAGCAGATCTGGTGGACAGAAATGCACCCAAATCCTGTTCTAGGCCATTTGCATGGCCTGGGCACACTCGTAGCACAGCCACTGGCAGGACCATGCACAGGGATCAGAGGGGAGAAATATGAACCCATCTACATTCACTTCTAGCTGCTGGCATTGAGGCCTCTGGTTGCTGCTCTCAGAAGGCACTGAGAATTTAACATCCTCCTGGAGCGATTGAAATAAGAACAGATCAACTTCTTAGCTAAATTATCGGGCTGCTATGGGACCCCCCCACAGATCCGCAGTCTGCAGGAGTCCCAGTGCAAGCCCCAACACTTGCTTTCTTAAAGCACTCTTCCACTGGGGTGCCCAATGGTTGGGCAAAAAGCAAAGTGAGGCAGGAGGCGGGGAATTTCCCCTCCCACCATGCTTACCCAGGCCTGCGCCTACTCCAGGCACAGACCCAGTGTCAGCCAACAGTTTGTAGGGTGAAACCAAGAAAATCCTGACATTGCGTAGTGAAGGAGGAGGCCTGATGCAATGGGTCTTCGACCCTCTTTACTGCACTTGGGAATGGAACATTCCACAGGCACTGAAATGAGGAAAATCTCCCCTTAAGTCTAATATTTTTAATTTAAAGTTGTCTCACAGATCCTAGCAGTGGTGGGTTTCAAAAATAATATTCTGTGGTACCATTTAATTTACAATTTCCTCTGAATAGATGTTATAGCAAGTAAGCTATTCTTCCTGTAATATACATAAACCTTATGACTATTCAGATTCAAAATAAAATACATTATTCAGGTCTGAATCAATTACTTTTATAGAGCCATCTAGTCCAAAATACAATTTCAACAAGCTGCTGAATATAACAATGAGCATTGGCTTTAAAATGTAAAGCAGCTTCCAGCAGACATCACTCTGAAGGATAATTTTATTAAGAATTTTATGAATAGCAGGGGAGTTATCCCCAGTGTCCTGGTCAATATTTATCACTCAACCAACATCACAAAAACTGATTATCTGGTCAATATCACGTTGCTGTTTGTGGGAGCTTGCTGTGCGCAAATTGGCTGCCGCGTTTCCCACATTACAACAGTAACTACACTTCAAAAGTACTTCATTGGCTGTAAAGCGCTTTGGGACGATCTGAGGTCGTGAAGGGCGCTATATAAATGCAATTCTTTCTTTTCTATTTTTATATATAAATGAGCATCTTGTGCTTTCAGTGTCATGATTCACTGTCCTGCAAAATGAATGTCACCCGTTAAACAATTAACAAAGGATCTGTTGTAAAATTGAGTCAGGTCAACTTCAGTGTTCTAGAGGGGCACTAATCGCAAGCAGGATTTCCTGTGTTCTTTCTTGAATAATGGAGAGGAACTGCACCCTTTAAAACTTCTGCTGGATGTGGGATCTAGGATACAATGTCCAAAGTACTTAATAAACAGGTCCTTATGTACTTGACAGCTAACATGGCTGCATCTCTTAGTTTGGCAAACACAATGTAAACAGACGACGCCAATTTTTTGCCCTGGACACAAGCACCAGACTCCAAGTTTACATGTCTATTGGCCAATGTTTAATGCCAAAGCATTTTTCAAATCTAGTTACTTTCTTAGTGCTTGCCCTAAATTCAGACCAAGAAATATATAATTCAGACCAAGAAATATATATAACATGTAATTGCTTAACAAAAGCATTAATGATTATTAATTTGTTGCATGTTACACGAAGTTGAACTAAAACTAGAAATAACTGAGACAAAGCAGATAAAATGACGTTTATTAAAGTTGACAGCTCATGCAGAGTTACCACACAGTATATACAATATGCAAAAAGTAACAAACTCCTGAGAGGCAATATCTAGTGCAATGTACATAAATAATAGAGAATCAGAACAAGGTCATCACTTATATATAAAAGTCCATAATCTACTGTAATCCATGAAATAAAGAATTTCTAAGTCCCAACCCACAGCAAGTGCTTTGCCTTCCCTCTGAAATGTCATTGTCAATTTATATTTCTATAACAAATAAGCCTGTGAAAAAATGAGCGAAATCTTAAATTAACTGCAGCTGAATATATGTATTTTGTGTGGAGGTTATGAAAGGCAAATTGTCTAACCTTTCAAGCAGGCCCAATAAGTGACTAATTCAAAACCGTATCACTATTGCTCAGCCACGTTGAAACTGCTACCAGCATCTGAGAATGAGCTCACACAAGTGGTGAGAGAATATTTTCAGTACAATATACAAGATAATATGCAGGCTGTAGTGTGGCTAAAAGATGCAAAACACAGAGCTGAGATAACAATAAACCTCAGTTACAGACCACAAGCAGTTTACCAACATCAACTCAACCCTTAGATGTGTTACTGCCTTAGAACACACTCCAGGATCTGTTTAACGCCATAAGAGTGAAGGATTTAATACTTTTTTGTTACAGCAAGGGTATCATGACATATGTGCCCAATATTTTAAGGGCTTGCCAACAAAAAATATAAATGGACTCCAAATCCCCCACTCCACTGTACCACATTTAAAAAAAACTTCCAAAAAGGTATTTTTTTTTATTTTCTTCGATAATTTGCTAATATTTTTTAAATTGCTAATAATGTGAGATTTCTTCGGTGTGCTGTTTTAACGAAAGTGTAAACACGTTCTTTATAAACGGGTATTCCAAGCTTCGGGTCTCCCTTAGATATTCTCTTGGGTACAGCAATGTCAGTCAATTTCATAGGTGGCCCAGAAGTGTTCTCAAGCTGTCTAAAATTTAATTATATGATATGAACTGAAGATTGTGGGGTTTTTTCACACCAGCCCCTCACATGTGCTTCCCCAATCTGTGTTTAAACACACACAGCCTTCTGACTTAGAGATGAGAATGCAACCAACTGAGGCAAATTGCCATTTTAAGACCCTCATAATCAGTCTTTGTAAGTGCCTTGCTTTTTTACATCACAGCATGTATTCTGTACTGAGCTGTGACCGAAGAAAACATGGGGGTTAAAAAGTGGATAGCCCCGAAAACAGGTGCAGGGATGGCAATGCGTGATTAGCCCACGCCCGTTAATTACAATGCAAGCAGGATGCCAACTTTATGCCTGCTGCTCATTTCCATGATTTCTCTGCGTGCAGCCAGCACTTGCCGCGCTGTTCATTGGCTGCACACATCAGCAGGGGGCCCAATACCGTGAGTGCCTAGCACTACTTAAAGCTAGCCTGCACCTCTTAAAGGGGTGGTACATTGTGGCTGCTGGTGGTGCTGAGATCATTCTGAATATTGTGCTGTGGAAGAATCAACAATGGCTGACCATGGGAGAGAGCGGCATCAAGGTTTTCGGACGCTGTACTGGAGGTCTTGGTGGAAGAGGTGGAAAGAACGAGAGATGTCCTGTATCCTCAGAGGGGCCGGAAGCCCTCCAAAAGGCAGTAGCAAGAGTGAGTGGCAGAGGTCAATGCCAGGAGTGCAGCCCCAAGGACTTGAATACAGTGCCGGAAGAAATTTAATGATCTCACATGAGTTTTCAAGGTTAGTGAATGCATCTTCAAATGCCATTTCCTACAAATTGCACCACTAGCCTAATCCACTACTCAATTCATTACACCCCTATCACTCAGCTACCAGCAATCTCTATCAATTAGGACTCATACCTAACCTTCATATGCTTTACTTCACACTCACACACTTAGCACTGTTGCAAGCCTTGCACCCACATTTCACAACTTGCACATACTAGCAGCAATTCAACAATGACAGTCACATCACCCAAACATATTGCACAACACTCACTGACACACTTCCATCTTTCTTGCAGGAGAAGGTGGCACGGAACAGGAGGCAGCAGGAATTAAAGGGGGGGGGGGCGGGGAGAGAGGCGCGCTTGCATGTTTTAACCCCTATGGAGGAGACAGTGCTGGCCATTATGGGAAGGGCCATTCCTGAGGCCGTGGCCACCGGCGGGACTGAAGCCATCGAAGAGGAGGGTATCCGCGTACTCATCCTCCTTCTCTCATCCCTCAATCTCTTCTGACTAACAAGCTACGGATGGTCTAAGCATGCACTTCTTACATTCTCCTCTCCCCCTCACCACAACCCAACCCTTGTCCCTTTCTCATTTCAGATAGTCAAGAACTGGAACCTGCCCAGACAGTGAAGGAAGAGCAAGAAGAAAGTGAAGATGAAGGGACACCATTACTCGATTGCACAGTCACAGCCACCCGCTCAGATACTGACACTGCACATAATTTAGAAGATCGGACAGAGGCGG
The DNA here is from genome assembly GCA_030390025.1 of Squalus acanthias. NCBI lineage: Eukaryota > Metazoa > Chordata > Chondrichthyes > Squaliformes > Squalidae > Squalus > Squalus acanthias. The sequence continues at coordinate 96,872,985 of CM059434.1, forward strand.
GATCTGCACGTGGTGAGACACCGGGCACAAGTGCACTGGAGCCAAAGATGAGGGAAAGGATCGCGCAGGTGCCAGCTCACCGGATGCACACCTCTCTCTTCTAGCAGCTTGTCCTGCTCAGAGTGCCCTCTAATCATTCTCCCAGTCATGTTCAAAGACAAGAGGAAGCCCGACGAGGCCACCCATCTCTGAAAGCAACTGGTTTGTGCACAAGCCTTTAAGTCACCAAAAAAGTACTTCAGCAGCAGCCAGACCACTTCCTGTAGAATATTGAAACTATGGAAAAGCACCCAAAACGTGTAGAATTTCAGCAACAGCCACAAGAAATAATCCAGCAACTAACCTGCAGGTAGTTGATGAACGCTTTAAATAGCGCTGGTGGGAGGGTGTCCTTCATGCCGGTTAACGTCGTGTTCTGCTGTGTGAGGTTAAGAGAGGGCGTAGGCTGGAGCATGGAGCTCCAAAATGGCAGCGCTGGAGTCAAATCACATCATGATCTGCTTGCTCTGCATATTACCAGCAGTTAAACTGTTTACAAATATGGCGTCCGGTGCCTTCCCGTCGGAAGTTTGCGTGTGCATCGCGGACGCCATTTTCGTAGTTTAAGAGGCCTCGTAGCACTCAATTTTGCCCCTCACATGTATTTGTAGAAGTTACATTACTTTTTAAAATAAAATTTGATCATCAAGGGGAGGTAGGTCATCGCCAAGAAGTGAAAAACATGCCCATTTCAGACGTCCAGTATCTGCATCAAGCACTCCAGGTCGTGTGGAGCACAATTTGCTGTAGACCAACTCCACTATGTGCCTTAACCCACTGCACCAGTGTATTTCCACATGGGCTCTCCAAAAGAGGTTGCCAATTACTGCAAAATTGGACAGTTTTGTGGTGTGAGTGATTGTCCACCGGAAACTGGATTGAGATGGCCCAAGCTCCTCCACATAGAACAGTAAATGCCAGCCAAGACTTTCATTCCAACCATTTGAGCTTTAGTGAACAAAACCTCATAAGTGAAAGGATAGTATGCTAAACTACTGAACACTAATCAACGTCAAGATTTCATTAAGTGAATGATATGCAACAGAATATCATATATTGTATATTTATAAATGCTATTGCACGGCAGCAACATTTACTGCAATGACACAATATAGTGGTTGGAATTATAATTTATTGCAATGTTGCAGCATTGTGTTCAGAATCATAACAGAAAGGAATCCACAAAAATAGACTGTTGCAACTTATGTCGCCTCAGATGTTGCACAGCACTCAAAACGCTGAGCTCTGGTTCTACACAAATCATTAATAACCACAAAAATAAATAAACTCTGATCTAACACTAAGACGGCTCACCCCTCCCTCCACAAACACACACACACCTGACCCGGCAGTGCTGTTACAGCAAATAGCACATTGCTCAGACTGATCACATATCGATGTAAAATAAGTAAACAAAAATTCCCTTTTCAAAATAAGAAATGCAGGGGTGGATTTTTCTCCAGTGTGGTATCCGGGCAGCTGGCCAACAGAATGTGCCAGAAGGCCAGGTCGAAACCGAGCGTAACAGAGGCACTGGGCCGCCGTAGTATCAGGCAGGCCAGAGGAGAGTAGGTCCTTGAGGGGGGAGGGCCATCAATGGGAGATGGGGAGCCAAAGTGGCAGCGGCCCAGGCTGGGTTTGTGCGGGTGAGAGGAGTACTCCTGGCTCCTCAATTTCAGGCTGCAAGGGTGAAAATTCAGCCCACAATATTCACAAACCAGTTGCATAAACAGGCTGCTGAACAGGAACAAATATTAAACCATGTTTATCAGATACTTGGGGTGGGGCTTAAATAACTCCAGAGAGAGAACCTCCATCACTTGTGTGGCAGTCAAGCCCATCAAGTATCTTCTGTAGTGCATCAGTCTCTCTGCATTTATTACTTAGCAAAACTAACTTGAGCCTTTGACCAGCAACAAGCAAATTTAATGTAATTTGTAAAGTGCAATCCACAAGGACAGCATCAGTATTAGTATGTGTGCTACAAAGGATGATCAGGCAATAAAAAGGCACACACTTTTTAAGTGCAACTCTGATACTTCACAAATTTGTACTTACTCACTTGCTTCTGTCATGTTCGAAACATGAATTCCAGCAACTCAATGCAAATCAGGGACAGCGTTTAAAAAAAATTCATTTATGGGATGTGGGCGTCACTGGCTGGGCCAGCATTTATTGCCCATCCCTAATTGCCCCCGAGAAGGAGGTGGTGAGCCGCCTTCTTGAATCGCTGCAGTCCGTCTGGTGATGGTACTCCCACAGTGCTGTTAGGGAGGGAGTTCCAGGATTTTGACCCAGCGATATACTTCTAAGTCAGGATGGTGTGTGACTTGGAGGGGAACTTGGAGGTGGTGGTGTTCGCATGCGCCTGCTGCCCTTGTCCTTCTAGGTGGAGGAGGTCACGGGTTTGGGAGGTGCTGCCGAAGAAGCCTTGGTAAGTTGCTGCAGTGCATCTTGTAGATGGTACACACTGCAGCCACGGTGCGCTGGTGGTGGAGGGAGTGAATGTTTAAGGTGGTGGATGGGATGCCAATCAAACAGGCTGCTTTATCCTCGATGGTGTCAAGCCTCAAGTATTGTTGGTGCTGCACTCATCCAGACAAGTGGAGAGTATTCCATCATACTCCTGACTTGTAGGTGGTAGAAAGGCATTGTCGAGTCAGGAGGTGAGACACTCGCCGCAGAATACCTAGCCTCTTACCTGCTCTGTAGCCACATTATTTATGTGGCTGGTCCAGTTAAGTTTCTGGTCAATGGTGACCCCCCAGGATGTTGATGGTGGGGGATTTGGTGATGGTAATACCATTGAGTGTCAAGGGGCGGTGATTATTGGAGATAGTCATTGCTTGGCACTTGTGTGGCGCAAATGTTACCTGCCACTTACCAGCCCAAGCCTGAACGTCATCCAGGTCTTGTTGCATGCAGGCATGGACTGCTTCATTATCTGAGGAGTTGTGAATGGCACTGAACACTGTGTAGTCATCAGCGAACATCTCCATTTCTGACCTTATGTTGGAGGGAAGGTCATTGATGAAGCATCTGAAGATGGTTAGGCCTAGGACACTGCCCTGAGGAACTCCTGCAGTGATGTCCTGGGGCTGTGATGATTGACCTTCAACCACCACAACCATCTTCCTTTGTGCTAGGTATGACTCCAGCCAGTGGAGAGTTTCCCCCCGCACCCCCACCCCGATTCCCATTGACTTCAGTTTTACTGGGGCTCCTGATGCCACACTCAGTCAAATGCTGCCTTGATGTCAAGGACGGTCACTCTCTCCTCACCTCTGGAATTCAGCTCTTTGGTCCATGTTTGGACCAAGGCTGTAATGAGGTCGGGAGCCGAGTGGTCTTGGCGGAACCCAAACTGGGCATCAGTGAGCAGATTATTGGTGAGTAAGTGCCGCTTGATAGCACTGTCGACGACGCCTTCCATCACTTTGCTGATGATTGAGAGTAGGCTGATGGGGCGGTAATTGGCCGGATTGGATTTGTCCTGCTTTTTGTGGACAGGACATACCTGGGCAGTTTTCTACATTGTCGGATAGATGCCAGTGTTGTAGCTGTACTGGAAGAGCTTGGCTAGAGGCGCGGCTAGTTCTGGAGCACAAGTCTTCAGCACGACAGCCGGGATGTTGTTGGGGCCCATAGCCTTTGCTGCATCCAGTGCACTCAGACATTTCTTGATATCACGTGGAGTGAATCAAATTGGCTGAAGACTGGCTTCTGTGATGGTGGGGAACTCAGGAGGAGGCCGAGAAGGATCATACACTCGGCATTTCTGGCTGAAGATGGTTGCAAACATTTCAGCCTTGTCTTTTGCACTCACGTGCTGGGCTCCACCATTATTGAGGATGGGGATATTCATGGAGCCTCCTCCTCCCGTTAGTTGTTTAATTGTCCACCACCTTTCACGACTGGATGTGGCAGGTCTGCAGAGCTTTGATCTGATTGTCTAATCAGTTTGGATTGAAGTGAAAAACATCCCTGTAACAGGCTGTGTGACCAGATGAAGAGATTGTCTCTTCTGTATTTAAGATGAAGCTGCTACAGTTTCATACAATAATCATAGCAAACATCGTTAACTGAGTGATGATGATCATTCTATGAAAAGATGGGATTGGATTTTCCCAGGCAGGCACTGTACCCGGAAATTTGGGCAGAATGGGTCAGAAGTGTGCTCTGCCGGAATGATGACCTTAGCGCCTGATCTTCCTTTGGTGACAAGCAGTAGGTGGAGGAACAGGGAAAACAAGTGTGGGTAGGAAGAATGATGGTGGGGAAATAGGAGGAGGCTGCTGGTTTGACTCCGAGGTTTCCCTATTTATTCCAGATGGGTTGGAGCAGCTGTATGGTGAGCGGAGGGAGGGGTATTTTCCCTCTGCGGTAGAGAAGCAGATTCTATTGGCTCAGGAGAAGGTCAGGCAAATCATTTCAGCAGCTGTTGAGGAAATCTGTGGGAAGAGCATGCTGACATTCATTTGCACGGAATTTACATTGCTGTGGCCTCATCGGGCACAGTCAACAGAAAAGCCATACAGGAAATTCGGGAGCTGTGCTATTTAGGCGCAAAACGGAAGAAGAATTAGCATCCGTTTTCATGTGCATAGTACCCGTATTTCAGGTGTTATTTGGGCATTAAAGCCAGGAACATCTACCCTATAGATTTCTTCATTCCCTACATAACCCGAATCATGCCTTCTGGTTTAAAACTTCTACTTCTAGAATTTTTTGTTTAAACTGTAACTTCACCCTTCTCTGTACAGCAACGGTGTTAGCACATGCAGCAAAGTTATGAATGTTGAATACTGCTGAAAGAAACTTACATCTGATTAATTTTCTCGGTAAGGGATTATTCTCACAAATAACTTTACCAATGTATTTGGAAACATGTTAAAATAGCAGAAGAGTGCGGTGAGGTTTTTAATACTGCTGCAAGCTTTCATGTGCAGAGTAAGCACACTCTGCATATAGTTTCATTTCATTTTTATTGGGGCAGATTTTGCGACGGGTATGACGGTGTACTCAGTATACGCTGTCATGCCGCCTTTGAAATTGACCTGCAAGTTCGGGATTTCCGCATGTGCTTGCGCATTCGCTAAATCCCGATCTGCACCGACGGGGAAATACTAATTGCTGGTGCAGAGTTGGGCTAATTGCCCACCAGCTGCCCAGCAATTACGTCCGAAAATTTTACGGTTAGCGAAAGCCAGCGCAGGAGCCTGTTTCACTGTGAAAGGAACCCATTTGTATTGAACATTGAGAGCAAGCAGCGGATATAGTTGTAACCAATACAACTTTTACCTTAAAACGTGCAAAATCTGCAAATTGTTCAGTAAGTTTAAATAAAATTGAAATGATACTGTTACCAGAAAACCACCCACAGAAACAAACTACTTGTACTGAACACATACCGCTCAACATATCCTCAGAATGAAAGAGTTTTTTTTGCAAGAGAGGATCGGCTCTAAGTGGTCTCCCCACCGATTTCACATTGCGTCTGAAAGGATTGTTAACTGTTCTGGTATCACTTCACAATAAATTACATGCACCTAGTGGCAACATTTAGAAACATTAAAAATATAAAATATGACAATTAATATTTAAACATAACGTTTTCTGCACTCCAATTGTATGATCAAGAACTGAGCATTCTGTACAGTTCATTTAAAGTTCCTCCAAATGTATGAAATAAAACCATTTGCTATTTAATTATTTTATATAATACATTTAAAGCTGCCCCACAGCTGATGTGCTACGTGCATGGTGTATGGTGTATAGTAAATCAAAAGGATCTTTGCCAACGCCTTTCAGTGCTGTTGACTCGCAATCCGTCATAAAGTTATTGTTACATTTTAATATCTTTTCTCACAAATGGATCTTTGACAGGATATTAAATGCTAGCCTTAAAAGAATTTTAAAAATACCTGATTTACATAAAATACACCGAACACATCCTTAATTTAAAAAGCCGGGATGTTGAAGTACAGCACAGGTAATTCTTTGGGCTAGCAAAACACTCTACAATGCTCCTTAGTGCAAATAAGAAAAGGAGCATGTTTCTTGGTATGAATTATAAATAACGTAACATTTAATACACTTCCTAAGTGATAGAAACTGTTTTAACCTCAATAGAAGGTTGAACAGCTAAACGATTAATTCACATTAGTAAACATTATTACCTCCTGACAGTCAAAGGACAAGAATCTTTCCATTGTCCTCAAATTATCCTTTTTAACCCTCTCGTGGAAAGCAGATGCCAAAGTACTGCTGGTATTTTGTTAGATAATTTTAACAAAATGCTGATATATAAAGTCCAAGACCAGTTTAATTAACAGTTTTTAAAATGTAATTTCAATACAAGAGACGGAAAGAAGTTTCTGTGGGCGTGTCTTCGCTTACGCCTAGGCTGTACGCTGCGCTCCTGGCCTTCTGGACGTCACACGCTGCGCACAACGGCAAGTCTACGCTGGGGCCTCACACAAGGGTAGTTCATATTCTTTTCGGAGGTCGATGGCGTACTCTATAGCTACGCCACCGACCGCAATTTTTGGGCCAATGTGTTTTGCTTTTTTTGAAAGGTGAATATGTTGATTTTGTATTTACCAGGATTATGATCGTCAGTGTTAAGAAATAGAATATCTATGTCTCACCTTCACAGCCAGCCGTGCAGGTTAAATATTGCACTGTTTCTTCTCTACGTTTTCAGCAAGGTATCTTAACCCCAACTTTAGAAGAAAAGACCCTATTTCAATCTCCAACCACCCTTGTGGGCCCTCTCTCTCTATGTCTCTCTCTGAGATTGCCAATTATTGCCAAATTACAAGTGGTTTCGTGCTGCAGATTCTCATCCACTAACAGCTGGATTGACATCGCTTAAGCTAATTTCTCTAAGGATACGTCCAACCAGCAGAGACAGGAGATTTTCATCCCATCAGTCTGGGCTGTGTTCAAACACAGGTCCCAGAGGTGAAAAACCAGTGTATTTGTAAACTCTGGTCCTAGAAGTAGAAAACCAGTGGGAATACTGTGATAATAAATCATTTTGCCCAAGAAACAGTCATCAATACAGTCCCACTACACATGGCCACTGACAGTTGTGGGGAAAAAATGATCCTTAGTTGCATGGGATCAAATTTCAGATTTAAAAAGTGAAACTAGATCACTTATAGAATCATAGAATAGAATGGTTACAGCACGGAAGGCGGCCATTCGGCCCGTTGAGCCCGTGCCAGCTCTCTACAAGAGCACCTCAGCTCGTCCCACTCCCCCGCCCTTTCCCCGTAGCCCTGCAAATTTCTTTCCTTCAGCTGCTTATCCAACTCCCTTTTGAAAGCCGTGATTGACTCTGCTTCCACCACCCTTTCAGGCAGTGTATTCCATATCCTAACCACTCGCCGCGTAAAAAAGTTTATTCTTATGTCGCCTTTGGTTCTTTTGCCAATCACCTTAAATCTGTGTCCTCTGGTTCTCGACCCTTCTACCAATGGGAACAGGTTTCCCTCTATCTACTCTGTCCAGATCCCTCATGATTTTGAACACCTCTATCAAATCTCCTCTCAATCTTCTCTGCTCTAAAGAGAACCACCCCAGATTCTCCAGTCTATCCATGTAACTGAAGTCCCTCATCCCTGGAATCATTCTTGTAAATCTTTTCTGCACCCTCTCTAAGGCCTTCACATCTTTCCTAAAGTGCGGTGCCCAGAATTGGACACAATACTTCAGTTGAGGCCGAACCAGTGTTTTATACAGGTTCATCATAATTTCCACGCTTTTGTACTCTATACCTCTATTCATGAAGCCCAGGATCCCGTAAGCTTTTTTAACTGCTTTCTCAACCTGCCCTGCCACCTTCAACGATTTGTGCACATACACCCCTCTCTGTTCATACACCCGCTTTAGGATTGTACCCTTTAGTTTATATCTCCTCTCTTCATTCTTTCTACCAAAATGTATCAATTCGCACTTTTTCTGCGTTAAATTTCATCTGCCACGTGTCTGCCCATTCCACCAGCCTGTCTATGTCCTTTTAAAGTCTATCACTATCCTCCTAACTGTTCACTATACTTCCAAGTTTTGTGTCATCTGCAAATTTTTAAATTGTGCCCTATACACCCACATCCAAGTCATTAATATATATCAAGAAAAGCAGTGATCCTAGAACCGACCCCTGGGGAACACCACTGTATATCTTCCTCCAGTCCGAAAAACAACTGTTCACTACTACTCTCTGTTTCCTGTCACTTAGCCAATTTTGTATCCATGCTGCCACTGTCCCTTTTATTCCATGGGCTTCAACTTTGCTGGCAAGCCTTTTATGTGGCACTTTGTCGAACGCCTTTTGGAAATCCAGGTACACCACGTCAACCGCATTGCTCTCATCAAAAAACTCGATCAAGTTAGTTAAACACGATTTGCCTTCAACAAATCCATGCTGGCTTTCCTTAATTAATCCACACTTGTCCAAGTGACTGTTAATTTTGTCCCTGATTATTGTTTCTAAAAGCTTCCCCACTACTGAGGTTAAAATGACTGGCGTGTAGTTGCTGGGTTTATCTTTACACCCTTTTTTGAACAAGGGTGTAACATTTGCAATTCTCCGGTCCTCTGGCACCACCCTCGTTTCTAAGGAAGATCGGAAGATTATGGCCAGTACCTCCGCAATTTCTTCCTTCACTTCCCATCTGGTCCTGGTGACTTATCTACTTTAAGTACTGCCAGCCTTTCTAGTATCTTCTCTATAATTTTTATCCCATCCAGTATCTCCTCTACCTCCTCCTTCACTATGTCTATGGTAGCAGTCTTCTTGGTGAAGACAGATACAAAGTACTCAATTAGCACCTCAGCCCTACCCTCTGCCTCCATGCGTAGGTCTCCTTTTTGGTCCCTAATCGGTTCCACCCCTCCTCTTATTACCAGTTTACTATTTATATGCCTATAGAAGACTTTTGGATTACCTTTTATGTTAACTGGCATTCTATTCTCATACCCTCTTTGCCCCTCTTACTTTCTTTTTCACTTCTCCTCTGAACTTTCTATATTTAGCCTGATTCTCAGATGTATTCTGGATCTGACATCTGTCATACGCGCTCTTTTTCTGCTTCATCTTACTCTCTATCTCTTTCGTCATCCAGGGAGCTATGACTTTCGTAGCCCTACTTTTCCCCCTAGTGGGAATGTACCTCAACTGTACCCAAACTATTTTGTCTTTAAAGGCAGCCCATTGTTCCATTACAGTTTTGCCTGCCAATCTTTGATTCCAGTTTACCCGGGACAGATCCGTTCTCATCCCACTGACATTAGCCCGCCTCCAATTAAGTATTTTTACTCTAGATTGCTCCCTGTCCTTTTCATAGCTAATTTAAACCTCATGATACTATGATCACTGTTCCCTAAATGTTGACCTACTGACACTTGCTCCACTTGACCCACCTCATTTCCCAGAACCAGATCCAGCAATGCCTCCTTCCTGGTTGGGCTGGAAACATACTGATCCAGAAAGTTCTCCTGAACACACTTCAGAAATTCTTCCCCCTCTCTGCCCTTTACACTGTTACTATCCCAGTCTATATTAGGATAGTTGAAGTCCCCCATTATCACTACTCTATAGTTCTTGCATCTCTCTGTAATTTCTCTGCAAATTTGCTCCTCCATATTTTTCCCACTAGTTGGTGGCCGAAAGAATACACCTAGTAGTGCAATGGTACCTCTATTATTTCTTAACTCTGGCCATATAGATTCTGTCCTTGACCCCTCCAGGACATCCTCTCTCTCCAGCACTGTAACCAAGACTGTCACACCACCTCCTATCTTTCCTGAACACCCTATATCCAGGAATATTTAATACCCAATCCTGCCCTTTTGAGCCAGGTCTCCGTATTGCCACAACATCATATTCCCATGTGTCTATTTGCGCCTGCAGCTCACCAACCTTGTTTACTATGCTTCGTGCGTTCACACACATACACTGTAAACCCATCTTAAACCATCCTACGTTCTCTCTTAGTCTGACCCCACCTAATACCTTACCATTTATTACTCTAGTGCTATTCGTCTCTCCCAATCCTTTGTGCCCTTTGTTTCTCCTTTCTAATGCTACATCCTGGTGCCCATTCCCCTGCCAAATTAGTTTAAACCCTCCCCAACAGCACCAGCAAAGCTCCCCGCGAGGATATTGGTACCGGTTCTGTTAAGGTGCAACCTGTCTGGCCTGTACAGGTCCCACCTCCCCCAGAACCTATCCCAATGCCCCAGGAATCTAAAGTCCTCCCTCCTGCACCATCTCTCCAGCCACGCGTTCATCTGCTCTACTCTCCTATTTCTATACTCACTCGCGCGTGGCACCGGGAGTAATCCAGTGATTACTACCTTTGAGGCCCTGCTTTTTACTCCCTTTCCGAGCTCCCTAAAATCTGCCTGCAGGGACCTCATCCCTCTTTCTATCTATGTCATTGGTACTGATCTGGACCACAACCTCTGGCTGTTCACCCTCCCCCCTCAGAATATTCTGCAGCTGCTCTTTGACATCTTTGACCCTGGCATCAGGGAGGCAACATACCATCCTGCAATCACGTCTGCGGCCGCAGAAACGCCTGTCTGTTCCCCTATCGAATCCCCTACCACTATTGCCTTCCCAATCTTCCTCCTCCCGTTCTGTACAGCTGAGCCACCTGTGGTGCCGTGGACTTGGCTCTGGCTGTACTCCCCAGAGGAACCATCACCCTCACCAGTATTCTGGTCGGAGAGCGAGATGCACTCAGGGGACTCCTGCACTACCTGCTGGTCCTCCTTGTCTGTCTGACAGTCACCCATTCCCGCTCTGCCTGCACACTCTTATGCTGCGGGGTGACCACCTCCTGAAATGTGCTATCCACGTAGCTCTCAGCCTCACGGATGCACCGCAGTGACGCCAGCTGCTGCTCAAGCTTCGAAACCCGGAGCTCGAGCTCCTCCAGCCGAAAGCACTTCCTACACACGTGGTTGCCCAGGACATGGGAAGCGTCCTGGATTTCCCACATGGCACAGGAAGTGCATTCTGCGGGACTGAGGTGCCCTGCCATGTCTCTATTTAATAGGCTATTAACTAACTTACAGAAATAAACTTAAGACTAAGGTCTAGAAATTCGGCTCCTTTGCGCCTGCCATTAGCACCTCCGGGGGCTTATCGCCGGGGGGGGCGGGGGGGGGGAGCACCTCCCGAGAAATTCACGGGGCATTGCTGAGGCGCTACACGATAGTGCCCCAGGCCGCTGCACCACCGGCGATGATGTCATCACCGAGCGCCGCGTCCCCTTACCGCTTCACGACATAAATTCGTCTGTGCCCTGCAAGGCTGCCGCGGGCGATATTTAAAGGGGAGGTGCGGCCATAACCCGCACTGCCATTTTCTTTTTTTGGCCGACCTCCAGGTTGGCCCTCCGTGGTGGACCGTGGCGTGGTCCTGGCCGCCATCGCGCAGCCCGGCACCACGTCTCAGTCCCGGGCTGCGGCCGCGGCACCACGCTGCCCTGCTGGCCTAGTGTGGGCCATCAGAGGCCCTGCAGAGTGTGCAGCGGCCCTCCCCTTTAACTGATGAGGAGAAGCGTTGAAACATGGCAGCACTCCACTCCCCGACATCGCCTTGGTTACCGCCCCTCCAGGAAGTGGAGCGCCCGAGATTGCGCTCCACTTCCTGTGCGGGGTGGTAAGCCGAATTTACCGGCCAGGGCGGTAATTCAGTGCCGGGCACTAAATGTCCAGCCTTAACTCGGTTACCGCCCCCAAATGTTAAAAGTCGGGCCTACCTTTATCTCCAGCCACTTCTCTCACTCTCAAAGTCTTTATTCACACGATTATTTATAGTTATATTAATTAGTTTATCTAGTTAAATTCAAGAGAATAAAACGCTAATACTTACCCACCAATCGCCTACCTGCAGTCCTGTGACGTCACTCCTTGATTTTGCTGTTCTTTTGGAATTCAGCGGACTTATGTCTGCCTCCTCAGATGCCGACTTCTTCCAGGTCCGCTGCTCTCTGCTGCCGCCTCCTCAGATGCCGACTCCTTTCAACTTAAAGTTCTCACTCTGGTTTTTAGAGTGTATCCCTACTTTAATATGTGTCACAAAATGAGCAATTTTATCCTGTTTGCCTTCAACCTAAATCTCCGAGGAAGAAGATAACCTTTCTAATCTGCATCCCATCCACTTCCCACGTTAAGCTGTGCCTACACAATGGTATCCAATGTCTTGCAACAGCACAACCATCCTGGGATCAAAGTCACCGAGAATCAATATAAATTCAAAACATTACCAGTTTTCACACCAGGTTATTAATGATCTCTGTTAGAAGGACTCGCACACAGGTTGACAGGAGCACTGCAGTAATAAACCTTTTCAGGATTCAATAATATGGAAACAATTAAACCAGAGAAAAAAAAAATATTATTATAAGAGTACTGCAGTAAAAACTGTAAAGAAGCTGAGGAATAGCATGATTTATAACAGGAATCAATTACTGGCTAGTTCATGTCCACTTGAACTATGGGCTTTGTTTAAATTATGAGAACAGTAACTGGGATACTCCTATATATAAATGATTAACTATCAACAGTTAATAATAAAATATAGTCCTATTTCTACCACTAACAAGAAAATAAACAAATCAATGTCTGGTGTCTGATCAGAATGGAATGCACTGCAAAAAGAGAATAGCCCCGGAGAAATGGTCACCTAATCATACCTTCATAATTAAAGATCAATAAAGTCAGGTTTTATTGCCAATTTTATTACCCAGCTTTTTTCAGGTTTTACTTTCAGTATAAAAAAGGGAAAAAAATCAGTGGGAAAAAAGTGACCCAAAAAATGGTCAAGGGAAAATAAAACAGTAAAAAAAGTTTTGATTTTGAACATGGCTTAAAAAAAACCTCAAGAAACAAGAAAGGGACTTAAAAAGTTCTAAACTTATGTTTATTTTTGTGACTCCAGCCATTTAGCTGTCACTATGATAATGGGATTTTTTTTTTTTTAATTATGCACAGGGGTACAGTTGCAATCTTGTTTATAGTAAATAATGCCTTGGTGTGTGACCTGAATCGGTCTTGGATCAATGATCTCAGTCATTAAAGAAGAAAGACGTGCACTTATATAGCGCCTTTCATGACCACCGGGCATCTCAAAGCGCTTTACAGCCAATGAAGTACTTTGTGAAGTGTAGTCACTGTTGTTGTAATGTGGGAACTATCAGTGTGGTAACTGTCAGTACACTGCTGTTCTTGCTCTCTGCCAGACCAGGAATGAAAGACTGACATTTTCGACAGTATAAAGTCCCACAGCAGGACCTAAAGATCCAGCTTCCCTTAAAAAAAAATCCAAATTGCACAGCCTTTCGTGTAGAAAATCAACCAGAGATGCGTGTACATCGCATTCATGACAGTGGCACAGCATGTCTGGCACGCAACATGCTTGCTGATATCACAGATGCAATGCGACTGCATCGCCGAGCCTGATTTTTGCTAAGAAAACAATGGGAAATTTCAGTGGGTTTTCCTCCAATTTGAGAGGAAATCGGTTCTTACTGATTCACCACCTGAAAAAAAAAGGGAATTTATCAGTGGAAATCTGATTTTAATGATAATTAGTAACAATCAAAATAAGAGGGACAAAATAGCTGGGCATGTCAGCTGTTGAAAATAAGTATGTCACTGTTGGTCACTTCTTCTTTGGCATCCAGCCACAATGTTATCATCTAGTTTAGGTACAGTTTCTAATTTAAGAATATGGCATCCTTCTGTGCTGTATCATTCTATTGTTGAATACATTTACAAGACGTAGGAGGTAACCACCTCCACAGAAATTTTCCAAATAGCTTATAATTAATTAATTATTGCAGAACACTTCCTAGGTTTCAGGTACTATATGCAACTCCTTGACTGCCTGCATAATATATTAATCTAATTCTGTCTGGGTTTCAGGAACATTTTTATTTCTAGACATTTGAGGTGTAAATACCAGTAACGCATGCTCACTTTGCTAATTATATGGAACAAGGCGTCGAGTATAATAGTTGTAAATTTGCTGATGAGCTATGTGGGCAGGTAACAAGTAGAAAGGAGATTGGTTATCTTCAAAGATACCTGAACCAATTATGTAGATAGGCTGAGATATGGTAGATAAATTAATGTGCATAAATATAGGATAATGCATTGAGGAAAAAATAATGGTAAACAAGCGTGCAACATAAAAAGGTCCCATTTTTAAGATACACTGGTGGAATACAAGTGGGTTCTCTAAAGAACCAACACCAGTGACATTTCAGGAAGGGGTTACCTAGCCAAACTAATGTTAAACAGAACAAAACCCCAAATAAAAGAAGAGATCTCCACTGGCATAAGCTGCAAGGGAAAAGGATTTGAGAATCATTACTGTTTATGACCTGAAAACATCTCATCAGTTATTAATAATGCAAATCAAGTACTGGACTGCATCAGAAAGGCAAGTCAGAAGAAGTTATACTGACACGGTACAGATCAATAGTGAGGTCAGTTCTGGAATATGCGCCTAGAAATTCCGTTCCTTACGGGTGTGTACGCACTGTGTACTCACCCGTAGGGCCAACGGAAGTGCTGGTTTTACGCATGCACTGCGCATGCACTGGAAACCGGCACTTCCGTTCTCTGCAGAAAGGGCTTGACTGGACAAACGCCTGCGCCGGCTAGGCAGCGCGTACGTTAGAAACGTCCGTTTTTTTCACACTGGCTTGAGTCCAGGTAAGTCGGGAACAGCTGCGCCTAGAAAAGCAGGCGCAAAGCCTGCTTTTAGCAGGCTAATAGTTTAAGAAAGTAAAAAAAAAATTTTCCACTGATTTATCATTTTAAAAAACTTTAAAGAAAGGTAAGTTTATTTTTAGCCCCGTTAAAAACTTTAATTATTTTTTTCAAAAATTTAAATTTTTGTTCAACATAGTTAATTTATGTAATTTATAGTCATTTTAAAAATGTGATTTAAAAAAAAATGTATTTGAAGTTTTACTTCTGTTTTGGGGCTGATCTCTATTCATAGATTTGACAGGTCTTCCTGTCAAATCTATGAATGGAGATTCCCTGCTCTGATTGGCTCCCCATGGCCCACGTGATCCCAGGGACGCTGCGATCCGCCTGCGCCCCTGGGATACCCGTGCCCTGCACACCGGCAGTTTGAAGAGGCACAGCAACGGAATTCTGTGCGTCCCGGGAGCCCTCCGGTCCAGGCGCAGATCTTTCCAGATCGCAGCCCTCCGCCCGCGGGAGGGCTGCGAATGGAATTTCTGGGCCATGATGTGTAGGTTTGGTCACCATAGCTAGAAAGGCGAGGACAGCATACACATGAGAACACCATCACCTCCAAGTCACACACCATCCTGACTTGGACATATATCGCCATTCCTTCATCATTGCTGGGTCACAATCCTGGAACTCCCAACCAAACAGAACTGTGGGAGTTCCTTCACCACACGGACTGCAACGGTTCAAGGCGGCGGCGCACCACCACCTTCTCAAAGGCAACTAGAGATGGGCAATAAATGCTGGCCTTGCCAAGAATGATTTTTTTTTTTTAAATGTAGATGCATTTGAAATTGTTTAAAGGATAGTGACATGAATGGTTCCAGGCCTTGGGGGACAAAATTATGAAGAACACTCAAGCAACTAAATTTATTTTCAGTGAAAAAAATACTGAGGGAAGACACGAGATAGATCTTGGAAAGCAAAAGTTGAAGCAAGTAGGTTATTGAGCATAGGACTGAAGGACATAAGAACTACATTTACAAACCGCAAACAAGGTTAGAGGTCAGAAAAACATTTTATCCCACAGGACAGTGGATATATGAATCAGAAAGCTATATCAATATCTGTTGAGAAAGGGGCTTTGGGGGTTCTAAAGATATTAATAGCACTGCTCATCAGCCATGGCTCAGTGGGTAGCACTCTCGACCGAGTCAGAAGGTTGTGGGTTCAATTCCCACTCCGGAGACTTGAGCATAAAGGAGCACTGCACTGACAGAGGTGCTGTCTTTCAGATGAGACGTTAAACCGAGGCCCCATCTGCCCCCTCAGGTGGACATAAAAGATCCCACGGCACTAATCAAAGAAGAGCAGGGGAGTTATCCCCAGTGTCCTGGCCAATATTTATCGCTCTATCAAATTCACTAGAAAAAAACAGATTACCTGGTCATTATCACATTGCTGTTTGTGGGAGCTTGCTGTGCGCAAATTTTCTGCTGCGTTTCCTACATTACAACAGTGATGACACTTCAAAAAGTACTTCATTGGCTGTAAAGCGCTTTGGGACATCCAGTGGTCGTGAAAGGCGCTATATAAATGCAAGTCTTTCTTTTCTATTATTTGATTTGTTTTTTTGGGAGCGAGGTAGAAGATGGGACATGGGGATGAAAATTCAACCACGGTGGAGGCGCAAAACAGGTAATAATGTATCAGCCATCCATTATACATCCCGCCCGACTGTCCTTTCCATTGAAATCCGATGCCACTCGTTTTGCACCCAGCCAAGGTTGAACTTAACCTTCATGGTGTTCCTTGAAGTAAGGGATCAACATTGGTGACAATGTGGATAGGTGGGTGGAGAAAGTCCATGATAGATAAGCAGACTCCAGATGGACCAAATGGCCTTTCATCACTACAGATTCATGATCTTATTGCTGTGGACTTGATGTTACAAATCCAGAATATTCCATACAGTGCTCAGGCATTCTGAGACTGCGCTGACACTAGAAAAGTATTTTTTCAATTTGTAGATCAAATTCTGCCGAGTTTTGATATGAACCAAGGAAACATTAGCTATAACCTTGCTTTTACAATCACAGCTGAGGTTCGTGGGAGGATATTTGTATAAAACTTCTGAGAAAAACACATTTTCAATGACATTCTCCTGCTTTTTCCCATGGCATGTGGAGAGTAAAATGAATGAGAAAGAATATTCCATTACCAAATACGAACATTCTTCATTTTGATGAACACAAAGAAAATCCACCCCCTCCTCCCCTGAAAAAGTGCTGCCCACTGGATTGGTCCAATAGTATGCTCCGTAATGGACTGGTCAAGCTTGTGTTCCAAGCTCCCCATGCACAAACCATAGAAGGAAAAAAATCCAAGCATTTGGGTCAACCTTTGCTAATCTCATGAATTTATAATTGACTGGTTGCAAAATGATGCTGGGAAAGTCTTGGGAACAGATTAACCATCCTCATGGTGATGAAAGGATGCACAGAACTGGGAACTAAAAGATGGGGAGAAAATAACTGAAAAAATGCAGCAAAACCAGAACAGGAAATAATTAATCTTCCCATTTACAGAAAGTAAACAGAATGGAGATGACCCGAAAACTGAAGTCTTTCAGTAAATCATCTGTAAACCACAATGACTAAGAGCTCAATGTGATATTCCAACTGTAAACAAGATAGCTGCCAGGAATCTCTGCGTCACAACATGGGATAGTGAGCAGATTATAATGTTCTCATACTTCATGCCAAGAATCAGAGACAGGCCATTTCAACAGTAAGCATGTTTTTCACAAATGCACAATCTAATTTTTTCCTATTAAAATAAATTATATTTCTTGATCAAAAGATGACAATTGATGCAAGATTCTCTTTTAAAAGTAAATATGGTAGACCTCTATTAATCAGCAGTCAAATTTGAAACAATGTCATCTTTCTCTTTGACCCAGTTGCAAAAAGCTCCAACTACTCTTTCAGGCTCCAAAGCGGCCTAACCAGTAGTCCTTAAAGGGACCATGGAAGAAGACTTCAAGTAAATTTTATTGATTGCTACGCCTGCCTCCATATTAAAACCACAGCTGCTAATAACCCGCAATTGATCTCTCTCCCTCTGTTGTGTGCTTCAAAATGAAGAATGCTAATATTACTTGCTAACCATCTTGTAGCTAGTTCCCCAGTGACAGGAGTAAATTAAGTGGCGGCTGGCTGCTGGTGTCAGTGGGAGCCTCGAGAGTCAAAGGTCCTCTACCTCCTTGCCCTGGGACATGAGATAGCCCTGCACAGCTTGTTTCCCCATCTGATCATGTAGTAGCTGCTTGATCATAGCCAGGTATCTGTCAGTTTGGCTCAGTGGTAACACTTTCACCTCATGGGTTCAAGCACTGCAGGTCTCGAGCACATAATCTAGGCCGACACTTCCATGCAGTAATGAAGGAGCACTGCATTGTTAGAGGTGCTGTCTTTTGGATGATACACTAAACCAAAGCCCACCTGTTTATCAAGGGGACATTAAAAATCCTGTGGCACTATTTGAAGAGGAGCAAGGACGAACTCCCAGTGATTATCCTGTTTGTGGGACTTTGCTTTGTGCAAATTGGCTACAGCATTTGCCTACATAAACAGTGTCTCCACTTCAAAAGTACTTCATTGGCTGTGAAGCATTTTGCAGTGCCCTAGGGTCACAAAAGGAGCTCTACAAATGCAAGTTTTTTTTTCTTTCATTGCTTCCGGCCGCATATTATTTCATTTGGGGGGAGGGTGGAGGAGGAGGGGAGATAACCAAATATGGCTCCACTCAGAAATGCAGCAGTTCCGAATCTATTCAGCCATAACACTCCTGCTGGGCATGCTCTCAAAATGCCCAGTGAAATCCTTGGGAACAGACTTATGGCCAACAATGAGCAGTGAAGTGCTGTATTATGGCTCTCCACATCGAATTTCCCAGTATGTCGAAACGGGACAAAACAATCGCTTGGAAATTGGAAACAAAAGCAGCAGTCTGAATGTTCATTAGAGATATTCTGACTGGGCTTTAGACCTCTGTCACTGGGAGTCTACTGCAGAAAGCCCTGGAGTTGCTTTGTGCTCCATGGTGGTCTGCAGTTCTGTTAAATGGTCAAGTACAACTGCACAGATGGTCCTCCACAGTTATCATCAAACCTCACAGGGGGTGACAACCCTGTAATGACTGCAGAAAGCATTGGTTCTAAATTAGCAGAATTCTTTTTAAAGGTTGGCCCCGTGAGGTCCAAATCCTATGGCTCTGCAGTTGAGGAAGGACAAAGGCTGGCAACTCCAGTCAGCAGCTTTCTGCTCCCCCACCATCTTCCCACATATGCATCACCCAGTGCACCTGCCTCACAACTGATTATCTAAACTCACCAGAGTGGATATACCTGTGCTGGTGCTTGTGACAGGTGGTGTGAGTGATGCAAGGCACTATCTCCTTGGGACCCACTGGGAGTTACGGCTGCTTTTTGTAGGACGTCAATAGAAAGAGAAGAGGAACATGTTAGAATGCTGGCTGCAGGACACCCCTACAAATACTGCTTACATGGCAGTATACTGTGTTGTTTTGTATCATGCTTGAGTCTATGACTTGGTGTAGTGAGTGAGCAAAGGCTCAAAAAAGAACATGAGAAGATGGTACTAGCTCAGAGCTTAGAAGCCGCCCCTGGCTTCACCCTCCCTCACTCCATCTGTGTGCCAATTGTTCAAAGAATGTGCTCTTTGAATGTACTCAGAGGCTTAATGTCACTTAGTGCACCACCCCGTCCCATGCACCCTAAACTCCATATTGTCTGCTCCCTTCTG
The DNA here is from genome assembly GCA_030390025.1 of Squalus acanthias. Taxonomy (NCBI): domain Eukaryota; kingdom Metazoa; phylum Chordata; class Chondrichthyes; order Squaliformes; family Squalidae; genus Squalus; species Squalus acanthias. The sequence continues at coordinate 96,892,583 of CM059434.1, forward strand.
TTCTGCGCTGTCTTGATGGGCAAGCAGGGATGTCAAATGGTGACACCGAAATGGCCATCCTGCAGCCCATCATGGCTGTAAGGACAGGTACAGGCAGCTAGAATTTGCTAAAAGGGTTTATTTTTTAAATGAAGCCCTTTTTGGATGTCTATGGTGAGAGTTTCAACTGTGTGTCCCGTTACAGAACAGGCATGCAAGGTAGCCATTCAAAGGAGTGTAAGGCAGTCTGAGAGGAAACACCGTGGCATGAATATTTTGCTCATCTTGTTGGTATAAGATAATGGTGGGTAGTCTTGCATTAACTAATTTGATTAAGTCTCTAAACCTCAGATTTGCAGTCAGGTCCTGTGGGTGGTGAACACACCTTTCACTTAGTGCACCACCCCGTCCCATGTGCCCTAGACTGCTTTTCTGTGGGGAGGGTGCCCTTGAGTGCCAAATAGGGCAAAAGTCCTCTGCTGCAATTCTTCTGGCAGCACCTGCAAATCTTGGTGAGGTCATACATGCTAGATGCAATAGATTATTTCAAATGATAAGAAAATGTTTACATTTAATCCATGGAGAAATCGTTCCAACAGAACACTAACAGATGAGGAAATTCCAGTGAAAAAGGTGTGAATCTTTTGACTAGGATTCTCAGGAAAAAAAACCTGAAATCCTGCAGCTAACAGTGTCGTCTAAAGATGGTGATTACAGATTTACTGTTAGTGCCACAAAGATGTCTAAGCTTTTGGCTGTCCTTCTGATGACCTCACATTACTATGGAGATGGACTTTAAAGAAGGGACTATTAGGAAAGGAAAACATATCTGCAGAAGCTATGGTGAGAGTTTGACAAGCCAGTCTGCCTCCTATAACTGCAGGTAACATAGAAACATAGAATCTAGGAGCAGGAGTAGGCCATTCGGCCCGTCGAGCCTGCTCCACCATTCAATACGATCATGGCTGATCATCCAAATCCAATACCCTGTCCCTGCTTTAATCCCCACAGTACACATATCCCACCCTACCCCTGTAACCCCACGTATTTAATTCCCCCTAACATATCCCATCCTATCCCCATAACCCCACATATTTAATCCCCCCCTAACACTAAGGGTCAATTTATCATAGCCAAATCAACCTAACCCGCACATTTTTGGACTGTGGGAGGAAACCGGAGCACCCGGAGGAAACCCACGCAGACACGGGGAGAATGTGCAAACTCCACACAGACAGTCACCCGAGGTCAGATTCGAACCCAGGTCCCTGGCGCTGTGAGGCACCAGTGCTAACCACTATGCCACCGTGTTGCCCATAAAATGGGAAAAAAACTCTTTTTCCCTCAGAATATTGAACTTATCACAAATACAAACCCCTCACTTTCTTAATTTCTTTCCACTTCTTACCAGTTAATAAGAACACTTTAGTGTTATCAGGTTCAGTGACATGCAGCTTCTGTATTGTGGTCAGATGCCACTAAGTTATTACTGTGCATGAAACAGAAATACTTCTTTGATTTAAGGAGCCTGCTGAAACAGGCCCAAATATATGTTTTATTTAGCGTGATTCCAACAGGGCATGAGGCCAGCTATACCAATTGCTATTCAAACACATTCAGCACTGTCTCCAGCTGTGTCACCAGAATACGTTTGTTGGCAAACTCTTTATTGTGTATTGGTTCCTGCTTAGCACCAGTATAGTCACAGATAGAATAAAAGGCAGGCTCATTACTAAATACCTATGAATTAGCATTGACTTTAGATCAGTTTTTGATAAGATTGCGGAATAATAATTAAGGGGGACATTTATTTCAATATCATGGACCACTTTGCATTGCTGCTCTTTGAATTCACAGAACCCATACTATATACTTCCAAATACAGAGACCAGAGGATGACACAGAATTCTAAAACCTAAGCTTGTGTCAGCAAATAGTTTGAGTATTCCAAGTTCTGAGCATTGAATATGTCAGTTTTCAATTTTGATCGCGTACTTGAACAGAGTACACCATGCAGGAGTGCTCTAATCTTGCGTCAGATGCATGAAGCTTAGGAGACACTAGGGCTAGACATCACAGAACCCCTTGGGTTGTGGCATCAGCTGGAGCTTAGGACTGGACTGCTGCCGAATGTAACTACAAGAAGGTTTTGATTTTTAATGTCTGACCTGGGGTGCCAGATTTATCGACGCATCCGGCCCTGCAAGTAAGGACTTGCATGTTCTCATACATTTTTGCAAAGCTTATTGAAGCAAAAGCAAATCACCGTCCATTCAAGGCAGAACACCGTGCCAAAGGCTTTCTGTTTACTGTGAGCAAATGGAATGATTGAAGATTCTACAGCTGCTAGTCTCGGGACAGCTTTCCTTATATCGCAACTCATGAAAACAACATTTGGTAAAATAATTTTCATTTGTTGCGTAGGTAAAATGTTCTGAGTTTATGCAAAAAATGCACTGACACGCTATTGAGTATAAATTTGTTCAATTTAAAGAAGCACTACAACTTAATTCATAACACAGAAACACTTTAATATACAATTATTCCCAACAGCAGGCCTACTAAAACACACACAGACTTGGCAGGAGCCTCAAATACAAAACTGCAATCTCCTGCCTCCATGGACCATGCTGGCAATTTTTGCATTGCTCTTGGGTTTTCTGGATTTCCAGCCTGAAAAAGCAACAGAATATTATGGATGGGGTGCCATCTCAGCACCCATACTAAGTATGGAAACCCTCTGTTAAAACTGTAAGATTCAATAGAGGACTTCCATTTGCAGCACTGATAGACCCCCTTCCTTAGCATTCTCTTGCTTTCCCTCACCACAGAATGAAAATGAAACAAAAATGGCATCTGCAAATCCCACAACTAGGAGAGCTGTGAAGATAGAAGATGAGAGAGAGAGAGAGAAGATAGAGAAAAAGAGAGAAGTATACATTACTACTTTTATATTGCATTAAAGGATGCAGGATTGACTTTCACAGAGATACTCCTGGGAACCATCTTTTTACTGCTTGCTTATATTGTGAAGTTGAGCAAGATTAAACTTCATGCACGCTACTCAAACAGATGTGTGGATTGCTGTTCACTCACTTCCCACTGCTAGTGTGATTGAAAACCGTGATGAGATGGTTGTTATATTTGATCATTAAAATGTTAATGATGGTAAAGTGGGCAGCCAGAATTTGTTCCAGCTTTAAAAACACTGTTTTTGGCAGTGCATTACCACAGCTGATTTTAAATTACAACCAATGCCCACAGATAAAAGGTAATCATTTGTTAATTTGGGGTGAAGCAGCTTCTCCTAGTTTTCACTTGCAACTTTGAACGATCCCACACTCCCAAGGTCAAAATGTGTCCCAGACACGCTGTCAAGCTCGAGCACCTTTCTCACCCGTTTGATGTTCGTAGGGAACTTCACATGAATGCGTTATTTTGAGACACCAATGCACACTACAGTATCACAATCCTGGGCCTGCCATTAATACGTCCTAATGTGAGACCAATTCTTCCAAATGATTGGGTGAGAGTGCCCCTTACTGTAAAAACCAATTACATGACTCAGTTGCTCGAATGATAACTGAACAAAATCAGTGATTCAGAGCAGTTGCATCGGTGGTAACAGGACAGCAAACTTGGATTAAAGTACGGATGGGCTGTCTGGTAGAATCGGCCTGATGAATGCAGCTCGGCAGTGTTAACAATATGTATGTTTATATTGGTGATGTCCCATGGTGTTGCTCACAGATAAAAAGTAAAGTATTTGGTATTTTGGGTTGAAGCAGCTTCTCCCAGGTTTCTCTCGGGACTTTGAATGACCCTACACTTCCCAGGTCACAGTTTTCTGAGCCACACTGCCAAGCTCTCATGCCTCTCTCAGCTGTTTGATGTTCATAAGGAACTTCTGACAGATGTGTTGTTTTGAGCCAGAGATGTGCCGTACCTCATTACACTGCTGGCCTGCCATTAATAAAGAGTGAAGGCCCCAGCTCCAGCTAGACTGCTGTAGTGTTGGAGTTGTCACTGTGTCCATCAGACCTGGCTCACTGCAGCAGTTAGTCACATAGCTTCTCCATCAAGTCTTATATCTAAATTGCATTTGGATATTTGTGATGGAGAACTTTCCTGCTTCAGTCATCCAGTCTTAGCATCAAGCACGCTCATGTCTAATTACAGAGTAATGTGTCAGCTGTGGCTCAGTTGGTAGCACTCCCGTCTCTGAGTCAGAAGGTTGTGGGTTCAAGTCCCACTCCAGGGACTTGAGCACATAAAGCTAGGTTGACACTCCAGTGCAGTGCTGAGGGAGTGCTGCACTGTCAGAGGTGCCGTCTTTTGGATGAGACGTTAAACCGAGGCCCCGTCTACTCTCTCAGGTGTACGTAAAAGATACCATGGCACTATTTCGAAGGAGAGCAGGGGAGTTATCCCCAGAGTCCTGGCCAACATTCATCCCTCAATCAACATAACAAAAACAGATTATCTAATCATTATCACATTACTGTTTGTGGGAGCTTGCTGTGCGCAAATTGGCTGCTACATTGCAACAGTGACTACCAACATTCCCTGTAATTTTTTTTGACCGTGTAGCCATTCAAAATACCGCACATGCATGGTTTTTACTTTGAAAAGCCGGCTGCATGGGTTGCCTGGAGTAGGGAACACTGGTGACTACACTTCAAAAATTGGCTGTAAAGCTCTTTGCGACATCCCAAGATCTTGAAAAACGCTGTATAAATGCAAGTCTTTTTTTCTTTAAAGCTTCCTCCACGCTGCCTCAACCTCATAATTCAATGTGAATTTTTCCCATTACCACACCAGCCATCTTTTATACAGTTTGCCAATTTCTGTCCTGTGAGCATACCCACAAGGAAGTGGGTCGTGACTGCCCAAACTGATTTCACATAGGACCCTCACAACCAAGTCTTTCATCCCACCATTCTAGCTCAATTCAAGCCCAGGTCCGAGAGGTTAAAGGCCAGTTTGCTAACTGACTGGAGTAACCAATCTCTCTAACTTGCATCTTTATTGTTAAATACAATGAACAGACTCAGACAAAGGCAGCTTTCCTCTCTGTAGTGTATTAGACATATGAAATTCTGATTTTGTGTTATTACAAAATGTGTTTTAAAGAACAAAGAGTAACATAAGTCACAATATTTTCAGCTTGCTAAATTGCAACTAAAATGCTGAACTGCCAAACCCAGTCTGAAACATCCATCTCATTTATATTGTTTTTCCAATGAAGGCATTTGCAAGTCACCTGGAGAATAAGAACAGCCAGTTATGCAACATGGTGTCAAGGATGATTTATCACTACAAGTGCTCGACTCCCGAGAAACAGTTCTATGAATAGATAGATAATACAGTCAATGCTTAACGTGTTTAATATGTTCCTCTAGAACTATGTAGCCATATGGTGTTTGGGAGCAAACTATTTCAACACAATAAAAAGTTGCTGTTGCAAACTGTCAAATTTAATTACTCCTTTCATTTAATATACTTCACTTGAGGATATAAATTCCTGTTTTCTCCCCAAGCCCTGCACCTCTTTTCACTGAGAAGGTACCTCCTAATGATGCTTTGAGTTATCTGCTAAAAGGTGGACAAGAATGAGTCTCTTCCCCATCCCAAATCCCAGTAAAGAGTGTGTGGACTCTTCTTGGCTCTCCTTGATAGCAGTGCAATAGCGATTGAGAATCATGTGGTAAAGGGGAAATAAAACCTGCCTCCTACCTCTCTGGAGTACTAAGGCTGGGAATTTCTGCAGTAAATGAGGTTTCAACCATACTTCCGGTGAAGTTATGGCATTGGAGCAGGAGCAGCTCCGAGTATATTCCAAGCCTATGCATTCCATTAAATAGACACAATTTTCTAGTGTATTTATATTTGGAAATCCAGTAGGTTCCTCAGTAAAGTACTTGTCGGACGATATTTTCCATTGAGTGATACAAGGGGTAAAATGCTGCTTTCCCCTTTACTATTCTTTCTCTGTAAACAAAAACAAAACAAATTTTGATTTTTGATCTATTTATACAGTTAGGCTGAACATGAGTGATAGTCTATCATTGGTTATTTATCACATGGACCAGGATTGTTGTAATATTGCAGTACAAGTCTCTAATCAATGTAATGTAGTCACTGCTCCCAGTACCAGGTCCACAACTCATAGAAATACACTGAAGTTACAACATGGAAACAGGCCACTTGGCCCAACCAGCTGATATTGGTGTTTACCCTCCACGCAAGCAAATAGTCCTAATCACATTTGCCCACCCTTTTCCCATATCCCCTCAACCCCTTTTCCTTTACCCATCTATCCAATCTAATCTTGAATGTTAACATAGTTTCTGCCTCAACACTAACCCTGGAAGTGAATTCGACAGCCTCACAACTCTCTCTTGAAAAAAAGTGTCTCCTGCCCTCTGTACTAAATCTCTTCAATTTAATCTTGTATTTATGGCCCCTCAACTACTGGAAACAGTTTGGTTCTGTTTACACTTTCATAATTTTAAACACTTCTTTCAGAACAGCAAATGTCCTTAAGTTGCACAGGGTGGTCCCTACATTACATACATTGGCTCTTTCACATAATCAATCCTGTCTCCAACTTGCATCTACCCCTAGAATCTACAACATCAAGTCATCTATATCCTCTCCTCAGTCACAGGTGCCCTAATCCTTTCGTCATGCACCTTCCTCACCACATGCATGGAGAAGAGGACCTGCATACTCCGATAATGAGCCCTTTACATCTCATCGCACAAGCTACCTTTGTTGTAACTTCCAATGTACTCTAGAAAAATGAAAATACCAAGCCTACTCCTCTAATACATGCACCACTGAAGTTTTTAGAATTCCAATCGCATCAGAAAAGAACCTTCCATCTCAGGCCACTCTTAATGAAACAGAAATAAGTGCAAGTGGTAAATGCGCTGTGCAGTGAGGTGCTGAACTCTGATATGTGCTGAAATAGCTGATAACGGGTATGAACTCAAATTGAAAGGAAGTGACTACTGGTGCCCCACAGGGATCTGTGTTGGGCCTCAACTATTCACTATATTTATTAATGACTTAGATAACACAATAGAGAGCCACATATCCAAGTTTGCTGATGAAACAAAGATAGGTGGCATAGTAAGCACTGTGGACAGGAGCATAAAATTACAAAGAGACATTGATAACGTGAGTGGGCAAAATTGTGGCAGATGGATTTCAATACAGGTAAGTGTGAGGTCATCCATTTTGGACCAAAAAAGGATAGATCCGAGTATTTTTTAAATGGTGAAAAGCGAAGAACAGTGGAGGTCCAAAGAGATTTAGAGTCCATGCACACAGATCACTAAAATGTAGTGGTCAGGTACAAAGAATAATTAAAAAGGCTAATGGAATGTTCACCTTTATATCTAAAGGACTAGAATATAAAGAGGAGGAGGTTTTGCTACAGCTATACAAAGTCCCGGTTAGACCACAGCTGGAGTAGTGTACATTTCTGGGCACCGCACCTTAGAAAGGATATTTTGGCCTTAGAAGGAGTGCTGTGCAGATTCACCAGAATGTTACCAGGACTTCAAGGGTTAAATTATGAGGAGAGATTACATAAACTAGGCTTGTATTCTCTGGAATATAGAAGGTAAAGGGGTGATTTGGTTGAGGCTTTTAGGATTTTGAAAGGAACCGATAGGGTAGATGGAGAGAAACATTTTCCGCTGGTGGGAGAGCCTAGGACAAGGGGGCATAACCTTAAAATCAGAGCCAGACCAATTAGGAGAGAAGTTAGGAAACAGTTCTTCACACACAGGGTGGTAGAAGTGTGGAAATCTATCCCACAAAATGAAGTAGCTGCTAGCTCAATTAATCATTTTAAATCGGAGATCGATAGATTTTTTGCTAGGCAAGGGTATTAAGGGGTATGGAGCCAAGGCAGGTAAATGGAGTTAGGATACAGATCAGCCATGATTTCATTGAAAGGCAAAACAGCCTTGAGGGGCTGAATGGCCTATTCCTGTTCCTATTTTACTATATTTTGGGGTGCTACAGTTAGCCTGTGTTCCTGTACTAGGTGGGGAGAGAATAAAAATAATTGATCATCATCCCCATTTCTGATCTCTATCCAGGAACCCCGCCAGAAAGTTCATGTGGGGGTCAAAGGGAGCCGATTGGCTCAGGTTCCACAATGTTATCCCAAGGTCAAATAGCCAGTCTATAGTCAAAATTTTTGACAAAATTCACTGTCCAAGATCACATATATGGCGGTGGAGGGACACTGGTGACCACTGTAGTCCCAATGCAAATTGCCAATCACCTTCAAGAGATGATGGACAAGGGGAGAAAAATAGATATAAGCGCGCATAGGAACAAACAGGAGCGGAAATGGCCTTTGCTGTCCATCTGGCAGGCCCCAGTGTCTAGGAAATATCATATCCCACAATACCACTCATACCCCTCCATCTTTTTATTCTCCAGGGACACATCTAACTCTCTCTTTGCTGATCCAATCAGCCCCACTGCATTCCATCCCATACATTCATCACCCTCTGCGTAATGTAATTAAATCTAAACTGTCACAGTTCACCATCTCTCCTCTGAGTTAAATGATCAGGAAATTATACAATTCCACCAGAAAACTGACAATAGCATGAAGAAAGTACACATCCCAGAACTGGAGTGTGTTGAAAAGCATACCACTCACCACATCAGCCTCACCTGTGCCTATCACAATTATGTGTCACTTGATCAATGTCAGTTGGTGATCTATTTATTCATACACCATTGCTTCCATCATGTAGCTTTTTAATAATTGAATACTGACAACCATAACTTGCATACAAAATCAATTTTGAATTAATTTTGTTTAACTGTTGTGCAGTGAAGGAAGAAGACATAATTTTAATTAATATTGACATCTTTTGGCCATTATCCTTCAACTGTATAAAGAGACCTAGGGCACTAAAGTGACTTCAGTAAAACACAGCCCAGAATAAAACAGTACTGTATTCCCCATATGTTAAATGACTGATTTGCACAGCATCCCATTAGGGAGAGCACAAAGGCAAACAAGTTTCTCTTAATATAGTGAAATGATGGCAATATATGCTCACTTATGTAAATGTGCGTAAATTTTTAACCATGGTGTTGGTCAATAAACCCAACATTCTTATTTTCCACCTATAACTTTTTCTTTAAAGCACAGATTATTGACCCCAACATAACCAGATGTTCTAAGCTATGTGCGCTATTTCCTGCTTTTTCTTCTTCGTTCACTTCAATTTTTTTGGGGTGTGGGATGGAGAAATGGCCCCTTTAACTTCTTTTACCATTTGTGATCATTCCTCAGCATCACACCATCCATTATTGCTTTTTGCACCAGTTGCAAATCTTATTATATATAAAAATAAATAAATACATTTCAAATCTTGCACCCGTGCACATTTCTCAGACTATATTGCAGACAAACTCCTACATTGCAACCAACTTTACTTCTCTATTTCCCAATTTTATAAGAGTATAACTTAAAAACAAGCATAGAATCAATGACTTTAAAATGGGGACTGAATTATGTGGACACAGCCTGGTCCAATTATACCCCATTTCATTTGAATACTACATTTAGTCTTCACTCCCTATGTGCAACATCATGTGTGTGATAGATATATATATATATATATATATATAGATAGATAGATAGATAGATAGATAGATAGATAGATAGATAGATAGATAGATATATACACACACACACACATCTGTCCAAAATGGAATTTCCAGCATAATATATTAATTCAGGACAATGAGGTTCATTAAGACATTCCAGTGACATTCACACATAATGAGTTGGAATGGCGTCATTCGTTTCAAGACCAGCACAGAGAAGGAGAGGGTAAATTTGCTGCAAGGGAAACCCACTCATGTAAAGGTGGTGGCAGGCTTCATTGGCGGCTCAATTGTCCAATCCCCAATATGGAGAGCGGGGGGAGGGCCAGACGTCAAGTCATTTTTGCGGGCTTTTTTTTTTAAACAGAGGCCAGTGTCGGGAGCGGAGAAAGCAGCAGCACAGTAAGTATTTAAACTCACTTTCGCGGGCTTTTTTTCCCTCAGAGGCCAGTGTCGGGAGCGGAGAGAGCAGCAGCACAGTGAGTATTTAAACTCACTTTCGCGGGCTTTTTTTTAATTATTTTTTTTTCACACAGGCCGAGTTGGGAGCGAGAGAGCAGCAGCGCAGTGAGTATTTAAACTCACTTTCGCTGGCTTTTTTTTCCCCAGAGGCTTACCAATCTCTCAGACCGGCGGCGGCGTTCCAGAGCCACGTCACAATTCAAAAAGTGACGCGGACAAGAGGAAGCAGCTGATTGGGTGAGTACGGCCAGGTGAGTATTTATACTGCTCTGTAGTTTGACAGTTAAGGTTAATAGTTTATAAAGTTTAGAAGGTCCTAATTTTTGTGGTTATAGTTTCTAAGGTCACTGTTGTGTAGCAGGGAGAGCTAGTATACAAGGGCCCTTGAGTATATCATTTAATTGTAGTGTAATTTGTGGTATTGATTTGAGTTAATTTAAATTAATTAAAAGGGTAAGTCATGGCAGCACAGCTCGGCCCCGTGGCATGCTCCTCCTGCACTATGTGGGAAATCAGGGACACTTCCCGTGTCCCTGTTGACCATGTGTGCGGGAAGTGTATCCAGCTGCAGCTACTGGCAGACCGCATTGCGGCGCTGGAGCTGCGAATGGATGCATACTGGAGCATTCGCGATGCTGAGGACATCGTGGATAGCACGTTTAGGTAGTTGGTCACACCGCAGGTAAAGGCTGCATAGGCAGGAAGGGAATGGGTGACCACCAGGCAGAGTAGTAGGCGCAGGCAGGTAGTGCAGGGGTCCCCTGTGGACATCCCCCTCTCAAACAGATATACCACTTTGGATATTGTTGAGGGAGATGGCTTATCAGGGGAAGGCAGCAGCAGTCAACTTCCTGGCACCATGGGTGGTTCTGCTGCACAGGACAGGAGGAAAAAGAGTGGGAGAGCTATAGTGATAGGGGATTCTATTGTAAGGGGAATAGATAGGCATTTCTGCGGCCGCAAACGAGACTCCAGGTTGGAATGTTGCCTCCCTGGTGCAAGGGTCAAGGATGTCTCGGAGCGGCTGCAGGGCATTCTGGAGGGGGAGGGTGAACAGCCAGTTGTCGTGGTGCATCTAGGTACCAACGATATAGGTAAAAAACAGGATGAGGTCCTAAAAGCTGAGTATAGGGAGTTAGGAGGTAAATTTAAAAATAGGACCTCAAAGGTAGTAATCTCAGGGTTGCTACCGGTGCCACGTGCTAGTCAGAGTAGAAATAGAAGGATATTTCAGATGAATACGTGGCTAGAGGAATGGTGCAAGGGGGAGGGATTCAAATTCCTGAGACATTGGAACTGGTTCTGGGGGAGGTGGGACCAGTACAAACTGGACGGTTTGCACCTGGGCAGGACCGGGACCGATGTCCTAGGGGGAGTGATTGCTAGTGCTGTTGGGGAGGGTTTAAACTAAAATGGCAGGGGGTTGGGAACCTGTGCAGGGAAACAGAGGAAAGGGAAGCAAGGATAGAAGCAAAAGACAGGAAGGAGAAAAGCAAAAGTGGAAGGCAGAGAAATCAAGGGTGTAAATCAAACAGGGCTACAGTAAATAATAATTCTAAAAGGACTAAGAGTGTTAAAACAACAAGCCTGAAGGCTTTGTGTCTTAATGCGAGGAGCATTCATAATAAGGTGGATAAATTAGCTGCGCAAATAGATGTAAACGGATATGATATAATTGGGATTACGGAGACATGGCTCCAGGGTGACTAAGGCTGGGAATTCAACATCCAGGGGTATTCAATATTCAGGAAGGACAGACAAAAAGGAAAAGGAGGTGGGGTAGCATTGCTGGTTAAAGGGGAGATTAACACAATAGTAAGGAAGGATATTAGCTCTGATGATGTGGAATCTGTATGGGTAGAGCTGAGAAATACCATGGGGCAGAAAACATTAGTGGGAGTTGTATACAGACCCCCAAACAGTAATGCTGAGGTTGGGGATGGCATTAAACGGGAAATTAGAGACGCGTGCAATAAGGGCACAGCAGTTACCATGGGTGACTTTAATCTACATATAGATTGGGCTAACCAAATTAGTAACAATACTGTGGAGGAGGAATTCCTAGAGTGTATACGGGATGGTTTCCTGGACCAATATGTCTAGGAACCAACTAGATATCAGGCCATCTTAGACTGGGTATTATGTAATGAGAAAGGATTAATGACCAATCTTGTTGTGCGAGGCCCCTTGGTTAGGAGCGATCATAATATGATAGAATTCTTCATTAAGATGGAGAGTGAAGTAGTTGACTCAGAGACTTGGGTCCTGAATTTAAAAAAAGGAAACTACGATGGTATGAGGCGCGAGTTGGCTAGGAAGGATTGGGGAACGTTACTTAAAGGGTTGACGGTGGATAGGCAATGGCAAACATTTAAAGATCGCATGGATGAACTACAGAATTTTTTCATCCCTGTTTGGCATAAAAATAAAACAAAAAAGGTGACTCAACCGTGGCCAACAAGGGAAATTAGGGATAGCATAAGATCCAAGGAGAGGACATATAAATTGGCCAGAAAAAGCAGCAAACCTGAGGATTGGGAGCAGTTTAGGATTCAGCAAAGGAGGACAAAGGGATTCATTAAGAGGGGGAAAATAGAATATGAGAGTAAGCTTTCAGGGAACATAAAAACTGACTGTAAAAGCTTCTATAGATATGTGAAGAGAAAAAGATTGGTGAAGTCAAGCGTAGGTCCCTTGCAGTCAGAATCAGGGGAATTTATAATGGGGAACAAAGAAATGGTAGACCAATTAAATACATACTTTGGTTCTGTCTTCACAAAGGAGGACACAAATAAACTCCCAGAGATGTCGGGAACATAGGGTCTAATGAGAGGGAGGAATTGAATAAAATCAGTACTTGTAGGGAAATGGTGTTCGGGAAATTGACGGGATCGAAGGCCGATAAATCCCCAGGGCCTGATAATCTACATCCTAGGGTACTTAAGGAAGTGGCCCTAGAAATAGTAGACGCATTGCTGGTCATCTTTCAAAATTCTATATACTCTGGAACAGTTCCCATGGATTGGAGGGTAGCTAATGTAACCCCACTATTTAAAAAAGGTGGTAGAGAGAAAACGGGGAATTATAGACCGGTAAGCCTGACATCGGTAGTGGGGAAAATGCTAGAGTCCATTATAAAAGATGTAATAGCAGAGCACTTGGAAAACAGTGACAGGATCGGACAAAGTCAACATGGATTTACAAAAGGTAAATCATGCCTGACTAATCTACTGGAATTTTTTGAGGATGTAACTGGTAGAATAGATAAGGGAGAACCAGTGGATGTGGTGTATTTGGACTTTCAGAAGGCTTTCGATAAGGTCCCGCATAAGAGATTAGCATGCAAAGTTAAAGCACATGGGATTGGGGGTAAGGTACTGATTTGGATAGAGAACTGGTTGGCAGACAGGAAGCAAAGAGTTGGAATAAACGGGTCTTTTTCCGAGTGGCAGGCAGTGACTAGTGGGGTACCGCAGGGATCGGTGCTAGGACCCCAGCTATTCACAATATATATTAATGATCTAGACGAGGGAACTAGGTATAATATCTCCAAGTTTGCAGACGACACAAAGCTGGGTGGGCGTGTGTGCTGTGAGGAGGATGCTGAGAAACTCCAGTATGATTTGGACAGGTTGGGTGATTGGGCAGATGCATGGCAGATGCAGTATAATGTGGATGAATGCGAGGTTATCCACTTTGGTGGCAAAAACAGGAAGACAGATTATTATCTGAACGGCAATAGATTGGGAAAATGGGAAGTGCAACGAGACCTGGGTGTCCTTGTGCACCAGTCGCTGAAGGTAAGCATGCAGGTGCAGCAGGCGGTTAAGAAGGCAAATGGTATGTTGGCCTTCATAGCGAGAGGATTCGAGTACAGGAGCAAGGATGTCTTGCTGCAGTTGTACAAGGCCTTGGTGAGACCACACCTTGAGTATTGTGTGCAGTTTTGGTTGCCTTATCTGAGGAAGGATGTTCTTGCCATGGAGGGAGTGCAGCGAAGATTTACCAGACTGCTACCTGGGATGGCAGGAATGACGTATGAAGAAAGATTGGGTCGATTAGGCTTATATTCGCTAGAGTTTAGAAGAATGAGAGGGGATCTCATTGAAACTTATAAAATTCTAACAGGACTAGACAGACTAGATGCAGGAAGGATGTTCCCGATGGCGGGGAGTCCAGAACCAGAGGTCACAGTCTAAGGATAAGGGGGAAGCCATTTAGGACTGAGATGAGGAGGAATTTCTTCACCCAGAGAGTGGTGAACCTGTGGAATTCTCTACCACAGAAGGCAGTTGAGGCCAATTCATTAAATATATTCAAGAAGGAGTTAGATATATTTCTTAAGGCTAAAGGGATCAAGGGATATGGGGAGAAAGCAGGGACAGGGTACTGAATTTGGATGATCAGCCATGATCTCATTAAATGGCAGAGCAGGCTCGAGGGGACGAATGGCCTACTCCTGCTCCTTCTATGCTTCGGCTTCCTGTCCAATTGGGATGAAATTTTAGTCGACAGAAATTTGGAGTGGAACACAGACAACTAGAGGGAGATAACGGTTTCCTAAGATTAGTCTGACTAGTTTCTGGGATTTTTGCTAAAGTGAATTTAGTTCGCTAACAGGTATATTGTGCATGATGCGGAGATGCCGGCGTTGGACTGGGGTGGACAAAAATGAGAAGTCGCACAACACCAGGTTATAGTCCAACAGGTATATTGTGGTATGCTTTGTTATTTTCTATATTACAAGGAGCAATATGAAATTTTTTTTTTTTATTTATTCGTTCACAGGATGTGGGCATCGCTGGCAAGGTCAGCATTTATTGCCCATCCCTAATTGCCCTTGAGAAGGTGGTGGTGAGCCACCTTCTTGAACTACTGCAGTCCTTGTGGTGAAGGTGCTGACTTTGTCGTAGCGGTTTGGTACAACTGAGTGGCTTGCTCGAGCAGTTAAGAGTCAACCACATTGCTGTGGGTCTGGAGTCGAATATAGGCCAGACCGGGTAGATTGAAAATGACTGCATGTTGTATGTTATTCGTTCATACATTAAAATAAACCACTTTGCTAGTTTACAATCAGCCTCATTTCAATAGAGTGTTCCCTCAGTCCACCTTCCAGAAAACAGGAGACAAGCATGAGGGGGCACATGCAATATTACAGTATCTAGAGCACACAACAGGGGGTTTCATTGTTACGACCTCTGGATCACACTGTTGTGTGACTAGATAGTGAGCAGTAAAAGCAAACTCCTGATCTTACAGCAGAGACCTAGTGACACTGAACCCCAGAGAATACCGAGAGCAGTCCTAAAATTTGTAATACTGAGATTTTGTTATCTCTTGCATCAGCTGCAAGGTGTTTTATTATCCACAAAGCAATACTTAGTCTAGCAAACTTTCAAAATGTAAATTTACATTGTTGTAAACTGGCACCTTATCTGTCAGTTATAACATAGTACAAACTCCAAATCGCAATTACCCCAACTATCAAGAGATGGAAAATGTAATTTCAACATTACTCACATTACAACAGTGACTACGCTTCAAAAAGTACTTCATTGGCTGTAAAGCGCTTTGGGACGTCCGGTGGCTGTGAAAGGCGCTATATAAATGCAAGTCTTTCTTTTTTTCTTTTATTCCAACCTTGACAATGGCCACTTTTCAAACCTACTAACTTATTAATACAGTACTTCCCCACTAGCTATGATTTGCTAGTGAATTAATTTTCAGGTCTGATGAGATTCGGGAGTAAAACAGCAGAACATAAAACAAATGCGTTAAGAAATATCGGTCACAGCATTTGTATCGTTACCAAGAAAGCATTGCAGCTGCTTGTAAACTTTCTTTAAATGTAATTTCTCCCCCCCCGCCCCCCCCCAATATGCGACTACATTATTACCATCATCCTGCCCACCGCATGGACACACAGTGTATTCCATTGAACTGTGGATCTACCAGTTGGAGCTAAGGAGCTTCAACGCCAGCTGCCTAGTTACAGCTGGCACCGAGGCCCGCACATCTCAGTGCATGGCCTCCTGCCCAGTCTCTAGATAATGCCTTTCAGCAGCTCGATGTTGCACGACTGGAAGTGATCTTGGGCCTCCATATGGCAAGTGACTATTTTACCTTTCGTAGCTATGAGTGGGGGAAATATCAGATCTGATGTGACAAGAATTGGGGCAAAAATCAGTATTTACATGATTACAGTTTCACTTGAAGTGGACGGGCACATTTGTCTCCTCTAAAGTCAGAAAGGCCAGGATTGTATTTCTCAAAATTGCTGTGCACCAGTGAAACAGGTATACACAAACACACTCATATGCTCACTGGGTTTTTTTAATTGATTAATTTCTCCCCCTTTCTTCCCACCAAGCATTTACTCCCTGTTGAGGAATTGTTCCAAGTGGTTGCTCATTCAAACGCTTATTTTTCATGTGTGAGCCTCAACAGTAAATGTTATCAGGCTATTCAAACAGGGGGGGGCGGGGGAGATCACAGCTGTGCCTCATCTTGCTCTCACCCCCTTCCCCCTCCCTAATACTGCATTATCTGTATATTGCCACGTACACTTGCCGTATAGCAATCAAGAGCAGAAACCTTGGTCAGTTGTCTGCCTTCCTAATCAAGTGATGCATCAGCCAAAAGGACAGAACTTTCAACTTGAGCAGAGGCGATATCGGATTGACCGCTGGTTACACACCTCGACTGCATCTCTGGTGGCGATCCGACAATGGAAGGCTATGCATGCTTTAAAAATGTTGTTGACCTCAAACTGTTTTGGAACCTTCGCACAGGAGTAATCTTTAAAAATGCGTATAATTCACTCAGCCTTTTCCTCACTTAAGTTTCCTACTGCCGAATACTGCATTTAACTAATATGTTGCAACCATTCCAGTTACATAAATGAAATGTTTACACTATAATATTTTTTATAAAGCAGTTATATCCAGCCTCTGAAATTCATTCAACCAAAAGTTCTCGCTGCATGATGAGTACTGTAAGAGGGATTATGCCTTCAGCCAGCTTCAAATCTCCCAGTTAACCAACATTGCTGGCTCTTACAAACTCCAACAGATTTGGGGCCAAACATAGTTTGGGGATTTTTTTCTATGTTAAAGGTGCAACATAAATGAAAGTTGCTGTTTTTTGTTGTTCCTGTTTAGCCAAAATTCCTGGAGTGCGAGTTTCTTTCTCCAATATTTTAAGAAACAACTATCAAAGCGGCAAAAAAGTGTCTGAGTGATTTTGATTAAAGCAGACTGCTCTTTCAAATGTGCATTTTGCGCAAACACTGATCATGTATTTTTGGAGTGTTTCACATACGCGTTAACTGTTCTGCAGTTTAGTAATCACACAAACTGTTCCAAATGTGCTAACTATTTTACATGAAGCCAGTGTATGATGAGATGAAGTCACTGATAACCTTGGTTATAACTCAGTGAAGTCTTAACTTGTTGACTTTACAAATTAGTACTTAAATAAACACAAGTCTGTTTCCCAGCTCACTCAATCTCCATTTAAGCCAAATGTCTGATCATAGAAAATTCCCAAATGTCTGTTGGAATTTGAAGAAAATATGTTGTTACATGGCAGCTCAGTTCCCAAGTACAAAGTTAACAGCTCCTTCTTGCCTAAATTTCAGTGGTCTATGAAAATAAAATAAAAATTGTCATCTCTGTGCATTCAGACTGTCTGTCATTAAATCATTGTTAAGTCAGAATTTCCTACAATTCAATGTCAGGAAGGCTGAAGCCATCATTTCAGGCCCTGCCAAAAACCTTGCCTTCAACTCCATTATCTCCTTCCTCTCCCCCACACCCTCCCCCAACCCCAGCTCCTCACTCATGCTGAACTAGACTACACACGACCTCAGCATTCTGCTTAACCCAAAGCTGAGCTTCAAACCCTATATCCTGTCCATCACCACTTTCGTATTGCCTGCTTCCACCCCTACCATACCCTCAGAACCGCCGTAACACAAGTCCACGATTTCATCTAGACTGGACTCCCTCAACAAACCATTAAAAACTCTGCTGCCTACATCTTATCCAGTACAAAGTCCTGCTCACCATCCTCACTGACCTACGGTGCCTCCCTCGAACACAACACACTGAATTTAAAATCCTTGTCATTGTCTACAAACCCTTCACAATCTTGGCTCTCCTTCAGTTGCCTCAGTCTACTCTTTGGAACTATCACCAATAACCCACCATCTCTCGACCTCCCTTCCCATTTTTACAAGCCTTCTGAAAACATATCCTTTCAACCAAGTTTCAGTCACTGCTCCTAATCCCTACATGGATTTGGCACCTGCTCCTTTTTTCCTCTGTGATGTGCCTTGGGATGCATTTGTATGTTAAAGATGCTGTATAAATTCAAGTTGTGGCTCAAGTCTGATTTTAATTTGCTTGAAGCTTTAGCTTATTGCTGATTTTACAGATTCATCATCTTTCTGAAATCTTGGCAAAGAAGAATGTGACAATGTGTCCCAAAGCCATACAGCCACACATTTTCTAAATAGCGCAGACAGTTCTTATTTAAACCACCTTCTGCAGAAATCCAAAGAAAAGAAAACAAGATTTTTCATACTCTCCATTGTTTAGCTGGTAAATATTTGACTTATGTATATTCTTTGCCAGTTGCACTAACGTCTATTTATTCTCAACAAATTAACAACAAATCACAGAACAAATAGCACTTGTTTAAAATCTGGTGAAGCATTTTATAGTTATGGAGATATGTCATGAATTTAAAATTTCAACTCGTTTCATTTTGCTCATTTGAATTGCTAATGAATGTGCCTATTACATTAGCAGGTGTTTCTTGTAAATGAACAAGTTAATTGTGTGCTAATTCTGAACGTCTGGCTATACCTTAGCTTAGAGACCCACTGCAGAAGGTGCTTAAAATTCTATCAGAAGTAATCTATGAACAGAATATCCCACCACTGATTGTGAGCTACAAGCTCACTCATGAAAGTGTTGTCATCGCTCATCATTGCTCAGCAATCGTGTATTTATCATTCTCTCTAACATGTACAAATCAATATACAACTACATACTGTACAAGGGGAAAATGCTTTGTTGCCTATTCAGTCGGCATTTCAGTTAATTAATTGCACAGCCAGTTCAAACTATTGATTTCTGAAGGTTTCCAGCTATGCAAGGCAAATGTTTTCTCCGCTCATGAACTAAGATTAGGAAAGGAGTCAAGCCAAGTCTGCTTTAGCATGGCATTTCTAAATATAAATAGCAGCAACTTTTCAAACTAGGCAGGCAATAAAGTATATAGTCCAACGGTTCTATACATATGTCCCTTTGATTGTTTAATACCTTTAAGGCAACACTTTTCACAAACCATTCAATGTTTAAGGGCAAATCAGGGGCAAGAAACTTTGAACTGAATTTGTCAAAGGAGCAGCTGATGCTAAAGTCGACATATCAGAACATCATGGGGTAGATGCGAACTGTGGACAAGTTTTGGGTGGCTGTCCAGTAGAGCCATTTTATGTCAGTGGAAGGCCCGGTCCACTTTAAGTGCCGGGCATCGTTAGCACAAGGAGAGCGGGCTGGGTGGGGAAAATCGAGCACCTTGGGGTAGCCTGTCAGCTCTGGGCCGGAAATTAGGTAGGCCCGGGTCTTGTTGGGCAGGGGGGGAGGGAAAGAGGAAGGAGTCCGCTCTCGGCAGGAGGGAGGAGCCCGATGCGGCAGCAGCCCAGGTTGTTTTTGTGCAGTCTGGATTATGTGACAGGACACTAATTTGCATATTGAAAGGACCTACCCTCTCACTCGGGTCAGTGGTCTGCCATCCAGCTGTAGGCCCTTCCAAAGTTGAAATCAGCTGGATCGGGATCAGGATGAGGGCAATAAGCTTTTCCCCACTGCATTGGCGGAGGTTCCACCCAGTGGCACCTGTAAAATAATCTACACAAATATAAGAAAATCTACCCCGTCAATGAGGCAGCAGACTGGAAAGTGAACCCATCAGGGATTGGGCAGCGGATTGGAGACAAAGTCCATCACAGCGTGCCTGCACATGAAACACAGCACCCATTAGGGGATAGGCCATGAATAGGTAATAGAACCCAGCAGGAGATGGCAGCACCCTGGAAATGGAACCTGTCAGATGGTGGGCAGGAAGCAGAACTCAGCAAGGGTGGTAACACCGCAACACAGAACCTGTTTAGAGATGGCAGTACCCTGGAAACTGAACATGGCAGGGGATGGGCAGCAGACTTGAAACCTAAGTGGTAGAACTGACATTTAAGCCAAGGACCTAACATCAAGACATGCAAGCAAGCACCGGGACAAAGACAAAGACAGTCCCCCAATCATAATGCACATTGGCCATATTATTTCCCAGTAATCGACTCTATTATCACTCAGTAAACTTGCAGTAATTTTACTCTAACCTTTAATGTTTCAATGTTGAGGTTCTTATGGATCAGTGACATAGGCTTTAGTGACTGGCATCTGCCTTCGCAGCCTCAGCCAAGAAGGAAAAAAAGCAAAATTGTATAAACTCCTTTCCTAATTATATCAGTTATAAAACATACCCCAGATTTCCACCATCTCGGAGTAGATAGAAACCACTCAAACTTCACAATCTTTTAATGACTTTATCTAAACCCAGATATAAAATTAGAGCTCCGATTGTCTAATCCTGGCAGAACCAGGGCTGCGCTCACCAGTGATGCATCAAATTCATCAAAGTCAGCAGCTCTCAAAGGGAAGGCTGCTTCCCTTAAAGTGGAGGTGCCTGCAATTGTTCTACTGGAACAGATTTAGCATCATGTCTACATTGGGGGAGATGTCAAAGACTGTTGCCTCCAGTGACAACTCCTTGAAAGTGTTGATGAAGGAAGTGCAGAGAAGGAGGGCTGCCCTGTTCAGTGCTGAAGAAAACCCACTTGTAAAATCAGAGGTGCAAGCTTCATGCACACAGTCTCCTAGATCCACCATACCTGTGAGCGAATGAGGAAGAAGTTCAATGACATCAGGAAAAGTGCCATGGTAAGCATATGCACGAGTACCCTCCCTTAATAAAAGGCACGGACCAATGTAAATGTTCAACTGCTGTACCCTCAGAGAGACGAGCTACAAATCCTGCAGGCAGCTTTAACCTGTTTTGCAACCATCCTTCATACAACAGAAAATGCAAAGCACATTAGCAGTGGGGGACAACAAAGCCAGGCAGATAATACTTCATTAGTCGTTTGCAAGAGAGTCATGCCATGTCAGATACAAACTAATGTGAGATGGCATGTCCACAGGTGTGCTGTTTAAAAGGTGCCCAGGCACTTGCGAACATTGTCATTATTGTGCTCTGCTTGCAGACCAAAGCTGCTCACAGCCATCAGGAGAGAATCAGCACAGATGCTGCACCAGCCAAGTTGAAGTAGCTATCTGAATTTGAGGAAACAGCCAGCACTCTACTTGGATGGGAATCTGTAGACGGCATTGGTGAGTTTGGTGAATTGGTGTCATCATCCAGCAAAACGTCTCCATTTATTGCAATCCTTCATCGACGTTGTCCAAATCCCCTTTAGTGGAGGCTATAGTTACTAAGCAGCCACATGATGCAGAAGGTTTTATGATCCTAACTATCTTGGTAGGAAAAAAAACAATTAGGAAAGCAAAGAAGAACTATGAAATTAAATGATCAAGGAACTGTCAATAGTATGAATGGGGATCACTGAAAAAAGACACAACAACATTAAATTAAAAAAAATAATTTTAAATCACATTTTTAAAATGAGTTAAAATTACATTAAATTAAATATTTTAAACAAAAATTTAATTTTTTGAAAAAAATAATTAAAGTTTTTTACGGAGCTAAAAATAAACAACTTTTTAAAAAAGTATTTTTACATTATAAATGAGTAAAAACAATTATTTTTTTACTTTTTTAAGCTCTTATGCTGGTAAAAGCAGGCCTTACACCTCCTTTTACCAGGTGTAAGATTTTTAAGTGATTTTAGTGGGCGGAGGTTCTGCAGAAAGCGGAACTCTCCACCCGCAGAGACCCTTCTCCAGGGCAGGCGGAGGATCTGTCAAGAGGATTCTTGACAGATCGGAAGTGCCGGTTTTCAAGCGCATGCGCTTCGCATGCCTGAAACCAGCACTTGCGAGGTCCCTATGGGTGTGTACACACCTCGTACCCACCCGTATGCGTCAGAAATTACGGGCCATTAAAGAATAGACAACTTGGATTTCAAAAGGGAAAGTCATGCTTGACCAACCTTATTGAATTCTTTTAAGCAGTAACAGAAATAGTAGAAAAAGGTAATATACTTGGATTTTCAAAAGGCCTTCAATAAATTACCACAAAATAGACTCATGGCTAAGGTCAGAACATGTGAAGTCAGGAGACAAGTAGCAGAATGGATAGCTAGCTGGCTACAAAACAGAAAAGAGAGAGTAGGGGTTAAAGGTAGTTACTCAGACTGCGGAAGGTGGGAAGTGGTGTTTCACAGAGAACAGTGCTGGGACCACTGCTGCTCACCATAAACATAAACGATTTGGACTCAGGAATCGCAAGTACAATTTCAAAATTGACACCAAATTGTGAGATATAGATAATACCGTGGAAGACTGTGACAATACAAGATGAAATTAATAAACTTGTAGAATGGGCGCGCAAATGGCAAATTAATTTTAATATCGACAAGTGTGAGGTGGTGCATTTTGGTAGGAGGAATAAGGAGGCCACATACTCCTTAGAAAATAAGAGTCTGAATGCGGTAGAGGAGCAAGGCGATTTCGGGGTACACATTCACAAATTATTAAAAGTAGCAATACAAGTTAACAAGGCCATAAAAACTGCAAACTTAGCACTGGGGTTCATTTCCAAAATAACAGAATTGAAAAGCAGGGAAATTATGTTAAATTTGTATAGAACCTTGAATAAACCACACTTGGAGTGCTGTGCGCAGTTCTGGTCTCCATATTACAAAAAGGATGTAGAGGCACTGGAGAAGGTGCAAAAAAGATTTACAAGGATGATACTAGAACTGAGAGGTTATAGCTATCAGGAAAGACTGAACAGGCTGGAGCTCTTTTCTCTGGAAAAGAGAAGGCTGAGGGGGGAGGTGACCTAATAGAGGTCTTTAAAATTATGAAGGGGTTTGATAGGGTAGAAGTAAAGATGATGTTTCAATTTGTGGGGGAATCCAAAACTAGGAGCCATAAATATAAGAAAGTCATTAATAAATCCAATAAGGAATTCAGGAGAAACTTCTTTACCCAGAGAATGGGTAGAATGTGGAACTTGCTACCACATGGAGTAGTTGAAGCGAATAGAATAGATGCCTTTAAGGGGAAGCTAGATAAGTACATGAGGAAGAAAGGAATAGAAGGATATGGTGATTGGGTAAGAGGAAAGCGGGTGGGAGGAGGTTCGTGTGGAGCATAAACACCGGCACACACCAGCTGGGCTGAATGGCCTGTTTCTGTGCTATAAATTCTATGTAAAATTACCTGCCAGATGTGGGGCTAGTAGGATGAAATTAAGGACCCCGTAAGCAAGGAGGAAAAACATTTATTTTTCCTAATATGGATGGCAAGCAGCATGGCTACTGCCAAGTACAGGAGAAGAATAACTAAGGATGTAATTCAAAATGAGGCCTGAAAATCAGCTGACCAAGTTCACGATGTACAGCGCCAAAGTTCTTAAGAGTCCAAAAGTGATGATATTTTAATTTATTTGGGATGACAGCAATTTCCTATTTGTATGTGCAAGTTAAACATCAAGTTAAACTTAATAACATAGTTGAAAAAGTTAAAGTGGTTATTGAACTGGAGGTCATTAGATTAGGAGCTAAATACGAAACTGCAAAAAAATACCCTGAACGACTTGGTTAATGTACTATTGTAAACTTCCCATGTGATCTATTTTTATGAAAATTGTCAAAATAGTTTACATAGGAATTTTAAAGATAAATTATGTTACCCATAGGTCACTGGTTTAACATTACAATATATTAATAATGTTTTACTTGCATGGGGACTTGGTTGTCATTGAAGACAGACCATTTCCAAAAAAAATGTCAAGTTACTCATCCACAGAACCTCCTGGTATTACTACAAAACAACTGGGACAGATGCGCTTTGCATCATCCAGTACTGTATTTGAGATTCCTCCTCGAGTTATACAGAACCATAATACAACACTTGGGGCACAATCATTATATCCCACTGTTTTTCCCTTCCTTCAAGATGGCATTGGGAGCACACCTAGATCCCCCAGGCAATTTTATTATCGGCACATCATCTGTGAAATAAAGTTCTGCAATTCTTTCAGAAATAGCTGGAATAGACACTCAAGAGACCATCTCTATATATGAGCTATAGCGAGTGTGGACTATGTGAACATGTATAATGGGTACATTCAAGGTGGATAATTCAAGAATCTTACAGCAACCAAAACATGAATTATTCAGTTTTTATTAATGAATAATTAGATGCTATTCAGTAAAGGATGCCTGAAATGTCGCTTTGAGAGAAGCAATTATATGCACCTGCAGATACTCTTGTATGCCTTGGGATGTGAGCTCACATGAGGAACACGGGCTTTACTTAATTTCACAACAGTAGAATACCCACAAGTAAAACTAATCTGCAAAATAAGATAATAAAAAACACACAACGCAACCTTTGACACCCAGCATAAAATGAGCTACTGAAATGATCTGTTCATGAGTCCAGAGACCAGTTTTCTCTTTCCCATTCACAGATGCACATTCCGTGGTTTAACTGTGTGTTAAGGTCTTTGATGTTTTATAATTTGATATAGTGTGCATAGTGCACTATTGTTATGATTTAAAACATATTAATGCTGTCAAACAATTAATGTGAAGTGAAAACAAAATAGAGGTTATTTGCCATCACAAAGTGAGGATCTATATTTTTCAGATTATTTTAAAATATTCTTGCTTTTTTTTTTTAAACCAAATTTCTATTCTGATCAGTGATGGAACTCCTGTCTCAACAAACAAAACATTAGCATGTCATTCAGACCTAGTTTGCCTCTGATCTAAACTATGCAACTCAATGGTCATTGGGAGTTGGGAGGAGAGAAATTGCACATAACCCATCAATTTACATAATGATAAATAATTGTTAACATTATTTGTGTACCTATATACTGTACTGCGAGGCTCAAAGCAACTGTTTGCCTTGGGAAATAATTACATCACAACCAAAAATGTGTGGGAATTCACAAACTGGGATACATGCAGGAGATTTTGTCTGTGATATCTACCATGTGGTGATTGAGGTTACAGGGTCAAATTGAGGCAATATTAGGAAAATTAAACCAAATATAGATTTTACACACATTATGAAAAGGAAACTGCCACGTGAGCTCTTTATAAAACTGAGTTGCAGTGGTCAACAAAGTCCCAGGTTTAATCCTTGGTTTATGCTGAGTTAGCTGATCTCAGCTATGCCAGTAGTAGGGGCTGTACAATTAATCTCAGCACCTCTAGTCTAGGGAAGGCAGTGATAAAAACAGCCACGGTTTCTGCTGCTGATCGTGATCTGTGCTAGAAAGTGTGCGCTCGTGGATTTTGGGTAAAGAGAATCAGGCTCAACTGTGATGATCAAATAACCTGCTGACACACCCTGTCTCAGCTCATACCTGAAGAATAGCCACGCTAGAACTAACTGGTTGATACAGTGTGTTAGGCAATGGCCTTTTACCTCTAGGATTTACCTTCAAATCCAGCCCAGATTAATGGGATGAAAGTATACATGTTACTGTCAGGGTCCTATGTGAAATGACTTTGGGCAGTCTTAAGCCAGTGGAAATAGGTTGAGTGCCTTTAATTTAACAATCTCATTCAGAGAATGGCTGGTGTAAATTGCAAAATTGTCATATTTTTGGGACAGAGCAGAGGGAGCTTTACTCTTCACCAAACCATGCTTTGCCTGACCTTGGAATGCTCGATTCTGACACTGGATGCCTGAAATGGAAAGTGCTCCATTTCCCAGCATTAACATTCCTCACCTTGACGAGGACTAAAGCTCTCAAAAAAAGTAATGAAAGGTACAAAGATAGGTCAGCGCCTTTGTAACTATACCCAGCATGAATTGTGGCAAGAGAAAATTGGGAGATAACATTAAAGAAATACACTGGGAGTGACTGTATAATTTTAATGGGAAAAAAATTGTAATATTTCTCATGGGGAAATATAGTCTAATGGGTTGTTGCAGCACTTTGACTATTAACTACACACTTGGTCAACAAACAAAAATATTCAACCAGCACTAGCTCTGGTATCAGGGTATGCTGTGGCTGCTTGCAATCCTCCAGTCTGCAGGTAAATTCTTTGGAGAGAAGACGTTGGAAAGTACAACACCGCAGAGCATGAGGAACCCAAATTTTATTTGCAGCCCCAGTGTACAGAGAGGAAGGAGAGTTAAACAATGTTTTCAAATATTACACTGAACTGTTTATTAATATGATTCAGAAGCAGCTTATGTTATCCAATACATCTCGGCAGCATTATCTGCAGTCAACTCATCTATTTATATACAAAGTTGTCAACCATTAAAACATAAATCGTATAATGTTAATCCCAATTTTAAAACACGAATACGGTGTCCACTTGGGGCTAATTTCTTCAGAATTACAGTAAGATCTTAGATAATGCAGTCATCGCAAGCCAATTATGGAGAACATAGTCACTGGAGACCTCATTTTAGCAGTATGGTATATCTACCCATTTATAGTACTTATTGACAAATAGATAATGAGTAATGGCATTCCACAGCTTCATTATCTTTTACATTCCCACAAATTTAAGTCTCAAAGTTTCTGTTGTATCTTTTCAAATAATCCCAGTGATATTAGAATTTCAGGGGCAGGAGGGATGGGATTCATTTTAATGTTTAACGTGCATGATGGATATCAGCAACTTGAATCACTGGTCATAAATATTCATAATGTGCCATCAAAGACAAATGTATCAACCCACCCCAGATCCATTATGCAATATGAGTTAGACAAATTGGTTTCAACGAATGCAACATTTAATAATTTTGCTAATTTCAGCGTGATCTACATTGAGTCTGCCCACTAGCTTTGTTTCAGTACTACAGGCACCATTATTTCGAAGAAACACTAAAAATGCAAATTAATTACACAAAATTCAATCGCAAGACAGGGAAAGAAAATTCCATGGGGAAAACAACACAGAGTGCAACTGGACTGTGACAAAACAGCAAAAACTTACACAATGGTTTCTAATTAAAAACGGATATCCCCCTTTCCTACAGTCCCTTCACATGAAATGTGTCCTGGCCTTGACCTTAAAGTATTCTCTCACATTATTAACTGAAAATCATTTTACTGTTCAAGTACAACAACAACAATTTGCATTTCAGCATCACCTTTAATGTAGTAAAACGTCAGAAGGCGCTTCACAGGAGAGTTATCAAACAAATTTGACACCGAGCCACATAAGGAGATATTAGGACAGATGACCAAAAGCTTGATCGAAGAGATAGGTTTTAAGGAGCGTCTTAAAGGAGGAGAGAGAGGCGGAGAGGTTTAGGAAGGAAATTCCAGAGCTTAGGGCCTAGGCAGCTGACGGTACGGCCGGCAATGGTGGAGCGATTAAAATCAGGGATGCTCAAGAGGCCAGAATTGGAGGAGCGCAGGTATCTCGGGGTGGGGGGGTTGTAGGGCTGGAGGAGGTTACAGAGATAGGGAGGGGCGAGGCCATGGAGGGATTTGAAGACAATGATGAGAATTTTAAAATAGGGGCATTGCCGGAACAGTAGCCAATGTAGGTCCGCGAGCACAGGGATGATGGGTGAATGGGTCTTGATGCGAGTTAGGATATGGGCAGCAGAGTTTCATAAATATTCATAAGGACTCATAAGTTGGCTTACGTAAAAATAACGTACAATTTAAAAATGTTTCAAAAACCATGCCTACATTGTACAATGCTCGGAAACCACGCAGCTAAATATCATTTGCACTACGATTGTTCTTACAAAACTGGTAGCTTTTTTCCCCCCCCAACAGTCCAAATCGGATCCATTTTTTCCACCCCTCACCCATTTCCACGAATAGCATGGCTAGATTTGAAGTAATCATTAATGCAGTGCCTAATGTGCTGGCAATTTAATTTCATTTGCGTTTGGCAGCACCGATAAATTGTCAGTTTGAAGTGACGGAGGCGGCATTGCACAGCCTTTGGCACTTAATATTTATAGTAAAAATAATCCACTGACTAGGATCTGGTTCCTAAAGCCCTTTGTGACCAGTTGAATGTTTATTTTTTTTTAGAAAGCTGTTGTGACCAGGAGACTGGCCTCTTCAGAGGTTTCCTGCCCCATGTGAAATCACTCCTCCCTGGCAGAATCTCAAATCTGAGTTCCCCAATGCACAAAATGTATTCCAAATAAACAAGGCTATGAATACTAATTTAAAAAGTGATAACCTCCACTTCACATCACTGATTTACTTTTATGCCACGGTGCTATGAGTCAATCTGTGCATATAGGAGCAAGAAACCAAATATTGCAGAGATAGGCCGGCCGGCAGTTATGGTAATTTATTTCACTGCAGGCTGTGCCTGCCCATGTATATTTACGTAGAATCATAAATATTTCAGCACAGGAGATGGCCATTCGGCCCAGTTGCTTGTGCTGCTGCTAGCGCCACGTCAAAGCTATCTAGGCTAATCCATTTCCCTGCTCTCCTGTACTCTTTAATATTTTTCTTTTTCTATTTTTGATTATTCAGGATCTTTTAACTGTATTGTTTCAGGCCATTTATTTTCATTCAACATATAAATTGTAATTATTACAATTAATACCAAAGTGTTTATGAAGCTAAAAAATATAACTAACAAAGTATAAATACAATGAGCTTCATTTAAATACTCCAACTGAAAACTTCATGCTTGCAAAATAGTTCATTGCAGCAGCTTTCTAAGCATAGCAATCACTGAAAGCAGATCCTGCTGATGTTGCTTTAGATGCTGTTAAACTTTCCTTTTAGCACTTCATGCTAATTGCCTTTGAAGACCAGCCAACCGCTGAGTCCTGTGTTTTTATAATATATAATAACATAAGTCTAAGGTCTCTGCTATAAAGTGTGAAAGATTAGAACATGGCATTTCAAGTGACTTTAGCTGTCAGATTCAAATTACTGTAAAAATCGAAGAGTCTGTATCCACACCTTGTGATCATTTACCTTTCATAATTTTGTGTCTAAGTACAGAATATTCTGCAGACTCACAAGTATAGAGGGAGAGATAAAGAAAGAGAGAAAAGACGAGGATGGCGACAGTGGCTCAATATGACTCTTCCGACTGAAGCCTGATACAGCCTGCAGTGAAATAAATTACCATAACTGGTGGCCTGCCCCTGCTTTATTTTAGAAAATATGGTGAGAAGAGCAGGAGCATTGGAAGCCCCATTCTGTAATGCCATGTAATCCAGTAAGTTGTAGCTTACGTACAATTTCACTTTTGTCACGTTTGCAGGAGGCACCTTGGCACGCTCATATGCAGGAATCACGTGCCAAAACTCTGAACAGCAGTACAGGAGTTTATGGCCCCACACATCCGAATATTTATTAGCACCAGTGTAGCAACAGAGCTTAGGAGGGAGACAATGGAAAGAAAAGACACAAGGGAAAGGGGGAAGATAAACCCACAGAACAGACCCTTTTATGGCAACACTCAAGATATTAAAGTAGTAATTGTGGGGTGATTTTTTTTCATCTTAATTAAGGCGAGTGAGAAATATTAGTGTGAAGAGTCTACTGACGAACCTACTGGAAGCATTAAATATTCTTAGTGTATATCACACTAGCTGCACATTAAAGCTCCTTCCATTTCCCCTCAAAATGTCCTTTAGCTCCAAGCTCAGGAGAGTGCACCCTATTGCACCAGTGTGATATTTCCATTTCCTACACCACCACCCTACTGTCTCTGAGATTACCAGTTAGCACTAAATTAGTGATAATTCTGTGCTGTCTGTTCATGCCGACTAAATACTGGGCTGAGACTTCCCAAACTTATTTCATGTCTGACCCTTACAGCTAACAAAAGTAGGAGATTTTCATCCCATTAGTTTTGTGTTGATTCAAACATATCCCAGCCCTGAAAAGAACAGTGTATTAATTCACTGTCTCACCTAACCTACCAAAAATGGATTGTATTAAATGAAAAAAACACAGCCATGATCAATACAGGGATGGAAAAGCATGTTCTGTAAAAAGACCAATTATAACATCAAGATTGATATGTGAACATATTCTGGATTTATGGGAAACATATTTTATACTGTACCATTTCATGTGTTTAGTTAACCATTTTTTAATCTAAAGTGGATTTTTAAAAAAAGTATATTTATTTCATTTTAACAATACACAAAATGGCACTACATTTTACCAGGTGTCAGGACAGTATTTTCAAAGGGCATTTGATAAGGTGCCATACAAGAGGTTGTTGCACAAGATTAGGGCTCATGGAATTGGGGGTAATATATTAGCTTGGATTGGGGATTGGTTAATGGACAGAAAAGAGAGTGTAGGAATAAACGGATCAATTTCAGGTTGACAGATTCTAACTACTGGTGTGCCACAAGGGGATCAGTGCTGAGGCCTCAGCTATTTACAATCTACAATCTATATCAATGACTTAGATGAGGGGGCCAAGTGTAATGAATCCAAGTTTGCTGATGATGCAAAGTTAGGTGGGAAAGTAAGCTGTGAGGAGGACACAAAGAGGCTGCAAAGGGATATAGACATGCAAAGTGAGTGGGCAAGAAGGTGGCAGATGGAATATATGTGGGGAAATGTGAAATTATCCACTTTAGTAGGAACAATAAAAAAGCAGAATTTTTTTTTAAAGCTGAGAGACTAGTAAATGTTGGTAAGCAGAGGGATTTGGATATCCTTGTACACAAATCACAAAGTTAACATGCAGATACAGCAAGCAATTAGGAAAGCAAGGGGGTTGGAGTATTTTTTTATTCATTCATGGGATGTGGGCGTCGCTGGCAAGGCCAGCATTTATTGCCCATCCCTAATTGCCCTCGAGAAGGTGGTGGTGAGCCGCCTTCTTGAACCGCTGCAGTCCGTGTGGTGATGGTACTCCCACAGTGCTGTTAGATAGGAGTTGCAGGATTTTGACCCAGCGACAATGAAGGATCGGCGATATACTACCAAGTCAGGATGGTGTGTGACTTGGAGGGGAACTTGGAGGTGGTGGTGTTCCCATGCACCTGCTACCCTTGTCCTTCTAGGTGGAAGAGGTCACAGGTTTGGGAGGTGCTGCCCAAGAAGCCTTGGCGAGTTGCTGCAGTGCATCTTGTAGATGGTACACACTGCAGCCACGGTACGCCAGTGGTGGAGGGAGTGAATGTTTAAGGTGGTAGATGGGGTGCCAATCAAGCGGGCTGCTTTGTCCTGGATGGTGTCGAGCTTCTTGAGTGTTGTTGGAGCTGCACTCATCCAGGCAAGTGGAGAGTATTCCATTACACTCCTTACTTGTGCCTTGTAGATGGTAGAAAGGCTTTGGGGAGTCAGGAAGTGAAACACTCGCCGCAGAATACCTAGCCTCTGACCTGCTCTTGTTGCCACAGTATTTATGTGGCTGGTCCAGTTAAGTTTCTGGTCAATGGTGACCCCCAGGATGTTGATGGTGGGGGATTCGGCAATTGTAATGCCGTTGAATGTCAAGGGGCAGTGGTTAGACTCTTGCCTGTTGGAGACAGTCATTGCCTGGCACTTCTGTGGCGCGAATGTTACCTGTCATTTATCAGCCCAAGCCTGCACGTCGTCCAGGTCTTGTTGCATGCGGGCATGGACTGCTTCATTATCTGAGGAGTTGTGAATGGCGCTGAGCTCTGTGCAGTCATCAGCGAACATCCCCATTTCTGACCTTATGTTGGAGGGAAGGTCATTGATGAAGCAGCTGAAGATGGTTAGGCCTAGGACACTGCCCTGAGGAACTCCTGCAGTGATGTCCTGGAGCTGTGATGATTGACCTTCAATCACCACAACCATCTTCCTTTGTGCTAGGTATGACTCCAGCCAGTGGAGAGTTTTCCCCCCCCGATTCCCATTGACTTCAGTTTTACTAGGGCTCCTTCATGCCACACTCGGTCAAATGCTGCCTTGATGTCAAGGGCAGTCACTCTCACCTCTACTCTGGACTTCAGCTCCTTTGTCCATGTTTGTCCAGGTAATGAGGTAGGGAGCCGAGTATAAGAGTAAGGAAGTCTTGCTGCAATTAAATAGGGCTTTGTTGAGACCACACCTGGAGTACTGTGTACAGTTTTGGTCTCCTTGCCTAAAGAAGGATATACTTGCCATAGAGGGGGTGCAACGAAGGTTCACTAGATTGATTCCTGGGATGAGAGGGTTGTCCTATGAAGAGAGATTGAGTAGAATGGGCCTATATTCTCTGGAGTTTAGAAGAATGAGAGGTAACTTCATTGAAACATATAAAATTCTTAAAGGGCTTGAGAAGGTAGGTGTTGAGAGGCTGTTTCCCCTGGCTGGAAAGTTTAGGACTAGGGATCATAGTCTCAGGGTAAGCAGTTGGCCACTTAGGACTGAGATGAGGAGAAATGTCTTCACTTAGATGGTTGTGAATCTTTGGAATTCTCTACCCCATGGGGCTATGCATGCTCAGTCGTTGAGTATATTCAAGACTGAGATCAATAGATTTTTGGACACTGAGGGAATCAAGGGATATGGGGATAGGGTGGGAAAGTGGTGTTGAAGTAGATGATCAGCCATAATCTTATTGAATGGTTGAACAGGTTCGAGGGGCCGTATGGCCTTGTCCTATTTCTTTTGTTTTTATGTCCTAGAAAGCATACAGATACTAGGATGAACAAAATGGTGTGTTGAGATACAAAGACTTGAGCTTATGCCCTCTTGTTCCGGTTTTTCCCCCACCTGAGGAAATAGTTTCTCTGTAGCTACCCTATTGGATCCCTTTATCATTTTAAACACATCAATTAGATCACCCCTCAATCTTCTAAACTTAAGGGAATACAAGCCAAGTTTATGATCCTTTCCTCATAATTTAACCCATTAAGCCCAGTACCATTCTGGCAAATCTGCACAATAGCCCTTCCAAGGCCAATATATTCTTCCTGATGTTCTTTAAATATGCAGATTAGGGTCCGATGACATTATTGGGACCTGACTGCTTTGTAACTGGTGGCCTGAGCAGGAATACTGTTGTGGCTTTCCCTCCAGCTGAATCTAGCAGGAAGAAGCATCAGGTCCAGAAG
Source organism: Squalus acanthias (assembly GCA_030390025.1). Classification (NCBI taxonomy): domain Eukaryota; kingdom Metazoa; phylum Chordata; class Chondrichthyes; order Squaliformes; family Squalidae; genus Squalus; species Squalus acanthias. The sequence continues at coordinate 96,925,948 of CM059434.1, forward strand.
AGGCCCAAAGAGATGTTTTTTTAACTTTTAAAAAAAAACCTTTCCTTGTAGAGCTCAGGAGGAGCAGGAGTTGAGTTTCTTAATTCAGGCAAGTCCCTAGTACACAATGGAAGCTGGAATGCAGCAGAACTCAAGTCCTCAGCTCTAAAGAGGAAGGATTATTTTCACTGATTGGTGAATCAGTAAAAAGGGACATAAAATCAGGATTTGTACTAGAAGCATAAACAGGGAAGTTAGAAAGAAGTTTTCATGCAAAATGTTATTATGGTATGGAATGTCTTACCACAAGTGGCTGTTGAAGCCGTGAATTACCACATTTAAGAGGGAATTAAATAATTGCTTAAAAAAGAAAGACATTAAAGCCAACAGAAAAAGAGCAGGTTCAAGGGATTTGGGCAGATAGCCCCAGTGGAAAGCTGGTACTGGCACAAGGACATTCGACCATAGTGTCTCCTTCTGTACCCAAATGTCGACGATAATAAATCACGTCCACCTCTTCACATTATACAAAATTGCTGGTCCAAGCATGAAAACGTTACACAACTATCAGATTTTTAATGCTCATTGTACTAAATATATTCTGAAAGAGCAGAATATTTTCATCTGATTGCATTTATCACAGAGTTTTCTGTACTGTGTTCATATTAAACTGCTCAATAAATGATTAAATTGGCCAAGGCATAAAGATTTCTAAATTGTCTCCTTTTATCTGTAGTTTACAGAAATCACGATTCAGGCAGAACATTTCTTAGGAGACTAATTATGTGTTAAGCAAGATTCCATTGAACTATAAATACAGATGTCAGGATTCCAGTGAGAAATAAATTGCAATATTCCCATTATACCATCATTTCAATCTTCTACATGTCAGGGTGACATTATTTCATTAGATATTATTTGGATAATCTTTTGTACACACGAGGGTAATTTTTTAAAAAAGGAGTGATAATTTGCGAATACAAATAATTCTGTTTTAATTACTTCGGGACTGCAAAATAATCAGAAATTTTGCCATTATTTATACACTATGAAATGGAAAACAGTAGAAAAATTGTAATATTTATGTCCCAAGTTCCATTGAAGAAATACATACTTTATAGTGGTTTATTAAAGCTGAATCCTATACTGTTATACAATACATATAAAATATTGAATAGAATACAGTTACATTAAAATACTGTCAGAGGCAAATCATTTCAAAAATCAGGACCAGGTTACACTTGGCCGCATGAGCAATATGTCAGTGCATTTTTACCACAAATGGCCGTTGAGGCTGAGTCAATCATCGTGTTTAAGAGGAAATTAAACACTTAAAAAAAAAAATTAAAGGCTATAAGGAATTACCCCCCACCCCACATAACCTTCTCTTCTCTAGGGAATATAGCCCTACATTTTAAGGGCTGGATTTTGATACTGGAGCGGGTTGGGGTCGTGTCATCCGCATTTCGTGTTATCCACCCGACTGCAATTGGATGTGGGAGATTGATGCAATTTTCACTTAATTGGGCAATTGAGTTCCAGCATGTGAGAACCCATGAACCAATTAGTGGCTTCAGTCTGAAAGTCGCCTCTGATGAGGTCATCATTGTTGCTGCATTGCAGGCCAGAGACTGCCTGGCCTTTGCTGTGAGAGGACCTGGATGCAAAATGAGCAGCATCTCAGAGAGATAGAGATAGAGAGAGAGAGAGAGAGTTTTTGCATCCAGGTCCTCTCACAGCAAAGGCCAGGCAGTCTCTGAAGACATTCAATGCAGCAGCATCAGAGGCGACTTTCAGACCGAATACTACTACTACCTTCAGTACATCTCCGTTGTAATAGTGGACCTGCAGCTGATAGTCAGCTATCCACTTGTGCTCCTGCCAGGTTTCACTGGCGTGTTTCAGATCAGGCGTGCTTCACGTGGGAAAAGGGTTAAACTAGCTAAAACGTTTCAAAATGGTAGTACAGAGCCAATTTAGGGCTTGTTAAGGGCTTTAATGGCCTCTCCCGCCTCTTGGAGGCAGGACGGAGACGGGACCACCGCACACGATTTCATCAAAATTGCGTGGAGGCAGGACGGAGACGGGATCGGGTCCGCCCGCCACTTTTCGCAATTTTAACCCCCCACACGCCTCCAAACCCGCCTCCACGGGTCTATGAAAATCCAGCCCTAAGTCTCTCAGTCGGACTATATCTTCTCATCATTACTGGTATCCTAGTAAATTTGCATTGCACCTTAGATGTCAGCCTTGGCTCAGCAGTAGCCCTCTTCCCTTTGAGTCAGGAGGTTGTGAGCTCAAGCCCACTCTAGAGACTTGAATACTAATATAGGCTGGCACTTCAGTGCAGTACTGAGTTAAAGGTGTTGTCTTTCGAATGAGAAACCGAGGCTCTGTCTGCCCTCTCAGGTTGGCATAAAAGATCCCATGGCACTATTTGAAGAAGAGCAGGAGAGTTCTCCTCGTTTCCTGGCCAACATTTATTCCTCAACTAACATCACTAAAAAACAGACTGTGGTCAGTTATTTTATTGCTGTTTGTGGGACCTTGCTGCAAATTGGTTGCCATGTTTCCCTACATTACAACAGTGACTACATTTCAAAAGTACTTCACTGGCTGTGAAGCACTTTGGGATGCCCGAGGTCATGAAAGTTTTTTCTTTCTTTCTCTTTATAATGGGTATTTAGCATCTTTCAAAATACAGTGCAAGAGTCCTTAAAGATAACAACCACAGTGGGGTTTTTTTTTAAATTCTAATTCTTGTTGAGTGTTTTGAATATAAATTTGTGGCAGTGATAAGCATTTAGGCTTAAGATAAGACAAAATCCTGATCTTAATCACAAGATTTGATATTTAAGGTGAAAGTCATTTGGCTTGTTCTAACTCATTCATCCAGAAAAAAAAAACTGAATTTCTCTTCCCCCATCACAGTATCCATCCGATCAGCAAGACCATTCCACGGGAAGAACAATTCCCTGGCATTAGTCCTAATTTTCCTTTTATTAGTTCAAACTTGTACCTCCTTTTCCTAATATCATAGTTTCATTTGAATTAATGTTCCAGATTCAGTTTTCTATATCATTTGTCATATATACCTTTATTAGCTCCCCTCTTGGTTGCCTCCCTTCTAGGGTGTATAGCCCAAGTTTATCAAATAAATTTCTGCGTACACAGAAGCCATTTGTTCCTTTGTGCTCTCCACACCAGATCTACCTTCTCTTTCCCTGTGCCCTTTATAGTTTTTTCTTCAAGTCTTGAATTCCCTCTTAAATTCCATGATTGACTCAGCTTCAATAAACATTTATACCATGTTCTAATTTTCCTCTGAGCTTTCTTTTTAACTCAGTCCGCTGACATTGAGGATCTGCCCAATAGGTCTTCTCTACACTGCCTCCAGGGCTTCAGTCTCCTATGTATCTTGGTGACCAAAACTGGATGCAATACTCATGCTGTGGTCTGATCAGAGCACTGGACAGTTTAAGCATAACTTCCTTCAAAGTGTGCTGTATGATTTTGGCTTTACAATTCAGCATCTATTTGACTTGGTTACTGCTTTGCATGTTAATATGCATGGTGCCCATATTTTCCTTCTTCCGTGCAGTGCTTTATACTGATCCATATTAAATTTCACTTATCACTGTTCTTCCCACTTACATACGTTATCGAACTGATTTTGTAGATCGCTGTCCATATAGTCTCCAAATTTTACTGGTTTGCACTGAGCTTCTGAATTCAAGTCACTAATATAAATTAAAACCAGTAGGGTCCCAACAATGAAGCATTTCACTCAGCCATCACCCGCTAAAATCAGTCCCCAAACAACTAGCTACTGCTTTCCATCAATCAGCCAATTTCTTGTCCACTTGCAGGTTTCACCTTGAATCCCCATTGCTTAAATAGCAGCCTTGTGTGGAACTTTGTCAAATGCTGATGGCAAAACCAGGTGCACTACATCATAGGATCAACGTCATTTTCTCAAAATGGCAAGGAGGCTAGTCAGGCAGGAACTTCCCCATCTGAATTAGAGTTGGCTATTGACCAGGTTATCATAAAAGTAATCTTCAAGTTTACCTGGTATTGATGTGACACTGATGGGTTTCTAATTGCTTAGGTGTTCTCCCAGTGCCCTGGCCAACACTCCTCTCAACCAATACCATCAAAAACTGAATATTTATCTTGTTGTTCGTGGGATCTTGCTGGGCACAACATGACTGGTGTCACTTTAGTGCAAGTAATTCATTGTATATGAATTGCTATGAGACATTTCTGAGAGGCACGTCCAAAATTTTTGACAGTAAGAATTTTGTTTCCTGTCTAGCAGTACCTCCTTAGTGTTCATTGACTCCCTCAGTGATTGTTAGAACTTCACAAACCTCATCTCTCTTAGCACACTGGGATAAATATCATCCATCACTAGGAGCTCATTTGTTTTGATCCTTTTTACCTTGTCTAGGATTTCTACCTCATTAACGTCAAAGTCAATAATCCAACTTGGATTATCACCAACCAAGGAAGACACATTGCTCATGTCTTCCCTAAAAGTGCTCAAAGATATTAATGGACCAAAACTGAAGACAAACATAAAATGGTTAATGCATTAATTTACTACTTCTAAGTATTCATTAGGGAAGACATGAGCAATGTGTCTTCCTTAATGAATACTTAGAAGTAGTAAATTAATGCATTAACCATTTTATGTTTGTCTTCAGTTTTGATCCATTAACATCTTTTAGAGCACTCACCTCTTGTTTATCTTCCTTCTTACTGTTATAGTACTGAAATAAATTCTTCTTGATCTGCTTTGCATCTGCAGCTACGCTTATTTTGAGATTCCTGTTTGCTCCTTTGACCACCATTTTAAAGTGTTTCTCTCACTGATCCCAGTGCCTCCTCGCATCGTTCTCCCTACAAGTTTTGTGGAGCTCATTCTAATTCTTTATTTCACCTCTAATTATATTGTTGATCTATTTAGGATCATGTTTGTCTGGCCAATGCTTGCTACCCTAGGTATATATTTCTCCTACTGTTAGGAGACGGGTAGAATCATCATAGAATCATAGAAATTTACAGCACAGGAGGCCGCCATTCGGCTCATCTTGTCCGTGCTGGCCGACAAAGAGTTATCCAGCCTAATCCCACTTTCCAGCACTTATACCGGGGTCCTTATGACATGAATTACCAGCCCTAAATGACAGTGGCGAGATTAATTCACATTTACGGCGCAAATCCAGCAATTTCATGACATGCAATTAATTTAATTGGAGAGGCTAATGGCGGAACGGCGCAAATCATCCAGCAATTTGTGGAGCATCGGAACACGTGGCATATCTCTTCTTCGCCACCAATTCATAGAATCGTAGAATAGTACAGCACAGAAGGAAGCCATTCGGCCCATTGGTTTGTTGGATTTTTTGCAAACTAATAATGGCAGGTGCTGCTAATTAGAATCATAGAAATTTACAGCACAGAAGGAGGCCATTCGACCCATCTTGTCCGTGCTGGCCGACAGAGCTATCCACCCTAATCCCACTTTCCAGCACTTGGTCTGTAGCCTTGTAGGTTACTGCACTTCAAGTGCATATCCAAGTACTTTTTAAATGTGATGAGGGTCTCTGCCTCAACCACCCTTTCAGGCAGCGAGTTCCAGACCCCCACCACCCTCTGGGTGAAAATATTTCTCCTCAAATCCCCTCTAAACCTCCGACCAATTACTTTAAATCTATGCCCCCTGGTTATTGACTAAGGGACTATTGGCTGAGGGAAATAGGTCCTTCGTATCCACTCTATCTAGGCCCCTCATAATTTTATACACCTCAATTAGGTTTCCCCTCAGCCTCCTCTATTCCAAAGAAAACAACCCCAGCCTATCCAATCTTTCCTCATAGCTAAAATTCCCCAGTCCAGGCAACATCCTTGTAAATCTCCTCTGAACACTTTCTAGTGCAATCACATCCTTCCTGTAATGTGGTGACCAGAACTGCACGCAGTATTCTAGCTGCGGCCTAACTAGTGTTTTATACAGTTCAAGCATAACCTCCCTGCTCTTATATTCTATGCCTCGGCTAATAAAGGCAAGTATCCCGTATGCCTTCTTAACCACCTTATCTACCTGTCCTGCTACCTTCAGGGATCTGTGGACATGCATTCCAAGGTCACCTTGATCTTCTGCACTTCTCAGTGTCCTATCATTTATAGTGTATTCCCTTGCCTTGTTACCTGTCCCCAAATGCATTATCTCACACTTATCCGGATTGAATTCCATTTGCCACTATTCTGCCCACCCGACCAGTCCATTGATATCTTCCTGTAATCTGCAGCTTTCTTCTTCATTATCAACCACACGGCCAATTTTTGTATTATCTGCAAACTTCTTAATCATACTTCCTAAGGTTAATAAGTAGTTTTAAAAAACGGAAGTTTTACATTAGAGATTCCCATGCATTCGTGCATGCATGCCTCACCAAGGAGATAGCACCTGCTGCTTATCATGCCTGAGACTTGGAAAGAAACCATACATGGTACAGTTAGGCACTAGCCCACTGATGCTTAATTGAAGGCCGGTTGGCAGCCTTGCGAAGGAGAGATAAGGAAGCTAAGAATGTGTAAAACAGAATAATGGAAAATTCAATAATCTTTTCCTTTGGATAAAGGTATGTATACGCATACACAGTAGATACATTATATTATATATTAACAGTAGCTTAGAGAGGTACAGTTGCATGCCTTATAAGGACATCAAGAAAGTTATATAGACCAGCAAATTGCAACACGAATAAGGATTTGACCTAGGAAGATTAAGCTTAAGAACTGTTAACTCGAAAGACCTTGTTTCCCCACCAAGTTCATTTGGTTGCAAGTACTTTACCTTGTTTGGAGGGTTAAACTTGGAATAAGTGAAACTTTGCTTGTGAGTGTATTTTCTGTGTATTAATTGAACTCTGAAATATAACTAGTTAATTAACACATGTTCAGTAGTATGCACTGAAAAAAATTATATTTGACTTCTACTTTAAAGTAGTGTTAAAAAATCCACCCCACCCTAGTCAATTTGCTTACGATTTTCTTTTTCAAGCCTTTGGACACTGGTTGTAATGTCACACGACACCCAATTTCCGATCCACACTCACTGCCTGCAAGGTCCTGCACCACCAGCAAGGTTTCAAAAAAAAAAATTACCCTTCAATCCCTGTACGCTAACTTAGTTATATATTATCTCCCCTGCAATCCCACCTTTTGTTATTTGTTATAATGGGGCTAAAAATAAACTTACCTTATTGGATTTTTTAATGTATAAATGAATGATAAAATTTTATTTTTCTATTTTTTTAAACTCTTACGCTGGTAAAAAGCAGGCCTTACACCTGCTTTTATCAGGCGTAAGAATTTCAAGGGCATTCGCTGGGCAAATAGAATTCTTGACAGATCGCAAGTTCCGGGTTTTAGCCCATGCGCTTCGCATGCCTAAATCCGGAACTTGCCCGGCCCCTACGGGCGCGTACACACCTCATACACACCCGTAGGGGTCGCCAATTATGGTCCATTACAATAGTGACTACACTTTTTTTTAAAAAGTACCTCTGTAAAGCGCTTTGGGACATCCGGTGGTCGTGAAAGGCGCTATATAAATGCAAGTCCTTCTTTCTTTTCAAATGATAATTTATGGTTCAATACAAAAAGCAATTAATATCGCATTTGAAATGAAGACTGGAATTAAATGCATTTATGGAATTTCAATAAGTCATGAACTCGTGAGTTTTTATGTAGCTTTTATCCTGTAAAATCACAACATCCTTTAATACACAAGGAGAAAACAAATTTATTCTGGTATATTTCTGCACTTAGAGTCAAGAATAATTTCATTTCAGATTTTAAAAGTGAATCATTGCTGATTACACAAAGCCTCAAAGCAGTTGGAATAATTTACTTTAAGCACTTGATTTCTTCATCAAATAAATTTATAGATGGACCATAATAGTATCATGTAGCAACATATACATTAAGCAAGGGAATATTCTGTTCACAAAGATGAACATAGATAAGGGAGACCATTCAGCCCATCTTTCCATAAGAACCAATGGTCTCCCATCATAGCCTTTAAACATTTCAGAATTGTAGTCTCCACTGCCTTACTTGGAAGACGATTCCAGGTATTAATTACTCTGAAGTTGTTCTTCCTAACACCATGTCCTAAATGTGTCTTTTATCCTTCTCCGAATGTTGTATTTGGATATTTCCCTTGTGCCTCAGTGACCAGAAATGAATGCAGGATTTAAAGACATGGCTTGGCCAAAGCACAATAGTTTCAAGCATGTTGCGTTCAGATTTAAGGATAGGTTTTCCTCTATGGGCACCTACTGGATGCACTGTGCCTGAGGGAGAACAGCTGCCCCCATACTTTCTCCCGATTCCGGGTGCAGGCTATCATTTACCTACTTTTCAAATAAGTTTTGTTAAGTGCAAAAATAAAATAAATACTGTAGTCTAATTCTTGCATTTTAGAGACTGTAATTCTCCCGAGAAATTTCTATTTGAAATATATGTGATGACTTAACGTTGAAAGAATACTAGCACAGAATTTGCTGGAAAAATAATGGTGAAAAGGGAAGCTTATGACAGATACCGAGGACTCAATACTGCAGAAAGCTGAGAGGAGTATAGAAAGTGCAGGGGTGAAATCAAAAAGGAAATTAGGAAAGCAAAGAGAGGGCATGAAAAAATATTGGCAAGTAAAATCAAGGAAAACCCAAAGAGGTTTTATAAATACATTAAGAGCAAGAGGATAACTAAAGTAAGAGTAGGGCCTATTAGGGACCATAAAGGTAACCTGTGTGTGGAAGCAAGCGGAAGACATAGGTATGGTTCTGAATGAATACTTTGCATCTGTTTTCAGAAAAGAGAGGGATAATGCAGACATTGCAATCAGGGAGGAATGGGAAATATTAGATGAAATCAACATAGTGAAAGAGGAAGTATTAAGGGGTTTCACATCTTTGAAAGTGGATAAATCACCAGGCCCGGATGAAATGTATCCCAGACTGTTAAGAGAAGTAAGAGAGGAAATAGCAAAGGCTCTGATCATCATTTTCCAATCTCTCTGGCTACAGGTGTGGTGCCAGAGGACTGGAGGACTGCTAACGTGGCACCGTTGTTTAAAATGGGAGAAAGGGATAGACTGAGTAATTACAGGCCAGTCAGCCTAACCTTGGTGGTGGGAAAATTATTGGAAAAAATTCTGAGGGACAGGATAAATCTTCATTTAGAAAGACACGGATTAATCAGGGACAGTCAGCATGGATTTGTTAAGGGAAGGTCGTGTCTGACTAACTTGATTGAATTTTTTAAGGAGGTAACAAGGAGGGTCGATGAGGGTAGTGCGTTTGATGTAGTCTATATTGATTTTAGCAAGGCTTTTGATAAGGTCCCACATGGCAGACTGGTCACGAAGGTAAAAGCCCATGGGATCCAAGGCAAAGTGGCAAGTTGGATCCAAAATTGGCTCAGAGGCAGGAAACAAAGGGTAATGGTTGAAGGGTGCTTTTGTGACTGGAAGGCTGTTTTCAGTGGGGTTCCGCAGGGCTCAGTACTGGGTCCTTTGCTTTTTGTGGTATATATCAATGATTTGACTTGAATGTAGGAAGTATGATTAAGAAGTTTGCAGATGATACAAAAATTGACCGTGTGGTTGATAATGAAGAAGAAAGCTGCAGATTACAGGAAGATATCAATGGACTGGTCAGGTGGGCAGAATAGTGGCAAATGGAATTCAATCCGGATAAGTGTGAGATAATGCATTTGGGGAGGGCTAACGAGGCAAGGGAATACACTATAAATGGTAGGACACTGAGAAGTGCAGAAGATCAGGGTGACCTTGGAGTGCATGTCCACAGATCCCTGAAGGTAGCAGGACAGGTAGATAAGGTGGTTAAGAAGGCATACGGGATACTTGCCTTTATTAGCCGAGGCATAGAATATAAGAGCAGGGAGGTTATGCTTGAACTGTATAAAACACTAGTTAGGCCGCAGCTAGAATACTGCGTGCAGTTCTGGTCACCACATTACAGGAAGGATGTGATTGCACTAGAAAGTGTGCAGAGGAGATTTACAAGGATGTTGCCTGGACTGGGGAATTTTAGCTATGAGGAAAGATTGGATAGGCTGGGGTTGTTTTCTTTGGAATAGAGGAGGCTGATGGGATACCTAATTGAGGTGTATAAAATTATGAGGGGCCTAGATAGAGTGGATACGAAGGACCTATTTCCCTTAGCCAATAGTCCCTTAGTCAATAACCAGGGGGCATAGATTTAAAGTAATTGGTCGGAGGTTTAGAGGGGATTTGAGGAGAAATATTTTCACCCAGAGGGTGGTGGGGGTCTGGAACTCACTGCCTGAAAGGGTGGTTGAGGCAGAGACCCTCATCACATTTAAAAAGTACTTGGATATGCACTTGAAGTGCAGTAACCTACAAGGCTACAGACCAAGTGCTGGAAAGTGGGATTAGGGTGGATAGCTCTGTCGGCCAGCACGGACAAGATGGGTCGAATGGCCTCCTTCTGTGCTGTAAATTTCTATGATTCTAATGATTCTAATTAGCAGCACCTGCCATTATTAGTTTGCAAAAAATCCAACAAACCAATGGGCCGAATGGCTTCCTTCTGTGCTGTACTATTCTACGATTCTATGAATTGGTGGCGCAGAAGAGATATGCCACGTGTTCCGATGCTCCACAAATTGCTGGATGATTTGCGCCGTTCCGCCATTAGCCTCTCCAATTAAATTAATTGCATGTCATGAAATTGCTGGATTTGCGCCGTAAATGTGAATTAATCTCGCCACTGCCATTTAGGGCTGGTAATTCATGTCATAAGATCCCGTTAATGACGTGATTTATGCTCCTGACATGAAACTTAATCTTGGAGGCCCAGCAGAAAGAAAACAAATGAAACTTTGGTGCCACACTCCTGCAGGCAGTGAATATTTCCCTGAGGTTTTTTAAACTTTTGTTTTATCTATCTTGGCAGTATTATTGTACCAGTCTTGCCATCCACACTCCTGTTGGTGTTGGGAGGCAATAATTTTTAGGATGTAAAGCTGTTTTGACATTCAAAAATCAAATTAGATAGATTTCTTTCAGAAGATAATACAATTCCCAAACACGACTAGGTTACAATGTCCTCTCCTTCTGCTTATTCTTTTCATTTTTTTTTCTTACTTTCCCTTTGTTTCTTTTTTCTCTCTCTCAATCCACTCTCTTCCTTTCCCTCTCTGTATCTAACTTGATTCTAATTCACTCTATTTCTTTCTCAGTCGTTCGCTCTGTTTCTTTCTCTAGCCTTTAATTTCATTGGTTAAGGAGATAAATCATTGGACCCGATGTTCATGAGGTCCCAGATGCGACGTTGACATCGCTGCACCGTTATCAATTTGCATTTCCAGCAATTTGCGGCGCAAATATAGTGTGATCTGAAGGGTGAGGTAAAAAGTCCAATTCACGTCGCTTGCTACAAGATGCGGCATTCCAGCAATTTCTGGTACAAAATATCACATGCCTCATAGTTTATTAAGCTTCGTCCTCCTCTTCTTTTTGGAAAAAAGAGGGTTCTTTTTATTTATTTCTTATTTCCCAAACTATCTCCATTGATAGGGAGAGGCGAGACCATGGAGGGATTTGAAAATAAGGCTAAGAATTTTATAATTGAGGCATTGCTGGACCGGGAACCAATGTAGGTCAGAGAGCACGGGGTGATGGGTGAAGGGGACTTGCTGCAGAGAGAGAAACGGGACATCTGGGACCTTGGTGAAAGACAGGACAAACAGTCAATCTCCTTAACCAATGAGATTTAAGGTTTGAGAAAGAAACAGGAATGTCAAGAATGAGAAGGAAATAAGGTGAATTAGAGTCAAATCAGGTACAGAAAGTAAAATAGAGAGAGAAAAGAAAGAATTTTTTTTTTTTTTAAAAAGGTTGATTGGCATTGTAGGAAATAAATCTCCTCATTAAAAAGGTACTTACGCTGTTAGGTACAAGCCCTTACATTGTGCGGCGAGTTTAATTGGCAAATAATGCGCAAGTGCAGCAATTTTATGAAACTCACAGACAGGTTGAGGGTGAGCTGCTGTTTTTACGAGGCTAACGGTGGACAGCAACTTGTGGCAATTTGCAATTCATGGGTTAACTCTTCATTGCCACAAGTTGCTGGACAATTTACACATTAATAATGGCAAGTGCCATTAAGCTCGCTGTTATTTTGGCAGCAAAATCTGGGCCACTAAGTCCACACAGCCTTGCCCAAGTTTTCACGTTACTGACCAGAAGACCTTCTCCAACTATAAAATAAAAGTAATCAATTTCTTCATTTAAACAACTGTGCATGGTCAACCGCCAGTACATTACAAAAACACTTCTACCTGAAATAGAAAGATGGCATTAGAGCATTTCTTTAACTTTATCTTTGACAGGATGGGGTCAATACAGTATAACAGAGTAATTATGTGTTAATAAAATAATAAATTATGTGCGTTAATTTCAGTTATATCTGAGTGTGATTAATGGTACTACTACACTTTACGATTGATCAGAACCAAGATAATGAATGGTCACTAATTTGAAGTTGAAATGACCATGTCACCTTGGTAGTGAATGGAGCTAGGGTATCTTTTTTTTAAATATTCATTCACGGGATGTGGGCATCGCTGGCAAGGCCAGCATTTATTGCCTATCCCTCATTGCCCTTGAGAAGGGAGTGGTGAGCTGCCTTCTAGAACTGCTGCAGTCCGTGTGGTGAAGGTACTCCCACAGTGCTGTTAGGGAGGGAGTTCCAGGATTTTGACCCAGCGACGATGAAGGAACGGCAGTATATTTCCAAGTCAGGATGGCGTGTGACCTGGAGGGGGAACTTGGAGGTGGTGCGCATGCTGCCCTTGTACTTCTAGGTGCTGGAGGTGGTGGGTTTGGGAGGTGCAGTCGAAGAAGCCTTGGCGAGTTGCTGCAGTGCATCTTGTAGATGGTACACACTGCTTCTTGAGTGTTGTTGGCGCTGCACTCATCCAGACAAGTGAAAAGTATTCCATCAAGACTGGTGGAAAGGCTTTGGGGAGTCAGGAGGTGAGTCAGTCGCCACAGAATACCCAGCCTCTGACTTGCTCTTGTAGCCACATTATTTATGTGGCTGGTCCAGTTAAGTTCCTGGTCAATGGTGACCCCCAGGATGTTGATGGTGGGGGATTTGATGATGGTAATGCAATTGAATTAAGGGAAGCGAAGGGAAACTGGTTAGACTCTCTCTTTCTGGAGATAGTCATTACCTGGCATTTGTGTGGCAGAAATATTACTTGCCACTTGTCAGCCCAAGCATGAATGCTGTCCAGGTCTTGCTGCATGCGGGCACAGACTGCTTCATTATCTGAGGAGTTGTGAATGGAACTGAACACTGTGCAGTCATCAGCGAATATCCCCACTTCTGACCTTATGATGGAGGAAGGTCATTGAAGAAGCAGCTGAAAATGGTTGGGCCGAGGACACTGCCCTGAGGAACTCTGAATTCAATCTTTGTGGGGTATTTTTAACCTTAGTCCCAGTTCATTAAAGCTCTATTATTCAAGAATCAAATTGGATATTCTGCTGTCAGAATTGGGGAGCATCACTGCCCCAATAAACTGGGTGGGTTGGATGTATTACTACTTCTGAGCTATTTGTGACATCAAGCAAAAAAGGTTGTGCAAAATAGATTTCCTACACTTTTGATGGTTGTCATTTTGCATCGGGTTTTAACATTTTTACTTTATTTCATGGTGTGTTTTGTCTAATGTACTCTAGCTGTACATATATGAATGCTGTCTTGCAAAGATGACACAGTATAAAGAAATCACTTGCTCTGCAGATGGCAGACTTTTTACTGAACTGAAAATTATGCAACAAAACAGGACAATAGAATTTCCATTGCCTCAAAACAGCAAAGTATGTTGTGTGGACTGATATTTTGTTCGAGTTCTGAAGGAGAATGAATTCAGGAATTAAATTGTTATGCTGTATTCAGTCACTTGAACATCAGTACCCATCAACATTATTGGCTCCCACCTTTTCACTTCACAAAGAAGGACAATGTAGAGATATACATTCTCCCAATAATTTGTGAGCTGTAATAGAACTATTTGGCAACAAGGAATATAACTAACCAGTATACTGCTGAAGTTGATGTCTTAAGGCCAGCCTTCAAATTTCTTTATACGTGAACAATTTTCTATACATAATCACGCCAGAGGTCTCCCTCAATTAACAATATTATTGATTTATAATCTACCTTTCTAAAATTAATTATTAAAAAAAGCTAAGCTATGCTGATCAAGACAGGAAGCAACACCCAAGCTGGATTTTTATTTAAGTGGATGAAAAAGGGGTTCAGCTATCTGGGGATCAATACCGCACCTCAATATAATGGGGTTTATAGATCTATCTCCTCCACTAAACCCACATATTGGGCTGGATTTTCCCAGCAGAGGCGGGTTCGCGGCGGGAGAGCTGGTTTGCGGGTTCCGGTCCCGCTCCCGGCTGCAGCTGCTCTGTCAAAAGGATTTTCCATTAATAGGGCTTGTTAAGCCTGCTCTGCCAATTGAAAGGAAGCGGGTCTGATGACGTCATTTGATGACACGTCATCAGCCGGTTTCCTTAAAAGGACCACGGCCACATTCATTTTGACAGTTGTGCTGCCAGTGTGCTACAGCATTGAGGTGCTGCAAACACTGACAAGCACTGCACAAAGGTGCACGGCTGCACCCAGGCTCTCTCATGACTCCCTCCATATGCTTATGGAGGGACTCACAGCACGCAGGGAGATTCTCTTCCCTTCTCTTGGGCAGAAGAGACCTCCCCAGGACACCAACGCAGCACATTGCACAGGAGGGCACAAGCAGGGATGTCGTCAGGAGGACCAGGCTGCAGTGGCACAAACCTTTCAATGATCTCAGTAGATCACAAAACATTATTGCAAAGCCACACTCAACCTCATCCTGCTGTGCCACTCATCACATCACTCTGCCTTCCCTACCCTACTCCTGTACATCCTTACTCACACTAACTAACCTTGCACCTCCACCCATCCCTCTCAATCTACATTATCACTTCCCCATCTCACTAGCCATCCCTCACACTCACCATCATCCTAGTCCAATCATACCAACTAACAACACACAAGGGTAGGCACTTGGGTGTCTTATGCAATGTTTATGTAAATTTTCTGTTAATGTGTTGTCAATCTTAATTTTCAACACTGCCTTATTGTACAGATCTGTGTTCACCTTTGGAAGTGTCTTAGTGAGTTGCAGTGAATGGTGAGACATAACAGTATCCCCCGTAATGGTGAGGAGTGTGAAAGGAATGGCTTGGACATTGTAGGAATGCTTTATGGTGTTGGTGTGGGGTGGTGTTAACCTGGCACCTCATGTGGCAGTCAGGGTGTACAGCATCAAGTGAAGTAAATCTGGCCATAGTGGTGCCATCGCTGGTCTCCCGGGCAGCAATGTGGTCGGGTGCTGATGCCCTGTGCAGCATCAGGTGATTGCGGAGAAGGTTGGTGTTGTTGTTGGTGATGTGTGCCTGGTGATGTTGGTGTTGGGGCTGATTGTGGAGGGATTCAGAGGGACCAAGGTGAGATTTTTCAAGGGCACCGATGTTGCTGGAATAGATGGCAGCTGAAGTTGAGATGACAGAAACTATCTGTCAATGGTTGGAGAACTTGCTCCAAGGAGGTGACAGTGGATAGAGAGTTTACTCCAAACACTTCCAAACTGCAAACAGCTCAAAAGTGTCTTCCAAGTCCTGAAGGCTCAAGCTTCTGACATTGGAAAGTGACCAGCGGTGAAATGATAGCTTTCATACCACTTTTGCAGCCGTCACCTATTCACAGCAATGGGGAGACAGAGAACCCGACCTACTTACCTCACGTGATCTCCGAACGACGGGAACCCCGTTAAAAATGTGGGAAAATAGAAAAAGGCTGGCAAAATAGTAGTTAACAAGCAGTTAACTATCTTAAATGCCTCCCCCGCCGCTTGGTGTCGGGTCTGTTCTGAAATCGCAGACCCGACACTTTGGAAACTTACATGGAGGCGGGTTCGCAGCGGGTTACCAACCCGCTGTCAATCATTTCAAATTTAACAGCTGACCCGCGTCCGAACCTGCCCTCTGAGCGCCGGCAAAATTGCGGCCATTATCTCTGACTTTAAGACTCCTCTCTGTCTACTGCATTGGTAAGCCTTCTGATTTTAGGGTTAAAACCAATTAAGCCTAATAATTAACCCTGAAAAGATGAGTTCTAAAATTTAGGACCATACCCAGTTGAACACGAAAAGTAATTCTGGAGTTCTGGTGTAATGCACAAAGCCCCTTTCCCTGTTTGGTATGGGGACATTTCAACTCTGTTTCTCTCTTCACAGATGCTGCCTGACCTGCTGAGTGTCTCCAGCACTTTCTGTTTTTATTTGACATTTCAACTTCTCTTGGTACTGATGGACAGCATCAATGTAGAGCACACCTTCAAATGTCTCTGTTGGCTCGCAGAATGAAGTTAGCATGGGCAGGAGGACTGAACGGATGCAGCTAATGAAGTACATTAATAATTTAACGTAATACTCTGAAAACAGTTGACGTGTTCAATTACTTAAAGCATTTTATTTGTTCCTTCCAAAATAATTTTGCTAATTTACCAAAATTTTCTGATGACAGAATTTTTATTAAATCCAAGAAAGCACATACCTGCTTGCAGCTGAATTAGTCTAATTTTTCTGAGCTGAATTCAGGAAAAAACAAAACCCAAAAAACAAAAGAACTTTTTGGATTAGTGTCATTAACATGAATATTCCACCAAACATTACCTAGCTATTTCAATTGCCAACATATTTCAAATGTTAGATGCTTCCTTCAGCAGATATACAGAAGGGGCAGTACCATCATGTGTAAGGCTATTACGATAGCAAAATACTGCGGATGCTGGAAATCCGAAATAACAACAGAAAACGCTGGAAAAACTCAGCAGGCCAGGCAACATCCGTGGAGAGAGAAAGAGAGTTAACGTTTCAGGTCGAAACCCTTCGTCGGAACTGAGAGAGCAAGAAATAAACAAAAATGCAAGGGGGAGGCTGGGGGGAGGAATAAAAGAACAAAAGGGATGGTCTTTAGTGAGTAGAGACATTGAGAGATGCTCAAGGCAAGACGATGGTAATGGGACAGGTTGAGAAACAAAAGGTAAGGTGTGAAATGCTGGCAGAATCAGAGACAGCTGCCGTGGGGGGGAGAGAGAGAAAAAAAGGAAAAAGGCACGGACCAAAAGAGTGGATAAAATGTATACATATGTGGCAGGGGCCGGGGTTATGATCTGAAATTGTTGAACTCGATATTGAGTCCGGAAGGCTGTAAAGTGCCTAAACGGAAGATGAGGTGCTGTTCCTGGAGCTTACGCTGCGCTTCCGTGGAACAATGCAAGAGGCCGAGGACGGTGAGGTCTGAGTGAGCGTGGAGCGGTGAATTAAAATGACAAGCGACCGGAAGCTCGGGGTCACCCTTCCGGACTGAACGGAGGTGTTCCGCAAAGCGGTCACCCAATCTGCGCTTGGTCTCCCCAATGTAGAGGAGACCACATCGTGAGCAGCGAATACAGTATACTAGATTGCAAGTACAAGTAAACCGCTGTTTCACCTGGAAGGGGTGTTTGGGGCCCTGGAGAGTGGGAAGGGGGGGGATGTAGAAGGGCAGGTGTTGCATCTCCTGCGCTTGCACGGGAAGGTGCCGGGTGAAGGGGAAGGGGTGCTGGGGGTGATAGAGGAGTGGACTAGGGTGTCTCGGAGGGAGCGGTCCCTACGGAATGCTGAAAGGGGAGGTGAGGGGAAGATACGTTTGGTGGTGGGATTACATTGGAGGTGGCGGAAATGGCGGAGGATGATCCGTTGAATGTGGAGGCTGGTGGGGTGAAAGGTGAGGACAAGGGGAACTCTATCGTGGTTCCGGGAGGGAGGGGCCGGGGTGAGGGCAGAAGTGCGGGAGATGGAACGGACACGGTCGAGGGCCGTGTTGACCACGGTAGAGGGGAATCCTCGGTTGAGGAAAAAGGAAGACATGTCGGAAGCACTGGTATGGAAGATGGCATCGTCGGAGCAGATGCGGCGGAGACGGAGAAACTGGGAGAAGGGAATAGAGTCCTTACAGGAGGCGGGGTGGGAGGAAGTGTAGTCCAGGTAGCTGTGGGAGTCAGTGGGCTTGTAGTGAATGTTGGTCAATAACCTATCCCCAGAGATGGAGACGGAGAAGTCGTGGAAGGGGAGGGAAGAGTCGGAGATAGACCATGTGAAGGTGAGGGAAGGGTGGAAATTGGAGGCAAAGTGAATGAAATTGTCTAGTTCAGGGCGAGAGCAGGAAACGGCACCGATACAGTCGTCAATGTACCGGAAAAAGAGGTGAGGGAGGGGACCCGAGTAGGACTGGAACAAAGAGTGTTCCACATATCCCACGAAAAGGCAGGCATAGCTAGGACCCATGCGGGTACCCATAGCAACACCTTTGATTTGGAGGAAATGAGTGGAGTCAAAGGAGAAGTTGTTCAATGTGAGAACAAGTTCAGCCAGGCGGAGGAGGGTGGCGGTGGATGGGGACTGGTTGGGCCTCTGTTCAAGGAAGA
This sequence comes from Squalus acanthias, assembly GCA_030390025.1. Taxonomy (NCBI): domain Eukaryota; kingdom Metazoa; phylum Chordata; class Chondrichthyes; order Squaliformes; family Squalidae; genus Squalus; species Squalus acanthias. The sequence continues at coordinate 96,944,589 of CM059434.1, forward strand.
AGCGGAGCGCCCTCAGGCCATCCTGGTGGGGGATGGAGGTGTAGAGGGATTGTACGTCCATGGTGAAAAGGAGGCGGTTGGGGCCAGGAAACTGGAAACTGTTAAAGTGGCGGAGGGCGTCAGAGGAATCGCGGATGTAGGTGGGAAGGGACTGGACAAGGGGAGAAAAAATAGAATCGAGATAGGAAGAGATAAGTTCCGTGGGGCAAGAGCAGGCTGAAACGATGGGTCTACCAGGGCAGTCCTGTTTGTGGATCTTGGGAAGGAGGTAGAAGCGGGCTGTGCGCGGTTGGGGAACTATGAGGTTGGCGGCCGCGGGGGGGAAGATCTCCAGAGGAGATGAGGTCAGTGACAGTCTTGGACACAGTGGCTTGATGTTCTGTAGTGGGGTCATGGTCCAGGTGGAGGTAGGAGGAGGTGTCGGAGAGTTGGCGTTCAACTTCCGCTAGGTAGAGATCGGTTCGCCAAACAACAACAGCACCACCCTTGTCAGCAGGTTTAATGACAATGTCGGGGTTGGATCGGAGAGAATGGAGTGCTGCAAGTTCAGAGGGAGGTAGGTTGGAGTGAGAGAGGGGAGCAGAGAAATTGAGCTGGCCGATGTCACGGCAGCAGTTAGCAATGAAAAGATCTAGAGAGGGTAAGAGGCCAGAGGGAGGGGTCCAGGTGGAACGAGAATTCTGAAAGCGGGAGAAAGGGTCAGCCGTGCGGGGGGAAGACTCCTGGCCAGAGAAGTGGGCACGGAGACGGAGGCGGCGGAAAAAGAGCTCAGCATCGTGCCGAGCTCGAAATTCATTGAGATGGGGGCGTAAGGGGATGAAGCTCAGGCCTTTGCTGAGGACTGATCGTTCGGAGTCAGAGAGGGGAAGGTCAGAGGGGATAGTGAAAACGCGGCAGGGGGTGAGATTGGGAGAAGGGGGGTCAGAGGAAAGTGAAGGGGAAGAAGGTTCCGGAGGGGCGTTCGTGTCCAAGAGTTGATGAAGCTTGCGATCCTTGACATCGGAAAGGAAGAAAAAAAGTTTTTTGTTGAAGCGTCGGATGAGTCTAAGGATGAAATGGAACTGTGGACCCGGACAGCTCTGAGATAGAGTGCGTCGGTGCTGCTGAAGAGAGATGTCGAGAGTGTTCATGTGGCGCCGCATGGCGTTGAGCGTGGATCTCAAGATGCGGCGAGAGCAGTAGTTCGAGGAACGATGAATATGAATGTGTAAGGCTATCATTGCTTGGTAAGCACTAGTTAGTGCATAATCACCAGGCAGCACAACAATGAATCATGCCTCAGTGGTGTCTCTCCCATCAGAGGTGTCAGACTCCAATTTCGATTGAGATACATAAACCAACTGCCTTTACGTACTTGACAACTTAGAAAACTAGCCACAGCCGGCCACCACACTGAGTGAGCGGCAGGCAGAGGAAGCTAGGGGTGCAGGGATATGTTCCCTAAGAAAACAACTGCATTGTTACATTAAAAATTATGCATTATGGTTAATTTATTAATTTTTAAACTTCACGATTAATACATTTTTAATTTTTAAAAAATGAATAATAAAGTAACTTTTGGATTTTCAATAGACAAACCAGACCATCACTTACTCAAAAGTTACCTCAACAGTCACTCTCCCACATCCAACTGTCCCCCACTGCCCCAGTACGAAAAGGCATTCAGTCACCTAGAACCACGACACAGACACTGAGGAGGATGCAAAGAGGCTTCAGGGGGATATAGACAAGCTAAGTGAGTGGGCAAGTAAATGGCAAATGGAATATAATGTGAAGTTATCCACTTTGGTAGGAAAAAATAGAAAAGTAGAGTATTTTTTAAATGGAGAGAGATTGGGAAATGTTGGTGTTCAGAGGGACATGGGTGTCCTTGTATACAAATCACTGAAAGTTAACATGCAGGTACAGTGAGCAATTAGGAAAGCAAATGGTATGTTGGTCTTTATTACAAGAGGATTTGGGTATAAAAGTAAAGACGTCTTACTGCAATTATATAGGGCCCTGGTGAGACCACACCTGGAGTATTGTGTACAGCTTTGGTCTCCTTACCCTAAGGAAGGATATACTTGCCATCGAGGGAGCGCAACAAAGGTTCACCAGACTGGTTCCTGGGATGGGGGGATTGTCCTATGAGGAGAGATTGAGTAGACTAGGCCTATATTCTCTAGAGTTTAGAAGAATGAGAGGTGATCTCATTGAAACATACAAAATTCTTACAGGGCTTGACAGGGTAGATGCAGGGAGGATGTTTCCCCTGACTGGGGAGTCTAGAACCAGGGGTCACAGTCTAAGGGGTTGGCCATTTAGGACTGAGATGAGGAGAAATTTCTTCACTCAGAGGGTGGTGAATCTTTGGAATTCTCTACCCCATAGGGCTGTGGAGGCTCAGTCGCTGAGTATATTCAAGACAGAGATCGATAGATTTTTGGATATTAAGGGAATCAAGGGATATGGGGATAGTGCAGAAAAGTGGAGATGAGGTAGAAGATCAGCCATGATCTTATTCAATGGCGGAGCAGGCTCGAGGGGCTGAATAGCCACTCCTGCTCCTTTTTCTTATGTTCTTACTCTCTCCTCCATTCAAGCCGGTGCTCTTCCCCCCTCTCCCCAATTCATGCTCTTCCACCTCAGTCGCCTCAGATAACGCTACCAATCATCTTCCCCCTCCCCCAAAGACCTCCAGCTTCTGCCACCATCCCTCTCCTGTTCAGTACCATCTATTTTCCTCTTCCCTCTACCGTAATCCATTTACCTCCCTTTTCATTTCCATTGATTTCTCCGTCTTCCATTCATTTTTTCTTTGGCCATACATTTTTCCATACCCCCTCCCTTGCCATGCCTTCAGCCCAGTCCCCTCCTCTGCATATTGCCCCTTCCCCTCCTCACCTACAGTATGCAGAGGTGGCAATCTGGGCCATTAGTACTGGGAGTGGCACGAAATGCAGGAGTAGGTCCTTTCTTACAACAGTTTCTTATGTTTCCTACATTACAACAGTGACTACACTTCAAAAGTACTTCATTAGCTGTAAAGCGTTTTGGGACATCCTGAGGTCGTGAAAGGCAGTTTTTAAATGCAAGTCTTTCTTTTCTCTTTCTTGCACCAGAGCAGGGAGGAATGAGAGGGGGTGGTAGAAGCAGAGAAATTAAGGTTTTTGAGGAAACCTGCCCTTTCAGGAGGCGTTGTCTTTCAGATGAGATATTAAACCAAGGCCCTGTCTGCCTGCACAGGTGATCCCGTGACACTATTAAAAAAAAAAGCAGAGAGTTTTATCAGTTTCACCGTACCTGAACAACATTCCTCCCTCAATCAACAGCACCAAAAACAATTTAACTCGTTTTTCATCTCATATGGCTGAGACATTCACCTCGATAACAACAGTGACTACACTTCAAAAGAAAGTTCATTGGATGTGAACCATTTTTGGGATATTACATAAATGGTGTTATATAAACATGTCACTTTTTTTTATAGCTACTTCACTGGTGCGATCATACTCCAGTCTTATTTCATCAATGCAACTCCAGCCTCTTAGCTTCAATTGAGCCACTGTGGTGCGCTATAAAGTGAACAATTTCCTATTTGTTGGAAATAGTCCAACTTTAGTATCTGCAAAGAGAAAAGATGGGTTAAAGTCCTGGCTCGAAACTTCTGTGAAAACTTTTTTCGGAAACCGATGGACATTTGCATTTACAAGATTTTCAATTTTTATTTCAGAATCCCAGCATTCACAGTTCTTTTATCTTTTCAAGTAATTGTAGGATGGTGTAGGTCAACAAATCCCACATAAAGTGATATCTGGTACTTTATCTTACCAGGGAGAACTATTAAAGTACAGTATAGGGCATGTTCACAGCTGTCTAAAGTACATGACACATTGGTAGAAAGAAGAAGCCAGCCACGATTAGTGTCCCAATACTGATCCTGTGGGATACTCTCCTGGTGAGTGAGAACGGATTTCAATAAAAGGAAATTTGGGCTCCTTCAGAAATTTTTCCTAAAATAAACAAGAGTGTTGCCTATTTCCACATGAAAAATTCTCGTCAGCTAAGTAGATCTCTTCTCATTGAGATAGTTATGGCTGTAATGGTTAGAACTATTTCAGAAGAGGAACCATTCAGCTATGTGGGGTTAGGGCTCTTTTCCCCCTTTTACTTTTTTGGGGGGTATACTTCTCTTCTGGACTGCTGGCTAAATATTGCATTAAAAAATATATAAAGCTCTTCAACAGAATTGAAAGTTGATAAAAAAAGATTCAGTATTGCCACTGGGAGCGTCAATCTACCCCGAAATCCCCCAAAACTTCATTCAATATGTGACTGTCACAGCCATTGCAGCTGCTTCAAATTCAGCTGCAAAATTAATATTTATGCGTGCAACCAATACAAATCACAACATGGTCATTATCTTCGACAGGCAGCAGAACACGTAGAGTAAAACACTTTGTTCACTTTCTGGGAAGAAAGAATACAGCTGTCGCTTGCCAGTTATTTTTTAAAACTGTATTTCATATCAAAAGCATAAATAAGTACAGTATAGACTCAAATTTCATTCCTCTTCTCGTTTCACAGTCACCAACAAATTTGCAATATGATCGCCATTCCAAATATACCCCATATGATGGGCATTGATAGATCTATTCTGGGTGGCTCATAAGACCAAGAAGAAACTTTTTTTAGGCAAAAAAACACAGCCGCTACAGTTGAAATGTTTATTTGCATGGCATTTGATGTACGTGCAAAGTAGTACATACATTATTAACAAAGTGCATCCACAAAATGGCAGTCAGCAAGAAATCATAGTAAATGAAACGCCAAGGGCCATCATTTTCTGTCAGCAGCATAAATAACACACTGCAGTCTAAGTTTGACAACATGGCTCTTTGTTTGATGGACAGACTGTAATGCAAGTTCTGCTTCCCATAGAGAGGGTGCTGACCCATGTTTACCTTCCTGGAACAAGCAGATGCCGTGCTTATCAAGAGCTACAGATTGAACAAGCAGGCAGTACTGGCCCTCAAGAAATCCTGAACTCAGTACTGCCTGAAGTGATGCTCTGGTTTTAAATATAAAGGTCACATCAGTATTAACTTTTATTGCCTCTCGCTCATTTCAGACAACTATAATGGACATATTTAACTTTAGTCAGTCATGCTTCTTGTCTTTGGCAACTTATTTTTGCAAGATTAATAGATCCCAGTAACTAGTACCCTCCAACAGTGCAGCAGAAATATCAGGCCACAAACAACTTTCAGCAGCAGGCTTTGAAATTGTCCTCTGCCAATTAGCTACATACGATGCATCGATGATGAGGAAATGTTTTACAATAGGAAACGGTTCTAACCAGTCCAGTGGTGCACACACTGTACCACTGGATGGTACAACACTGGTGCATGTTTCTGTTACATGTACAATTTCCAATCTCTAATCCACTTGCATCAGTGGAAGGTGCCAAATGAAGGACTGGTACAACGCCCCCCTTTCAAAAAACATTAAAACAAAATTCAAGCGTGCTTTCAGTAGAATAACAAACCTCCAGGGTAAACTGCTTTTATTAGATAAGTCTGCTTTCCTTACAAATATGAATTTACAACAGCAAGGTTGAAATTTTCAGATATGTGGCATTTCTAGCTCATTTCCATATTAATCTCAAATGTCACATCGTATTTGCTTCATGCTCTGACGGGAACAGGATATTTACCCAACTTCCAACTTACGATAGATGGCCCCACAATCCACATCTGCCCCTCAATACTGGTGTTGGCCTACCTTTGTGCTTTTGTACAAGTTATTGAACTTCTTCCTGACCTCATAAAATCATAGAAATTTACAGCACAGAAGGAGGCCATTTGGCCCATCGTGTCTCCGTCATCTGAAATCTGGTGGATCAGTTTCACAGCATTCACATGGCAAATTCACATGAGGCCTGCTTACATTTTGTCTTTATTGTCATTTACATCTGCTGAGCCAAAAATAATCCCTCTCCTGTCCAGGGTGGCAATTAAAGTTTGGACAGAGACTTGCACGTGAAGTAAGCTTTTCTTACATGTCGTTAACGCACAGAAACCCCTGAATTAAGTTCTCTGCAAGTTCCTTAAATTGCTAAGTGCTGCACATACCAGTTAAGTAATAGCTAAGCCACTGAAGGACCAAGAGAAAGATGAAGAAGGAGAAACAGAGATGCCTGGAGAATTTAAAGAAACAAGAGTGAAGCAAAAAGAACGGGTGGAGATTTCGAAAGACCAAGACAAAGAGAGAGACAATAGAAGCACTACTGGAAAATTCAAAAGAAAATCAAACAGAAGCAGAACTGGAAAATTGAGTGTAAGAAACAAAAATTACATAGAATCTAGAGCACAGAAACAGGCCTTTCGACCCAACTGGTCTATGCCGGTGTTTATACTCCACACGAGCCTCCATCCGCTCTCATTACTTGTTCCCATCCTTCCCCCATATCCCTCTATTCTTTTCTCCCTCATGTGTGCATCATGTTCCCCCTTACACATGTCAATGCTATCTGCTTCAGCCACTCCATATGGCAGCACGTTCTACATTCTCAGCACTCTCTGTGTAAAAAAATTCTTTATTGGAGCTTAAACCTATGACTGAGGCTGGAATTGCCAGCTGATGTGGATAAACTCCATGATAGAAAGAGACGTGCATGCTGGAAGTTGTTTTCACAAAATCAGCCCCAATCACATGAAAACATGTAGAAATGACTGTAGCCTATCGATTAATTGTGTGTGTGTGTATATGTGTGTGTATGTATATGTGTGTGTAAGAGAAGATGCATTTGCAATTTTCACCCTTGTCTTGTGAAACAGCAATATCCAGAATGCACTGTGACAGGCAGAATGTTTCTAAACAACTGTGACTTACCAGGGACAACATTTTTTGTTTTTATTTTGATGGAGGTACAAGGAGGGATATTTACAAGATGCCTTGATGCTGATCTCGAGTATTGTAGTTTCAGTCAGTCAGACAACCTGACAAACTATGGCGAATGACCACCCATTCAAGTGCTGGTCACTAGAGACTTCACAGTGTGAAAATTTCCCCCTGGCAGTGTTGCGCCTTCAGTTAAAACATCTAATCCACCATGGCAAATAAGTGAGAAAAAATTCTTGAATATAAAATCATGCAAATAACTGTTTTCAAAAAGGAAGTTTTTAGGGAGGAAGGGGGGAAGAATAAGCAAATAAATAATGGTATTTGCATTTTAAGTAAATGCTGAAATTTAAGTGTGGGAGGTAGAGCAAAGAAAATAATAATGTAGATATCTGGAAATGGGAAGCTTGATGAAGGAAGAACAAAGTTACTTGCATCTTAAGCACATTTTGTAAGAGATAGAAAAACAGTATTACCAATATTATATCTGTCAGGCCTTTATCTTTCAGTATCAGTAATGTAGGTAAAATTTGTACCCTGTCGGTCATGTGATATATTGATGCAGTAAACTTGCTCTATGATCGAGATGGGTGTATCACTGTCATGTTTAGATTGCTATGGGACCATGAAAAACAACAATCTACATTACCATAGCAGATTAAATAGAAAGAGCCTCAGAGACTGCTTTACAGAGTAGTGGATAGTGAACTGGACACTGAGCAGGAAGGGAAAAGGATCAGGAGTTGTCGAAAGCTGTGGCCCAAGAGTATGATCTTAATGAAGTGTTTGAAGGTAACAAGGCAAAGAGGCTGTGGGAGAGAGTTCCAGCCCACAAGTGCATAATGGCTGAATCAGGAGCATAGGGAGAGAAAACAAGAAGTATGGGCAATGTTGATGGAGTGGAGAATATACTCATGGACGTTAAGATTGCAGAGGTAGGGAGGGATGAGGCTGTGGAGGGATTTGAAAGGGAGACCAAGAGTCTGCAAGCTGATTCTCAGGGATATGAGAAGCCAGAGAAATTTGGTGATAACAGGAGAAAAAAAAATCAAAAATCACACATCAGATACTGGGCCACTAGTCAACATCGTCATGGGAGATCTACAATTAACTAAATTTTTTTTTTTAATTTCACGTCAAGCAATGTGTGCCACACATATGAGGTATCCATCACACAAAGATTACATTTGATTTCCGGCTCTTCACAGTTCTGACGAAAGGTCATCGACCTGAAACGTTAACTCTCTTTCTCTCTCCACGGATGCTGCCTGGCCTGCTGAGTTTTTCCAGCGTTTTCTGTTGTTATTTTACACAAAGATTACTGATTGGTGCCTGGGCCAGTCAAAAATCCAATATTTCACTCTGTGTACATCTTTCACAAACCTCCTGCTAAATCCTTTGAGAGTCATTGGCACTCCTCCCTCACTCCAGCCCACCTGCCGTGCCACCACAACACGATAGCCTCCAATTCATCGTGAGCAATACAATTTATCCGAAGACCATTTAACTGAGTTGACACATATCCATACTGGTCAGCCCCCCAAGCATGCCAAACCACCATTTACAAATATTTCATAATATATCAGCTTCCAATGTACACCACTGGAATTGATGCACGATAGGTATCTGAACAGGATGCTTCCCAAATAATATGGATAAATTGTTTTACATTGTAATTATACTGTAGGCTGTCACCCTTTGTGCAGCTACTGGCTTCAGTTTGCATGTCAGGAATCAATACAATGACTAATTAGGTATCAATTCATGAAGCCTAATGCACTGTACAGCACTTGGTTAATTAGGTTGGTAGCAAACCTAAAGAACGCCACAGTTAGTACAGACTTTTACAATTATCACAGTTCCTCAGTGCCCTTGAATTTATGGTCTGCGAAATACAACTGGAACTCATGATTCTTGTTGAGCTATATGTTCAGCTACAACTGCATTTTTAAACAGCTAAATGAGTAAATTACCTCAAAATAGAAATTACAAACTTTTTGAAGGGTGTTATTAAAGTCAATAAATGTGAAATGTAGGAATCTGTGAAGTACTATGAGAATAAATATGACAATGCATTGTGTTATCAGAGAATTTCCCCATGTGACCTCTTCCTGGTCTCACATTCTGTACAAGGCAAGCCCAATAGTCAAAGTGAATGCCTCTAAAGCAACAGCAACAACGTGCTAGGGAATCACCAATTCTCACTTCCACTCTATATAAGGTAGCCCACGAGAGATCGTAGCCCATCCCCGGCGGAAATTGATATCTCTGTTTGCTATCGACACAAGATAGACATTTAACAATGTCAGCCACATACCTCACTTGCCATCCTGAGGCATAGAAACACACAGAAGTTAACACACAGAAATGGGCCATTCAGCCAAACCAGATCTTTTTGGCGTTTACCCCCATGAAAACAAATACCCACCCTGTTACCATATCCCTTCAACCCCTTTTCCTTCATCCACCTGTCCAATCTAATTTTGACAGTTTCTGCCTCAAGCACTAACCCTGGAGATTAATTCCATAGCCTCACAACCAATGTCCCCTTTAAACTGCACGGTGCTCTGGACCTCCTGCGCAGCCGGCTCACCGGGTTTTCAATGGGAAAAACCGCGCATGCGCAGTATTTTGAATGGGCCGCGCAGCCCATTAAAGGGGCCACGCACCCAAAAGAAATTAAAGGGAACATTGCTCACAACTCTCCATATGAAGACATTTCTCCTGTAGTTTTTAGCTCCCTCTCTCAGGTGCTTCCCTCAAGAATGGCAGAAATCCCACAGTGCTGTCTTTTGCATATAATGCAGATTTCTCTATGTATTTTCTTGATTTCCTTTGATCTCGTGTTTTTCAGAAAATCTGGGCAGAGGGGGCGAGGATGATTCTGGCAAACGCTTGTTGCAAGCTGTGCTTCTCCGCCATAATGGTGTTGAACACCAACCTCCCATCTCATTTCCACACAGGAAACACCTCCTTCTTTTAACTGTGAGATTAGATTCACCATCAAGGTGCAACAGCTTTCTATTGATGGCCTGGTTATTCATTCTGAGAAAGAGGTCTTTATCCTTCACGGTACTTTTCTCAGGATCTATACAATCTCTTCTGCAGCCAAGCCTAATTCTGGATAAGCTTACATCACCGATACTAAAACCATTATAGATGGTGCATGTGGGAGGTATTATCAACTTTTCTTAATCCATATTTGCCAGAGGAACTCCTACTAATCTCTTGCTTTATGCAGGGTATGTCATTAATACCCAATTGGAACTTGAATTTGATGTCTCCCGCTTTCAAGCCTTCAACATGTTTGAGTTAAAAGTTTCTCACCTGGGATGCTAGACTACTACGAACTCTGATTTCAGCAAGAAGAACGAGTGTAATTCAAGCCTGGTGATAGAGCAACCTTACTTTGGCTGGCATTCAGATTGTGTGATCCTTCAGACCAATCCAAAATTCTTGCCTAGGGTGGTACCATTATTCCATACAAATTCAGGAAATCAATGTTCCAAAATTTACCCTCCTCCTCATAGTTTGGAGTGTGAAAAGCACATCCATTTCAGAGATGCTCATCGCCATAACAGTTTATGTGGTCCACACTAAATTTCTCAGTCAGCTTTTCATATCATGCTGCGCTAAAACATCCAGTTCCCCAGTTATCAAATTGCAACTTGCCTGATAGTAAGAAAAATATATTCTTCATTGATGGCAAGAATTTATCAAAGCCAGTGGAGACACATTAAATGTGTTTCTCTCCTCAAAAAACTAACCCTTGACCCCTCCAGCCTTGCAAACTACTGCTCCATCTCCAGCCTCCCTTTCCTCTCCAAAGTCTTGAACGTGCCTCCCAAATCCGTGTCCATCTTTCCTGGAACTCCATGTTTGAATCCCTCCAATCAGGTTTCTGCCCCTGCCACAGTACCAAAACGGCTCTTATCAAAATCACAAATGACATCCTTTGTGACTGTGACAAAAGTAAACTATCCCTCCTCATCCTTCTTGACCTGTCTGCAGCCTTTGACATGGTTGACCACTCCATCCTCTCCAACGCCTCTCCACCGTAGTCCAGCTGGGTGGGACTACACTCGCCTGGTTCCATTCTTATCTATCTAATCATAGCCAGAGAATCACCTGCAATGGCTTCTCTTCCTGCTCCCGCATCGTACCCTCTGGTGTCCACCAAGGATGTATCCTTGGTTTCCCCTCCTATTTCTTATCTACATGCTGCCCCTCAGTGACATCATCCGAAAACACTGCATTAGTTTCCACATGTACACCCAGCTCTAACTCACCACCACTTCTCTCGACCCCTCTACTGTCTCTAACTTATCAGACTGCTTGTCCAACATCCAGTACTGGATAGCAAAACTTTCCTCCAACTAAATATTGGGAAGACTGAAGCCATTGTCTTCAGTCCCCGCCACAAACTCCATTCCCTAGCCACCTACTCCATCCCTCTCCCTCGCATCTGTCTGAGTATGAACCAGACTGTTTACAAGCTTGGTGTCATATTTGACCCCGAAATGAGCTTTCGACCACATATCCGTGGCATAACTAAGACCGCCTATTTCCACCTCTGTAACTTCGCCCGACTCAGCCCCTGCCTCAGCTGATCTGCTGCTGAAACCCTCATCCATGCCTTTGTTACCTCTAGACTTGACTATTCCAACGCATTACTAACTGGCCTCCCACGTTCTACCCTACGCAAGCTTGAGGTCATCCAAAACTCGGCTGCCCGTGTCCTAACTCGCATCAAGTCCCGTTCACCCATCACCCCTGTGCTCGCTGGCCGACACTGGCTCCCGGTTAAGCAATGCCTCGATTTAAAAATTCTCATCCTTGTTTTCAAATCCCTCCATGGCCTCGCCCATCCCTATCTCTGTAATCTCCTCCAGCCCCCCAACCTCTTGAGATATCCGTGCTCTTCAAATTCTGGCCTCGAGCATCACTCAATCGCCCAACCATTGGCGGCCGCACCTTCAGCTGCCAAGGCCCTAAGCTTTGGAATTCCCTCCCTAAACCTCTCCGCCTCTCTTTCCTCCTTTAAGACTCTCCTTAAAATCTACCTCTTGTCACCTGCCCTAATATCTCCTTATGTGGTTCGGTGTCAAATTTTGTTTTATAACACTCCTGTGAAGCACCGTGGGACATTTTACTACATTAAAGGCGCTACATAAATACAAGTTGTTGGTGTTCTATAGCCACACTTTGGGCTTCTCTGAAAAAATCTGTTAATGGTATTTGTTTTGCAGCCACTTGGAACGATCCGCACAATAGCATAACATCATTGTCTAAGTCTTACAAATGATACAGCCTTTTTTTTTAGATGTTCCTTCGGTTATATATTTGGATATTTTATACCCTTCTTACACTAGATTTTCCAGCTTCTGTGTCTTTGATCACTCGCATAGGTGAGTCGCAATTCCCTATGCCTTTAAGAATATCATTAGGAACATGAGAAGGCCATTCAGCCCCTCGAGCCTGTTCCGCCATTCAATTAGATCATGGCTGATCTGTATCTTAACTCCATTTACTTACCTTTGTTCCAAATCCCTTAACACCCTTGCCTACCATAAATCTATCAATCTCAGTTTTGAAATTTTCAATTGACCAAGCCTCAACAGCAAACTTACACTAATGTAGTACGAATGAAGGCACACTTGTATTACGACAATTACACTGATACATGCTGGCAAATTGTCGATACCACACATGCTCAGACTGAAGAATCCTGGAAATTGCCAGGCACAGGTAACTCACTTCAGCTGACAAGAGTGATAGCGTTGGAAAACTCCAAGCTCAAGCTTTTGGATCAATAATCACAATCTCTGTCTCAAAATTTCACAACCAATCTCTTCTCACTACAAAAAGGGGAAATAAACTGATGGGCTCAATACCCTATTCTGAACAACTGTGTTCTTAACTTGTGCCTTTACTTCAGGATTTGATTTCAATACTCAGCAAACCTCTTATTACAGTGACACCATGCAATCAGACCACCTACTCTGAACAAATTAGTTGGCTGCAAGGATTTAATGTAATGTGCCAATTATATATGGGAAATCATAGTATTTGTTGGAAACAGCAATACAATTGGTATTTTCTGTTTTTAACATACATTGATTTTACTGGATTGAGTGTCTGGGTGCGAAACTAAGAGAGCTTGAGGGCTAACTGCTCAGTTCTGCAGCAATAGGTCTTCTAATCCCTCTTTTGAAGAGTTCACTATAGCTTGTGCTCAAATTAAATCTTAAAATATTGGAATGTGTATTAATTCTCTGCAAATATTTTTAATGTTATTTTTGCTCTCAGCACCTCACAGTCATTCTAAGTTGATTCCCTTGGAGCAAGGTTTAGCATGCTATCAAAAATACTTAAATTCAAGATTCACAGATGCAGCAAAAATTCACATAATTCACATTAAAAGGGTAGGAAACTCCCAGGGTAAACACTGTGAATGTTAAGTACTTGCCTTGAGAGGTGGCCCATGTCTTTTTTCTATTCAACAATTTCATCTAAAAATAGCAGCCTTTTGAAGGGCTCTTGAATGGAGCCCCTTTACCGAGTGTGAAATGGGCTTGCTCCAATGCCATCAGCCTAAAGGATTCTTTGGAGCCTTCTTGCTCCTCAGTGTCAGTGGGGGTAATTTTAACTTTTATCAGGCGGTCGAAAAACGGGTACCCATTTTACGCCTCGCCCAATTTTGTTTTCCAGTGCCGAGTCGCTATCACCTTTTTTGCCCGGCAATAAAAGTTAAAAAGATCCCGTTTTGCATTTTCAGATTGATGGCAAGTATTTTTCTTTTTAATTAGTAAAATTTAATTACACAATCTTTTAAAAAAGTTTACTTTTAAAAAGAAAAAATAATTTTGGTTTTCGTTCCAAAGACCTGCGGCCCAAATGATTTTTAACAGTGCAATGCCACTTTTACCCATGTGCACACATTACACAGGAATTGCCCATGGCCAGAAAAGACCACTGACTAATCCCAGAAAATATATCAAATGATACCCCTCTATCAAATACTTCTCCCACTCTGATACAATCAGTGCCTACTGCCTCCCTTGCGAGTCTGTTCCATGCATTTACCATCCTCTATTTAAAGTAGTTAAACCTAAACTGTATTTTCACCTTTACTCTTCTAAGTTTAAGGTTATGTCCTTTCTAATAGAATCTGTAACCATCCCCATAGTCACACTGCAATTGAATGTACCCATATCACCTGACCCTGCATACTGTAAAGTCACAGGATCAGATGGTAAAGAATATTGACTTATAATTTTCACCCATGGGCAAACAGCGCGTAAATAGGATGTGAATCCATCCAGTGCTACATTTTTTTTTTAAGAAACAAAATAGTTTTAAACCAGCGATAGCATGCTCTTGCCAGCAAGGTTACAGAGCTTGGGCTTCTATGAATAAAAATTTCTATTGCTTATATCTTTCCAATCTGCAAAAGGAGGAATTCCTGGCTCCAACCTCTTCTTTGCAATGCAAAATTGCTAACAACTCACTATACCTGCATATAAAAGTCATTACAATTAATTCCACCAGCACTAAAACCCAAATATTGAAAATGACTGCAAGTGAGGCTCATTTACTCCACACACACACACACACACACACGGCCCACTCTATTCAGAATGTTGTGTGGGGAGTGGGGGTCAATTTTCATCTCTCTACACTCTGTTTTCAGTGTGAATGGGACAGCACCAAGACGAAAATTTAACTTCCTGCCTCAGGCCCATTTGCAATTTTTAAGCAGGCAGCCCGGAAACACGCATAAGCTTCCTTATTCAATGCAAGCCAATGATGTCTTTAGGTCCCTGATGAAATTTTCGTTCCACTCAGAGGTAAATCAGCCCATTATTCATGGGAAATACAGGGAGGGAAACGACCAGGTTCAGTGCAAGTTCAAGGGGTGGATGGAAGCAGGTCCGGGAATATTATTAATTTATTGATCTGGCAGTTTTGAACCTTCAAGATTACCTGAATTGCCTTCTGTATTCCTTCTGCTAAGTTCTCAGCTCCTTAAATAAGGCCCGCCATCGCCCATTCCCTGCCAATCTGTCCAGTTCTGCCCCCCTCACCACTCGTTAAGGTTTGCTGCAAGTCCATGCTCAGTAGCTACCCTGTCAGATATCCTGCCCTTCCAAAATGAAGTGCTGACTGTCAGAACTTGGACAGCTCACTAACTACATTTCAAGGAGGCCCGACCATCAAAATAGTTCAGGCCCAACACCGACGATATCGGTCCGGTATTGCAATCGCTCCGCCCACCACCTGGCGTATGCCAAAGGCCAAAATTGGGGCCTATATTTTGCGGATGTGAAGAAAGAATACCGTCCAACACAATACATGCAACAATATCATTAAAATGTTAAGTAATACAAATCACGCGAGTTGAATAATTTACAATCTTGGATTATTTCATGAGAAAAATGGCAAACAATATTCATAAACGCCTGTATTAGATTGCTGAATATAATTCAGATTAGTTACTGTTGAACCATTTAGAGAATAGAGTAACTTTTACCTACTAAAAGCTTTTATCAAATGCTCTGATCTGGGTTTTACCTCACCTTCTGTTTATTTGGTTTAATTAATGTTCGAGGTGCTGAGTAACATTTTCAATCCCAAAGTAAAGTGTTTTTTAATTTTGTTAATTAAATTAAGCAAATTTTTACTATTGGTTAAAACTTGGTGAAGCGAACATAGGTTTGTGCTTCAATTCCTTGATCCCAACAAGGGTTTCAGGAGAAGGTAGTGGATGCTATGCATTTCCTCCCAGGAAAAATGGAGAAAAGCCCAGAGTACCACTGAAAGAGGCCAAAGAGTAGGTAATCTGCAAGCAGTGGCATGAAAAGGCCTAAATGACAGGATAAAATTGCGAAGAATGAGCGCATTCATCTTTTTACTTTACAACACTGAATAATTTTCAGCTCAATCTTGGGAAAAGCTTTTGAGAACAGACAGACTGACCAGACGACTGCAAGAGCATATGCTGATGGAGACCAACCATTTTATTCATCCAGTTTCCTCAATTATAATGCAAAATTTTTGAATTAGTTTATAGAAAGGTTCTGGCCGGCGTTATCATAAAATCAACCTGCTTCTGGAGCTTCGGAGATTAAAAATCATACAGCAGAATGGAAATTTCTCAACTTCATATATAAGATACGTTTTGAAAAGTACATAGCAGTGCTTCCATCTCTTAATATACATCAATTAGTTATGAGGAATATAAAGAAAGAACGAGGATAACAGAATACTTTTTTAATAATATTTCCTGGATGATTTGAAAAATGTTATTCTAGCAACAAAAATGACTCTCTCAGTAGATTGGATTCCTGTAGAAAAGAGAAACATGGAGAGCATGGTCAAAACTAGTCCAGGCAGTCATGCATATTACCTCAGGGAGTAATCCAAAATATTCTTCATTTTCACATCTGTCCACAGCCCAGAAACTGCAGCGGTGGATGGGAGTGTCACCCAAAGGATTTCCATTATTGCTGTTTTTATAGAGGAACGCCTCTTGAACTGAAGTATTGGAGCAAACTAATTCTCTGTAAAAGCCATCAGTGATGAGATGGGTTGGTGGTAGATCCTGATCTTACCTTGAGGTTCATTCGGTTCATCCGCAACACCAGGTCTGCTTACTAAAAGTGACCCACTAGGCACTCACGTCAGGGAGTTGAGCTTCTTCCCAATTAAAGTTTCAGAATAGGTTAAGATTGTTTCAGCCCCAAGATCTCTAACCATTCGTTTTACCAGATGAAACTGTTTCACGCTACACTGGAAATGTCACCTGTCAAATTGATGTGACATTGAATCAAGGAAACTTACAGCACAGGAGGAGGCCATCGTGCCTGTGCTGGCTCTTTGAAAGAACGGTTGTGCTTAGTCCCACATCCCGGCTTTTTGTCCGTAACCCTGTAATTTCCTCATCCTCAAGTACCTGTCCAACTCTCTTAAAATTATTTACGGAATCAGCTTCCACCACCTTTTCAGGTAGGGTGTTCCAGATCCCTCAACTCTCAGTGAAAAAATTCTCATCGCCCTCTAGATTGTCTGCCTGATTGGACTGACTTCCTGGAATATTTGCTCTCGCACTTTTCAGAGGCTGGACTTTTATCTTTCCTATAGTGGAGAATTGGACCAGGGCACGCAGAGTTATGTCAGTCCCCATTTTAAAGTCATGCATCCCATGCTTATATTTATAATACTTTGATTTTATGCTACGTGTAGTTAATTCGCAAAACTTACAGCAATTTGGGAAGCAGAGCAGTAGAGTTGGTTGGAGCACAAAGTTTCTCTGCAGTATTGATTGAGGAGCTGGGAGATTGAAAACTGAGGTGACACAGGCAGAAGAGTATAATTACAATGTGACAAGTTTGGCATTCAGCGCACTCCCCAATAGCATCATGCAGGCACATCTCGACCCTGTATTGTATTCTTTCCTCCAGGACCAAGAATAGAACAGAAAGCCTGAAGGAAAGATGTGAGCATGACCTAGGCCTAGTATTATGGGAGACGGAATGGCAAAGGGTATGGAGTCAGACCCCCAAGCACCACCACCTGCAGCAACATGTACAAAAGCCAACTCAAAATCATAGATTACACATACTGCACCCTACATGTGCTCTACAAATTCCATCCCTTCATAACAAATGATTGCTGAAGGGGCCACAACAAGGAGGACACCTTCCTCGACAAATTCTAGACAAGCCCCCACATTCAGCCATTCTGAACAACAGTCCAGGAGATCACTACATATATGACCAGTCTCTCAATGGCAGGGACACAACTCAGTGCTGGCAGAGCCTGCCCGCCCACTGGGGAGAGGGAGAGAGAGAGAGAGAGAGAGAGAGAGAGAGAGAGAGCCTCCTGCAACAAACAGAGTGATGTTTGACCTCTGCCTGGAACGGGGGAAATAGCAAGCAAAGAGAGAGCATGAAAACATTATGACAACTAAAATCAAAGAAAACCCAAAGATATTTTATAAATACAGTAAGAGCAAGAGGATAACTAAAGAAAGAGTAGGGCCTATTAGAGACCATAAAGGTAATGTGTGTGTGGAGATGGAAGACGTGGGCATGGTTCTTAATGAATACTTTGCGTCTGTTTTCACAAAAGAGAGGGGCGATGCAGACATTGCAATCAGAGAGGAGGAGTGTGAAATATTAGATGAAATAAACAGAGTGAGAAAGGAAGTATTAAGGGGCTTACCAGCTTTGAAAGTGGATAAATCCCCAGGCCCGGATGAAATGTATTCCAGGCTGTTAAGAGAAGCAAAAGAGGAAATAGCAGAGGCTCTGACCATCATTTTCCAATCCTCTCTGGTTACAGGTGTGGTTCCAGAGGACTGGAGGACTGCCAACGTTGTACCTTTGTTTAAAAAGGGAGAAAGGGATAAACCGAGTAATTATAGGCCAGTCAGCCTAACCTCAGTGGTGGAAAAATTATAGGAAAAAGTTCTGAGGGACAGGATAAATTTTCATTTAGAAAGACACGGATTAATCAAGGACAGTCAGCACGGATTTGTTAAGGGAAGGTCGAGTCTGACTAACTTGATTGAATTTTTTGAGGTGGTAACATGGAGGGTCGATGAGGGTAGTGCGATTGACCTTCAATGACCACAACCATTTTCCTTTGTGCTCCGTATGACTCCAGCCAGTGGAGCGTTTCCCGCTGATTCCCAATGACTTCAGTTTTACTAGGGCTCCTTGATGCCACAAATGCTGCCTTGATGTCAAGGGCAGTCACTCTCACCTCACCTCTGGAATTCAGCTCCTTTGTCCATGTTTGGACCAAGGCTGTAATGAGGTCGGGAGCCGAGTGGTCTTGGCGGAACCCAAACTGGGCATCAGTGAACAGGTTATTGGTGAGTAAGTGCCACTTGATAGCACTGTCGATGACACCTTCCATCACTTTGCTGATGACTGAGAGTAGACTGATGGGACGGTAATTGGCCGGATTGGACTTGTCCTGCTTATTGTGGACAGGACATACCTGGGCAGTTTTCCACATTGTCGGATAGATGCCAGTGTTGTAGCTGTACTGGAACAGCTTGGCTAGAGGCGCGGCTAATTCTGGAGCACAAGTCTTCAGCACGATAGCCGGGATGTTATCGGGGCCCACAGCCTTTGCTGTACCCAGTGCGCTCAGCCGTTTCTTGATATCACGTGGAGTGAATCGAATTGGCTGAAGACTGGCTTCTGTGATGGTGGCGATCTCGAGAGTAGGTCTGATAAGGTACCACATGGCAGACTGGTTATGAAAGTAAAAGTCCAGGGTAAAGTGACAAGTTGGATCCAAAATTGGCTCAGAGGCAGGAAGCAGAGGGTAATGGTTGATGGGTGTTTTTGTGACTGGAAGGCTGCTTCCAGTGGGGTTCCGGAGGGCTCAGTACTAGGTCCCTTGCTTTTTGTGGTAAAAATCAATGATTTAGACTTGAAGGTAGGGGATATGATTAAGAAGTTTGCAGATGATACTGAAATCGGCAGTGTGGTTGACAATGAAGAAGAAAGCTGTAGACTGCAGGAAGATATCAATGAACTGGTCAGATGGGCAGAACAGTGGCAAATGAAATTCAATCCAGAGAAAAGTGTGAGGTAATGCATTTGGGACGGGCTAACAAGGCAAGGGAATACACATTAAATGGTAGGACATTGAGAAGTGTAGAGGAACAAAGGGACCTTGGAGTGCATGTCCACAGATCCCTGAAGGTAGCAGGCCAAGTAGATAAGGGTGGTTAAGAAGGCATACGGAATACTTGCCTTTATTAGCCAAGGCATAGAATACAAGAGCGGGGAGGTTATGCGTGAACTGTATAAAACACTAGTTAGGCCACAGCTAGAGTACTGCGTGCAGTTCTGGTCACCACATTACAGGAAAGATGTGATTGCACTAAAGAGGGTACAGAGGAGATTTACGAGGATGTTGCCTGGACTGCAGAATTTTAGCTACGAGGAAAGATTGGATGGGCTGGGTTTGTTTTCTTTGGAACAGAGGAGGCTAAGGGGAGACCTTATTGAGGTGTATAAAATTATAAGGGGCCTAGATAGCGTGGATAGGAAGGACCTATTTCCCTTAGCAGAGAATTAATAACGAGGGGGCACAGATTTAAAGTAATTGGTAGGAGGTTTAGAGGGGATTTGAGGGGAAATTCTTTCACCCAGAGGGTGGTGGGGGTCTGGAACTCACTGCCTGAGAGGGTGGTAGAGGCAGAAACTCTCACCACATTTAAAAAGTGCTTGGATGTGCACTTGAAGTGCCGTAACCTACAAGCTAAGGACCAAGTGCTGGAAAGTGGGATTAGGCTGGATAGCTCTTTGTCGGCTGGCGTGGACACGATGGGCCGAATGGCCTCCTTCCGTGCTGTAAATTTGTATGATTCTATGAATCTGGGACCTGTACTCAGAGACACACGTAACACAAACTACCCTATCAGTAGAGCAACCCACACATTGGTCATGAGAGGCACCCCAACCAGCACGAACACCAATGTGCAGGGTCTTTGCCCACCGTCCCCAAGCCTAAATAAGCAGCTGGAACCAAGGTCAAATAAGGTCTTTCAACCCCCAACCTGCATCGCTACCAGTGCAAGCAGCTTGATGAGGCAATACTTTCCCCCACCCAAGGGCAAAGTGACTCCATAAACTATGCAGAAGAATTTCAATTCTCATTAAATGTACAATGATCTCACAAAATATATATGTGAATGTATCAATAATTACACAATGGTTTCAGTAAATGTGCGTGAACGTAAATCTCTTCGTGTTTTTCTGAATCCTGAATTAAATTATGTTTACATTAGTAGCTTCTATTATAAACAATGACATTAGAAAAAAAAAAGTTAACACAAAAGTGTGACATAAGCCTGATAATGGAAAGTAAATATTTCTAGACACAAGGTGCACATAGATGTAGGATTTTCAATAATATTATGGCCCAGAATTTGCGACGGGTAATAACAGGCGAACTAACAGCATTCGTCCTTATTAGCCCTTTGAAACTGACCGCAACTTCAGGATTTAGCGCATGCGCATCCTAATGCAGAACTCTTGAAGTTGCAGTCAGTCATTCACTGCTCCGATACTGGCTGCGCTGTGCCCCCCCACCCCCCACCCCCCACCATAGCTGGCAATCAGAGTAACCTGTGAAGTCAGTGAAACTGATGAAAACTTCTGCTCTTCCGCGGTAATATCATTGTTAATTACCCCATTAAAAGTTCGACCCAAAGGGATTAGGTGTAACTGGGGTTTTAACAGCATATTGACTGCTGAACAAAGGTTATGGTCCTGAAAAACTAATTTTAATTTTGTGGATTGCCAAATTTATCCATTTTAATAAAAATAAAAATTTCTAAGAAACATTAAAAAAAATGTTTTTAAAGTTTGTTCATCTTTATTTCAGGTTTGCCTTTTCCCCATGAGAACCCCAATCTTTGCTCTCTCTAAGATTTTTAAAAAGTTAGAAGGAAAGGAGCTGAGCCACTTCCTGGTTCGCTGTCTGAGAGAATTTTGCATTTTGATTGGCTGCTTAGACAGCTTGTTAGAGTCATAGGGCTGGATTTTGATACTGGGGCGGGTTGGGGTCGTGTCATCCACTTTTCGTGTTATCCACCCGACTGCAATTGGATGTGGGAGATTGATGCGATTTTCACCTAATTGGGCAATTGAGTTCCAGCATGTGGGAACCCATGACCCAATTAGTGTATTCAGTCAGAAAGTCGCCTCTGATGATGTCATCATTGCTGCTGCATTGAAGGTCTGCAAAGACTGCCTGGCCTTTGCTGTGAGAGGACCTGGATGCAAAATGAGCAGCAGCAGCCCCAAGTCTGCTCCCAGATATTTTTGCACCACCACTCCCAGATATGTCTCCCATCCACCACCACTCCCAGATATGTCTCACATCCACCACCACTCCCAAATATGTCTCCCATCCACCACCACTCCCAGATATGACTCCCAGATATGTCAGCCAGCCAGCCAAATGTGCTCCCGCCAGGTTTCACATTCGTGGTTCAGAACAGGCGTACTTCACGTAGAAAAAGGGTTAAAATCACAAAGGCCTTTCAAAATGGCATTTTAGAGGCAATTTAGTGCTTGTTAAGGGCCTTAACGGCCTATCCTGCCTCTTGGAGGCGGGACGGAGTCGGGACCAGCAGACACGATTTAATGAAAATTGTGTGGAGGCGGGATGGAGGCGGGCTTGTGCCCGCCCGCCAGTTTTCGCAATTTTAACCCCCCACACGCCTCCAAACCCACCTCCACGGGTCAATGAAAATCCAGCCCATAGAGTTATACAGCACAGAAAGAGGCCCTTCGGCCAATCGTGTCTGCGCCGGCCATCAAGTCCTATCTATTCTAATCCCATTTCCCAGCACTTGGTCCGTAGCCTTGTATGCTATGGCATTTCAAGTGCTCATCTAAATGCTTCTTGAATGTTGAGGGTTCCTGCCTCTACCACCCTTTCAGGCAGTGAGTTCCAGATTCCAACCACCCTCTGGGTGAAAAAGTTTTTCCTCAAATCCCCTCTAAACTTCCTGCCCCTTACCTTGAAACTATGCCCCCTGGTTATTGACCCCTCTACTAAGGGGAAAAGTTCCTTTCTTTCTACCCTATCTATGCCCCTCATAATTTTGTACACCTCAATCAGGTCCCCCCTCAGCCTTCTCTGCTCTAAGGAAAACAACCCCAGCCTGTCCAGTCTCTCTTCATAGCTGAAACGTTCCAGCCCAGGTAACATCCTGCTGAATCTCTCCTCTGCACCCTCTCTAATGCATTCACATCCTTCCTATAGTGTGGCAACCAGAACTGCACACAGTATTCCAGCTGTGGCCTAACTCGCGTTTTGTACAGCTCCATCATAACTTCCCTGCTCTTATATTCTATGCCTCGACTAATGAAGGCAAGTATCCCATATGCCTTTTTAACCACCTTATCTACCCGTCCTGATGCCTTCAGGGATCTAAGTACATGCACACCAAGGTCCCTCTGATCCTCTGTCCTTCCTAGGGTCCTACCATTCATTGTGTATTCCCTTGCCTTGTTAGTCCTCCCAAAATGCATCACATCACATTTTTCAGGTTTAAATTCCATTTGCCACTGTTCTGCCCATCTGACCAACCCGTCTATATTGTCCTGTAGCCTGAGGCTTCCCTCCTCGCTATTTACCACTCCACCAATTTTCGTGTCATCTGCGAACTTACTGATCATACCTCCGACATTCATATCTAAATCATTAATGTACACTACAAACAGCAAGGGACCCAGCACCGATCCCTGCGGTACACCACTGGACACAGGCTTCCAGTCACAAAAACAACCTTCGACCATCACCCTCTGCCTCCTGCCACTAAGTCAATTTTGGATCCAATGTGCCAAATTGCCCTGGATCCCATGGGCTCTTACCTTCTTGACCAGTCTCCCATGCGGGACTTTGTCAAAAGCCTTACTGAAGTCCATGTAGACTACATCAACTGCACTACCCTCATCCACACACCTAGCCACCCCCTCTCAAAATTCAATCAAATTGGTCAGACATGATCTCCCCCCGACAAAGCCATGCTGACTATCCTTGATTAATCCTTGCCTCTCCAAGTGGAGACTAATTCTGTCAATCAGAATTTTTTCCAATAATTTCCCTACCACTGATGTTAAGCTCACTGGTCTGTAATTCCCTGGTTTATCCCTACTACCCTTCTTGAATAATGGTACTACGTTAGCTGTTCTCCAGTCCTCTGGCACCTCCCCTGTGGCCAGGGAGGTTCTGAAATTGTGTGTCAGAGCCCCTGCAATCTCCTCCCTTGCCTCACACAGCAGCCTGGGATACATCTCGTCTGGGCCTGGGGATTTATCCACTTTTAAGCCCGCTAAAACCGCTAGTACCTCCTCCCTCTCAATACTAATTTGTTCAAGTATATCACAATCCCCCTGCCTGATTTCTATGCCTACATCGTCCTTCTCCATAGTGAACACAGATGCAAAATATTCATTTAAAACCTCACCTACATCTTCCGGCTCTACACACAGATTGCCACTTTGGTCCCTAATGGGCCCTACTCTTTCCCTGGTTATCCTCTTGCCCTTAATATACTTATAAAACACCTGGGAATTTCCTTTATTTTGCCCGCCAGTGTTTTTTCATGCCCCCTCTTCGCTCTCCTAATTTCTTTTTTAAGTACCCCCCTGCACTTTCTATACTCCTCTAGGGCTTCCATTGTTTTTAGTCCTTTGTATCTGCCAAAAGCCTCCTTTTTTTCCTAATCCATTCTTGTATATCCCTTGACATCCAGGGTTCTCTGGACTTGTTGGTCCCACCCTTCACCTTTATGGGAACATGTTGGCGCTGTACTCTCTATATTTCCTTTCTGAATGACTCCCACTGCTCTGATGTGGATTTTCCTACAAGTAGCTGATCCCAGTCCACTTTGGCCAGATCCTGCCACATCATATTAAAATCGTCCTTCCCCCAAATTGGAACCTTTATTTCCGGTCCATCTTTGTCCTTTTCCATGACTACCTTAAATCTCACCGAATTATGGTCACCGTCACCAAAATGCTCTCCTACTGACACTTCTACCACTTGCCCGGCTACATTCCTTAGAATTAGGTCCAGTACCACCCCCTCTCGTCGAATTTTCTACATGCTGGCTCAAAAAGCTATCCTGGATGCACTTTAAGAATTCCGCACCCTCTAAGCCTTTCACACTCTGACTATCCCAGTTAATAATGGAGAAGTTGAAATCCCCTACTATTGTTACCCTATTATTTCGACACTTCTCTGAGATTTGCCTACATATCTGTTCTTCTATCTCCCCCTGACTGTTTGGGGGCCTATAGTACACCCAGCAAAGTGCTTGCCCCCTTTTTGTTTTTAAGTTCTACCCATATGGCCTCATTAGAGGAACCTGCTAAGATATCAACCCTCCTTACTGCAGTAATTGACTCCTTGATTAATATTGCGACACCCCCTCCTCTTTTACACCCCCCTCTGTCTCTCCTGAAGATTCTATACCCCGGAATATTGAGCTGCCAGTCCTCAACCATGTCTCTGTGATAGCAACAATATCATACTCCCATGTGTTCAATTCATCTGCCTTACTCGTAAGACTCCTTGCATTAAAATAAATGCCATCCAGCCTTGCCATACTCCCTTGTGCAGTTACATATTTGCTCTGCCTTCCAGACTGACTTGTTTTTTCCTCTATATTTAGCTGTGCATCACCCCCTACTATAGCTCCACTCCGTATCCCATCCCCCTGCCAAGTTAGTTTAAACCCCCCCCAACAGTACTAGCAAACCTCCCCGCAAGGATGTTGGTCCCGTTCCGGTTCAGGTGCAAGCTGTTCGACTTGTACAGGTCCCACCTTCCCCAGAAACAGACCCAGTGATCCAGGAAACTAAAGCCCTCCCTCCTGCACCAACTCTTTAGCCACGCATTCATCTGCTCTATCCTCCTATTCCTATACTCACTAGCACATGGCACCAGGAGTAACCCAGAGATTACAACCTTTGAGGTCCTGCTTTTTAATCTGCTACCTAGCTCCCTAAATTCTTGTTGCAGGACCTCATCCCTCTTTCTACCTATGTCGTTGGTATCAATGTGAACCACTACCTCTGACTGTTCTCCCTCCCCCTTCAGAATGCCGATGTTGACATCACAGCAGCTCGCATTAGGGATTCCCCATGAACTTGCGTTGATTTCAACTACGCGTTGGAAAAGCTGAACTTCTCACCACAGAGATGGCGAGATCTCTGTGACGAGTGTCTCACCTCCTGACTCCCCAAACTGTTTCCACCATCTACAAGGCACAAGTCAGGAGTATATTGGAATACTCTCCATTTGCCTGGATGAGTACAGATCCAACAACACCCAAGAAGCTCGACACCATCCAGGATAAAGCAGCCCGTTTGATTAGCAGCTGCCGCCCCCCACCACCACCGGTGTACCATGGCTGCAGTGTGTACCATCTACAAGATGCACTGCAGCAACTCGCCAAGGCTTCTTCGGCAGCACCTCCCAAACCCGCGACCTCTTCCACCTAGAAAGACAAGGGAAGCAGGTGCATGGGAACTCCATCACCTGCAAGTTCCCCTCCAAGTTAGACACCATCCTGACTTGGAAATATATCGCCGTTCCTTCATTGACACTGAATCAAAATTCTGGAACTCCCTCCCTCACAGCACTGTGGGAGTACCTTCACCACAAGGACTACAGCAGTTCAAGAAGTAGGCTCACCACCAACTTCTCAAGGGCAATTAGGGATGGGCAATAAATGCTGGTCTTGCCAGCGATGCCCACATCCCAGGAGCGAATAAAAAAAAACTTTGTGGGAAGCTTACTTTGGGGCCAGCGACGAATGCCTTTGCTTCGCCGCTGACCGCAGTATAGATGTAGGATGCTTCCTCAAAAAGGTCAATATTAAACCTAATATTGTGTCTTTTAGATTTAAACCTTCCTAATGTAGAGAAGAAAAAAAACCTTTAGCAAAATAAACTCGGCACTTATATTTTTATACGTATACAAGAGGCTGCACACGGGGAGTCAAGATCAAGTGTAGTCTTCAGGTGAAGTAGTGTTCGAAGGTGGGGAAATAATTGGACCAGGGTGTGCAGACACAATTCAATTTTCCATTTTTAAAATCCTTATTTTTATATATTTCCATTATAAATTCTTGAGCCTACATGGACACTGTCTACGTAAAGTTGTCACATTGTAATTACATCCTCATGCCAATATAGGCACTGCAGTGCTAACACTGCTGGGAGAGTGTATTTACAGTGACAAGTGCACATAGAAGATCCAAGATGACGTCTGAGCTGAGAGAATCAGATAGGAAACTTCCTCTGGCAGTCACCCATGATGGTGCAATCAGCGTGACAAATCTACGTCGGCAAAATACGTTAAATGAGGACATAGGGATTTATAATGGGAAAAGGCTAAAAGAAAAGGAGACACAAAAACATGATCACATGTAGTCAAGTGGCACAGACAGGAAGTGCACAGATAGAGATTTTTAATATAGATAGATTTATAGCAATTTTTAAAAAATGACTAAACTCATTCTTTGGTTATTCAATGATTGCACATGGTATTCTTCCCTAAAAAGAAACTGAGGTTTTAAAATGTCTTCCTCTTCAAATAAAAGCTTGAAAAACTTTTTCTTTTGAAAATAAAGGCTTCAGATGAATCAATATATTTGTTTATCCAGGAATGGAAAGAAAATCTCATTTGAAACATCTGCAGACTATATTGAATCCTGCAACCCTGAACATGTCAGTTTTCTTTGATTCAGTAAATTTCAGCTACCAAAGGATAAGAAGTCTGACCTGAGATCTTCACATATGCACCTCAATGATTCAGTATTTTAGGATGGGGACAAGTTGCTTAACAATTTTTTCGCTCCATGTGTGGTTACTTTTAGGCTCCATTAAGCGAAGAGATTTTGCTGGCCAATGACCTTCAAAATACTAGTTGTAATGCAATAATAATGCGACCAATATTCTATGCAAAGGAACTCTCACTGATTTTGACAAAAACAATCACCATAGATTTGCATCCCTACATGCATGTATTGTAGTGTAAACCCCTCAGCATGTATTGTAGTGTAAACCCCTCAGCATGTATTGTAGTGTAAACCCCTCAGCATGTATTGTAGTGTAAACCCCTCAGCATGTATTGTAGTGTAAACCCCTCAGCATGTATTGTAGTGTAAACCCCTCAGCATGTATTGTAGTGTAAACCCCTCAGCATGCCTCCACAAATTCCACTGTGGCTGGATTTCTACATCCTGAAAAATGAGACCTGACAAGTATAAAGTTATTGCACGGTCATTCCAAAGGCCACAAATTTGCTTTCTTGTATTTGTTTGCAAATTATAAGTTATACCCAAAAAGTGAACTGATCGGTCATTGGGATGTATCTCCCTCGAAACTATTTGCGACCTCAGCTCAGAATATTCCAAGAACAATTAACAGGAATATTCTTATTTGCTGAAATTCTGCTCTCTCTGTACATATTAGCTATTCTCCGTTCCTCTATTTATGACTCTGGATCATTCTCTTATAAATCTTTTCACTGAGATCACCCACTATACTTTGAAGTTCAGTGAAGACAAACTTTCTTTGGCTTTATGTCAGTTTTCTACCTTACCCACCTCGACTTGCATCCATTTCTACCTCTGCATTTCCCCCTATTTTTCTCCTTCTAATTAATCATATCATTTAATCAGCTCATTATTATTACAGCTTCCCGAGAGCTCTTATTTTCCGTTGAGGACTTCAGTTATGACACTGGAGGAGGAGAGGGGAATTTAGCTTCCATCTCTCCCAATATTTTGGCAAAGTACTGACTTTTTGACACTGCGGTTTGGCTCAGTTAAACAGATTCTTCTTGCATTCCTGACCTTTGACATTTTGCCTTGCTTTTAGATTTCACATCTGTGTGACTTGTACATTACACATGGTTCAAAATATTCGATTAGAGTATTATTAAAATAAGATTAAAAATTCGTGTATTTTACTTCAAAATTTTCAGGTTTTTTTCTAAAACTTGGAGAGAAATATTGAGAGATAGTGATGTCTCAGTGAAGGGAAAACAAAGAAGCAAACTTGTATTTATATAGCACTACCACGTCTCAGAAACGTCTCAAAAGGTTTCACATGCAATTATTTATTCTACAGTGCAGTGACTGCTATGTAGAGTCAGGCGCACTAACCATTTAACAAATAGCAGGATCCCACAAACAGCAATGAGGTGAATGGCTCATGGTTGCAATGGTTAAGAAAGGAATCTTGCAAGGACGCCAGAAGATCTTCCGGCTCTTCTGAAAATAGTGCAATGGGACGTGTTGGGTCCATCTGAACATTCAGATGGGATCTCAACTGAGGGTTTCATCCAAAGAACAGGTGATTTTTATACAGTCCTGTGTTCAGACTTCTGATAATAGATACTATAGGGTGGATTCATGGGTAACCATGGTTTCCTGAAGCTGGCTTGGATGTGTCAGGGTTTGCATTTTTAGGATTTGGACAATCGATTGAAAACAGCCCTCAAGATCTCATTAACTGGCTTGTTTAAGACACTCCTTAAAACCTACCTCTTTGACCAAGCTTTTGGTCACCTATCCTAATATCTTCTTACCTGGCTCTGTGTCAAATTTTGTTTGATAACGCTCGTGAAGCACTTTGGGACATTTTAATACGTTAAAGGCACTATATAAATGCAGGTTGTGGTTGTTGTGGTGAAGCCCTGTGCTGGTTCTCTCTTCTTTGTGGATATAATGTTCTTCAGTTGTTTAAACTTCATGGGCCGAGAGAATAGAAAACAGCTCCTCTTCGATTGGTTGATTTATACCAGTCAGGGAGCAGTCTTCTGGCCCGAGATGGTTCAAAAAGCTTCCCAGTGTCAGAAGTCAGGGAGATTTTTTGTATATGGGGATCGGAATCTTTGTGTGCAGAGTGGGGGAGATCGGATTCTGTGTGCGCGGGGGGATCGGAATTTATATGTACGTGGTGGGAGTTTGGATTTTTGTGAATGGGGATTTGACTTTTCTGCGTATGGCCGTTTGATGTTTTTTAATGTAACGATGCTAAGCGCACAATGCTGCCAACACACTCAAATCCTATGATTTTTGAAAGCATTTTGTTTTACTTTGAGTCACATGAGAAATTTAAAACTTTCTACATGTTTAAATTTCATATATCAATCATGATGTGTCCAAAAATGTGTGGGTTAGGTTGATTTGGCTATGATAAATTGACCCTTAGTGTTAGGGGGGATTAAATATGTGGGGTTATGGGGATAGGATGGGATATGTTAGGGGGAATTAAATACGTGGGGTTACGGGGGTAGGGTGGGATATGTGTACTGTGGGGATTAAAGCAGGGACAGGGTACTGGATTTGGATGATCAGCCATGATCGTATTGAATGGCGGAGCAGGCTCGACGGGCCGAATGGCCTACTCCTGCTCCTAGTTTCTATGTTTCTATGAATATTATAAAAACAAAATCCAAAAATCACTGGTCTCAGGCATGAATAGCAAGCACAGGCAACACAGTCATGATTGGTTGTGTATTGTAATTCTGTGTTTCAAAGCAGAAAATATAAATTGACAGGTTATCCCGTAATCATTGCTAAATCATATGTGGCCCACTTATTGGTTGTGGCACATGGATCTGGTCCTTTCCTTCCAGAAGGTTGGACACCCTCTACCTTAGGGAATCATGATGGAATTTCCCAAGGCGTTACTGTAATTGGCCACAGATTTTTCCCTGTAGTTTTTTGCCTCATACAGGAGTCAGCATGTGGTGCACGAGGTTGTACAGTCTGACTAATGGTCTTTTCTCTCCCTTTTCATCTGTTCATATGACTATATTTGTAGGTAAATTAAGCATGATTTGACTGTATCTGGAATAATTTTATTCTGAATGGCATATAATATTCTTTCTGTAGTCTGAGCTCTTAATCTGAGTCCATTATCTGCAGTTTAACTGATCACAGTTTATGACAAAAACACTCCATATCAGAAGTTATTCAGTTGAATGATCAAAAAAATCTGACAAGCTTCTATTTGTGGGTATTCTAAAGGCATTTTCAAGATTCAGAACAGCTGTCATTAAGCAGTCAATGACAGCCGTTTCCTGGTTATAACAGGCATTTAAACTGGATGAGTGCGATCAACATGGATTAATCCGTTACAAGAGGCTTACATTGTACTAAATTTGTATCACAGCAACAGTGTTTAGGAACTATAAGTTAGTGATCATGATGGTACAACAAAGATCACTAACATGTAGTTCATAACTATTGTTGGTGTGATACAAACTTGATTCTTTGTTATGGGCCAAAAGTCACATATTGGTTAAATGTTTGGTAGGGTTAAAAATTTAATTAGGTCTCCTAACTAATTGGTGAGCGCACGTCAGCACTAAGGGAAAAATAAAACATACGCAATTATGATTACAATCTCACTTAACATTGAACCAACACTTCGATGAGTGAAAGCCCCCTTATCAAGTCTGATGAGAACCTGATAAGATTTTGTTTTAAGTTACTGAGGTGAGATGTACAGAATGTTCAAGTACAGAGTATTTTTCCAGCACATGGGCCAGCGTGCTAACAGTTTCTGGTATGCCTGTTTTTGAAAGGAAGCCAAAGGATGATGAAAGGAAATAAGTCGTCAAGTTTGAGTGCCTGTTTTGTAAATGAAGCCAGATGAGGCAAAGACACTTAGCAAATCTCGATGAAATCTGTGATGTTTGCATTCAAGCGAAAGAGTTAGCATTCATGGACAAACAATGTAAAGTAACAAATTTCCCAACCTCTAACCAGTTCTGCATCAACAGGATGGAGAGGAAATTAAAATGAGTTAGCCAATTTTAAGTTAAAAGCCTGTAAGTAGTTTTTGGTTTCCAAGTGTCATTCTGCAAATCTGTCCACTCACACACGATTGTAAGTGCAGACGAAAATATCACTAACATAATCATGCCAGGAAGAGATATCCCAATTGTACAACCATGAAGCACAGGCCAAAAAAAAGCTTTGGTTCTGTTTTCCTTGCACTATCATTGAATTTAT
Organism: Squalus acanthias; assembly: GCA_030390025.1. Classification (NCBI taxonomy): domain Eukaryota; kingdom Metazoa; phylum Chordata; class Chondrichthyes; order Squaliformes; family Squalidae; genus Squalus; species Squalus acanthias. The sequence goes on from CM059434.1 coordinate 96,976,060, forward strand.
CCTACCCAAACTATTGCAAATTTTGTTTCTGGAAATGGAATCAACACCAATATGAAAAACTTATCGGCCCGTATTTTCTGATGCCTACGGGTTGTGTACACACCCGTAGGGACAGCGGAAATGCCAGTTCCAGGCACGCGAAGCGCATGCGCTAAAAACCGGCATTTCCGATCCGTCAAGAATGCTCAACAGATCGGACGCCTGCCCTGGAGAAGGGCCTCTCGGGTGGAGAGTTCCGCTTTCTGCAGAACCTCCGCCCGCTAAAAACCCTTAGAAATCTTACGCCTGGTAAAAGCAGGCTTAAGGCCTGCTTTTACCAGCATAAGAGTTGAAAAAAAAAAAATGTTTTCACTCATTTATAATTTTAAAATACTTTTAAAAAAGGTAAGTTTAATTTTAGCCCCGTAAAATTTTTAATTATTTTTTTCAAAAAGTTAAATTGTTAAAAATATTTAATTTATTGTAATTTTAACTAATTTTAAAAACGTGATTTAAAAAAAATGTATTTAATGTTTTACTGTGTTTTTGGGGCGATCTCCATTCATATATTTGACAGGTCTATCTGTCAAAAGTATGAAGGGAGATTCCCATCTCCTATTGGCTGGCCTGGCCCATGTGATCCCAGGGACGCTTGCGAACCGCATGCGCCCCTGGGATACGTGGGCCCTGCGCATTTCGACTGTGGAGAGGCCCAGGATCGGAAGTGTCCGGACCTCGGGAGCCCTCAGGTAAGTGCGTAGATTTTTTTCCGATAGGAGGCATCCACACGCAGGAAGCCTCCGATCAGAAATTACAGGCCATCGTCTAGTTAAAAAGAAAAATTGAGAACCAAGTTTATTTTTACTGAAATAAATATTTCCTTTATTCCCAACCTTGCCATCAAGCCAGAGGGAAAGTTTGCAATCCAGTGCAAAACCTGTCCTCAAAATTACAAACACTTGCATTAAAAGGGAAGGGGTTTAGGAGTTTGCCCAAATCTTTGAACAAAAAAAAGACTAATTTGAAATTGTGATTTAAATTTTCCACCAAATATGATACTTTCTCTTTGACCAACTGCTAAAAAGTAGGTTTTACTCGAGAGTCATTTATTTTCTTGGTAATCCACATTTCCTTGAGAGTCAGAGGTTGTGGGTTCAAACCCATGCCAGGACATATAACCGAAGATGACACTCTAATGCAGTATAACAGAGCGCTCTATTGTTGAAAGCACAGTCCTTTGGATAAGTGGTCAACCAAGACCCCATCTATCCGTTCCGGTGGTTTAAATAGACACTATTGGCCCTATTCATGGAGAAAGGTGGTGTCCTGATGTACTGGCCAACACCATTCCCTCAACTAACTCCAATAAAAATAGGCCGAATGGTCATTTATCTCACTGCTTTTTGTGTGATCTTGCTGTAAATAAAATGGCTAACATATTGTTCTATATAATAGCCTTCAAGTTAATTAATTTTATGAAAAGCACTCTGTAATGTTGCTGAGAGATGTGATAAGGCACTACAGTATATAGATGTAAGTCTTTTCTTATTTATGTACTGTGATGTGAAAAATTTATTGCAAGTAATTATATTTTTGGTGTATAATAGTATGTTTTGTGCAGAGGTGAAGCTAACCAGGGATACAGAAGAAAAGAAGTTTGGAGGTGGGAGGGGCGGGGGGGTGGAGGCAGAGAAGAGCAGGAGACACAATGAAAAATCATGACAAGAAGTGAGATGGCAGAAGAAGACCTAGGGGAGGAATAAACAGGGCTAAGACGAGAACAATAACTGTAGGTGAGAATGAGCAATAGCACAGGGATAAACACGAAAAAGACAAAATGGAAATAGTTCCAGTTACGATTATTGTCCTAGGCCCAACCATCTTCAACTGCTTCATCAATGACCTTCCCTCCAACATAAGGTCAGAAATGGGGATGTTCGCTGATGACTGCAGTGTTCAGCGCCATTCACAACTCCTCAGATAATGAAGCAGTCCATGCCCGCATGCAACAAGACCTGGACGACGTGCAGGCTTGGGCTGATAAATGGCAGGTAACATTCGCGCCACAGAGTGCCAGGCAATGACTATCTCCAACAAGCGAGAGTCTAAACACCGCCCCTTGACATTCAATGGCATTACCATCGCCGAAACCCCCACTATCAACATCCTGGGGGTCACCGTTGACCAGAAACTTAACTGGACCAGCCACATAAATACTGTGGCAACAAGATCAGGTCAGAGGCTAGGTATTCTGCAGCGAGTGTCTCACCTCCCGACTCCCCAAAGCCTTTCTACCATCTACAAGGCACAAGTAAGGAGTGTGATGGAATACTCTCCACTTGCCTGGATGAGTGCAGCTCCAACAACACTCAAGAAGCTCGACACCATCCAGGACAAAGCAGCTCGCTTGATTGGCACCCCATCCACCACCTTAAACATTCACTCCCTCCACCACCGGCGTACCGTGGCTGCAGTGTGTACCATCTAAAAGATGCACTGCAGCAACTCGCCAAGGCTTTTTCGGCAGCACCTCCCAAACCTGCGACCTCTTCCACCTAGAAGGACAAGGGCAGCAGACGCATGGGAACACCACCACCTCCAAGTTCCCCTCCAAGTCACACACCATCCTGACTTAGAAGTATATCACCGATCCTTCATCGTCGCTGGGTCAAAATCCTGGAATCCCTACCTAACTGCACTGTGGGAGTACCTTCACCACATGGACTGCAGCGGTTCAAGAAGGCGGCTCACCACCACCTTCTCGAGGGCAATTAGGGATGGGCAATAAATGCTGGCCTTGCCAGCGACTCGCACATCCCATAAACGAATAAAAAAAAAGGAGAATTGTAAGCAGTTCACTGCATCTGCTTCCTTCTTTCACCAATGTTAGCATTTCAACAGTTAGAAACCAAGTGAAGGCCCGACGCTGTACCAGGCAGTGTATAAACCTTGAAAAGCAGATATAGGTTCACTAACAACCCACAGCAAATAAATCACTGGGACAGGGACCACACGTGGTATCAAATTGGTATATCTCATCAAACAGGCAATTAATGAACTAGGTGTTAAATTGAGTCCCTGACCTGTAGATTAAATTTAATATGCAAGGTATTAATGCTGTGTGATCGCTAGACTAAATTAGACACTCACAGCACCAAAGTACAGGATGAATTGAACCCTCTTGAACAGAAAATGAAAGTCAGCACACTTGAGGGAGATAAAACAAAATTGCAACCAATAGAATAAACGAGGCTTGATGCTTCACCAAAAGAACACAATATAACCAAGAGAGGAAATTATAAAACATTCCTTGTACAAGTTTTAAATATTTACTTAATTCTGTTGTGCAACCTGAAAATTAATCCACAAAATCAATCCGTTTTAGCATTTCAGGGTTCCAAACCAAAGCAAATCAAAGAATAGATTTTCCTCAAACTATCAAACACAAGTATTTCATGTCTAGCAGATTATAAAATCAGGAGATTACAAACTGATCTGTACTTAAAATGCCTTATTTTTTTTAAAACCAAAAGCACCAAACATGCAGAGCCCACCTGTTCATTTACTCGCGAATGGGATGGCCCATGGTGGATCAGAATTTTCACAATATCCATGTCTCCCTTCCAAGCAGCCAAGTGGAGTGGAAAGCAACCCTTGTTATCTGCCACATTGGTGGAGGCTTCGTATTGAAGGAGCTTCAGAACAACATCCCTACAAGATAAAGGTCAAAATATAAACACGAGAAATTACCTGGAATGCGATTAGGCAAATTATTAAAGCGTACCAGAGTCAAAGCTACACTAGAGCCTTAAATGGGACGATGTGCAGGATTATCGTTTTTTTTTTTAAAGAAATCAGTTTTCACTTTTAATTTGTTTTTAAATGCGGATTTACACTATGTCTATTGTCACTGAGTTTTGCTTGTGCTGTGCAACACAGTTAAAGTGGAATTATACAGCACAATGTCAGCGGTATGTGTTGCGCAGCACATGTGGCAGAGTTATGTACTATACAATAAAACAGAAGCAAAATACTGCGGATGCTGAAAATCTGAAAAAGACAGAAAATGCTGGAAATACTCAGCAGGTCAGGCAGCATCTGTGGAGAGAGAAACAGAGTTAACGTTTCAGGTCGATGACCTTGCGTCAGAGTTCTGACAAATGGTCATCGACCTGAAACGTTAAATTTGTTTCTCTCTCCACAGTTGCTGCCTGACCTGCTGATTATTTCCAGCATTTTCAGTGTCTATATGTAGTATACAACACGGTTGCAGCAGCATGTACTACACAACACTATGCCAGTAGTATGTACTACGCAGTAGTGACCGCAGTAGGTAATGTACAAAACGTGTCAGCGATATACACTATATAACACGATGTCAGCGGTATGTTCTATACAGCCCATTGTTAATGCTAAGTTCTATACAACACAGTGCCATAGGTATGTGCGATACAAGAGTAGCAGTAGTACAGAAACATAGAAGATAGGAGCAGGAGTAGGCCATTCGGCCCCTCTAGCCTGCTCCACCATTCAATGAGATAATGGCTGATCATCCAAATTCAGTACCCTGTCCCTGCCTTTTCCCCATATCCCTTGATCCCTTTAGCCTTAAGAAATATATCTAACTCCTTCTTGAATATATTTAATGAATTGGCCTCCACTGCCTTCTGTGGTAGAGAATTCCACAGGTTCACCACTCTCTGGGTGAAGAAATTCCTCCTCATCTCTGTCCTAAATGGCTTACCCCTTATCTTTAGACTGTGACCCCTGGTTCTGGACTCCCCGACCATCGGGAACATCCTTCCTGCATCTAGTCTGTCTAGTCCTGTTAGAATTTTAAAAGTTTCAATGAGATCCCCTCTCATTCTTCTAAACTCCAGCGAGTGTAAGCCCAATCGACCCAATCTCTCCTCATACGCCATTCCTGCCATCCCAGGTATCAGCCTAGTGAATCTTCGTTGCACTCTCTCCATGGCAAGAACATCCTTCCTCAGATAAGGCGACCAAAACTGCACACAATACCCAAGGTGTGGTCTCACCAAGGCCCTGTACAACTGCAGCAAGACATCCTTGTTCCTGTATTCGAACCCTCTCGCTACGAAAGCCAACACACCATTTGCCTTCTTAACCGCCTGCTGCACCTGCATGCTTACCTTCAGCGACTGGTGCACAAGGACACCCAGGTCTCATTGCACTTGCCCTTTTCCCAATCTATTGCCATTCAGATAATAATCTGCCTTCCCGTTTTTGACACCAAAGTGGATAACCTCGCATTTATCCACATTATAATGCATCTGCCATGATTCTACCCAATCACCCAACCTGTCCAAATCATACTGGAGTTTTTCGGCATCCTCCTCAGCACACACGCCCACCCAGCTTTGTGTCATCTGCAAACTTGGAGATATTACATCTAGTTCCCTCGTCTAGATCATTAATATATATTGTGAATAGCTGGGGTCCTAGGACCGATCCCTGTGGTACCCCACTAGTCACTGCCTGCCACTCGGAAAAAGACCTGTTTATTCCAACTCTTTGCCTTCTGTCTGCCAACCAGTTCTCTATCCAAGTCAATACCTTACCCCCAATCCCATGTGCCTTAACTTTACATGCTAATCTCTTATGCGGGACCTTATCGAAAGCCTTCTGAAAGTCCAAATACACCACATCCACTGGTTCTCCCCTTATCTATTTTACCAGTTACATCTTCAAAAAATTCCAGTAGATTAGTCAAGCATGATTTACCTTTTGTAAATCCATGTTGACTTTGTCCGATCCTGTCACTGTTTTCCAAGTGCTCTGCTATTACATCTTTTATAATGGACTCTAGCATTTTCCCCACTACCGATGTCAGGCTTACTGGTCTATAATTCCCCATTTTCTCTCTCCCACCTTTTTTGAATATTGGGGTAACATGAGCTACCCTCCAATCCATGGGTACAGTTCCAGAATCTATCGAATTTTGGTAGATGACCAGCAATGCGTCTACTATTTCTAGGGCCACTTCTTTAAGTACCCTAGGATGTAGATTATCAGGCCCTGGGGATTTATCGGCCTTCAATCCCGTCAATTTCGCTAATACCATTTCCCTACAAATACTGATTTCTTTCAGTTCCTCCCTCTCATTAGACCCTCTGTTCCCCGACATCTCTGGGAGGTTATTTATGTCCTCCTTTGTGAAGACAGAACCAAAGTATGTATTTACTTGGTCTGCCATTTCTTTGTCCCCCATTATAAATTCCCCTGATTCTGACTGCAAGGGACCTACATTTGACTTCACCAATTTTTTTCTCTTCACATATCTGTGAAAGCTTTTACAGTCAGTTTTTAGGTTCCCTGCAGGTTTATTCTCATACTCTATTTTCCCCCTCTTAATTAATCCCTTTGTCCTCCTTTGCTGAATCCTAAACTGCTCCCAATCCTCAGGTTTACTGCTTTTTCTGGCCAAAATATATGTCCTCTCTTTGGATCTTATGCTATTCCTAATTTCCCTGGTTAGCCACGGTTGAGTCACCTTTTTTGTTTTATTTTTATGCCAAACTGGGATGAACAAATTCTGCAGTTAATCCATGCGATCTTTGAATGTTTGCCATTGCCTATCCACCGTCAGCCCTTTGAGTAACATTCCCCAATCAATCCTACCCAACTCGCGCCTCATACCATCGTAGTTTCCTTTATTTAAATTCAGGACCCTAGTCTCTGAGTCAACTACTTCACTCACCATTTTAATGAAGAATTCTATCATATTATGATCGCTCCGACCCAAGGGGCCTCGCACAACAAGATTGCTAATTAATCCTTTCTCATTACATAATACCCAGTCTAAGATGGCCTGATCTCTAGTTGGTTCCTCGACATATTGGTCCAGGAAACCATCCCGTATACACTCCAGGAATTCCTCCTCCACAGTACTGTTACTAATTTGGTTAGCCCAATCTATATGTAAATTAAAGTCACCCATGATAACTGCTGTGCCATTATTGCATGTTTCTCTAATTTCCTTTTTAATGCCATCCCCAACCTCCGCATTACTGTTTAGGGGTCTGTATACCACTCCCACTAACGTTTTCTGCCCCTTGGTATTTCTCAGCTCTACCCATACAGATTCCACATCATCAGAGCTAATATCCTTCCTTACAATTGTGTTAATCCCCTCTTTAACCAGCAATGCTACCCCACCTCCTTTTCCTTTTTGCCTATCTTTCCTGAATACTGAATACCCCTGGATGTTGAGTTCCCAGCCTTGGTCACCCTGGAGCCATGTTTCTGTAATCCCAATCATTTCATATTCGTTTACCTCTATTTGCGCAGCTAATTCATCCACCTTATTACGAATGCTCCTCGCATTAAGACACAAAGCCTTCAGGCTTGTTTTTTTAATGCTCTTAGACCTTTTAGAATTATTATTTACTGTGGCCATGTTTGATTTAAACTCTTGATTTCTCTGACTGCCACCTTTGTTTTTCTCCTTCCTGTCTTTTGCTTCTAATCTTGTTTCCCTTTTCTCTGTCTCCCTGCTCAGGTTCCCAACCCCCTGCCATTTAAGTTTAAATTCTCCCCCAGAGCACTAGCAAACACTCCACCTGGGACATCGGTCCCGGTCCTGCTCAGGTGCAAACCGTCCGGTTTGTACTGGTCCCACCTCCCCCAGAACCGGTTCCAACATCCCAGGAATTTGAATTCCTCCCCCTTGCACCATTCCTCTAGCCACGTATTCATCTGAAATATCATTCTATTTCTATTCTGACTAGCACGTGACACTGGTAGCAATCCTGAGATTACTACCTTTGAGGTCCTATTTTTTAATTTACCTCCTAACTCCCTGTATTCAGCTTTTAGGACCTCATCCCATTTTTTACCTATATCGTTGGTACCTATATGCACCACGACAACTGGCTGTTCACCCTCCCCCTCCAGAATGTTCTGCAGCCACTCGGAGACGTCCTTGACCCTTGCACCAGGGAGGCAACATACCATCCTGGAGTCCCGTTTGCGGCCGCAGAAACGCCTATCTATTCCCCTTACAATAGAATCCCCTATCACTATAGCTCTCCCACTCTTTTTCCTCCCTTTTTGTGCAGCAGAAACACCTTTGGTGCCAGGAAGTTGGCTGCTGCTGCCTTCCCCCGGTAAGCCATCCTCCCCAACAATATCCAAAGCGGTATATCTGTTTGAGAGGGGGATATACTACAGAACTCAGTGGCAGACCAGAGACTGGACTTGGGAAATTAAAAACAAATTCTCCACAAATCAGATAACACAAAAAGCAATCATTTCACGAACACTGTTGATGCCAAGACCAACAAGAATTCTTTGGTTAATTTTAACCGTATAGTAATTAAAAGCAGACAGTGTAGAACACGGAAAAAATCCACCCGCTTTAAAGGATGTGTGAATGATTAAGAAAACTTTTTCTTAAAGGAATAGAATGACATTGGCCAGAAATTCGGCCGAATACGGGAGAGTACGCACTGTGTACTCTCGCGTATTCGGTCCTGAAGTGCCGGTTTCCTGCATGCACTGCGCATGCGCGGGAAACCGGCACTTCCGATATTGCGAAGGGGGCGGTTCCTAAGTGAACCGCGTGCGCACTACAGGCTGTGCGCACGCAGCACACTTCGTTTTTTTTCAGGTTTCAACGAGAGGGTAAGTATTGGATATTTTACACATGAAAAAAGCAGGCGTAAGACCCCCTTTTAACAAGGTAAGTAGTTAATTAAGTATTATTTTAAATTTTTTTCAACAGGTTTATCTTTTTTAGAGACTTTAAAGAAAGGTAAGTTTATTTTTATAACTTTTAAAAAGAATTTAAATTTTTTCAAAAATTAAATTTTTGTTTAAAGTGGTTAATTTATTTAACTATAGTTATTTTATTAATGTGATGTTTTTTTTTAAATTTAATTGAGGTTTAGCTGTTCTTTTGGGGGCAAGTTGTATTCATAGTTTTGACAGGTCTCATGTCAAAACTATGAATGAAAGATGGTGTGCTGCCATTGGCTCTAACTGGCCCACGTGATCCCAGAGGTCGCATCGAACTAACTGCGCCTCTGGGACACGCACACACTGCACGCCGGCACCAGGGAGAGGCCCAGGAACTGAAGTTCGTGTGGGCCAAAACCATAAAGGCAGGCGCGGAGTGCGATATCGCGGGGGATCCTTACCCCGCGGCAACCATCGAAGTCCAATTTCTGGGCCATTATATCTTTGGGTACTTATGTGAAAACATTCCTTCCTCCCCCCACACAATTTGATTTTTCTCGAAATCTTTTTGCTGCTCCACTGAAAGCAACATGCAGTCCAAGGAGATGCTGGGAGCTGTTTCGGTGCCAGATTCTTAGAATTCCTGCATAGACCATAACCCCCATGTCGCAAGTTGAAAGAACTGCTTCGAATTGTTTTCTTTAAATGAGATATATTTCCCATTCAAGAAGTGGGAACTTTGCCTGATTTTCCCCTCCGTCATGAGAAGGTGCTGAGGGCAATTTTAAAGCCCCACCAATATTCTGGCAGCTAAATGTGCACAAACCGGGTACTGAAATTGGAACTTTCCAAGTCTCCGTGACTCAATACCATAATATGGTGCATTTATCCACCATTTGCTCATCAGAAATAAAACATCTGATAGTGCACAATTAGTGTTAAATATAATACTTGCATCTCTTTCAGTCATATAGTGTATAAATAAATTTCACTCACACAGTATATGACATCACGTGAACCCAGATGGTCACCATACTGAACTTAGTATCTAAAACAAAATTTAAAGGAATATATACTTCAGAATAAGGCCCAGCAGTGACTACTGTCTAGTGACCCCTACTGGGAAGTGTGTTTATGTGGACAGAAGGTGAAGCCAGGTTTGGACTCATTGTCTAGGCTCACAAGAATAGTATCATGGTTTGGGATTTTTTGAACATTTGGAAAAAGAATTGTGTTTTAACAGCAAAGTGCACTCACTTAAGTTAAAAAAGCACGGAGGTGATAGGAGGTTAAAATGTTAATTAGCTTTGACACTGTTTCCCCATCAACTGTAAACAATAGGATATTTGTTGGCCTGTCTCAATCAAGAAACAGCTCAAACCCATTGTGTTGGCAAGTCTCTGGTCCTGGGTGCTTGCAAGGGGTGGTTTTCCAGGTTTTCCCTTTTGTCCGTGGACATAGGAGTTAAAAATAGAAACAGAGGTGCAGGCAGTCAGGTCCAGTAAAAGCTGCAACGTCAGACAAATGTTCAAACTGAAACACCCTTCTGCAAGGTACCAGGGGATTGTCAACACCCATAGAAGAATGGCAGGGAAGGAAGCACTGGGTCCAAGGTTTTAAGAGTCATATAGAATAAAATGATTTGGATCATAAAAAAGTACAGGACAACTACTGGCAAAGACTCTGTAGTCCATGTAACCAATCCCAAAAACTAATACCGCTCAAATATCGATCTAATTCTCCTTTAGATTTTTCCCCACACAAGCTGCCTCCCTAAGCACCTCTTTTCTACCTGTTTGCCACCTCGTGTAAAGTAGTTAATTCTAAACTCCCTCATCTAAGCTTGAGCCCGTTGCCTGTTTCTAGAGTTTGTCGCAATCACAGGGGGGCGGGGGAGGGGAGGGGCGGTATTTTAACCTAAAAAAAACAGGTGGGTTGGGTCGTGTGGGAAGGTAAAGTGTTAATAAACTGAATCCCAGCTAGAACCTGCCCACTTCCGGTTCGGGGGTGGGGGGGGGGGAACGGGGGTGCGGCGCGGCGGCAGGGCAGGCAGCCAGCCCGCCAGCCCACTCCCAGGAGACGGGTCGTCTATTTAAATATTATAATCAGGCTGCAAGCCTCTGCTTTAACCTCCATTTTGAATTTAACTTTAGCTGGTCGGGTTTTGCAGGCCTTGTGAAACCCGCCAGGCTAATGCAAGGCGAGGACTGCTGGATCCAGGAGGTAAGTGCCTTTAAATTTACCTCCTGGATCCAGGGTCCCTATCAAACCCACCCACCGCGATCCGAGACCCCCCCCCCCCGCCCACGAGGCCTCCGATCCCCACACCCAGGCCTCCGATCCCCACACCCAGGCCGCCGATCCACCTCCCTACCCCATGCCACCCTTGTGCTGGTCTCAGCCCCCCGATCTTCAGCCAACACCCCAGCCCCCACCCCTCCGGTCCACCCCGTGCTCCTCCGGCCCCCACGCGATCCCTCCCTCCTCTCTGTGGCCTAGTGCCGCAGGCCTACCCACCTCGCCATCTGGCTGGCCATGGGTGGGAAACAGAGGTTTCCCATACAAATCAGGTCCTACCATTAAATTCAGCAGGGTCTGTGGGAAACCCGTTCTCCGTATTTCTTGACCGCTTCCGAGCCCCCCCACCCCGCCTTCCCCATTAAAATTAAGTCCATAGTAACTATCATATTTTAAGAGGGTTTAATTCTGGAAATCCACAATACAGGGATTTAAAAAATATACATTTATTTTATTACTATCAAATTTATAGCGATTCCAAGCTCAAGATTAATAGCAACTCTCCCTGCTAACCTACTGGTCTCCACACTGATGCTTTATATCATTTGGGTTTTGGGCTGAATAATATAAAGTGATAAGTACAAATGTGAGTGTCACACAAACAGCTAGATTCAGGAAGTTTCTCGGTCACAAACAGCCACCCTTAAGTAGTCACTCATTAGCAGGACATCAAACATCAGGGATAAAATTAAGTCACATCAATTTTTAACCGACAGTTAGAAGTGTTTTTCTTCTAGCTGAAGTAACCAATCCTAATAATACAGACAGAAGAGACATATACCAGGCTGATAGAAACCTTTAACTGCTGCAAAATAGTCCAGAAATGTATTTGAGTCAAATTGACTTTCCAACTACAGTATTTCTACTTGCTATTTAGTTCCTTCATGAGATTATCTTAGATATCTAATGTACTGAGTATACTCATTGAAAGTAAGATTTGGAAAAGAAAACAATCATAAAATTAATTGTGGAAGCTGTACACTTCCATCTATAACTATTTAAATTAGTATTTCAGAAAGACTTCAATGTCCATCACCAAGAGTGGCTCGGTGGCACAACTACTGGCTGAGCTGGCCGAGTCCTGAAAGTCATAGCTGCCAGACTGTGCTTGCAACAGGTGGTGAGAGAACCAACATGAGGGTAAAACCTACTTGTCCTCACCACTCTACCTGTTGCAGATGCATGTGTCCATGACAGTATTGGTAGGGGCGACCACCACACAGTCCTTGTGGAGACGAAGTCCTGTCTTCACACTGAGGACACCCTCCATCGGGTTATGTGGCACTACCACTGTGCTAAACGGGATCTGGCAGCTCAAAACTGGGCATCCATGAGGCGCTGTGGGCCATCAGCAGCAGCAGAATTGTATTCCACACAACCTGTAACCTCATGGCCCGGCATATCCCCCTCTCTACCATTACCATCAAGCCAGGGGACCAATCTTGATTCAATGAGGAGTGCAGAAGAGTATGCCAGGAGCAGCACCAGGTGTACCTCAAAATGAGGTGCCAACCTGGTGATGCTACAACACAGGACTATATTCATGCTAAACAGCAGAAGCAGCATGCTACAAACAGAGCTAAGCGATCGCACAACCAACGGATCAGATCAAAGCTCTGCAGTCCTGCCACATCAAGTCATGAATGGTGGTGGACAATTAAACAACTAACAGGAGGAGGAGGCTCCATGAACATACCCATCCTCAATGATGGCTGAGTTCAGTATGTGAGTGCAAAAGACAAAGCTGAAGCGACCATCTACAGCCAGAAGAGCCGAGTGGATGATCCATCTCGGCCTACTCCCTTTAACAATATATATATTAACGACTTAAACTTTGGAATCAAAAACACAAATTCCAAATTTGCGGATGACACCAAATGGCTTGGAAGGGTGGGGGGGCGGGGGGCGGGGGGGAGAGAAAGAGGAGAGTCAATACTGAGAAGGACTACAACAAATTACAAGACAACATTAATAAACTTGCAGAATGGGCATATAATTGGCAAGTGAAATTCAGGTATTACATTTTGGTAAGAAAAATAGGGAAGTCACATGTTACTTGGAAAATAGGAATCTAAATGGGGTAGAGGAGCAAAGGGATCTGAGTGTACAAATACACAAATCACTAAAAGTAGTGGCACAGGTTAACAAGGCCATAAGAAATGCAAACCAGGCACTAGGGTTTATTTCTTGAGTGACTGAATTGAAAAGTAGAGAAGTTATGCTAAACTTGTATCGAACCTTGGTTAGATCACACTTGGAGTACTGCATACAATTCTGGTTGCCATATTATAAAAAGGATATAGAGGCACTGGAGAGGGTGCAAAAAAGATCTACAAGGATGATACCAGAAATGCGAGGGTATACTTATCAGGAAAGGATGAACAGGCTGGGTCTCTTTTCTCTGGAAAAGAGAGGGCTGACCTAATAGAAGTCTTTAAAATTATGAAAGGTTTTGATAGAGTAGATAGAGAGAGTGTTTCCACTTGTGGGGAAGAACAAAACTAGAGGCCATCAATATAAGATAGTCACCAAGAAATCAAATAGGGAATTCAGAAGAAACTTCTTTACCCAGAGTGGTGAGAATGTGGAACTCGCTACCACAGGGAGTGGTTGAAGCGAACAGTATAGATGCAGTTAAGGGGAGGCTAGAAAAGCATATGTGGAGAAGGGAATAGAGGGTTATGCTGATCGAGTTAGATGAGGAAAGATAGGAGGAGGCTCGAGTGGAGCATAAACGCCAGCATGGACTGGTTGGGCCAAATGACCTGTTTCTGTGCTGTATATCCTATGTAATCCTATGTAAGTGGCAAGTAACATTCACGCCAGACAAGTTACTTCAATGACACTCTCCAACAAGAGAGAGTCTAACCACCTTCCCTTGAAATTCAATGGCATTACCATTGTTGAATACCCCACCATCAACATCCTGGGGGTCACCATTGACCAGAAACTTATCTGGACCAGCCACAACAACACTCAAGAAGCTTGACACCATCCAGGATAAAGCAACCCACTTGATAGGCACCCCATCCACCACCTTAAACATTCACTTGCTCCACCACCAGTGCACCATGGTTGCAGTGTGTAGAATCTACAAGATGCACTGCAGCAACTCACCAACTTCTTCGACAGTACCTCCCAAACCCGCGACCTCTACCACCTAGAAGGACAAGGGCAGCAGGCTTAGGGAACACCACCACCTCGAAGTCACACACCATCCTGAATTGGAAATATATCACCGTTCCTTCATCCTCACTGGGTCAAAATCCTGGAACTGCCTCACTAACAGCACTGTGGGAGTACCTTCCCCACACGGACTGCAGCGGTTTAAGAAAGTGGCTCACCACCACCTTCTCAATGGCAATTAGGGATGGGCAATAAGTGCTGCCCTTGCCAGTGACGCCCATATCCCATGAATTAATTAAAAGAAAATCTCTCATTAAATACTGTGGCCCAGCTTACTGTATTCAACCTTCTGGAACAATGGGGCTTGAAAAAGCACTATTATGATTCAAAGTGGAGAAAAGCAAGAACTGAGCCCCAACGGTTTTAGATCATGGCCAAGGGATCAATTAGACTTCTGCTCAACCATACCATAACATTACTATTACTGCACATCTTCAAATAAATTAAATACTTCGCTCGATATTTATAACCTTTCTCTTGTGTGATTGGTTAACATATTTCTTGTGAAGGCAGCACATAGTTCCAATGATTTTTAACACAATATCTTGTGCTGAACTCTTATGAAACATCATAATGGTATGCCCATTGAAGCATAAGAGGGCATCAAAAATTCCTCTTGATCTGAGCAGGTTCAATTTCACATTGTTTTCAACAGGAGAAATAAGTATGCACAGCCCCCAGACAAAACACTTCTATTTCTCATTATAGAGGATTCTAATCTACCCTCAGCCCCAATACCCCTGTCTTCCACAGCAATCATACCACTACAGATGAATTATGTTGATGCTTGCTCGTCAAATCTCACTGCAAATCCAGCTAATAGTAGTTCTCATTGGGGATGTACTCATCATGGTCAATTTCTACTGGCTGCGGTGGAATCATATCCAAAGCCCTTCAAAAAGACAATGAGGAATTTTCAAATAAATTATTTACTGCCTTTAATAATATTCAGTAAAATTATTTATCATGTCATCACATACTTAAAAAAAATAAAGCTGATTGTTTAATTTAGCCAAATATTGCAACAGAGAAGTGTTCAGACTTTGATTGCACTTAACTTGGAACCAATTCAAAGGAAATAGATTTAATAGCATTTCATAATAACACTGAAAAATGCTTGACCAACAACAGAGTGGAAACAGGTTTCATTGCAACTCGGAGGGTAGCTAGCTCATTTCCAGTAAATGTGACAGTTCCAGCACTTTCAATACACACCTAAGTAACCTTTTTTATTCTTAAGTTTAGTGCAATTCTTTTCTGTCTGTCTGTCTCTCTCTTCCCCGCCACTCCCTGCCTCCCCCTCTGCGTGCTTCCGATTTCTCTCTCTCTATCATTTTCTCTTCCTTTTTCTCAGTGTGCTCTTACCAGTCTCCCATCTGGCAAGTGGCTATGCACAGCTTGGCTTGGCTGATGCCTGCAGATCTCCACGTGCAAGAGGAACAATTTTAAAATGGTTGCGGAGATCCATGGCAGCCATTATAAACAGCAGAACAAGGCTACACAGAACCTTTCAGATTGACGGGAGTTTGCACTTTACCTGCCCAGAGGAACAAAGGGATTCATTTTTCTGGAATCCACATAAAATGTATAGTGCTGATACAAAGGTAGTCAAAAAAGCATAATCTAGATACAAACAGCCTGGAATAACAATTATCAAACTAGTCAATACAGAAACGAAGAGCAACTTCATATAATTAGGATCATTATAGAAGTTTACACAAACTCAGCATTTTGATGTGCTGGAGCTCCACTAATTAAAATCTGATTGCGGCACCACTAAATGAAATGAAATCATTTATAAGCAGATAATGACACTGATTCTATTTTAACTATGTGCAAGGCATTTGTCTCTTACAATTAAAGTCCAGTGGCACTTACAATGCAATCTGGACTTAATGTGTCATTTTGTTTTTCATTTTTAAAAGCAGGAGCTGGTAAGCAACCTGGTTTCCAAATCAATATTAATATCTGAAATTCTGCTGCCGGAGTCACTGGCACTACTGATCCAGCTCAAATATTATGTTCAGACTTAAGTGAACATCCAAAAGCTTGTTGCAAAAGCCCCAGAACTTTGTGTGTTTGGTTGTATTGCAGTTAGCTCAAATGCTAGCTCAACACGGAGGACACCCTCCATCGTGCTGTGTGGTACTACCACTGTGCTAAATGGGATAGATTCAGAACAGATCTAGCAGCTCAAAACTGGGCATCCATGAGGCGCTGTGGGCCATCAACAGCAGCAGAATTGTATTCCATCACAATCTGTAACCTCATGGCCCGGCATATCTCTCACTCTACCATTACCATCAGGGAACCAACCCTGGTTCAATAAGGAGTGTAGAAGAGCATGCCAGGAGCAGCACCAGGTGTACCTAAAAATGAGGTGCCAACCTGGGGAAGCTGCAACACAAGACTACATGCATGCTAAAAAGCAGAAGCAGCATGCTATAGACAGGGCTAAGCGATCCCACAATCAATGGATCAGATCAAAACTCTGCAGTCCTGCCACATCCAGTCGTAAACAACTAACGGGAGCAGGAGGCTTCATGAATATCCCCATCCTCAATGATGGTGGAGCCCAACATGTGAGTGCAAAAGACAAGGCTGAAGCGTTTGCAACCATCTTCAGCCAGAAGTGCCGAGTGGATGATCCATATCGGCCTCCTCCTGAGGTCCCCACCATCACAGAAGCCAGTCTTCAGCCAATTTGATTCACTCCATGTGATATCAAGGAACAGCTGAACGCACTGCATGCAACAAAGGCTATGGGCCCCGACAACATCTCGGCTGTCGTGCTGAAGTCTTGTGCTTCAGAACTAGTCGCGCCTCTAGCCAAGCTGTTCCAGTACAGTTACAACACTGGCATCTATCCGACAATGTGGAAAACTGCCCAAGTATGTCCTGTCCACAAAAAAATAGCACAAATCCAATCCGGCCAATTACTGCCCCATCAGTCTACTCTCAATCATCAGCAAAGTGATGGAAGGTGTCATTGACAGTGCTATCAAGCAGCACTTACTCACCAATAATCTGCTCACTGATGCCCAGTTTGGGTTCCACCAAAACCACTCGGTTCCCAACCTCATTACAGCCTTGGTCCAAACATGGACAAAGGAGCTGAATTCCAGAGGTGAGGCGAGAGTGACTGCCCTTAACATCAAGGCAGCATTTGACCGAGCGTGGCATCAAGGAGCCCTAGTAAAACTGAAGTCAATGGGAATCGGGGGGGGGGGGGGCGGAACTCTCCACAGGCTGGAGTCATACCTAGCACAAAGGAAGATGGTTGTGGTGGTTGAAGATCAATCACAGCCCCAGAACATCGCTGCAGGAGTTCCTCAGGGCAGTATCCGAGGCCCAACCATCTTTAGCTGCTTCATCAATGACCTTCCCTCCAACATAAGGTCAGAAATGGGGATGTTCGCTGATGACTGCAGTGTTCAGTGCCATTCACAACTCCTCAGATAGCAAAGCAGTCGATGCCCGCATGCAACAAGACCTGGACGACGTTCAGGATTGGGCTGATAAGTGGCAGGTAACATTCGCGCCACACAAGTGCCAGGCAATGATCATCTCCAACAAGCGAGAGTCTAACCACCGCCCCATGACTTTCAACAGCATTACCATTGCCGAATGCCCCACCATCAATATCCTGGGGGGGGTCACCATTGACCAGAAAATTAACTGGACCAGCCACATAAATACTGTGGCAACAAGAGCAGGTCAGAGGCTAGATATTCTGCGGCGAGTGTCTCACCTTCTGACTCCCCAAAGCCTTTCTACCATCTACAAGGCACAAGTAATGAGTGTGACGGAATACTCTCCACTTCCCTGGAGGAGTGCAGCTCCAACAACATTCAGGAAGCTTGACACCATCCAGGACAAAGCAGCCCGCTTGATTGGCAACTGTAGGATCGATTCCTCCCACCCCCAACGGTAAAAATATTGGACTATGAATTATAAAAACCCAGAAGTGCACAGCCTGCAAAAAGGGCTCGGCAATAAAGGGTTAATTCAAACATTGCAGCCGAAACTACAAACCTTCAAGAGACTGGATCACAGATAACCTAATATACGAATCTAAAGTCTGAGCAAGAACATCTGCATATTCATGTACCTTAAGGGGTTACATTGTCCACCTTAGACCATGGCCCCCGAATAACGCGTTTCAGTGCAGGCCTAGACAATGGGCCGGGCCTCGAACCTTTTGAATACGAATGCTAACAGAAACCAACAACTTCGCACATGCAGTCACTTTGGGAGGGTTGCATTGTCAAAAAGATATCTCAAATCAGTGGACAATACCAGGAACAATTCACACATATTGATATGGCCATCATATGCTCAGGAAGGGGCCAGGAAATACAGCAAGCTGGTTTTGGTTTAAAGTAAGATCACTTCAAAGACAGCGTGGGGGTAGCCGATGGCAGAACAGCGAGCAGAAAGATTCGGGCCTACAATCAACTCCAAGAGACAGCCGATCGGGAGTGGTGATTGTATGTTTCAGCCAAATCATAGAGGGGGCTTTTATGAGTGAGTCTGAGTAAGTTTGTGAGTTTCAGTCAGATCACAATAAGGGTTTTGTGATCGAGTCTGGGTAACTTTATATGCAACAGTCAAATTGCGGACGGGTTTAAACTGTGTCATATTGTGTCGATGCAAATGACCCTTGCGTAGGGGTTTGTATTTTGGGGTTGTTAGCCTGATATAAATCGTAGGGATTTATACTGGGGAAGTAATTGTGTGTGTGTGTGTTCAATAAACGAACGAATCAAAGGTTGAGCCAAAACCCTGTGCCGTGTGTATTTTGTTCTTATAAATCCTGACGTCCAAGAACTGTGTGAAACGGGGGACCAGTATCGGAGAAAACCCCTTACAACCCCATCCACCACCTTAAACATTCACTCCCTCCATCACCGGCGTACCATGGCTGCAGTGTGTACCATCAACAAGATGTACTGCAACAACTCACCAAGGCTTCTCGGCAGCACCTCCCAAACCCGCGACCTCTACCACCTAGAAGGACAAGGGCAGCAGGCTCATGGGAACACCACCAACTCCAAATTCCCCTCCAAGTCACACACCATCCTGACTTAGAAGTATATCGCCAATCTTTCATCGTCGCTGGGTCAAAATCCTGGAACTCCCTACCTAACAGCACTGTGGAAGTACCTTCACCACGCGGACTGCAGCGGTTCAAGGCGGCGGCTCACCACCACCTTCTCAAGGGCAATTCGGGATGGGCAATAAATGCTGGCCCTTCCAGCAACGCCCACATCCCATAAACGAATTTTTAAAAATGCGTTATTTTCAAACTTTTTCCTTAGTTTGGAAAGTAAAGACGTGTCAAGTATCACGCATTAAGAATGACACTTATATTTTGCTTATTATCTAACGATATTAAAAATCTCAGGTTTGTGCACACTTCCTGCCAATTTTCCATTATAAATTCATATATCGACATTTATAATGGAAACTGCCTACGCAAACTTGTCACGGTTTAATTGCACTCTCCTGCCAGTTTGGTGAGACTAAGTGCGGATAAGGTGTTTCCTTCAAAGGAGGGGCCCTGGGGGAGTGTGTCAATCTGCAATGTGCTCCAGCACCTACAAGAAGCTATTCTGAGGAATACTGACAAAGACCCGTGAGCAGCTCAACTGTCATTCACTCAGTCGGAGAATGATATGCGACACAGACATAATCTAAGAAAGTGGAGGGAGCAAGAAATTTAAACAGTAATTCTGAAAAAAATTGTTATTCCTTTGATAACTTAGTGGGCCAAGGAAAACCGGTGCGGCATAAAGCATACAGGCTGGAAGATCAGAGGTTTGATCCCCAATGTGTGCTGACTGCAATAACCAGCTGGTGTTAGATTCAAAATGCCAAGTAGACTGCCGATGACATCATTGGAGGCTAGTGCATGCTGCCTTTAGCACTCACCTCTGTAGCTGGGAACCATGATTTGCACAGGTGAAACATTCTTGCTCTGGTCCACTGGAGTTGTGGAGATTTGAACTGGAGGATCAGCTGACAATCTGCTGTTCCAGCACCAGCTAATATTGACATCAGGAGCAGAGTGAGAGAGGGCAATGCTGTCAGAGACCCTTGACTGCTGGATAAATATTGAGGTGAATAGTACAGATGTATTTAAGAGGAGGTTAGATAAGCATATGAGGGAGAAGGGAATAGAGGGGTATGTTGATAGAGTTAGATGAGGAAGGATGGGGGGAGGCTAAAGTGGAGCATAAATGCCGGCATGGACTGGTTGGGCTCAATGGCCTGTTTCTGTGCTGTATATTCTATATAATTCGATGTAATATTTGAATAAAGGAAGATACAGAGGTGTGGGGAAGGAGCAGGAGTAGGGCAGTGGGATTAATTTTGAACAGCAAAGACACAATGGGGGGGGGGGGGATTTTAACCCAGCCCAGCCAGCGAGGACAGCGCAGGGATGCAGAGGTGAAATAGCTGCGCAAAGACTTATTGCTCAATTCCCACCCACCGCTATGCTTACTGTTCATCAAATTAATTCGCTGCGAATAAAAAGTAGAGTGATGTCAGATAAAAATGTAAAGCATTTGAGAGAGGAATTAAATACTTCTCAAAGAGGCATTTAAATTGTCATCTCGTCTCACATTTCAGTGTGCGTCAACACACACAACTGACATAACGAGCATTCAAAGATTGCGCTGGACACAGTGTCAGCCGTGGCTCAGTTGGTAGCACCCTCACCTCTGAGTCTGAAGGTTGTGGGTTCAAGTTCCACTCCAGAGACTTGAGCATAAAAATCTCGGCTGACACTCCAGTGCAGTACTGAGGGAGTGCTGCACTGTCGGAGGTGCTGTCTTTCGGATGAGACGTTAAATCGACTCTCTCAGGTGGACGTAAAAGATCCCATGGCACTATTTCGAAGAAGAGCAAGGGAGTTATTCCCGGTGTCCTGGCCAATATTTATCCCTCAATCAACATCACGAAAACAGATCATCTGGTCATTATCACATTGCTGTTTGTGGGAGCTTGCTGTGCACAAATTGGCTGATGCATTTCCCACATTACAACAGTGACTACAGTTCAAAAAGTACTTCATTGGCTGAAAAGCGCTTTGGGATGTCCAGTGGTCATGAAAGGTGCTAAATAAATGCAAGTCCTTTCTTTCTTTTGGATTGCGATTCATAAGAGTTAAATTAAAAGGAAGCTGCCAAGTGAGATAAACAATTAAATTGTGTTCAGGGTGAGTACTTATTCTACTGTTCTAGAGCCAAGCCCCGTAGGATAACTCCCCAGAGAATTGGTGCAGTTTCTTTAAATGTCGTAATAAGTGGTCCTTTAAGCCCATAAATGTTACCGTATGAACTTCTTTAATGAAAGGCTTTCATTGAAATTTGTGCATCCCTTTCCGGTCATCTAACACCTACAACAACAACTTTTATTTATATAGCACCTTTAACGTAGTAAAATGTCCCAAGGCGCTTCACAGGAGTGTCATAAAACAAAATTTGACACCGAACCACATAAGGAGATATTAGGGCAGATGATCAAAAGCTTGGTCAGAGGTAGGTTTTAAGGAGCGTCTTAAAGGAGGGAAGAGAGGTAGCGAGGCAGAGAGGTTTAGGGAGGGAATTCCAGAGCTTAGGGCCTCGGCAGCTGAAGGCACGGCCACCAATGGTTGAGTGCTTAAAATCAGGGATGCTCAAGAGGCCAGAATTAGAAGAGTGCAGATATCTCAGGGCGCTGGCGGGGCTGGAGGAGATTACAGAGATTGGGAGGGGCAAGGCCATGGAGGGATTTGAAAACAAGGATCAGAATTTTAAAATCGAGGCATTGCTTAACCGGCAGCCAATGTAGGTCAGTGAGTACAGGGGTGATGGGTGAACGGGACTTGGTGCGGGTTAGGACACAGGCAGCCGAGTTTTGGATGACCTCAAGTTTACGTAGGGTAGAACATGGGAAGCCAGCCAGGAGTGTGCTGGAATAGTCAAGTCTAGAGGTAACAAAGGCATGGATGAGGGTTTCAGCAGCAGATCAGCTGAGGCAGGGGCAGGGACAGAAGTGGAAATAGGTGGTTTTAGTTATGCCACGGATGTGTGGTCGGAAGCTCATTTCAGGGTCAAATATGACACCAAGGTTGCGAACAGTCTGGTTCAGCCTCAGACAGATGCTAGGGAGAGGGATGGAGTCGGTGGCTAGGGAACGGAGTTTGTGGCGGGGACCAAAGACAATGGCTTCGGTCTTCCCAATATTTAATTGAAAAATAATCTACAAAGATTATTTTTCACTAAATAGCTACAGATAAATGATGTGAAGAAAATGTAGTCAATCATTTCTTAATTCGCAATATCGTTGGAATAAGTAAAATAATTTGGTTAATTTTAAGTTAGTGTTAATCTATTAAAGGCTCTACAAATATCAAAGGCTATTGCTGTAACTTCATACTGGATACTGAGTGAACACTTCAATGACACAATCTTACTGATTAGCTCTCAAGCCAAATTGTGACTTATCTTGTGGGTTAACATGATGCCTGTTGCTTTATACATTGATGCAACATCTGTTGAGAAAAGCAATTGAGATGGCTTGGGAGACATCTAATTCCTCAGATAACCTGAGCACCTATTCAGACAACACTAGTAGCATTTTGCAAGATTCAACTTTTGATGGAGATATTTAATTATCTTATGCTTGATTCAGCCGATAGGGTTGCTAGATGTCAACAGAACTTTTAGCAGCTGCTTTTAGACCACTTTCACCAAATATTAGAATAATTTCACTGATCCTGCACTTCCAGCAGGGACCCAGGATCAAAGGGGTGCATTGTAGCCCTATCCCTGACCTGGGTCCGCAGAATGAGTGAACTTACTCAATGGTGTCCAACCATTCTGTCACATCCGTGGAAAAGAGACATATAATTTACAAGATAGACACAGATGCATTGACAATACAAAGGGGCATTGTCCACCTTAATTCATCCATCCAGAGAGGCCCAGTAGTTTTCTCATCATAGTATCTAACCATTTCTTAAAGGATTTCAAGGAATTCACCTCAAGAAGTCACTGTTTGCATGAAAAAGGACCTCCCAACAGTATTATTCAATTTGCCTTTTATTAGATTCAATTTGTGTACTTTTGTTCAATTGTGACAGTTTAGTTTGCAGTCGTGTTCTGGACTTGCTTTTTCTTTGCTTCTACTATCTTATACAGCTCTATAAAGTCCCCTCTCAGTTGCCTCCTATAAGGGTTGAAAAGCTCGAGTTTCTCCAGTTTTGCCTCATAACTCAGTCTTCTGACACGAGGAGACAGTCTTATGGTTCTTCTCTGAACTACTTTCAGAACTTAAATGTCTCCCTTGTGTCTCAGTAACTACAACCAATCACAGTATTCAAGGATATGGTCTGACCAGAGCAATTTACACATCCTTTTCAAGGTGAGGAATAGTCGGATTCGGTCCAGTGTTGAGAACAGGTTTAGCTGTCTTCTACCTGTCCTTGTAACCTTTCTGAGAATCATAAGGATTGCATCTGATCCCGGACCTGTATCTGTATCTGTAATGAGCTGATGGAGTATTTTTTTGTCTCAACTTAACATGGTGATATCCTTGCTGGTTGCCTCATCTACCAAAGCAAATTTGCTTTTTTGGCGAGAGGTGTAAATCAGTGTCAATGAAGAGCTACCTGGAAGCTGCCAGGTGACAAAGACTTCTTTTCCAAGCAGATTGTGACTTGTTGTGAAAAGGAATTTCCTCTTCTTGTGGATTATTTCTGTCAAATGGACTTCAAAAGGTACTGGATTCCAAATTTTGCCTGAGGGAGATTGCAAATCTATGCTTGAATTACGGGGAAACGTTGCCACCATCTGTGTCACAGCGCAATCAAAAGAACATAGTTAGATATTGAAACAATTTTAGTCACCACCTGCTCCAATAAGAATAATTCATAGATAACTAGGTATGTTGGGATATTTCAGAAGTAAGGCTAACTACTAGGAGTCAAAGGCCACCTCGATCCTGAGTGGCTGATACGGACACATCATCCAGCCACCTCACATACTGCTACGCCTAAGGTAGCACATAGATGAAGCATCAGATTAGTTTAAGGGGACATACATCACACATCAAAGGAAAGCACCAGAAAACAAACAGTAGGCATTCATACACTTTGCATATAGGATAATTAAAAAGTTGGATGTGCTTCAGTTGGTCTGTGATTTTGAGTCATGTTTTAGCAGCTGGCGGAAATTTTGGGAGTTGAATAGGATGTCAAAGCATGTAGATAAATGCTGATTAGTGGAGAGCATGAGGACGATGCAGACAGGATTGTTAATGCAATAAGCAGCTTTTCACATTAGTAGAAGGTCTTTTCTATGATGCGTTGCTGAATAGCTCTCAATTCCAGCATCAGATTCTCTTCTGCAGCCTATTCAGGCTCTTCGTACTAATCCCCTTACTGCAGCTGCAAGTCTTTCTCCTCCAGGGCCTCCATAATGATGTCTCCCTGTGGGAAAAGTCGTGCAGCATGCAAATTATCACAATCATTGATACCTTACCTCGACCTCTCTAGGCACTTGGAGCGCTGAAGTATTCTATGATGACTCTCGTGGCACTTCATTATACCTGTTTTCAGCTGATGTCCATGAATACTCCACAGATCAAATGAACCATGACGGCAAAGAATAGCTTTGGTATACTAGGAACCAGACTGTAAATTGCCTCCGAGTGAAGTATTGGTGGGACACTGGACTGCTTTAAAATAAAGGCATTGTGATGCTGCTTCGGAATTGAGCACAGACTTGCATAATTCTGTGATGGTTCCAAATGAACTGAATGTACTTTTACAATTCATATAGGTGGCACCAGTGCAATCTGTAATCCCCAGAATCTTCAGAAATCCTGCCTCTGTCCAATTCCATAGCCCTTGCATAGTGCTGCTGGTTGTCTGAGGTGAATGAGATTAAATTACTTGTTCAAGCAAACAAGGAATTCATCATCATTCGGTTTACACATCTATGTACTGCAGATTGACTATTGCAGCTCATCTATTGCAGCTCATATCTTGAGTGGTACTTTATGGTGGGCTGGGTCATTTGCATCACCTCGTCATACCCGTAATGCAGGTTCTTCCCGAATGCAGATCCTCGTACTTGAAACAGGGGTGGAAACAAGGCAACAGACCCTGACGGGACTGGGCACTGGCCTCAGAGCCTCCTGGCTGCTGTTGAGAAACAGGCCATCTTTGCCTACATACCTGATCCCCTTAGGCTGGATTGTGCCCTTCTGCCTCATTTGCATGGTTGTCCTTATGCTCCACCTGATGTAGGCACAAGCCCAGGTCCAGTACTTTGGGGAAATTGCAGAAATGCGAGAGCAATAGTAAAGGGGTGGAGATCCAACGTAATGGATTTCCATCCCCTTCTTCCTCTGCATAACACAGGGGAACTGAGCATTTCCCAGGCATTATAAAACAGAATACTGAGGCCTTGCATTCTGAGCAACATACACATCCAGGATGTTAATGGTTAAAAAATTGCACTTACTTAAGTAGGTTAACTTCCAGTTTGGCTATAATATATAAAATAAGCATTGTACTAACCTTTAAAATTAAACAATAATCAAGCTAAATATTTGGAAATTAGTTATAAAAAAGAACAGGGATGCAAGAGTTGAGCTTAAGTAAAAGCATCTGATTCTTATTTTACTTGTTTGAAGTTTTATTTAGCAACTTTTTCTTAACTGAGACCCAGCAAGCACTTACCAATTGCTGAGCGTATACTTGAATCATTATCTTACAAAGCAAAGCAATAGTTCACAGGCCATCAGATTTTTCAAGCAATAAACAAAGTCCTACCTTTATCCCATGAATGAAGCACAAATATATTAAATGTGTAAATATATTAGATGGAAGAGTTAAATTAAAGTGACATATGCCCTGGGGTTTCACAAACATTTCTTATTCACCTGGAAATCTATGTACAGCTGATCAAACTTCAATTATTTACAGTTTCATGTCCATTTTTTTCAGTAAGTATAAGTCAAGTCACTCAGAGAGCAAACAAAGTCATCTCAAATAAGTCAGCATAAAATTTCATACTACATCTTTAAAGGAGAACATTAGTGTAGGGATAAGAACTCCTAGGTAAATACTTCCCTTTATGCATGTCTCACAGTGATGGGCTTTAAACAAGATCCAACATTTTAACATTACTGCCAATTTAAAAACATCTTCTCAGAGTACAGCATCATTCATTTTAGGCAAATTTGGATTTGTTCCAATGACACTTGCCGGGAGAATCCTTACAGAAACCACCTGCTAGCTTCACTGAGTTTGGTGCCATTGTTTACAAACACCAATCGGGTACGATTATTAAAATTTTGAATATATCCTGCTTTGTTTTACTGCCTTCTCCTTTGGTCTCAACAAAATTGTTCCCTTTAAAAAAAAACTGTACTCTTAACTTGGAGGTTTTTGAACTGATTTCCTGTCCCAGTTGACGTGCGCACTTGAGCATTTCATAGAGGATGGGTTTATCACTCAAATATGCACCCTGGCTGGCTGGCCAAGGATAGACAAACATTATCTGTAGTGCTAGCTGTGTTTTGGATGATCTGATAGGAGTCTTCACCAACAATAGCCTGTGTGCAAGGAGCCAACTTTTTTTTAAGATAGGAAAAAAATCACAAGAAAGAAAGGTCTAATTTGTGTTGAGTTATGTATTTTAACTGTAATTTTAAGAAGTGCATTTCCCAACACTTACTTGTGTCCATTCAAAGCAGCATGATGTAAGGCCGTGTAACCAGAAGTATCTGTACAGTTTACGTTGGGTCCCCTCCAAATGCTGAAAGGAAATACAAAAATAAAAGCTGAACTTTCCAATGAAAATAAGGTCATAATCATTTATTAACATCAAATTCAAACACAATACAATACGTACTACCTCTGACCTCATGGTTTAGTCTTAAAGGACTTCTAAATCAGACTGAAGTATTATTAATTGCCAGCACATCAAATTATATAAGGTTACCAGAAAGTGCAGCAATTATAAATTGCTAAAACTAGATCCAATTATCCTTAACGGAATGTTTTGTGTTGAAGATAATTCAAGTATCAGGTTTTTTCCCCACATGTGTTTTGATCTGCATTCAGTATTTTGAGTGTGGATGGTATAACACATTACAACAGAGTATAAAGGTAATACAAGCTAGATCTGTAATATTGGGCTTGTACAAACTCAAAACAATTTTATCTGTACAGTTGTACTAGACCATAGTGTGATCATATTCCTGGGACATCACCTCCCACAACAAAACTCCAAAATTCAAATGACATTTAGCTGGAGGTTTTCCACTCTGCCAAATGCCCCATTCCAGTGTGAAATGTTTCTTGAAACTCATATCTACTTTTCTTGTGTAATGTTCAAAAATGCAAAATATTATTTTATTTTTCCACGAGTACTATCAAAACCCAGTATGTGTACTGATGTTGGGTACGATGACAATGACACTTTGTCTGTATTGTGTTATTATTTTTATCATTTGTTAATGTACATGTACATTTCAATACACCTGCACCACCCCACTAGTCTCTAGTTTCACTGCCTGGAAACAGTCACACTGGACCAGAGTGTGATCATATTCCTATGACATCACTTTCTACAGTCAAATGACGGCTGCTCAATTGCAATATTTTAGTCAGCAACACAAATTTTTATTAACCTCATTCCAAAATGATTACAAATGACAGGATTACTAAATTATTTTCACTAATCTTCTCTAAAATCTGTTCAGCAGTTATCTGAAAAATAGTTTCTAAAAATGAAATGTCTTTAACGTTTTACTAAACTGGCTGCTGACAAAGTCAACTAATACATAAGGGTGAAATCTGAGGGGGGGATAAGTGGGTAAATGCACCACTTAATGTGACATTGAGCCGAACAGACCAGAACGTTCCCAGGTTCAGTCCACTGTTTATATTGAGCTAGATGATCTCAGTCAGGGTGATAGCAGGTATGCCACAATTGGCCACGAATCACTACCTGTTGATGCATGCTGGAAAGAGTGTGCATGTGTAGACATTATGTGAAGGAATTATCAGGCTTGGCTAAGATGCCCTTTATCATGTAGAAAACAGGAGGTCAGTATGGACTCCAACATGTGTCAATGGAAGAAAATTGGAGGGGGGGGGGGTGGTGGTGGAGGAGTGGGGGCAGGAAAAAAAGGGGGAAATTTTGGGTTGATTTGTCAATGGTGATTTTCAACAAGTATTTATTACTTTTGTGTATGTACATTCAGTGTGTGTGACTGAGTGTGCGAGTGTGAAAGAGAGACAGTTACAGAACTAGAAATCCAATTCCAGTTCTTTGCCATAATTGCCATAATAAATAGTAAACGAAGCTCCATTGGAACTGACAACACACATGAATTTAGTACTCAAGCCGCCTCAGGCGATTTTCAAGATGTCTGCGAGATAGATCATGTGACAATAACCATTAAGTCACCCAGAACAGTTCTCTATTAAAATTAATATAAAAACAAAAAAGTTCAAAAATAATACATTATGAATGTACTCCATCATGACCAGCCAGGAAAAATGATTCACCTTTCTACTCCTGATGTTCACAAGCAAGCGTTAAATGAGCTATTAGTCAAACTCATGTGTAGAAATATAAATTACATTTTGTAGGCAGCCAGGACATACAACTGCTATCTCTGTGGGAAACCTCTAAACCACAGCAAAAAATTGCCCAGTTATGCAATGCAGCACCATCTCACTTTTCTCCCCAAAGTTTACCTCTTAGTTAGTTTACCCATTATGTGGTGTGTCTGAATATCATTCACTACGGAGAAAGGGAAATCACCTGTATGTTTCCCCAACATCACAACACTATATAATTAACTACTACACTTTCGAGACATTTAACAGCTGATAATCAGCAACGTTTTCAGGCAAATCCCAAATGCAGGATTGTTCTGCTCAACATTAGAACATCTGTAAAAGGATAGCAGTTTTGCCAACATAAATCAGCAACAGCCTGGTAGTGAATTTATTTAGCATGGCAACACAGGTAAATTCACAACACTTTTAAAACTCCCTGAAGAGTTGTAATTGATGACATCAAAAAAACAGATGGCAGAGAATGTGCTACAAGGCTCGAACACTTCCAGGATTCAGGTAGTATGTATAGCCATTTAAGCTTTGTTCTCATACATATGATGCTATCTGAATTCTAGTGTTACATTCTCAGGTAACTTGTTCTACAATTGTCAAACACAATGGGCCAAAAATTGATGCCGCTACGCGAGAGTATGCACTGTGTACTCTCGCGTATTCTCTCTCCAATTGCCGGTTTTCTGCATGCACTGCGCATGCGCTGAAAACCGGCACTTGGTTTTTGGAAAAGGGGGCGGTTCCTCGGTGCACCGCGTGCGCGCTACAGGCTGCGCGCACGCTGTGCACTTAGTGCTTTGGACGCGCAGGTAAGGACGGAAGATTTTAGAAATGAAAAAAGGAGCAAGACCCACTTTTAACAAGGTAAGAAGTGAATTAAGTATTATTTTGAATTTTTTTTTTAACAGGTATATCTTTTTTAGAGACTTTAAAGACAGGTAAGTTTATTTTTATAACTTTTTAAAAGATTTCAAATTTTTTCAAAAATTTAATTTTTTATTTAAAATGTTTAATTTATTTAACTATACTTATTTTATTAATGTGATGGGTTTTTTTTAATTTAATTGAGGTTTAGCTGTTATTTTGGGGGTGTGTAAGATTCATAGCTTTCACAGCACGTATGTGAAACTTATGAATGGAAGATGGTGTGCTGCCATTGGCTCTAACTGAGTCACGTGATCCCACAGCTCGCACGAATTCACTACGCCGGTGGGATACGCAAGCACTGCCCAGCTGATGTCTGGAACATCAAGTTCGTGCGAGCTGGATCTGAAAAAGCCAACGCGGAGTGAGAGATCGCGCCTGCTCCTTACCCCCGCGGGAACAGAGCGAGATCAATTTCTGGGCCAATAAATGTTGTGACAGAGAAAGAGATTCAGCCAGTGTCGTGTAAATGAAGGTGAAGCATTTTTAAAAATTCAGCTATCATTCATTCCAGCACCAGTGTGTGAATCTACTCATTTCATGTTGTCCATCAATCTATAAATTCTGTAGCTTTAGACTAAAATACAAGGGATTCAATGATTTTGCAGTTTAACTAGATCACCCCATTAGCTGTGTGAAGCATCATTACACTAAGCTTGTTTTTCACTTCAGACAAGCATAATGAACAGTGCAGTAAAATACAGAACATCTAGCTGTTTCCATACAATTCCAATTTACAGCATACTGCATTAGATTAGAGGGTGTTTTACACCAGTGTTGCTATATATAGTAACAAGTTTAGATCAGGCAACAACATTTCCCATAATGATATTTCATGTCATATTAAAAGACCAATAGCAGAACGGACCTCAAAACTAAAGGTGTAGTATCTGATCGTAATTTAATTAAAATTCACAGTATAGAATATATCTGATTGGAATTTAATTAAAGCTCACAATATAGAATGCCAAAGTTTGTCACTTGCGCTCCAATGCACTGCACATTGAAAAGTCAGTCATATTCCTTACACACCAAGTATCTGGTCTTGGCTAAGACATGGCGGGGAGTGGGGTGGTGAGTGGGAAGCCGGGGAGGGAACACCCAGGAGGGACCAGCCACTTGCCCATAAGGCAACAGGCCATTCCAAAGCCAGAGTGGGATTGCAAGCAGGTTTCCTGATCATACCCTCAGCCAAGGATCCAGCAAGAGGAAGAAAACAATTTTTAATTGCCCAAATACACCTGCTGCCTGAAACAGTTCCGAAACCCTGCAGAAGACCTCTGCGCAGGAGGACTGCTAAAAATCCAAATTACCTGAGGCTTAGAGAAACTACATAGCCAATACCCATCAATATTGGCGCTTACCCACAGAATTATCTTCCCCTTTAAGTTACTTCTGGACAGCAACTGCCTGCCTGATCCCAGTGCACAGTGGCTGCCATTTTGTTGCGCTTTAAAAGGACAAGCTGGAAACCGAGTACTTCAGTAACGAAACATAGTTGAGAGCCAGGCAGACAGATTCAGAGATATACAGAATATAGAATAGATTTAAGAGAGTGAGAAGTAGAGAAAGAATAATCACAGACACCACATGACAAATATGAGCCATACACAGGGGAAAATATTGAGTGGAAGATAGAGAAAAGCACATAGAAAGAATTAGGATGGGGAAAAAAAACAGCAAGAATCACAAGAGGTGAACAACTGTTTTTGAAAAAAATCTTTGTCCTTAAGCATTGCCATGGGAGGTGTAGTTTATATATTTTAAAAATACAAAGAAAACTTGCCACAGATATGGAGGCACCAGTCATTATTTTAAATCTAGGTTACATTAAGAAAGCATTTGTTACAGAAAGAATACTTTATAAAAAGCATGGTACCAATTTTGTTTTCCAAAGTATTTTCTGTGCCTGAGCAGGAGATGATCATTCGGCCCTTCGCGCCTGCTCCACCATTCAATAAGATCATGGCTGATCTTCTACCTCATCTCCACTTTTCTGCACTATCCCCATATCCCTTAATTCCCTTAATATATCCAAAAATCTATTGATCTCTGCCTTGAATATACTAGTTATATATATAACACGTGAATATATACGTGTTATTGCATTCATTGCAGTGAGTAGATCGTAAAATGTGTTCATGTATATTGTGCAACATTAAATTAACTAAGTTTGTCACAAAATTTACAATTTTACAGCAGATTAAAAGATTGTTAAGTACAATATAATGTTCTTGCAAGACCAGCTGAAAGCTGCTGACCGATGGCCCTTATTAAAGTGCTCCTTGGGGAACTGTGGGAAGCTTTATTACTAAACGTGCTATCTCTGCAACTCGATAATATGTTATTGAGACTACAACATCAGCAACATTCAGACACTAACTCAACAATGTTATGGATTTTTGCATTGCACCTTCTAAGATATTTGGGATTTAAAGGGGAACTGATGT